>OY720678.1:74453594-75653594 GCA_963170755.1 Amphimallon solstitiale
ATATCAATTCCAAATTTTGTATTTACGTGTATAATCTCCCTCTTGAGAATTGATTAGTTTTTCAGTTAAATCGGTGGACCGGAAGTAGCAGTTTACTTCAGCGAAAAAATCGAATTTTGCCAATATTTCGTCAACTACTAAGTTTAAACAAATTTATAAAGAATTCATATATACCTAAAATTAATATTGAGAATAATTTTATTTAAAAAGTTTTCCGAAATTCCTACCGGAAGTAGGTCTTTTACTCTTATCGAAAATCAGTTTTTTGCGAATATTTCGCAAGTCATGCTTTTTAGACAAGTACGATACGGGTATAAAAGTATTTAAAACATAATTTTCAATATCTTTTGTATAAAAAAATTTCAAAATTCAGACCGGAAGTACCACTTTTACTCTTATCGAATAGCGATTTTTTGCAAATATGTCGTAAGTTATGCATTCTATATAAATTTATCAAGAGTACAAAAGTATTTAAAACTGGATTTGCAATATTTTTTGTATATATGAAATTTCAAAATTCGGACCGGAAGTAGCACTTTTACTCTTAGCGAGGAGCACTTTTTTGATAATATCTTGTAAAGTATGCATTCTATAGACATTTATTAAGAGAATAGAAGTACTTAGAATAGGATTTTGAATAATTTTCGTAAAAAAATTCTTAAAATTCTATAATTTTAAATGCTCATACGTATAAGAAAGTCGTGGGGTGGCCACACCTCATTTTTTACTTTCTTATACGTAGTATAAGGAAGTATTGTGATGACGAAAATTTTCGACGTCGAGATTTTTGCAGATGTCCACGTTTTGAAGTACCCTAATACCAAAAAAGTGTTTTTTAAAAAATGTCTCTCTCCCTCTCTCTCTCTCTCTCTCTCTCTCTCTCTCTCTCTCTCTCTCTCTCTCTCTCTGTGTGTGTGTGTGTGTGTGTGTGTGTGTCTCTGTGTGTGTGACCACGATAGCGGTCAAACCGCTAGAGATATCAATTCCAAATTTTACATTTACGAATATAATCTCCCTCTTGAGAACTGATTAGATTTTGAGCAAAATCGGCAGACCGGAAGTAGTAGTTTACTTCAGTGAAAGAATCGAAATTTGCAAATATTTCGTCAATAACTAAGTTTAAACAAATTTATAAAGAATTCATATGTACTTAGAATTAAGTTTGAAACAAATTGTCTTAAAAAAGTTTTTCGAAATTCCAACCGGAAGTAGGTCTTTTACTCTATGCATTCTATATATATTTATCAAGAGTACAAAAGTATTTAGAACTGGATTTGCAATATTTTTTATATAAATGAAATTTCAAAATTCGGACCGGAAGTAATACTTTCATACGTATAAGAAAGTCGTGTGGTGGCCACACCTCATTGTTTACCAAAATGTTCCTTTACAAACTAATATGAAATAATTTTCGACTTCAAAACAAAATTTAATTTTTCTTTAATCATCGAAATTAGTCAAGTTTTAAATTTGTAGTAATTTTAAAGGACATTATAAATATCATTTTTATTTCTGATATTCGTAATTTAATTAAGCTAAAAAGATGCATTAACTTAATAAGGAAGCCAGAATTTTCAAATATTCCTATGCACGTAAATTCACAGATTAAGGTTGTTAATTTCCTGTTGCAAAAGAATCAATAAGAAAAGGAAGTGTATGTACCGAGTTCCAAGTAAAATCTGAAATTGATTTACGGTTCGCAAATTATTTAATTTCATATATACATACGTTAGATTAAGTAGGAAATGAATTTTTAATTTTTATTAATTTTATTTGTCAGTACAATTTCTGTTTGACATTTTTATATATTTATTTCGTAATGAATAACAAACGTAAAAAGGTTTTTTAATTATTAAAGCTTTATTATATTATAAGGTCTTTCCATTGTGTGTAATATAAAATTTTGATTAAAAAGCAAGACAACATAATGTCAGCTCTAGCAGTGTTTTTCATATGAATTCTTATTTATCTTGCCTACGTAATGATTTCATTAAGGCAGCTGATTCGGACAGGATGGTGTTCCAAAGAAGCCCACGTTAGGACCTTTATTATATTCAATTTATATTAATCACCTTTACACAGGCCATTTAGTCCAACAACTTTTTGATTTTTTCCACTATATTCTATTTTGGGCTTTGGATTTCCAATATTGCACATTTTTCTCTCTTAGGTCTGCTAAAATTGCTTCTCACCAGATTTTCCTGGATCTTCCTCTCTTGTCTTGAAATTGGGTATTTTCCAGGTCATCCTTTTCGGCATTCGCTCACCTGGCATTCTTCCAATGTGACCTAGCCACTGCAGTGTTCTTGCTTTTATCTGCATGGGAATTGTTGGTATCCCATACATATCGTAGACCTCTCTGTTTGCTCTTCTCTCGTACCAATCCGTTATTTTCCTTCGTCCTAATATTCTTCTTAATATTTTTCGCTTCCATCTCCTCAAACTTTCTTGTGGTCTTCACGTGTCGCAGCCATATGTTGCAGTTGGTTTGCAGCACTCTCTCATAGGGCATGTTAAGGACGACATCTACGAGATATTAGAAGAAGTGTACACAAGAGTCAATAGGCGCAATATCAGAGTGATCATAGAAGATGCTAACGAGAAGGTAGGCGGAGAAAATATTTACATGCATATCACATGAGGCCAAAGCTAACGTAGGACTAGTAAGGAGAATGGTAAAAGACTAACAGAATTTGAAGAAGAGAAGTATATGAAAAGAAGGATCACACATTTTGAAAGAAAGGACATGTAAAGGTATGTGGTTTTCACTGGATGGCAGCTATTCTAACAAAATAGATCACGTCATGATAGAGAAGCAGGTCTCAGAATATTACAACAAATGTCAGACCATGCAGAGGAGCAGATATATCCTCGCATCATTTTCTAGTGAGAACAAAAAGAAAAATCAGATGTCGAAAAGAAAAAAGGAAACAGCAAGCACCAAAAAAAAACAGTTTGATTTCGGAAAATGAAAAACCCAGAAACGATGAGATAACACGAAGTTATAAAGAACTAAATCAAGTAGAGTTTCTACATATAGAGGAAGAATGGGCAACATGGAGTCCACAATCTAACAAGCCACTCTTCGGGTCATACAAATTAAAGAACGTCAGCCAAGAGGAATATGGTTCGACGATGAGTACAGGTAAGAAGTCCGTTTAATAAATATATTACGCATGAGGGCGCTAAATAGCCAACAAGAAGGCAAGAGAAAGGAAAGAGCAAAGGTAAAAAGCAGTCGTGAACAAATTTAATTTTGGTACCAATTTTTATCGCTATAAATAAATACGTTTATTTCTCTGTTTAATAGGAGAAAATATGTGCATTTTATAACTTTAATTTGTTCTTATGTCATACTTATGTCAGTTAACTATGTAAAAGTTGATTTGATAATATTTTCTTTTCACGCAGTTAGGATAACATTTTTGTGGTCAATAGTGAGAAATAAAAAAGACATTTGAAGAATTATTACATTTGAAGATCAGTGATGCGCATTTCTGCTTCGATATTTTTACGAGGTACGATGGTGGGTTAGAAAGATTATATCCTGTAGATTTAACATCATTGCTTGAGCTCGATCAGCAATATATAAGAGTTCTTAACATATTTTTCTAGATTCGGCATTCAATAATCCGTCTGAGCATTATATACATACGAGTACATATAGTGTCTGTAAGATTAGTGAGAATTAATAATAATAAAATATTCGTGCTTCATTTCTTTAGACAGATTCACTATTTGAAATTTGGTAATTACATTATTTGTAATATTAAATATTTTAATATTATATATTTTTCAAAGATTCATTATTGTTTATGTAAGAATTTTAGTCAAATTGTTCAACAGTAAAATAATAATTTTTATTTTGAGTCAAATTCTAGGCGCTTTGTGCGTTTATTATATCCAATAAACGCTAAGGTATTTAACTTCAAATATGCTAGATTTAAAATCTGAAAAAATATTGAGGTGTGGCCACTACACGACTTTCTTATAAGTTGTTCTAAATTATGTTTTAAATACTTTTATCCTCTTAGAAAAATAAACTTGTGTGAAAAAAACGAAAAGAAAGATAACGAGTAATAAGATTAATAATTAGAGAATATCAAATATATCTTGAATATTTGTCTGCCATAATTATTGATTATTTAATAAATTATTCTATTAATAACCAACATCCATGGATATTTATGTAATAGTCTTTGATACAAACATACATATATCACTGTAATCGTAGCTTCAAAGATATATGGTGAATGGTTGCGGCAGATTTTCATTAAGTAGTCCAAATGGTATACATCTTGTTATGTGACCCACGCTGGTTTTTTTATAGGCAGAAAGCATTAATTCTAATAAAAGAGAGAATTACGAAGCCGCGATTATGCTGTATTGCGTATTTCACTTTATGTCAGGATAAAATCCATATCTAGTCTATACGATGGTGTTTTTACATACACGCAAAAATTTGTACCAACAAGAGTTAGTACTCCTGTAATATAGGTTTGATGTCAAAAGGTAGAATAAAAAAATATGTATTCTTAAAGGAACGTTTAATGTTAATATTTAAAACGACAGCAGAGATAATTTAACAACTGATAATTTTCTTAATTTTTATAAAATTACTTTAAAATATAAATCACTGAAGTGTGAATTTTTTAAAAAATCGAAATTCTGACTTGTTCCAACTTCCACTTTCTGTCTACTTTGTTCCGAAGTTCAGGAAATTGTAGCTTGGTCTAGTTGTGCTAAATATTCTAACAAAATTTCAGAGTACTACTTTCTAAAGATCAAGAAACCTTGGATTTTCTTTCGAAAATCGAAATGGGGGTGGGGGTCGTACTGAATTTCTCTCTAGATTTGCTCTACAGTGTTTCTAAGTATTTAAAAAAGAGAACTGTAATAGGACGAATTATTTGAAAAAAGAAACTGTAGCTTTGCTTTCTTCGAAAATCAAAATTCTTACTATTGTTAAAATATAAATCTCTCAATGCTTGCCTGTGTGAATTTTTGAAAAAATCGAAGTTCTGAGTATTTAAAAAGGAGAAGTGTAATAGAACGAATTTTTTTTAAAAAAAAAACGAATGTACAGCTTTGCTTTTTTTAAAAATCAAAATTTTTATTATTGTTCTCTCTTGTTCCAGATTTTTTTCTGCATTGTTACATTCCAAAAAAATTTGAACCATTGCATTTTTCATAGAGCGCCGTTTTTCGAACATATCACTGCTGAAAATTGTACTAGATTGCTTTTTTCTCTATAAATATTGATCCAAAACATCATACCAGAATCTTTTATAGATCAGAAGTGTTAGTCCTTCTTTTCTCAGAACGTCAAAATTATAATTCTTCTATATCATTTTACGTTGCACTAAGCTTGATCTACACTTTTCCAAAATGTCTCAAGAAATAACCAGAATAGGTCGAAATTTTCAAAACGGAAATTTTTAAATAATTTCACTTTTTCGAAAATCTAAATTCTGACGGTATGGTGCTTAAGGGCTTTTCTACAGAATTCTGCAGAATATCAAAATCAAAAAAATTAAAATAAACCAAAAAATTTTAATTAAATTTCAATCATCCCTTTTTGCTTTCTTAAACGTAGTGTAGAGAGGTATTGTGAAGACTAAGATTCCCGACCTCGAGATTTTTGTAAATATCCACGTTTTGAAGTATCCTGATACAGAATTAATGGATTTTGCAAACATGTCTCTGTGTTCGTGTCCCTTTCTGTGTGTGGCCAGGATAGCAGCTACATCGCTAAAGCTATCAATACCAAACTTTTCATTATTTACGAGTATAATCTTACTTTCGAGAATATAAAAGCACCAAAAAGTAAATTTTAGAAAGATTTTATAAAAAAGTTTTTCGAAATTCCTACCGGAAGTAGGTCTTTTACTCTAATTGAAAAACACCTTCCTGCAAATATCTCGCAAGTTATGCTTTCTAAACAAATATATTAAGAGTATGAAAGTATTTAGAGCTCAATTTTGAATACGTAACTTTTTTTAAAGAAAAAAATTTAAAATTTGAACCGGAAGTAAGTAGCACCTTCACCCTTAACTAAAAACAGTTTTATGCAAATATCTCGCAAAATATGCATTCTATATACTCAAAAACACTAATAGAAACACGTTACACCACACTAAAGCACTGAAAGCTAGATACGTATTTCTACAACTATGTTGTCATCATCAGTAGCACTGATTAATAAAAACCGCGTTATAGGTACGCCATAGTGTATACAAAACAACACAGTGCTCTTCTGTATACGCAGATAATACAGATTATATTGTTCTATGATATGGTATATTGAGGGACAATTTGATTTCTTATACTTTCTAATACTTCTGTCTAAACAGAGAAGCATTTTGCAACTCTTAGGATGATGTTCTCATTCAAATCGAATACAAGCTAATAATCGTAAAAGACCGTACTTCCTTTGACATACTACACGAGACTGTGTGGGAAAATACAATTTTCATTTTATTTCATCTAAAATAACATGTATAAAATATACTTTACGAGTAATAAAAGGCCAGAAAAATTACAATCTAATACAGAACACATAATATATGTCACGTCTTTGAGAATTTCGAACGACCGAGTCGGTTATTCATATTTCGTTGACGTAGAAATATTTGCACAATTGCAAGTTACGTATTTTTATATTTTCTTTAATATTGCCAATGGAATGTATTAAAAATATTTAAGGCATATGGGTCGCTTAAAATTATAATAATATGGCTTCTGAATGGACGAATATGTGCAGTATAACCGCAAACGTAAATATATTATAATATGTATAAGCAAGGAATCGTGGCATGCCATAGACAAGTATTATTTCACTTTTGATGCAGCTAGTTATTACTAGGGAGCGGAATCGAGCGAGTCATGACTCATCGCCCATGGGCGCGCTATTGAAATATTGTATTTTTAAAGAGGTTTTAATTTTATTTATATAATTGAATAACAAGTGGCTGGTGATTATAAAATACAAAATACCCTACTATTTGTTCATTTTCTCTTCTGTAAGACTTGTTCTCTTTGAATTAAGTACATCCTTGTAGATAGAAAAGGTCCCTTCTACATTAGCATACACAATTGCCGCAATGTTATTAAACCTGGATTTCTATTAAAAACTGCGTCTAAGTCACTTGGAATTATTAATAGCCACATCTAATGTGGTTAATCCATTTTTACTTTCTTATACCTAGTATAAGGAAGTAATGTGAAATTTTCGACTTCGAGATTTTTGCAGATGTCCACGTTTTGAAGTCCCGTGATACCGAAAAAGATGTTTTTAAAAAATGTCTGTGTGTCTCTATGTGACCACGATAACCGCTGTAGATATCAATTCCAAATTTTGTATTTACGTGTCTAATCTCCCTCTTGAGATCTGAGTAGTTTTTCAGTAAAATCGGTAGACCGGAAGTAGCAGTTTACTTCAGTGAAACAATTAAATTTTGCCTATGTTTCGTCAACTACTAAATTTAAACAAATTTATAAAGAATTCATATGTACTTGAAATTAAAATTGAGAACAATTTTATTTAAAAAGTTTTTCGAAGCTGCTACCGGAAGTAGGTCTTTTACTCCTATCGAAAATCATTTTATTTCATCTAAAATAACATGTATAAAATATACTTTACGAGTAATAAAAGGCCAGAAAAATTACAATCTAATACAGAACACATAATATATGTCACGTCTTTGAGAATTTCAAACGACCGAGTCGGTTATTCATATTTCGTTGACGTAGAAATATTTGCACAATTGCAAGTTACGTATTTTTATATTTTCTTTAATATTGCCAATGGAATGTATTAAAAATATTTAAGGCATATGGGTCGCTTAAAATTATAATAATATGGCTTCTGAATGGACGAATATGTGCAGTATAACCGCAAGCGTAAATATATTATAATATGTATAAGCAAGGAATCGTGGGATGCCATAGACAAGTATTATTTCACTTTTGATGCAGCTAGTTATTACTAGGGAGCGGAATCGAGCGAGTCATGACTCATCGCCCATGGGCGCGCTATTGAAATATTGTATTTTTAAAGAGGTTTTAATTTTATTTATATAATTGAATAACAAGTGGCTGGTGATTATAAAATACAAAATACCCTACTATTTGTTCATTTTCTCTTCTGTAAGACTTGTTCTCTTTGAATTAAGTACATCCTTGTAGATAGAAAAGGTCCCTTCTACATTAGCATACACAATTGCCGCAATGTTATTAAACCTGGATTTCTATTAAAAACTGCGTCTAAGTCACTTGGAATTATTAATAGCCACATCTAATGTGGTTAATCCATTTTTACTTTCTTATACCTAGTATAAGGAAGTAATGTGAAATTTTCGACTTCGAGATTTTTGCAGATGTCCACGTTTTGAAGTCCCGTGATACCGAAAAAGATGTTTTTAAAAAATGTCTGTGTGTCTCTATGTGACCACGATAACCGCTGTAGATATCAATATGTTTATTGTTGTTTTTTTAATTCTTAATTATGCTTTCTAAAGATTTTTTCAGTTAATTTTTGTCATTTTTAATTTTGATTTTTTCAATTTTATTTTATAGGTTAAAATAATAACAAAAAATTGTAATAACAATTTTATTGAACGACATTAATTACATAATATATGAAAAATGTCTGTGTGTCTCTATGTGACCACGATAACCGCTGTAGATATCAATTCCAAATTTTGTATTTACGTGTCTAATCTCCCTCTTGAGATCTGAGTAGTTTTTCAGTAAAATCGGTAGACCGGAAGTAGCAGTTTACTTCAGTGAAAAAATTAAATTTTGCCTATGTTTCGTCAACTACTAAATTTAAACAAATTTATAAAGAATTCATATGTACTTGAAATTAAAATTGAGAACAATTTTATTTAAAAAGTTTTTCGAAGCTGCTACCGGAAGTAGGTCTTTTACTCCTATCGAAAATCAGTTTTTTGCGAATATTTCGCATGTCATGCTTTTTGGACAGGTACGTTACGGGTATAAAAGTATTTAAAACGTAATTTTCAATATCTTTTGCATAAAAACAATTTCAAAATTCAGACCGGAATTACCACTTTTACTCTTATCGAATAGCGATTTTTTGCGAATATGTCGTAAATTATGCATTCTATATGTATTTAGCAAGAATACAAAAGTATTTAGTGCTAGATTTGCAATATTTTTTGAATATATGAAATTTCAAAATTCGGACCGGAAGTAACACTTTTACTCTTAGGGAGTAGTCCTTTTTTCAATATCTTGCTAAGGGTGCATTCTATAGCGATTTATTAAGAGAACAGAAGTACTTAGGATAGGATTTTGAATAATTTTTGTGCAAAAAAAATATTGTATAGTTTGAAACGCTCATACGTATATGAAAGTCGTGTGGTGGCCACACCTCATTTTTTAATTTGAGATTCGATTTTCAAAACATGTCATTAGTTTAGGCAAATTTCCAAAGTCTTCCTGAAGGAATAACAACTGATTTTTTAAATTTGCGATTTGTGTTAGTTCCTTGCACTCAGAAATACTTCGAGCATCGTCATTTAAACATGTAACGAAATTTTGTAAACTATCGAAATTCTCTGCATGAAAACTATTTCTGTGTATGTTTTAGCAAAGCTAAGTGACGATATTTTACAGACTTTGCAATAAATTTCGGAATCACTGACAATTAATTTTTATCTCAGAAAAAGTAACATAAACATCGTTCTAGATCTAAATAAATGATAACTAAAAATGTACGCGTATGTTATTGAAACATACATATTATATTGCGAAATATAAGGTAAATATAATAAATTTTAAAAACTCGTCACCCTTGTACCTACGCCGATGAAAAAAGGATTTTATTCATAAAATTCCTTATTTTATGGCAGTTTTTTCTCTGATTCTCTGGAGTAAACAGATGTTACAGTTCGCCCTATGAATTAGTGCTATTCAGATATAATGTAAACAACACGCAGTTGTTTACATTATTTCTTTGCACGGTTGTGGCACCGTGGTAGTTTAGCTCGCTCGATTCCGCTCCCTAGTTATTACTTTCTTAAACGCAATATAAGGAATATTGTGGTGACTAAATTTTCGACCTCGGGATTTTTGCATATGTCCACGTCATGAGCTTCCTTGATATCGATAATGTGGTTTTTGAAGTATGTCTTTTTCTCTCTAAGCTATTTTAAGCTATGGGAGCACCACGACCTATTCATCGATATGGAGACTCTGTTTATTGAGGAAATTAGTGACACCTCTTCCAAAATGGGCCGGAGCACCATCATAGAAACAACATCGTCTTTCTGAATTGATAAGGAATGACCTCAAGTAGTAGAGATAGATCGTTCTCCAAAAAAGCCCGGTACAGTTCTCTCAACAAAAAGGTTGCCAATCTACACGAGTCGAAGCATTTAAGACGGACTTTAACTTGCAGGCATACGCATCATATTCATTGATAAATTGATAACTCAAACCATATAACGAAAGGCACATGTAAGGCACATTAAAAGCACACACAATAATTCGCTTGTTAAACTACATGAAATACATTAATAACAAAGAATCTGTGTGATGAAATGTATTTAAAAAAAATTACGATATACAATTTTGTGTGTATATTTTATTTTAATTCGTCTTGAAATGCTGAGTTGGTGTAAAACACTCATCTATCGAATTATAGTTGTAATAAAAAGTATAAAAGTTGTTTTATTTATTTGTATTCAGTTTACTTTCTTAAACGGAGTATAAGGAAGTATTGTGATGACAAAATTTTCGACCTCGAAATTGTTGCATATGTCCACGTCATGAGCTTCCTTGATATCGATAATGTGGTTTTCGAAATATGTCTGTTTCTCTCTCTCTCTCTACCTCTCTCTCCTTCACTCTCGCCATCTCATTCTCCCTTTTTCTCTCGCTCTTCCTCTCTGTCTGGGTGTGTGTGATCACGAAAGCAGCTAAACGGCTAATCTTATCAATAGCAAACTTTAAATGTACGAATATAACCTCCTTCTTTAGAACTAATTAGATTTTTGGCGAAATCAATAGACAGGAAGTAGTAGTTTACATCCGTTTACTTCCTACTAAAATTAAACCAAT
Source organism: Amphimallon solstitiale (assembly GCA_963170755.1). NCBI lineage: Eukaryota > Metazoa > Arthropoda > Insecta > Coleoptera > Scarabaeidae > Amphimallon > Amphimallon solstitiale. Next base: position 74,464,683 of record OY720678.1, read on the forward strand.
TTTTAAAGAATGCAGAAGTATTTCCATATACAAAAAATTTTAAGTTCGGACCGGAAGTAACACTTTTAGTCACAAGTTTCTCAACAAACATAATTCGAAACAACTTTTGTATACAAAATTTGGAATGGACATGCGTGTAAGAAAGTTGTGTGATGCCCACATCTCGTTTTTTAATGTTGTTGTCAAAATACTGATTACCTAAAACTTACTGCTGCTTTGATCTAATGCAGGCGTGGCCAACCATTTTGGAAGCAAGAGTGTAATTAAAAATTTTCGTAATGACATCATATAATTTATGTTTATTGTTGTTTTTTTAATTCTTAATTATGCTTTCTAAAGATTTTTTCAGTTAATTTTTGTCATTTTTAATTTTGATTTTTTCAATTTTATTTTATAGGTTAAAATAATAACAAAAAATTGTAATAACAATTTTATTGAACGACATTAATTACATAATATATGAAAATTATTATTCGTTAATGAGAAGGTTAAGACTGTATTTCTTGACATAATTTTTCAAAATGAGGACAGTAATTTGCTACTGCTATTCTTAAACTGTCATTCAAATTTTCATCAGTAAGACGTGATCTAAACTTATTTTTGATAAATTGCATTGAAGAAAATATGGCTTTATTTAAGTAAGTCGATCAAAAAAAAAGATTTTAGCTTCAGTGCATAGTTTTTTAATATTGGATATTTAGGTGCTTCAACAAATTTCCAAAATTCCTTGTCCATGTTAATAACTTTTAAAGCGACGTCATTCTACGATTACCAGTTCTAAATTTTCTAAATTTATTGCATAAAATCCATTTATTTCTGCACTTGAAATAGTAATGTCAACACTAACCATAGGATTTTGAAAGGAAAATAAAATCGTTTCCAAGTCGTCAAATTGATTAAATCTTTCACTAAACTCATTATTTAATTTTGTTAGATAATCAACATACGTTGAATAATCTAAATGATTTTCTAGAAAATTAAATATTTTCGACAATTCTAGAAAATGCGTCAAAGAATTTTTTTAAAAGTGCGAACTCCAAAGCGCTAATTTACCTTTAAATGCCTTACCGTATCTATTAGATCTTTATTTTTATCTTGTAGTTCAAGATTTAACTGATTTAATTTCAGCTAAAAAAGGTTAGTCACTTAGCCAATTACGATACGTTCAAATTTGTTATAGACTTTTCTTTTTTGTTCAAGAAATTCATCTATTTTAGTAATCAAATTAAGAAACCGATATAATATTTTGCCTTTTCTAAGCCACCTCACTTCTGTTTAAATTATTAAATCTGAGAACTCAGCATCATCATTTTCCAATAGATTTTTAAAAAGACTGTACTGTAATGGATCAGATCTTATAGACTTCATAATGTTTGTTTTGAGGTTCAAAACTTGGCTAAATAAAAGAGCTTTAGTACACAGAACTTGCTGATGTAACAAAAAAATTAGAAAATAATTCATCTTTTCTACATAAAGTTATAAATCCTTTATTTTGACATGCTATGACATTTTATATGCGATGACATTCTTTTTGACAAGATGGCGTGTTATGGTGTCCGTGGTGTGGCGTTAGATAAATTTAGGTGGTATCTGTCTGGAAGATCCCATGTTACTTCGGTGAGACGCACTACGGGACATAGGTTGGGGGTTAAGTCTCAGGACGTGCAGAAATAAACAATTGTGTGCTCCAGGGCTCAATTCTTGGTCCTACCTTGTTTCTAATATATATCAATGACCTACAGTCTTCTTTGTCGAATTGTGTTACATCACAGTATGCTGCTGATGATACTACGTGTGTAGTATCAGCTCCGACGGTATCTGAGTTATCGCTTAGATTGAGTGGTATCATCGAGGATATGTCAGCGTATTGCTCCGATAACCGGCTAGTAGTAAATAAGGATAAGACTAGGTTTATGCATTTTATGAAAAGTAATAATTCTAATTTCAGTATTTATGTGAAGTCTAATAATGAATCAATGTCAGATCCCTCTCACTGCAATTTTTAGGGCCTAATGCTGGACTGCTGCCTGTCGTGGGAGAGACATTGCGCCGAGCTGGCCAAGGAACTTAGTATCTCATTGCATGCCATCAGCGTCTTGAGGAGAAGCGTGACATTGTTTTCATTGACACCTTTCTATTATGCCTATGCGGAATCGACACTGCGTTATGCTTTTTGGGAATATTTTTAGGTTCCAGAAACGGATAATTCGGTCATTGTATGGGGTGCCATATAATAATTCGTGTAAACCAATTTTTCGGGATTTGAGAATTTTGACTTTACCCGGCTTGTATATACAGTGTGTCAATAAAGTAAGGAACACCCTAAATATCAGCTTTAAAACATATGTCTAGCAAGAACGCTCAGACACGTATTTTTTTATTTTTGAAGGCGCATTTTCTTAGATTAAATTGAAGTATCCAGGGTTATCAAAAAAGAAGATATGACGTTATCATGTGTTTTTTTAAATGGAATACCCTGTATATTTTTAAGAAAATCAAAAGAGCTTCTCATGAAGATTTCAACGATGTATGAGTTGTTGGGGGTATCTTTAATATTTACTTGTAGAAATTGAAAAAACACTTTTGGTGGAACTACATGATAATTTTTGGTAAGACGTCTTATCTAATTAGACAGTGACTAACCACTGTTAGTTTGTTTGGCCTTGCTTGTTTTATAATTGCCATTTCTTTTGATAAAAATGGGTCTAAGTGAGAGAGAACGGGTTGAGATTCTTATGATGATTGGTTATGGTGACCGAAGAAGGAGTACAGTGGAAGTTTGCGAACTATTTAATGAAGCGCATCCTAATCGGCAACCAATAACTCGCTCAACTGTAAGTAAAATACTTCTAAAGTATGAGGAGTACGGAAATGTTAGGGATCTACCTAAAACTGGGCGACCAAAAGTGGATGATGAAACTAAGTTAAATGTTCTTTTGACAGTGCAAGATAATCCGAATTGTGCTACTCGTCAAGCAGCTTTAAACTTTAATTGCAGCCATGAGACTGTTTGGCATAAACAGAAATATCATCCTTATAAAGTGCATCTTCTCCATGAATTGTCGGAAGATGATTTTGATCGCCGTTTGGAGTTTTCAGGAAACTACTTTGTGAACGTGATGAAATGTTTGCTAGAAACATATTATTTTCAGATGAGGCAACTTTTTCTTTAAACGGAACAGTTAACCGACAAAATTGTAGATACTGGACAGAACATAATCCTCACTGGATGCAGGAAGCTCGAAGTCAACACCCTCAGAAGGTGAACGTCTGGGCTGGAATACTAAAAAATAGGATTTTAGGACCTTTCTTTTTTGATGGAAATTTAAATGGGGATATCTATTTGGATTTTTTACAGTTACAGCTTCTTCCTGCGCTAGTGGAACTTTATCCTGATCCAAATACCCCTGACCTAGTAATGAAATCTGGTTCCAACAAGATGGGGTACCTCCTCATTATTCTCGACCTGTGCGTGACTACCTAAATTTGATTTTTAATAACCGATGGATTGGCAGACGTGGGGTTGTTGAATGGCCAGCTCGCTCCCCTGACTTAACACCACTAGATTTCTTCCTGTGGGGTTACCTAAAAAGCAAAGTTTATGTAAATAGACCTCAAAATATTAATGATTTAAAAGAACGCATATGCCAAGAGATCCGAAGAATCACGCCAGATGTAATCAGCAATGTTCAGAATGAGTTTATTTCTCGCCTAGGCTACTGTCAGATTGTGAACGGGCAGCAATTTTGAACATTTACTTAAGTAAATTTTTGTTTTAGATTTAAAAATAAACAAGTTAAACTCTATTGTAATTATTTTATGACGTTCCACCAAAAGTGTTTTTTCAATTTCTACAAGTAAATATTAAAGATATCCCCAACAACTCATATATCGTTGAAATCTTCATGAGAAGCTCTTTTGATTTTCTTAAAAATATACAGGGTATTCCATTTAAAAAAAACATGATAACGTCATATCTTCTTTTTTGATAACCCTGTATACTTCAATTTAATCTAAGAAAATGCGCCTTCTAAAATAAAAAAATACGTGTCTGAGCGTTTTTGCTAGAGATATGTTTTAAAGCTGATATTTAGGGTGTTCCTTACTTTATTGACACACTGTATATGAACTTGTTATGTTTCTCATTGAGAATGACATCCTCTTTATTCGCAATAGCGAAATTTATAATAACATGAGAACTCGACAATGCAATGATTTCGCTATTCCAACTCACTCTTCCACTTTCTTCTAAGCGGGAGACACACTATATGGCTATACGGGTTTTCAATAGACTACCTTAGGGTCTCAAGAAAATTTCAAGTGTCAGCAAAACACTGTTTAAAGTGGAAAGAAAAAGATTTTGGGTGGAGGCAGCCCTTTATAGTGTTAGGGAATTCCTAGACTGGACGTATTGTAATACTATAAGTAAATGGATAATTTAAATAAATTTTTAAAATTGAATTTCGTAATTTTTAATTCCACTTGCACCCAATCCGATCAATTTTTTTATAAGTATGATTCTAGTAGTTTTTTAAGAGTTACTTATCTGAAATATATTAAATCTAAATCTTGTAAGGGCTTCAGTGATTTATACTATCAAGCGACTTGGATAGAACTAAAAAAATTGTGGTCTGGCAGCCCTTCTTTTGTTTCTGTAATCGTAATATAATATTTTTTGGATAATTTATCGAATTTGTTAATAAATGTATGCGTTTTGTAAAATAATTGACATATTATAAATTTAATCATTGTATTCAAACCATGATATCTCCAATCATTGTATAATCATAAAATGGTTTCTAAATTTATCATAATGCTTGTCGTAAATGTACAAGAAATATAAAGAAAAGTTAAAATTGAAAGAATAACTAGAAATGCTTTCGTTTGTGAAATCAAAGATTTTTTCCAAACATACCAAATATTCGCTTCTAAAATTTTACATCTTAGCTCTTAATAATCAGACGGTCACGTTGACTAAACATTCGGTTCCTTCAACCGGAAAGGCAAGGCAATATCGTTTAAAAAGGCTCAATGTTGTGCTTTCGTGATACACCATATATTAGTTTTTCCTTTCCGTTTTTTTGCGTGACCATTGTATTTTTATATTCTTTTTCACTTGTACGATTCCTGTCGAATATGTCCTTGCAATCGTGACAAACTATCTACGATAAATTAGTTTTTATTTTGCAAATTTATAGTCGTCTTGGGTGTGTTGCTTATTTTATCTTTTTAGTGATACGTCCAACAATTCGAAAAGAAAATATAAATTGTCTGTCCATTGTGCAAAGAAAAATGTATATTTCGATCTAACAAAATCTGATATTATTTGCATTTTGTTAATGTCTCTCACACTGGCATAAATCATACCAGTGTTAGTGAACACGTTAGTTTTCTTACAGTTTACGTTAGACTGACTTTAAATTTCGAATTGTGTCGACCTTTACTTGATGTAAATCTACGATATTTACACTAATTTATTAAAGCACACTACAGCTGTTTCGCTACACAGTAGCTTTCTCAAGCGACAACTATAAACTAATAATACATACAAACTTCTACATTTATATCAGGTGTTACCCCCATATTGGATACTGAGAAATATTATTTTAATTGATATTTGTGATCTTTAACAATACCTAATTTGTGGATAGTACAAATTTACTAAAGTAACCAGAAACACCTTTATTTTTATTTTCTAAACAACTTAAACAACGGTGACGAATTAAGGTCTAATTTATCATTTAATAATAATTCTTAATGTTTTAGTTTGTTAATTTCCAACGACTCTAAGAGATTTAGGTTTTTGCTTTTATTTTCTACGTGGAGTAATTGTAAATTAAATTCGTGGTCGTTTTCTAAAAAATGATTGGCACACGTTGAGTCGCTTTTTTGATTAATATAAGAATAATGATCTGTAATTCGTTTCTTAAACGGTTTTCCTGTCTGGCCTATGTATGATTTAGTGCATGACCCACACTTTAGTTTATGCACTCCTGATTTGTTGTCTTTAATCGTTTTTTCTTTATTATTTTTGATAAACTTGGCTAAGTTGTTATTCCTTTTGTATACTAATTTAATGTTTCCTTTTTTGAGAAATTTTGACAGTATTTCTTGTTCTTGACCTAAATATGTAAATGAAATGAATTTTTTAACTAATTTCTCATTAATAGTAGGATCAATCTCATTTAATACTTTCTTGAAAGATTTATTTGAAATTAATTTATCTATTAAGTTCGGGTCGTAGCCGTTGTAAACAATTTGTATTATATCAATATTCCTTATTGAAATCTTCACTGAACATCTCTATATTAACTAATCGATGGGTCATAGTATGATAAGCTGCTAGCTTATGTTTATAATAAACATGAGTGTTATTATTGGTATCGGCTCACTTGCGCTCGGCGCATTTGCGCTCCCACCTGAAATCGACCTATTTGCGCTCTGACCCTAATGACAAGAAATTAATGATATCTTCGCCGGCCGACTTGCGCTCCCGTTCTCTCGGGATATATACATGTATAAATACATAAAACTTAGGATATATATTGTACATAGTGCCTTTCATATTAGATGACCTACCTTATTGAGGCGAGTATATGAAAATTACTTATTGTAGGTTTTTATAAATTATATATACTCACTTCAATAGGGTGGGTCATTCAATATGAATGTATATATACATAAAACTATACAAGAATTATTTTTTTATGTATCTCTAACCTGACCAAAACTCTTTGCTACTTCAATTCGTATTTTTATTATATAATTACTATGTATAGAGTAACTCAAACCATTTTTTCTTGAGTATTTTGCCAAGTTAATAATAATAATAATAAAACAAGCAATTAAACAAGAGAATTATAATAGTCAAATAAAAGTTAATAAAACAAGACTTTCCTTCATGACATGTTTTTCTACAAAATGCATAAATATTGACGATTTCTTTATTCAGAAAAGAAAGACATGTTACACACTTTTAAACATACCAAAGTTTATATTTATGTATTAAACTTTGAAAGTCCCAAGTCTGGATAAAATGTGAAGGAAAGTGTTGTTTTAATAACTTTTACCTGACTATTATAATTCTCTTGTTTAATTGCTTGTTTTATTATTATTATTAATTTGGCAAAATACTCAAGAAAAAATGGTTTGGGTTATTCTTTACAAAGTCACGTAATTATATAATAAAAATACGAATTGAAGTAGCAAACAGTTTTGGTCAGATTAGAGATACATAAAAAATAATTCTTGTATAGTTTTATGTATATATACATTCATATTAAATGATCTACCCTATTGAAGCGAGTATATATATTTTATAAAATCCTGCAATAAGTAATTTTCATATACTCGCCTCAATAAGGTAGGGTCATCTAATATGAAAGGCACTATGTACAATATATATCCTAAGTTTTATGTATTTATACATGTATATATCCCGAAAGAACGGGAGCGCAAGTCGGGCGGCGAAGATAACATTAATTTCTTGTCATTAGGGTCAGAGCGCAAATAGGTCGATTTCAGGTAGGAGCGCAAGTGCGCCGAGCGCAAGTGACCCGTATTCTTATTATTTTATACTAACACTAATTAATAATTTTTATTTCAAAGATTATTAATTAGTGTACAAGAAATGCTCAGTCTACAGCAATTGTTTCTTTTTAAATAGAAATGATTTCTTAAAATATTGTGTTGAATTAATAAAATCATTATCAAGCTATTTTTTGATGAAAAATTATGTGACCCATTACTTTAACCTTAATTATATCTTGCCCATTATAGAATTAATTAAACCTGATATGCCGATAATCTATCAGAAAACGGCTATACTACATTGGAAGAGGCACTTTTCAAAACATAGTTTTCGCTTTCAAGTATAATTATCAAAATCAATTGCTCTTCTCACTTGAAAAGAATTTGTACAAAAGATAGCAAATGGATAGCTAATAGTATCATCTTTTCAGATGGTGGTTATCAAAATGTATTTTTCTCTCGAAGAACAAAACCGTTATGGTTACATAATAAATTGCATTTTGAATAGAACGTTTAAAAAGCTGCGTTTTGAAATAAATTGAAATGAAAGAAAAAGTTTTAATAACAGGTTGCTATACTGTTTTGATCTTATCAGATCAAAGCAGTATAGGTAATGTCGTTGAAAGTATTTTTTATTAAATTATGACATGCTTAGTGTATGCAGTCTAGACTTCATAATAATCTTTCTTTCTTGATCAGTTTTAGACATGTTTAACTGTCCTTTTCAGATGAAAACAAAAACTGCAAACGTCTGTAGCCGGGTATCCGCATCCTATGTTAAAATTCGTCTTAAAGATTTGAAATGGTCTAGATACTTTTAGTTCTTCATTCACAGAAGAATTGACATTCTGAATTTTAAAATATTTAAATCTACCATTAAGTATATTCATGTTGATTCAAGATTACCGATTGATGTCCAACGATCTCCTTCTCTAGTTTCACTAATTTCTATGCTCGTTCTTTTCGCAATTCGTTTTTATGCTGGATTGGGTTGGGTTAGAGTACCAAACATGTATTTGGTAAAGTATATTCTTCTTCGGCTTACTAGTTTTAACCAAATGGACAATTTTCTTATCTTGAACAATTCCTTGAACAATTCGATTCCATACAACGTATAGTTTCTGTCGAGCATGGATGATAGTTTTACAGCTTATAGTATCGCAATTATACTTTACTACTCGATGACCATAAAGCCCTTCATAGCGCTCGCATGACTAAATTGGAAAAAAACAACCTCAAACTACCTAGTACTATCTTACTGTTGTTTCTGCCATTGGCAAATTGTTTTAATTTTTTTTCTTATACCATGGGCGACTTCCCATGTACACGTTAAAATTTGCCCGATTCAAAACGGAGTCTTAGTTTTGAATCGGAAAAATTTATTTCTCAGCTACTTGCTATAAGAAATAACAAATTATAATAAATATATATATTAAATCCTGATATGTCATGCATCAAATTAACAAATTCCGTGCATTGCTTAAATACGAGTTGCTAGCATGATTCGGAGTGCAAAAAAGGGCGATTGTTTTGGGTATTTCGGTAAGCAATAGATAACAGAAACGATCAGCACTTGAACTTAGCCAGAAGGCACACTACATAAATATAAATTAGAGTACATTTTTACCACGTTGTGGTATTGGGTGATAGTATAAACATAATCTACTTTTTTCTGTTGTTCGCCAAATCCTTCGATGTTTTCAACGTTATTCTCCTTGTGCTTTTTACTACTGTTTGATCCTAGAATCTTTCTCGATTCTTATTTCTACTCATATCCTTCTTGCTGGTCTTTTCTCTTTCATCAACTGTAAATGTTCCTACCATCAATGTTGTTTTTCCACCACAAATTCAATTGTTGCCTGCATTTCTAAGATATTCTTTGTGTCTGGATTTCTTATTTCATCTATATAATTTTCCTCTGACTTTCTCAGACACTACATTTCGTCTGTTTCGTAATGCGTATACAATTACGGACACCCGTTATTAGATAGTACATTGATTTAATAGTTGCTGGTGTATATAATACTGAATTTAAAAGACTTTTGGATTAACTCAATTTTAACTTGCCGGAAAACACTTGTATAACCCCCCTTTCCACTGTTATTGCCTCATTTTGTTAGAGACGTGGTCGGGCCTTGTCAAGTTTCAAAACCATATTTACGAAGAATAAAACGCTCTCTTCGATTTCCTTAAAAACAAAGCGTAATTTTTAATGTACTCCTTTGTTTCGATTACATAATATCAAATTTGTTGTGAAACTGCTACACCCAATAATGAGCTTTGCAAGGGCCTATTTTGTTTTTTTTTCTTTTATTAATATTGATGGTATCTGAGTAATTTTCTATATCGTTTATACTCTGCTCTCACTTTATAAATGAAACCTTATTCGTACGACATCATTTAAAATTCACCGCTCTTTGATGGTTAATAATACACGCGGAAATTGTAGGAAGACAAAGACGGGATAACATTGATAAAAGCAAAGATCTCGGTAATTGCTTCATTCTTTTATCATTAGACAAACATATTTTCTATCACAAGAAGTTTTATTTTAAAACTTCAATTTTTCAAACGATCTATGTATGTACCAGGTTGTCAAAAATAATTGTAATTTTTAAATTTCTTAGCCGTGTAATTTTATTTAAATAAATGTAAATTCCTGGTATGCTCGTAATAATTTTGAAATAAGATGTTCAAAATTGAATATTTAAATGAATAAAAGTAAAATTAGACGTTTCCACAATGTTTCATTGCCAAAACTCATTAAATAAAATTTTCTAAAAAAACTCCAATTATTGATTTATGAATAAATTATTTCAAAAATATAAGCAGCATGCCAGGAATTTACATTTAATTATACAGTGTGTGATTTTTATTGTCTGAGATATATTTGAATTTTCTGTCATAGAAATTTTTTCATGCTTTGGTGATAGTTTTGTTTCTTGAGTAGTGTCTCATATTGATTAATTCATTACTAAATAAGAAAAAACTTGCATGTAACAGGGTGGTTCGGAAAACACGTGGCCTTTCAAAGAAAACGCAATTTTTTTGACAAACACGTTTTAGTTTTCAATATAGTCTCCTGCTCGCTGAGCACACTTATTTCAACGATAGTCCAAATTAGTAATGCCTTCATTGTAGGTCAATGAATCCTAGTCCTCGAAATAACTATTTACAGCGGCGATTAACTCGGAATTAGACAAAAATCGCATGTCGAGCCATTTCTTCAGGTTTGGAAAGAGATGATAATCGCTGAGAGCCAAATTTGGGGAATAGAGTGAATGAAGAACTAATTAAAATCTCAATTCATGAATTTTTGCCATTGCAATTGCAGACTTGTGAGCGGTGCGTTATCCTGATGTAAAAGCACTTTTTTCTTTGCCAAATAAGAGGTTTCTCTTTGGTTTTGTCACGCGACAAAAATGGCAAAATTCTCCCCATTTATTGTTTCCCATTTTCTGAGTAGTCGACAAAAATAATACCATGAGAATTCCAAAAAACGTGCCGTATTCTTCACTTAAAATTCTGTGCATACTGTCATTTGAGATACCTAAAATGTCTGCTATCTCACGCATTTTTATTCGACGCTCATCTAAGACGATTCGGTGGACTTTTTCAATCATTTCCGGAACAGTAACAGTTTTTGGACGTCCACTATGGGCTTCATCATTTGTCCTCATACAAACACGCTCAATTTCGGCAAACCAGTTTTTAACCATTGAAAACGACGGAGCGGATTCTAATAGTGGTGAATCCATTTCTGCTTTGATTTCGGTTGGTGTTAAGCCTTTCAAATAAAATTACTTTATCACTGCTCTCAACTCAGTTTTCTCCATTATTACAAAATCACCAGAGACGTTCAATTTGGCGCACTTTCAAAAACAGACTAATAGACAGATCGCTCTGTACTTTCATACTTAAAGAAGGTTCCTGCGAATTCGCGCCATCTTTGTGTCAGGCCACGTAGTTTCCTAACCACCCTCGTATGTTTTTAATTGACATTAATTCTATTATTCATATGAACATTCGATATCTGAAGCAGGTTGATATCTAGATAATTCATTAAATAAAACGCATTTACAGTAATACATTCCAAGACTATAATGCATAAAAGGCAAATATATATTTCATGACTTATGTTTAACATTAAATTACTTTTCTCGCTCTTGAGTGTGTACCAGTTTGTGTTAAAAACAGTTCGAGAAGAATTTTAAATAAAACGTCCTTTTGGCTTAACAAAATATACATATATACAGGGGTGCTTCAAAACTTAATAGAATCGGACATTCAAAAAAGGCATGACAGTGATTGCTTTTTACAGGAAACTGTGAAGAAACTGTAAGCGGGCGCGAAAAAGGCGATTTAAGCTCGAAAGAGATTGATGGACAACTAGTTCATTAAATAAAACCCATTTACAGTAATACATTACAAGACTATATTGCATAAAAGGCAAACATATATTTCATATATAATAGTATTAATCCATGCCTAAATAATTCAATGGAGTTGGTACATTCCAGAGTAAAAGATAATTATTACATTTATTTGAAGTGACCTGTAATAAGAACATTTTAATTACTACTGACATTTGCGAATATACATTAATTCATTTTATTTACATTTCCAATTTTTCAAAGAATTAAATTTATACTGAAAAATTTTACTTTCGATGTAAAGAGACAGTTTAAAAATGCCAGCAGTTCTCACTAACAAACCTATCTGGAAGATTTTTTTCTGTAGTTTTTCAACATGTAATGCATTTATAAACGGCGATATTCTGATGAATGAATGAATCTAAGTCAACATTAAAGCTACATTTAAAATAGCGTTAATGTTTAAATTTTCATGAAACCACCGGCAAACTGAATTATTAGTAAATGACAAAAAATTTCTTCAGGCAAGATTGCAGTAAATATGACCATTCACTGTCTTCCCTTTTAGTCTAATTGTATTAATATGCGTCTTGAATAATAGCATCTATTTCGTTCATAAAAGGTATACTTACTGTTACAATGCTTTACAAATAAATGCAATCATTTCAATTATACTGATTTCAGCTTTTCTTTAAATTACGGTAATTAAAAAAAAATCAAATTCAGTTCTTGATATGAACACAAAGAAATAGTAAAAATACACGTACTGAAATAACACAGAAACACAAGAACCGAGCAATATAAATTAACGAGTTGACAGTGACAAGTTATATTTCAGAATAGCCAACTTCCGAATTTGAAAAACACTAAAAATTGTGGCGACAAATTCAAACGTACCCCAAGCATTAAAAGCACACTGTACATAATCGTCAACTTGAATTAGAATATGAAACAACTTAATAATATATTACCTGGTGCGAAACTGCTCATAAACTAGTAAAACAACGACTGCAAAACTTGTTATGTGTATTTACTTAAATTATTTCTTACTTTTCTAATCTAATGTTGTATACTTTACACGTTTAATTTCCCAAGCTTAACACCATTCAAAAAGTATTTTTTATTGTTGTAAAGAAAATTTTAATTATAGCAGCTGGCAATTGATCCGAAAACACGAAATATTGTATATATTCGAAAACCATGCTTTGAACACATAAAATCTCTCCTAATTTTTTTATCAAAGTTCAAATAGTTTGTGAGTAATACTCAATTCCAACAATAACTGATCGCACTGTATACAACCTTATCCTTCGTGATAAAATTGACCAAAAATTATCTAAAAATAATCCTTATACTTTTAATTTGGAAACACAAAAAACTTTGTTATATACCTTGAAGCTTTAACACTAAATACGCAAAAGTGAGCACGATATTATAGTAAAATCCCTATTTAATAAGTTTCTTAAATCCTAATGAAAAAATAAAACTCTTTGTTCTGTCCAAAGCTGTTTTAATCTTTCTAGAGGAATTTGGTATTAATTTTCTATAAAAAGCTTAGTACTATAAAAAATAATCTAATATTTGTCATTGCGGGTTCTGTATTTATTTAAAGTAATTGACTTGAAAGGTGTAATTGCCAAATAAAGAGAAATTTTAATAAAATATGTTTTTCGTCCGACATAAAAATGGAACTCACAATATTTACTTGTATGACGGGTGCTTTGCTAATTACGACATATAATGTAATCTGGGATTCGAATTTTTATTTAAGCTTCTAAAGAAATGAAAGAACAGGTGGAATAATCTAAAGTGAAAACTTTCAAGGTTGTCGTCATTAGATCACAGTTTCCGGATATAAGTTAGGTGTAGATGCAAACGATTCTTCCACTATTGCAAGTGACGATATTTGTAGAGTTGCTGTATTCTGATGAATGATGTCTTCCATTTATAACTTTCACTTTGTTATTCATATCTTTATCTATCTTCATTCCACAATAATTTAAAGTTTGATGCCATATTTCTCTATTTCTTTGTAAGCAGCTGCAATTGTAAAGTAGTCGGTATACAAGAATTTTTGTCGGTAGGAGATTTCTGAAACCTAGGTACCTAAAACTCTTTGCTAGAATAGTGGCATTTCTTGCAATATCCTTCTTGACATAACAGGTTCAGAATTATGCCCTATGATCTGAGAAAAAGCTTGCTGCGTATATCCACATTCTGTTCTTATAATAGCAAAGTATTTTTATAGTCTTAATAAATCTCTACATAATGCATAACTTTAGAGATATTTGAAAGAGGAATGCGTGTTACTTCGATACGAATTTTGAATATTCTTCTATAAGCATTGCTGAAAATTAAGTTCTAAATATTTTAATACAATTAGCAAAACTGTGACATTCGCAAAAATACTGGGTTTGGAAAAGAGCAAAAAGCCTGGTTCCGACTTGAATTTTTTTTTTTTGCTTTAATATTCTTATATGTCTAAAATTAGTAGTTGACAAGATATTGATAAAACTTGATTTTCTCACTGTGTTAAAATATGTTGAAAATACAACGTCATACCTGAGAAACCAATTTACTTGCTAATAACTTATAGTTAATGAAAATTAAAATTCTATTAAAGGAAGATGTTGATTAGCCTTATAAGTTACTTTGTACATGCTTCTCTATTTTATAAATTATCAAATATTTAAAGATTTTTTGATCCTTTAACATACCAAACATAACAAACGTAAACTCGTAGACTCATTTTACTTTCTTATACGTAGTATAAGGAAGCATTGTGATGAAAATTTTCGACCTCGAGATTTTTGCAGTGTTCACGTTTTGATGTCCCCTGATACCGAAAAAGTGGTTTTTAAAAAATGTCTGTGTGTGTGTCTGTCTGTCTGTCTGTGTGTGTGTGACCACGATAGCGGTCAAACCGCTATAGGTATCAATTCCAAATTTTATATTTACGTATATAATCCCCCTCTTCAGATCTGCTTAGTTTTTCAGTAAAATCGGTAGACCAGAAGTAGTAGTTTACTACAGTGTAAAAATTGAATTTTGCAAATATTTCGTCAATTACTAAGTTTAAACAAATTTATAGAGAATTCACGTATACTCAAAATTAAATTTCAGACAAATTGTCTTAAAAAAGTTTTTTGAATTTCCTACCGGAAGTAGGTATTTTACTCTTATCGAAAATCAGTTTTTTGCGAATATCTCGCAAGTCATGCTTTCTAGGCAGGTACATTACGAGTATAAAAGTATTTAAATGATAATTTTAAATATCTTTTGTATAAAAAAGATTTCAAAATTCGGACCGGAAGTACCACTTTTACTCTTACCGAATAGCGATTTTTTGCAAATATGTCGTAAATTATGCATTCTATATATATTTATTAAGAATACAAAAGTATTTAGAGTTGGATTTGCAATATTTTTTGTATACTTGAAATTTCAAAATTCGGACCGGAAGTAGCACTTTTACTCTTAGCGAGTAGCACTTTTTTTCGAATATCTTGCAAAGTAGGCATTTTATAGCGACTTATTAAGAGAATGAAAGTACTTAGAATAGGATTTTGAATAATTTTTGTATAAAAAAATCTTAAAATTGTATAGTTTGAAACGCTCATACTTATAAGAAAGTCGTGTGGTGTCCACACCTCATTTTTTGTTCTTTGTGTATCGATTACAACCATTATTGAAAAGGTCGGTTTGTTGCAAACAACTTGTACTATTTTCAGAAAACCGGGTAAATTAAAGATAAATTCACTTAACCCTTTGCCTGTCTAACCACATTGCGCGCGCACTTCTATACGTCTACGGCGTGGAGGGGATATGGGAGTTACTAACATGGAAAAGATTTTCAGGGGCAGTATTGTCAGTGACAGTCAACAAATAGCGCGTATAAATTGTTGTGTATCACATGTGATACACGGGACAATTTCGTAAGTATATATTTCTGTTACGGTTGTGCATCACATGTGTTACACATGAGTAAAAATTTATTATTTTTATTTTATATTTGCTGCTAGGTTTATTTTCTTTTTAGTCCCTAAAAATGGATCCAGCGTTGTTCTATGGTCGTAACAAGAAAAAAAGAATTGATAACCAGTCTCATACAAGTGACAACAATGAAGATATTACAGCAGATTTTGGTGATTCAAGTGACGAATACATACCCTCCGAATCTGATTCCACATCAATAAGTTTGTATACATCTTCCAACGAAGACGATGTTCAAGACAATCAATTGCCAGCGACACCATATCCATCGTCTCCTCTTTCCCAATGGAGTTCGAACTTTCAGCAGAGAGAGAAGTTAAATTTTACTGGCAATTCTGGTTTGAAGAAAAGGATTCGAAATGGAAATGTAATACCTCTTGACATATTCCAACAATTCTTTGATGAAGAAATCGTCAACTTGATGGTAGAAGAAACAAACCGTTATGCTCAACAATATATATCAACGCATACACTTCGACGTTCCTCCAGGATGAACAAGTGGGTCGATGTTACTTACTGCGAAATGCGTAAATTTTTGGGACTACTCTTGGTAACTGGACTTATCCAGTATCCAAATATAGAAGACTACTGGCGACGGGACAGTATGTTTTACCATCCCATGTTTCACCAAATTGGAATGAGCTATAACAGATTTTCTTTAATATTAAAAAATTGGCATGTTTGTAATAACGAAGCAGCCCTACCTCACGACAGATTGCATAAAGTAGCAAATTTCATTAAGGTGTTAATTTCAAACATTCAAGAAGTTTATACTCCAGGAGAGGAAATATCTGTTGACGAAACGATGATCTCTCACAGAGGAAGACTGATCTTTCGTCAATACAACCCTGGTAAGGCCCATAAATATGGCATTAAATTGTTTAAATTATGCGAGATGTCAGGATTTATTTGGAATTTTTCCATATATTGCGGACAGGGAACGTCCGATATATTACCTGGATTAGACCATTCCGGATCCGTTGTTATTTCGTTGTCTGAACCTTTGCTCAATGAGGGAAGGGTTCTTGTTGCGGACAATTGGTACAGTAGTATTCCCTTGGCAACTTTTTTAAAGAATAAGAATACAGAATACTGTGGAACAATGAGAATGAATCGAAGTGGTATTCCGAATGAAATGAAAGCAAAGAAGCTAAGCAAAGGACAACTTGTTGGAGCAGTAAATAATGACGGAATTAGAATAATCAAATATCAAGATAAGAAAGCAATATATATCATTTCAACTTTCCATGGGGCTGACCTGACAGAAACTAACAAAAAAAATCGCCAAGGCGAAAAAGTTAAGAAGCCCACTGCAGTACTGGATTACAACAGAGTAAAAGGTGGCATAGATCTCTCAGATCAAATGATTTCTTATTACAGTCCAGCTCGAAAAAGTATCAAATGGTATCGAAAAGTACTTTTTGAATGCATTAGTATTGCAGTAGTTAACAGTTGGGTGTTATATAATAAGTTTTATGACGATAAAACAATGCACCTGGCTCAGTTTACCAAATGCTTAGCAGCATCTTTACTTGAGCTACCTGAAAAGGCAAATATAGGAAAGCCCATTCGTAAGGCTCATGAACTAACAAATATTGCACGCAAAGAAAATGGCAAAATTGTGCGCAAGAGGTGTCATGAATGTTACAAGAAAATTAGTGCACAACATAATCGAAAGAGGGCCTTGGCGGAAACTAAACAAGTGTCTACTGAGTGTGTGATTTGTGAGAAAGCTTTCTGCCTTGTCTGTTTCAATGAAACTCACGAAAATAAAAAATAACTCTTTTTTTACATTTAAAAACGTTGTTTAATGTTTAATTTCACAGTAACTGTACATTTCTATATCAATAAAGTCTTTAAAAACAGTCTAATCGATTTTACAATTCAACAAACATAGAATACTTTTCCAAATAACAAATAGGTAGGTAGGTACCTTTGCTTCCATAAGTTTACATTTTAATTGAAAATTTTACAGTACATACACGTTGTACATGCGCTAGGTTACAAATATATGTTCAAATCTACACGTTTAAGGCAGTAGCAAGCTATATTTCATACGTTCCAAAGAATTACACAAGCATGGAAATTCTAACGTTTGTGTATCATATGAGATACACGAACGCCATAATTATATATACTGTGTATCACATATGCTGCACAGGACAGGCAAAGGGTTAAATCAATTTACTTAGAAACTGTTAATAATTGCATTGCAGTAATTTAATGTAAGCGTAATGCATACACAAAAAGAAACTGGATTCGAAAATTTTCTGGTAGGACATATCCATTCTTCTGTGAAATTGGTTTTCTCTAATTAGTTTACGAGTATCATAGGAAACAAATCCTCTTAAAATCGAAAACGTATCTTACTATTGGAGGGAATACAACCGGATAATTTATGCGTTTGCTACATAGTATTTAATAGTAGTGGATATGAGTATCTTGCATGTGTTGCAACCAATTTTTACGAAAAATATTTATAGTAAATAATTATGAATTTTCATAATTCCGGTAGTGTTTATACACCTATTGTATGTAATAGGTGTAGTAATAATGATTCAACAGAATAGGGGAATCAGGTATTTATTAATTTTAAATAGTTTTTATATATGAGTTTCGCAAAAGTTTAAGTGAAATCAGAATTTTATTTTAGGTTTTCAGTTCATCCAGGTGGACCAATGCTGTTAAGTTTACAGTAGCGTATAATTTTTAATTTACTTTTATCCTACATTTTGGTCATGTATTTTTTCAGGTATCTTTCGTAAATATTCTAAAATTATGATTTTTTTGGTACTTTATACATCAATAAGCACAATATATATGTATATTTTTGATTCAGGTTTTTAAAAAGTATCATCTTTTGAGGTATGTACAATTAATATGTGACATATTTTAAGCAAGAAATTGCATATGGATTGTAAATGTATTAGTATTTAATCACTGATATAATATGAACCTTCTGTTACAATATACATGTCGGTAAGAGTGCATGATATTAACAAACTATCTCAAAAAAAAAGAAATATAAGTTAGGAGAACGTCTAAGCAAAATAATTTTATTCCATCACGAATAAATTATAAATATTAAGTATTGCTATGTAGTAGTTTTATTTATCCCTTCATACTAAATTATAACTATAGAAAATTATTCTTATTATTACTCAACTATATATGTGGTAGAATATCAGCAAAATTAGGAAAATTTCATTTTGATAAATCACTTGAATAAAATGTAATCGTTGTCACTTAATACTAATAATAATTTTGTTTAAAAAGAATAGATCAACACTCGACTACTATTTAATGCACTAATGGATCAAATAATAGAACAGATAACAGAAAACGGAAATGGACACAAATGATGTTGCGTTATATGACGATGCGGTATTGATGACTGTAAATCAAGACGATCTACAACGATCCCTGCATTCGTTCTATTTGCTAGCGAGAAGACTAAACATGCAAATATCTACGGCAAAAACAAAGTCACTCGTTATCTCAGAATAACCAATAAGATGTAAAGTCGCGGTAAAAGACAACCCCATACAGCAGGTCATGTCACTCAACTATCTGGGAGTGGAAGTGTCTTCAAGCCAGGATAGATCGCACGAAATCAAAAACCAAACTAACAAAGCGCATAAAATATCCGGTTGACGTTATTTGATAATAATAATAATACATTTATTGATTCAATCACATTACAATGCTCTCAAACATATTAATTATAATATTGAACTTATCAGTCAGACATAGTAACGAATCTGGAATCAAAATATAACACCTTACTTTGCGTCTTACGGCTCCCTGATCTATCAGGTGTACCAAATGACTCTGGTGCAATAGATATATGAGCAAACAAGCGAACGTGAAAATTTATAAAACATGTGTTAGACCTATAATAACATACACTATGGAGACTACAGCCACCGGCAGACGGACAAAAAATTCACTAAGAACTACAGAAATAAAAATCCTGAGAAGTATATCGGGGTACACACTGAAAGACAGATTCCGAAGTTAGAACATAAAAGACGCATGTCAGGTGTTGGATGTAGTAAGATGGGGAAGACAACAACGGACGCAGTGGAACGAACATATCAACAGGATTGAAGAGGCCAGAAAAGCAAAGATCGTACAGAACGGCCTTCCTGGAACACGGCGACCTCTGAACAGACCTCCTAAATGCTGGAAAGATTCGTGGGTGTCGACATCAAACGAAAATTAATTTGGAAAAACAGGCCAAAGGCCTAGATCAAGAGGAAGAAGAAGACGAAATTTTTAAGTATATCTTAGAATATGACACCCTCCATCTTGTGTGTCCTATTTTAAGCTGTCGTGTGGTAAGTTCCATCTACTTGACGTCCTCTTCAGCGACATTTACATTATTGTGATGACATACATTTTCTACCTCGAGATTTTTACAGATCACGTTTTGAAATCCTCTCTCTCTCTCTTTCTCTCTCTCAGTAAAATTTCTAGAGAATACAAAAGTACTAAAGGTGAATTTTAGAAAGGTTTTTAAAAAGTTTTTCGACATTCCTTGCAGAAGTAGGTCTTTTTGTCTTAGCGAAAAACAGTTTTCTTTTTGCAAATATCTCGTAAATGATACATTCCGTATAGATTTATCCAAAAGTATCCAGAGCTAGATTTGGAACAATTTTTTTATAAAGAAAATACTTTTTCTTACCAAATAGTAGTTTTTTCTAAATATCTCGCAAATTTTGTTGTTAAGGAAACTTCTTACATTTACTTAACTTCGGTTTGAGCCGATATGTCGGTGGTCGCCTTGCATCAAACATACGATTACATATAACATATACACATATGAACCATTCGAGGAGCTACCGACTACCTATTCGTGTGCAGGTACCCGACATTGCAGTTCGTACGCAGACATAGGAGGTCTCGCATCGCCTTCGATGCACAATTGTGTAACAGGGCCGGCAGACAATAAACTCGGTCGCTGAGATAGCTTATGCTTCGAAGCGAGCTCCGCATAAGTAATCTTACAATATCTTTAAATTCGCAGGTAAGAAATACATTAAATATGATAATATAAAAAACAAAAGTGAAAAAATAAAACATACATTATAAAAATATAATAATACATAAAAATAAAGAAAAACATTCATATATAAAAGAAACAATAAAGTAAAAAATAAAATAAAAGATGTTAAGTTCTTAACATTTGTCCTTTATACTGATTTATGAAGAACACAAAAGTATTTAGAGCTGAATTTGGAAATTTTTTTATATAAACAAAATTTTAAAATTCATACCGGGAGTAACACTTTTACTCGTATGTTTACTTTATTAAGAAGATTTAGAAATTAACTTAATTTGGTACAACTTTTGTTTACAGATTCGTGTACACTAATTTTTGTAAATAATTTTATTGTAATAGGGCGGACTATTACAATTTGCTTGTTTATACATGCTTCTAAGTGATAATGTACAGGACATGTACTCGTATATGTAGCTATTTATACAGGGTATATCACGACGAGATTACGTGAGAACAATATAGAAAACTAATAAGAGCTGACTTTTGAAATTTCGCAAATATTCGTTTCCCCTTAAGCTCTTTCGATTTAAAATAGTTTTGAATTTTTGCTTCTTCCGGTTACACCGGAAATGGATATCAACTTTCTTATTTTATTATTTCCAGATCGCGACATTATTATTATTATTCAAGTATTCAGATACGGAAGACAAAGAAACGCTGAATAGCACTAGTAAATACCTTACTGATAACAGGTAATATGATTGATACATTTTCCAAAATAACTCTGAAACTAAGACGTTTAGTTATAGGGAAGTATATACATACTGCACCTAATTTTAAACGTGCAATCCAATGAAGTTGATGAAAATGTAGGTTGCTATTTAAAAATAACAAGATATTGATATTTTCTGGATAAAATGTTTAACATGGTTTTCTGATCACCCTGTATCATTTTGAAAAGTTTATAATACCGCATTTGAAGCAGTATACTTTCCAAAATGGTTACCTAAAATTTTAAATATATAGTCTGCAACTATAATTTTTTTTACAAAAGTTGAAATACTTCAAAAATGGCTAACTTTAGAGGCAAAGGTTATCAGACAAACTATCCTTAAAATTAAGTTGGAAATACGAATCAATCATAAAAAAATGGGGTATTCCATTTAAAATAAGGAAGTTGATATCCATTTCCGGTGTAACCGGAAGAAGCAAAAATTCAAAACTATTTTAAATCGAAAGAGCTTAAGGCGAAACTAATATTTGCAAAATTTCAAAACTCAACTCTTATTAGTTTTCTATATTGTTCTAACGAAATCTCGTCGTGATATACCCTGTATATCACGTACTATTATTGTTCATAATGTGTAATTGTTAACCATAGAGTATAATTTGATGTTATTCGTGCTATTCTTATTTTTTGGGCTATTTCTTGCCAAAACTAAACTAAACTGTATTTTTAAGATGAAATTGGTGTATAACACGCAACAATTGTGACAAAAGAAGAACATAGCATCGGAAGGAAGATAAAAGAAGCGGCATATATGACTACACTAACTAATACTATAGGTACACTAAGCCTAGATATTAAAGGAGTCAGGTTGCCAATTATTCGCGAGAGCATAAGCACCTTATTTAATACTACATTACACAGATCTGATTCGGATCAAGTATGACATAACTCGTCACATTGACTTCTAGAACTGGCGTAAGTCTTTTACACCAATTTTGCCTTAAAAACATGCTTTAGTTTAGTTTTGGCAAGAAACAGCCCTTTACAGGGCTACCCTGAAGACGACAGACGTAAAGTCCACCGAAACGTCAGTTGTTCAGAATCCAAACAATGGAAATACTACAAATACCTAACGTATCAAACAAATATTGCTTTTGTCCATTGTTATTTTTTTTATCATGCTAGCATATTATTATGCACAGTAATACAATAAAATTTACTAACTTGAAGTTAAGTAATACTAAATAAACGCTAACTTAACTATGCTTAATATTAAATACAAACTTTAAATAATAAAATTTAGAGCAACTGAGTAGTATTTAAATTATGAAACTGCTCGTTTAGATAATTTTACACATTTCCTATTTGAACAGTCTCTTAACAAATATTATTTTTGTAATGCTTGTCTGCTAAAACACCATAATAATATGTGTATTTTATATCTCTAGTTATTTCGTATTAGTTACTAAGTACTTATAAAAACAAAATAATAATAATAAAGTAGAAAATGGGTATCTGGGGAATAATGTTTCTGCGTGAAAGTCCGAGGGTTCTATTCTTAAGCTGTTCGGTTATAACATTAATTTAGGTGTATAAAGGTACTGAAAGGAATTGTAAAAATATGACGGACTGTTATCATAGATGGCGTCTATTTACTTGTAGTTTTTATATTCTTATTTACGAGTATTTTATACCAGCTCGTGGAAAAGAAATGACCTGATTTTGCCAATTTATGAAACATCTCGGAATTTCAAATATGTCGAGAGTTACACACCGCATGATAAAAATATTAAAACGTTTATATCCTATAGTCCTATAACTTATACCTTGACACAAAAAATCTACAATATACTTAGGTAAGAATAGTTTTCCAAGTGAGGTAATATTGAATAGGTACAACATTTCGTGTACATAAATCAAGTTCATTTTATGCTTGGTATGGCTATTTGCAGATATTGTATACTAAGACAATATATACTAGGGCGGTTTGGTGCATGGAAGAGCATCTTTCAATAAATTATTTTACTGTAAAAAAATTTAATGCACAAATAATAATTACTATTAATATTCATAGTACTGATATTCTTTAGAAGGTTAACGTCTATAATTCCTGTGGTTTTGAATGTTTTATTTAATTGGCTTCAATGTTCTAATTTATTTAACTTGTTTAGGTTGCATTCATAAAATTATGCTCTTGTATTTCAGCGGGTAATCTATAATTATTGTAATCATACTTGTAAAACATGTATATTAAACAAAATAAACACCAGCCAAATTGTATTCGCTTCATTCAAATGTTAGTTTATCTCCTCTTTAATTACACGACACCCTTCTATTAAAAATGATGTAGCTGCGCATTACCAATATGGAACACTTCAGATCTATGCGATTCACTAAATAAGAATTACATCATCGCAAAAGAAAAACGACCTCAAAGAATAAATTGTTTTGCATTATGTATGTAAAAATGTAATTCAAATGCAAAAAAAATTATCTTAAGTAGTCATGATTGCAATTAAAAATACCACTTTGCCTGAGTACTTACTTCAATAATTGCTTATATTATTAAAGTAAACAACTATAATCAAAAACTACTACCAAATTGCGCAACTTGGCATACTTTATTAAAAAACTTAACATATGAACTGAAAACATAGTGAAGAGGACAACTGTCAAAACTGACATGCCTTGCAATGACATCACTGACAGATCAAGCGAATATACCGGTATAAGTGCATCGTGAGAAGAAACCCTGGATACATGAAAACAATGTTCTACACTAACAGGCGATGACCACAAACAAACAATCGGAAAGTTAAAAACAGCTATACACCAAAAAACTACTCACAACTATGATCAAAAATTGTAGTGCTTCAAGGAGGCTGCAGAGTTCACATTGTTTGACAAATCCGTGAAGTAGTCGACAAATGAAGTAATTTAGGAGCAGAACCCAGATTTCGCATCAAGTGACTATTATCTCTTCCTTAAATTAAAAAAATGACGAGAGAACCCCGTTTTTCTGTGATGGATAAACACCTGGAAGGAGTAGTGGCGAGGTTTTTGAGAACTTGTCAATTGTTTTTTTTTTTTTGAAGATAGCCTTATTGGAAAAACGTTGAAATAATCCTGTGATCTTTTCCTTCATAGGTTAACAATTTTATGTTTATCAGTTTTTTCCTTAACCATACATTTCCAGTGGAATAATGGTTGAGCTCTTCAGATTCGTTTGTTGCAGACGATCTTCAAATAATTATTGTTTATTAATAATATAATTTTAGAAATCACCTTTCCCTAAGTTAGTAATAATAAATCTTCGTAGATGCGCAAAATTATAATAAATGATTGCATTTTATCATCGTTAAAAAGTTTTTCTACACACAAATAACATTCATATTTTCCATTCATCAGTTTCAAAGGCAAACACAAGCACGCACAAAAAGACTTTAGAATTTCTCGATAAATTGCGCTGTTCCTGATTTATTTATCTCATTATTCTTTTCTATTTCTGGCTCTGTACTATTGATTTTATCAACTCAACAATTACATACGTACGTACATACATTATGTACGTCCTTATATTTATGTACATACAATGTGCACGCGATCTACTTGCGGATGAATATACTAGACATAGCTGGTCAACTACAAGTGGGAGGATAACGGAGTAGCCTCTGTTACTAACATTAGAGCTACGTTAAACTCGACAAGGCAGAAATCCTTACTGCGTCAGTTCTTGGGAATTGCTACTGTTACTGTGAATTAAGTGTACTAATAACAAATTCTTTAACCAAGAATAAGGTCATTTACAGTACTGCTTCAGAGAAAATGGAAATAATATTAAACAATAAAGAAACACTGCCTAGATAATTTATAAGTAGAGACTTATTAAAGCATTATATAATCGCAATAAATAATGTTAGAATTCCACTAAATAATTTTAATAACGGATTTCATCACAGCATCCCAAATTGTATGAGTAAATTACAGGGTCGTTCACAGCGGGTGCGGGTTGGTGACGCGGCGTCTACAGAAAAGTTGATTGGAAGGGGCGTGCCCCAGGACACTATTCTGGGAAACATCTTTTTCAGGATCATGATTAACGATCTACCAGAAAGTTGTCCCACAGCAACCAGCATTAATCTATGCAGACGATACCACCATCACAATTGCTTACCAAAATGTACAGAAATTGGTGAAAAGAAGCATAACAGCGGCCATTCAGTATGCAGTGCGCTTCAAACGGAATACTCCTTAATGCTAGCAAAACCGGGTTGATTCAATTTTACCCAAAGACGAAATCAGTTGATGCAAGTCTACTTGTGAGGCTTGGGGGCAGATACATCGAACAGGTAGACTGTGTCAAACATCTTGGACTGTACATTCAACCCAAACTTACATGGTAAACACACATCGATTGGATATGCGCCAAATTTAGTTCGGTCGTGTACATGTTTTTCGCAATCGGGGGTACTGTGTCGGGAGAAGTGGCTCACATGACGTACTATGGGCTTTTTCAATGTGATGTCGTATGGACTAGTTTTTTGGGGGTCCAGCAGCCGCGCCAATCAGGTCTTGAAATTGCAAAAAAAAAGTATTAAGACTGATAGAGGGATCCGCGTATAGGGCACACTGTAGACAATTGTTTGTGAAGTATCGAATTATAATGGTTTTCTCACTTTACATACACACGCGGCCACCCAAAAGTGCACGATAGATTACGTAGATTGAAACAGGATTTGTCCAGTGACGGTCGTGAAGAATGGTATTTTTAATGACAAATATATGCTTGTTTAAAAGAGGCCAAGATTTCTGAAGTTAGCTATGACGAAATATAATAATTTTATTGTTATACAAATTTATAATACAAGATATCAAGAAATACATGGAATAGGTATATAAACTATAAGTGCTAATGAATTAATAGCGTATAGCGGCGACATTCGCTGCCACAAGAATCTGCAGACGCCTTCTCATTAACAAAATTAAATTCCGCATGTCATAATTTTCCGCTAAGCTCTCCCAAGAATTTTCAATTGCCTTTTGTAGCTATTCTGCATTTACCGGCCGAAAATCTGGTGAATACATTTTTTGACCAGATATACTCAAATATTTTCCATGGGGTTCAAATCTGGACTTTGTAACGGTCAAGGGACTAATATGATAACCCCATTTTCATCAAACCATTGTCGAATAGTTCGTGCCGTGTGGATTGGGCAATTCTCATGTGAGAGAAACTTGTTTAATATTTTTTTTAGAAAAAAACTTACTTTTATCACGTGCTGGAAAATAAAACCATAGGAAAATGTTCGGCTAACAGATGGTAACATAATGTGCTCTAAAATTTCCCTATAATGTCTTGAATTCAAACGTTCATTAATTTTCCAGCAGGTCCCCCATGAACACTTAATCACCCCCGTTGACAGAAAACCGTCCAGAATTTCTTTTATAGTTGACAAAGTTCTCTAGGTGTCGGGAGTTTACTGGTCTATACACGCGTAATTTTCCATCACTGCAAGATTGCGTTTTTCATCAGAAAAGACTACAGAACTTCAAAATTCCTCATCTTGATTTAGGAACTGGTTGGCAATCTGCAGTATATTTCGTTTATTTACATTTGTAAGATACGGCTTTTTAGCAGCAGCGAAATTTTTAAACCAGCACTGTTTATACGCCGTCGAGCTGTCCTGAAAAATCCTGGAAAATTTCTGTCTTGACGCGTTGTTATGTCTGTGGCAAAAGGGTTCGCTCGTACAAAATTCACCAAGTTGTTTTGTTGCACTTTAGAAACTCGTCCTACTGCTGCCCGTACTGGCCTTTCTAGTCCGTTTTGTTGTTGTTGTTTTAATTTAAACTGACATGCAATTAGGTAGCTACAGCACTTAAGAACCAGTTCTCTTCTGACTTTGCAATGGCCCTAGCAGTTTGAATAGGTGAGATATCGCGGCATATTAGTTTTTCGACAAGAGCAATACACGAAATAAAATTACTCTAAAACATGTTAAATAAAATTACTTTACTTGATATGAACATAATAATTAACGGAGGTAATATGACTTGTGCTGAGTGGAAAGGGGGTTCTACTAACAGGCAGTGGCTGTTAAAAAGCCGGGAAAATAATCTTACACTCGCAGTAGCAGCATTAGAGGATTTAACGGATAACTTATCACCACGCGGCCGCTGGTAACAAGTTTATTACAGGACGAAAGACTTACACTTGCAGCAGCAGCATAAGAGGCGGTTAAAATTCTTCCACGAAATGTCTGAAATAATTCTGGTGAATTCTCCCACGAAAGCCTGGGAGAATTCCTTGAACTCTCCCACGAAAAGTCTGAGAGAACTAATTTTCCCTAATAAAATCGTGGCTTTATATAGGCCTAGACTTGCACAAATAATACTTAAAAACAGTTTTTTGCCGCGAAACACACGTTAGAATCACGTGCAAAATGCATGTATTGAACTCAACAACATGTTAATGCGTCACACAGAATATTAATAAAGATATAATTTTTCTCGATGCTAATTGACAAATATATATAGACATTAAATAAATTAAATATTTATAAGGCTACATTCGTATAAAATTATCGAACCTATTAAGCTAAAAATTAAACAAAAAGCATTAATACATTTAAATTGATAATTTTATACAGAGATGGACAAAAGTTACAAGTTACAAGTTATCACAAACAGTTTTTCTTCTGGCGTATAATAATCGATCTCTAAATAACAACCGTTTCCCATCTATTCGAAACGCGATTAACAAACGTGCGAAGTCGACTGGATATCGGCGGTTTCTAGCAAACAAAATTCAAATAAAATGCGCGAGTGCAACGGCTATCCTTGTTGCACTAATTAACTTGCTTTCATTCTTTCACACATTGACCTGCAGATAGCAGTTTGTTGTGTTAGAAAAAAACAATATTTCTTGTTGCATCTAATGTATTAAACAAGCATAGTTACCTATAATACACTCGACTAAAAAAATATGTATATTGCTCATAGAAACTATCTTTCGTCCTTTTATAACAAGAGTAAATACATCCTCAACTTGAAGGCAAGCAATTTACATATTTAATTTTATAATTAATAAAGAATAATTTAATTCGCTAATGAAAATTACAATTTTGGGTCACATAAATTTTCCACTCCCCTTAAAGAAATTCTAACTCTTTATCTGTATATCTACCCTTATTTAATGTTCACACTGCCGTTACGAGCCTCTTAAATAAACTGTTAACCCTTACACCCTTATATTACCTCATAATTATGTCCTAACTTGCTCTCTAGCACTTCATTTCATATACTTCATGTGTAAATGGTTAGTAGATTGTTGAAATTTATCATACTATTTCACACATAAGTGTCTGTTCATTTAGTTGTTGTTACGTATTACATGACATAAATTGACATTTATCAGTAAAACTGATAGTGGAGAGTGTTAAAATGTTAGGGATGAAACTAGAAAATCAATAACTATAGATAAAAAGGTAATATGTAATCAGCTTATCTAGTAATGACTTCTTCGATTATGAACATGTTTAGGGATAAACATTTATTAAGTAAAACCGATGAATATAGTTCAGTTTTTTTTTCAATTAGGAAATAATATATAATGTGCAGAATATTTTAAATTCGTATTAAGTTCTATCATTTATGAATGTTATCGATTAATATTATGATAATAAAAATAAATTTAGAAACATTCTCAATAATTTAATTCAAGTATTTCTAAGGAAAAGTGGAGGAACATCGGGTAGTTAATTAATAATTTTTAATAAAATTCAAATTCTTATGATGACCAAATGAAATTTTATTTATTAATATGAATTGTCCAATTATTAAGATTGCTGAAAATTATCTTAGATGAAACAGATTCAATACTATTTTCAGAATAGGCTTTTGAACTTCATCCTCAGCCGGTGTAATTATTATACTTCGCGCATTTTCGGACAAAGTTTCACCACATATAACATGAATGGCAACACTACATTTCTTAGCGATGGTATACCTCTCCTACGCCTGAAGCTATGTCCAGGGTAACATCAAGCGTCGGTTAATTTAAGATACTCTGCAATTTTGTATGGAATTTTTGACACACACATTGTTGATGATTTAAGTGTTTAGACATATTTAAAAAATACACCAAAACTACATCATCTGTCATTTTTGTGGCATTTCTCATCACCATTCATTCTTTAA
Source organism: Amphimallon solstitiale (assembly GCA_963170755.1). Taxonomy (NCBI): domain Eukaryota; kingdom Metazoa; phylum Arthropoda; class Insecta; order Coleoptera; family Scarabaeidae; genus Amphimallon; species Amphimallon solstitiale. The sequence goes on from OY720678.1 coordinate 74,494,513, forward strand.
ACAGCTTATATTCCACTTCATATTATTCATATTTCATAAGACACACAGGAGTAGTACGTCTAGTCTAGGAATTCCCTAACACTATAGAGAGCTGCCTCCACCAAAAACCTTTTTATTCCCACTTTAAACTGTCTTTTGCTAGTATTTGAAATTTTCTTTAGACCCTGAAGTAGTCCATTGAAAACCCGTATAGCCATATAGTGTGGCTCCCGCTTAAAGAAAGCCCAAGAGTGAGCTGAAATAGAGGAATCATTGCATTGTCGAGTTCTCATGTTATCATAAATTTCGCTATTGCGAGTAAAGAGGATGTCATTCTCGATGAGAAACATAACAAGTTCATATAGGTATGTACAAGCCGGTAAAGTCGAAATTCTGGAAAATGGGTTTGCACGGAGTATTATATGGCACGGCATACAATGACCGAATTATCCGTTTATGGAGCCTAAAATTATTCCCAAAGAAGACAGAGCTTTCCCAAAAAGTCAGTAACGCAGCCTCGATTCCACATAGGCGTAATAGAAAGATTTCAATGAAAACATTGTCACGCTTCTCCTCAAGACGCGGACGGCATACAACGACGTACTAACTTTCTTGGACAGCTCAGCGCAATGTCTCTCCCACGACAGACAGCAGTCCAGCGTTAGGCCCAAAAAATTGCAGTGAGAGGACTCTGGCATTGATTTATTATTAGACTTCACGTACAAACTGAAATTAGAATTATTACTTTTTGTGAAATGCATATACCTAGTCTTTTCCCTATTTACTACTAGTCGGTTATCGGAGCAATACGGTCACATATCCTCGATGTACTACCTAATCCAAAGGATAACTCGGATACCGTCGGAGCTGTTACCACACACGTAGTATCATCAGCATACTATGATGTAACACAATTCGACAAAGAAGGCTGTAGGTAATTGATATATATTAGCAATCATGTAGGACCAAGAATTGAGCCCTGGGGCACACCATTGTTTATTTCTGCACGTCCTAAGACATACCCCCCCCCCCCCACTTATGACCCTCTCACCGAAGTATCATGAGCCCTTCCAGATACATACGACCTAAATACATCTAACGTCACACCGCGGACACCGTAACACGCCTTCTTGTCAAAAAGAATGTTATAGCATATGACGTCGAAATAGGAGTAATTGCTAAAAATTCTTGCCCCTGAATCTTGCTATCCCTGCGCGATATAAAGCCGTCACATATCTAAAGCATTATGAACTACTTGGAGTATTTAATCACGTGCTAAAAATATGCAATATGATTGGATTATATCGAGCCTACTGTTACTTGTTATTGATATTTGACGGCAGCAAGGATAACCATCCGGAGAGCTTTCGAATATCGACTGTCAAACACAAGATTAACCACTGTTGTATATTTTTGACATAGGACTATCTACATAGAAGATCCTGATAATTATGAAGAAGAATTTCATTTCCAAGTTGGGAATTACAACGTCAAAACATCTATATTGGATGTTCGCTTAAGATAAATCTGAGCCTTCTAATTGACTCATATGAATGGTATATAACAACTCTATTCCCAGTTTTTACATTACCTAGTCTTTAATTGTGCAATTTACGTCAATATTATTTGTGTGGTAGAGTTGAATAGATAGTTAGGTAAATCAAGACTATTTGATGAAGCTGCGTAGATAATAGTGATGGGTCTAAGCTTTGTTGTTCACATTTTCACTTTTACACATTTCTAGTTTACATACATTATATCTTTCTTGCTAGTCATTGAAACTTTCTAGCCGACAGCTTGCTGTCAAATTGTCATTTAATTATTATTAATTGTCTTTATATTGCCGCTGCGCCAAGACAACTCATTGCTTTTAATACATTCTTATATATATAGTAATAATAATTTACATTTTATCAGGTGCTGAAATATCAACAAAAATTAAATATTTGCTGCAAAACAATAGTTTTTTTTTTTATATAGGAAACGCATCGTATTCTGATGAAATATTGGTATTATTATTCAGACTATCAATTTCATTACAATTCCATCGATTTATTCTTGTAATACCAAATATTTCTCCTATATCAGAGAAATGCATCAGCTGAATATGAAAGCGAGGCCGGCATCTAACCTCGGGGGTTATCTCCGCCCGATATCTTCTCCGAGCATACCAGCAACTAAAGTAAATCTGTTGCGTTCCATCTTCGAACGATGATTTTTCGGCGCTCTTTTGCGCCAAAGTTAAGTGATGCCTTTTGTCAAGTATATCTCAAACACGCGAACACCGCAAATCATAATCTTCCAGTCAGAAATCGTTCTTGTCACACGCCTCTCCCTCAAAACGTCAAGATTTATTTGTGAGGTTTCCTCTCGAAAGTGATTGCGTTAACAGATACAAATCGTGTTCAATTTAGTAAGCCTGTGGTATAGCTAAAGACGACTGTTGGAATTTAATTTAGCTAGAAAATAAATAAGATTTAGGCACAAATAAAATACACAAACAGGAAGGAACGCATCCAAAACACCGTGAGAATGTTTTATGCGTGTGTAAATATTAGACATAAGATTTGTATTACGATTTTTACTAGCCTTGAAGACACAGCTCCCTAAAAGTGTAATATGCAATATTTAGAGTAAAAATGTCTTTAAGACAATATTTAACTTCTAAAAACAGATTTTCTTGTACCGATCTCATCAACTTTCTGTCAGTTATTTTTAATACTCTTAACTATTAATTTGAATATTACTCATTTATATTTTAAATTAAATAAAAATCAACTAATTTTTCCTGGCTAGCTCTTTATAAACATGAGATTTCTGTTTTTATTACCTCAGGATGATTCAGGTAGAGAGTTACTTACCTTTCCAAAAAATAACCCTCGAACATCAAACGATACAAAAAAGCAGTATTTTAATTAAATAATATCTGTATCAGAAACTATCCCTTGTATCTGCCAATACCGATACAAACAACATGCGCAAAATAATATTAAATTTCAGTGAAAATAAACACACAATCCTAATAACTTCAGAACTAATTCAATATCGACAAGTCAGTTGCAACTATTTAAATATTGCCGTTTCTACAATATAAAACAGTATACATATATTATTTGTTTTCAGGTGTCTTTCCGTACATATATAAGTACAAACACCATAGGCATAAATGAGAACACAAATTAGTCTCAAAATAAATATAAAATGCTAATAATATCAGAATGAATTATTATCGGCAAGTCATTTACAAATACTTAAATATTGCCGACTCTAAGACAAATTATTATAAGGTAACTGCCCCTAATATGAGACACGGGAAATATAATTTTGGATCAGTAAGAGAAAATTCAATTCTAATTAAAGGATGTTGTATAAAATATATTTACCTTTTATATTTAACATTCAGATTTTGCAAAGAAAAGAAAATTAAAATTGCAAAAAAAAAGTTAAGAGCCAAAAATTCGTACAATATGATCCTAGTATGAGACCCTTATTATTTTATTTTCTTATGTCTAATATTTTAATTCAAAATAAAACTCAATCTATTTAAATGCATTAACGAATTTCGGTATCTAAATTTTGACAAATACATCACTTAACTAACAACAGAAAATAACAGATTGACATCAAAATTGTATTATAGATGTTTTTATAATAGATTTTACATTAAAATTTTACTGCAAATGTCTTTATTTTTTTTTAATGTTTTTGTGCATGAAGGGCACACAAAGTTAACATCAGTTGCACCACAGTACTCTGGGCCCATCTATAGCACTTGGTACATTGAACCCATTGCTTTCCATTCTGATCAGCAGAATAAAGACAGGAACAACACAGGCATTCAGCATCGTCATCATTATTACCAATTTCTAAGCCAAAACTATCATCACATATTTCAGATTCGTCCATTTTTTTGTCATCATCAGATTGTTCATCCATTCTGGGCTTAGATGGACTTGGTTTACAAATATCTGTTGCAAACAGTGTTTTTGTCACTTTTCCCCTTTGTTGTTTTTAATAGCTGCCTTCTGCTTTTTACTGATAATTTTTTTCCACTCTGCTAGAGATGAGTCTAATAGGGTTACAAGTTACCATGTGCTTGCCGTCAAGCTGCGGATACATTTTACAATGTGATAAAAGGACGACACCGAGAGTTTGTATGGGTTAGTACGAAAAAGCAACATACAAACTGTTCTATTGGTCGAGTGTAGTGAAGCTGACTGACTCGCGTTTAGTATATAGCAGCGCTCGGCTCGATGTCTAGCGCCTAGCAAACACATTCTTAAATCGCGTTTCGTCCATCTAATTTAGACAATTACGCGCCGAAATTATTGAATTTTCGAATCATGTTAACCCGGATATGTTAACAAATGTCCGTCGAAATTTTCATAGTCAGCTGGGTCTCTACTTATATATATATATATATATATATATATATATATATATATATATATCCTACTATACTTGCAGCGTCCGATAATTGACCACTTACATTGCATATGACGTCCGTGTACGGACGCCATATCGCCAGCCTATACTAAAGTGCATATATATACAGAGTGGGCCACCGAAAACGAAACAGATTGAATATCTCGAAGGAGAAAACTTTTTTGAAGAAACGCAAAAACAGGTCGATTTTTGATCCAAGAGGGACACCCTTCCATCATATCTTCAACTGTGATACGTCATTCCCCTCCCCTCCATCACTCTAACCATTACAATTTAAATAGGGAAAGTACTAAATACGATACATCATTGAAAAGGTAATTGTACGGAGAATTCAGCAATGTGATTGTTGGTTGCGCTATTTTTGATTTTAGCGCCCTCTAGCGGGTAAAAAAACGGTTACGTATTTCACAATGTGACACATCATTTCAAAGCTAATTTTATTAGCAATTTAATGCACAATTGAAAAAAAATTAAATAATCGAAACACCTTGCAGAGCTCTAATATTAGAAACTACGAACTTATTAGTTTACAAAAGACACTGACAGTCTGTACTTGAGAATGATGACAAATAAATGTCAAAGATATTACGTATTTAGTTGCTAATAAAATTAGCTTTGAAATGATGTGTCACATTGTGGAATACGTAACCGTTTTTTTTCCGCTAGAGGGCGCTAAAATCAAAAATAGCGCAACCAACAATCACATTGCTGAATTCTCCGTACAATTACCTTTTCAATGATGTATCGTATTTAGTACTTTCCCTATTTAAATTGTAATGGTTAGAGTGATGGAGGGGAGGGGAATGACGTATCACAGTTGAAGATATGATGGAAGGGTGTCCCCCTTGGATCAAAAATCGACCTGTTTTCCCGTTTTTTCAAGAAAGTTTTCTCCTTCTAGATATTCAATCTGTTTCGTTTTCGGTGGCCCACTCAGTATATATATATAAATGTATTGAAAAATTCAAAAGATTCTTGGTAGTAGTGGCATACAATGAAGTAAAAGTAATAACAATATGACAACTGGTTGTCAATTAGAAAACAATGACAAATATAAAATGCAAATCACAATATATAATTGAAAATGTAATCAAATAAGCAATAGGACAGTCGGGATTACTTATATAGTCACATCAAGGGGCTTGGGATTTACCACAAACTGTTCAGTCAATGCAATTATACAAATAACAACGACGCAACTATGTAATGAAAAATTAAGAGTAGAACTGTTGATATTAATATCAACAGTTCTGATTTATTTAATTTTCTTCTGGACCTGTTATAATTATTTGATTGTTAACAAAAATTGTACATTCAACTCAAAGATTTTACATACCAATCTAATTAAGTTATACAGAAGTCAACATCACACTGTATTTCATTTGGATACAACCAAAATGGACAAAACACAACACTTTAAAATTTATTAAAAAAGTCATTAAAAATCATACTACGTTAAAATATTCGTTAGTTACAGACAACAAAAATAAACATTTTAAAATTTTAAAAAAAATTTAAAATGTTTTTAAACTTTTAAAAAAATTTTAAAACGTTTATTTTTGTTGTCTGTAACTAACGAATATTTTAACGTAGTATGATTTTTAATGACTTATTTAATAAATTTTAAAGTGTTGTGTTTTGTCCATTTTGGTTGTATCCAAATGAAATACAGTGTGATGTTGACTTCTGTATAACTCAGTGGTTCCCAAACTTATTTTGCCTACTGCCCACTTTGAGAATAAATTATTTTTTAGCGCCCCCATTTTTTCACCTACTCAAAAACCACTATAACTTCAAATTAAATTAATTATTGTGAGCTATATTAGCGGAGATTAAACATTCATTCTAAACGAGACTTTTACTATGGGTTATAGTAAAAGTCTCGTTTAGAATGAATGAGGTAACTTGAGACCTGAGCGTAGTAGGTAGTACACAACGGCGCTCAGGTCTCAAGTTAACTTTTACGGGCTACACCTGCCAATGAGAATGATTATTGAAACGCAACTTTATAGTATTCAGACAAAGTATCTTTTATTCAAAATTCAAAATAAAACAAACATAATCGATTCTAATATAAAAACTAATGTGAAGGATGAATCTGATGCTGTTTAATAAGTTTGTTGATATCAGGTTCCAATTTATTCAAGAACAGCCGCAAGTCACCACGTTCGGTAACATGCAAACGATTTCTCTTTTTAGTAAGCAGCGTTGCTACAGCACTAAATCCACGTTCACACAAATATGACGATGGGAATGCTATCAAGAATCGTTGAATGATTGACCACAATCCAGGGTACAATTGCGGGATCGGTTCTTGTAGCCAAAATTCTTGGTAGCCATTTTTGAACTTGATTTTTATTTCCTCGTTCGTTGTCAATTCTATAAGTTCTTCTTCCAGATGTGGTGATATTGCTGTGTTGACATTTGAAAACGGATCCAACACCCAGTCTGGTATTTCCAAGTTCAAAATATCCTGGTATCGTTCGGTGAAGTCAATGTGGAGCTTTTCCAAATGTTGGCAGTAGGCAAACAAGTCGTCGTTACTGCAGGATACTGATAAATTCGGAAAATTATGAAACTCACGTCTGCCCATATTCTTTTTGTGTAGAAGCAGTTTGGCTGCGAAAGCAGCAACGACATTTTTTGTTTTAATTAAATTTAGTTCATCGCCTTGCAGTTGGAGATTCATGTTGTTGAACAATTTATACAGGTCTGTCATGTAAGCTATATCATATTTTGATGTAATGAGCTTGTTGCGCAATTCTGTATCTTTAGTTTCCAAAAACTCTATCACAGAGTCAAACAGGTTGTAAAATCGAGTCAGACAATTGCCTCTTGATAGCCAACGAACTTCGGTATGAAACAACAAACGGTTGAAATCTTCGTCATTAGTAACACAAAGCTGATGAAATAATCTATCATTCAAAGAGCAGTTACGGATTTTATTGACTGCTTTGATGACATATTGCAGTGATTGAAATAGTCGTTCACTTAAATTTCTAGCAACCAAATGTTGTCTATGAATAACGCAATGTACAGCAAGGACATCTGGAATTTTATTTTTTACGTACGCTATGAAGCCTTTATGGCACCCTGTCATAGCCGGAGCGCCATCCGTAGCAACTGATATAATATTTTTCAAGGGAATCTCTTTCTCATCACAAAACTTTTCCAATGTATTGAATATGGTTTCGCCTTTTGTATCGGTCTCTAAATTTCTAGCAAACAATAGTTCTTCACATATTTTCTCATCTTTAATAAACCTCACGTAAGACAGCAACAATGCTTCATTAGTTGGTAAAGTGGACTCATCGAGCTGAATTGAGAATTGACTAGTCCTCAGATGATTGCACAATGATTCTTCTATGTTTCCGGCCATTTCATCAATTCGTCTTTGCACAGAATTATTACTCAAAGGAATTTTTCCGATAATATCTGCGGCCGGTTTATGAAGCACAGTAGTTATTACTTCCTTTATTGCTGGCAAAATTAACACTTCTCCGATGTTGTGTGGTTTGCCTTTTTGAGCAATTAACAAAGAGATGTTGTACGAAGCTCGAAGTCCGTCGTCATCTTGCTTAGCAGCCGCCGAAAAGAGTTTTGCTACACTTGGCCGAGTATTATGCTTCTTCTCTAGGTCTTGAAAATATGCTACATTCTTGTCTTTCTTATCTGGATGCATTTTATTCAAATGATCTTGAAGTCTTGAAGGCTTCATTGCTTCATTCGAAAATGTTTTTAGGCATAGAAGGCACAAAGGCGACGATGGGTTTGTAGGATTTTCAATGAATCCGAATTTAATATATTCCGCACAGTATTGCCGTCTCTTCTTTTTTACTTCCGACATTGTTTTGTTTTGAGAAATACGTAAGTATAAGTGTTGAACTTAAGTACTGCTTATCTATTACGCGCGAAACCGCAAATGAAAATAAAATAAATATTACGTTGTTTATATAGGATTGCATAAGCAGCACGCACCGACAGGAATAAGACAAACATGCATAAACTCGTTTATCTCATTCGACGCTCAATCGTACTCAACAAGTAAGAACAAGTATTCTATGAACCAGCCGATTGATACAGTTGCCTTTTTATTTGTTTGTTTGTGTCTCTTTTCGTTTCGAAACGGAGCGACCGATTGATATGTTTTTTATTTTATTTATTCAATAAAACAGGACAGATATATGAACTACTCGGAGAGAAATATCGAACCGAGTTGGTTTGAGCAATCTCTTAATTAATATTAGTTGATGTTCACAAGCTGTAATCGAGAGTAGGGATGGGACATCGGTGGGTAAACATCGATATCAAACATCGATGTTAACATCGTTGATCAACATCGATGTTTTTAAACATCGATAATTATATTTATAGATTTATTTTTTAACAGTTTAACAAAAACTTTATTATAACTTAATTAATTTACGTCCTTAACAAAATGATATAAAAGATATCACTATTCAAAAAAAATAATAAAAGAAATATATACATTTATAATATGTAGTTAACTTTAGAAACTACTCAAAAAAAACTATATAAAAAAACAATATTATGCAATTACGCATGAAACAACCACATGACTTAAATCGTCTGATACTTAAAAAATATATACATTTACGTGTATCAAAGCTTTTTAAGAGAACGATTTTTATTTGGGATTTTATAGTCTTGCATTTTTTTTTGACTACGCTGGCAAATACCGAGATACATATGGATATGGTTTTATATTTCTGATGTGTCATCTTGCATTTAATACGTGTATCGTCGTGTATGATTGTACGCACTAGGGAATTTCCCGAAGAAGTATACATCGGTAATGTCTATCTCCCTTCTTTTTCTATGAAAATACGTTTACCTCCTTCACTTATTCTGCATGCATACATAATTTAACTTTTATTCTGCACATTAAAAGTACTATAAATTTATGTATTTAATTATATATTATTTAAATATTTATACTGAGTAATATTTAAAAGAGCCTAAAATGAAATATTCGAATTTATATGATATAGCACTGTGTAATTTAAATACTTCTTTTATTCGTAGACAATTTTACATCCTCGTAGCCTGTATGTGAGCTGTTAATTTGGAAACATTTTTGTATTTGTCAACAGAGGACGCTGTTTTATTTTGTGATTAGTGCAAATACATTTTGTCAAGCTTAAAAGTTCGATGTTCACTATATTTCTTCTAACATCGATAGTTTATCGATAAATCTAAATTGCAAACATCGATGCAAAAACATCGAACATCGATCCTAAAATATCGATGTTCAATGAACATCGATGTTTATCGCCCATCCCTAGTCGAGAGTCGAGAGCTCAGTCGGTGTCTAAGAGTCCTCCTAGATTCTAGATGAAATTACAAATCGCCCCCTAAGCCTTTACATAACGCCCCCATTTTTTTTCTGGGTCTCTTACCGCCCCCCTTTAGACCTGCAGCGCCCACAAGGGGGCGTTATCGCCCACTTTGGGAACCTATGGTATAACTTAATTAGATTGGTATGTAAAATCTTTGAGTTGTATGTACAATTTTTGTTAACAATCAAATAATTATAACAGGTCCAGAAGAAGATTAAATAAATCAATCGAAAGCTCGACCAAAACTGTAAAGAGTTGTCTTATTTGGCCTTCCGACTGCTACACCCATTAAATTCCACGTTTTCTATATACAGGGTTAGTTTTAAATAGCGTCATTAAAAATGGGGGGTGAAAGAAAAATATGAGTAATGTGCGTACAAAAAAAATCGCGGTCCAATGTGCACACAGTGACGAGAAATTGATTTTTCTTTCCTCGAGTCCGAGCCTGTTGCAATTAAAGGGGCTTACGCAGAAGTGTCGACTAACTGCCGTGAGGTAGGACGTAAGGGGGTGGCGCCATAAGCGCTAATATAAATTCCGCCGATGAAGGTATTCGTTAAAATAAAACAAACAGCAGAATTTTTTGTGTTTCTTATTATGTCTTTGCATTAAATTGAATACAAAGGATTAAGTAAGGCTTCGTTGAGAGCACTTTCTTATAATAATTCAAATTATTTACTTTTACATTTCACTCTCGAAGTTGGAAAAATTTACATCATAACACAGTTTCAGAAACGTTATTTTAAAAACTAATTCCAGTCGAGCATGCATTGAGCCTTTGTTTATTTGTTTTAAATTTCGTTTTGATATTTCGTAAATAAAAGTGGTACTATTGTTTTAACGAAATCTTGTCCAGAATTTACATTAGCGCATATGGCGCCACCCCCTTACGTCCTACGGCAGTTAGTCGGCACCTCTGAGTAAGCCCCCTTTATATACAAACATAATAATTTTGAGATAAAGGAATTTAAATTTCAAATAATATACTTCTATTTAACAAAAAAAAAAACATGGTAATGCACTGAGGTTGTCGACCTTTTCCACATAAAGGCGTGCTATTCACATAAAAAAAAATATCGCCATAAATCTTCTCAATTGCCATTCATTCTCAAAGGTTGTAACTATTTGCATTTTATCATTTTTTGGGAGAACTGGAATTACTCATGGTATTTACGTAAATGCGTATAGGATAAACAAAGTTATGGATCGACTTTAACTACATTTTGGCCCTACAAATTTCGAAATTTTTGATGTGTTACAAATAAATTTCTTTTTTGATTTTCAGTTAGACATTTATACGTATTCTTCAAATTCGTATAGCCTGGTACCTATTTAGCGGTAACCCTGTATATATATATATATATATATATATATATATATATATATATATATATATATAAATTATCCAGGTAGTGACTTTATGGATTTATATTATTTTCGTCTTCTCTAAAGCAGTACAGTAATGACTTTTTTCTTGGTTAAAGAATTTGTTATTAACAATAACAGTAGCAATTTTCACGGACAAACGCAGTAACGATTTCTGCGGTGTCGACTTTAACGTAGCTCTAATGTTAGTAGCAGAGGCTACCCCCTTATTCTCCCACTTATAATCGACCAGCTTGTCTAGTATATTCATCCGCAGGTAGACCGCGTGCATACTGTATAAAATATAGTGACCCATCTACTATGTATAAATTATCCATGGCACGGTATTATTATATTAATACGTAAAGAAAAAACATTGCACCCCTCTTTAAGCAAATTGCGACACGGAGGAGTATGAGATTTGGCATAGTTAAGGTTTGTATTGATTGAATCGGCCGTTACTTGCTGGAACTCCATAATAATTAAGGTTGAAGTAAAAATAATTTACAACTAATTTCCAGTATAATCACACTTTATTTAAAAATACGACATGTTTCGCTACGATGTAGCTTCTTCGGGTATTACATTACTACTTACATTACAGTAGTAATGTAATAACCGAAGAAGCTACATCGTAGCGAAACATGTCGTATTTTTAAATAAAGTGTGATTATACTGGAAATTAGTTGTAAATTATTTTTACTTCAACCTTAATTGTTAAGGTTTGTATGGAGAAAGAATGCAGAATGATAAAATTTATGTATTATATGTGTTACAAATACATTAAATTAAGAAAATAAAAAGGTCGAATTTCGATCACTAGGCGACCACTAGTACTTTTGAAATCTTTACCTTTCATTTATTCTATTCATCAAATTGCTATTATATGGTGGGAAAATATTCTTTCAATTTATGAAAAAAATTATTACATATTGCTGTGACCTTCACATTATCGAAAATAGTAATCTTAAAAATTAGTTTAGTTATTAAAAAAGAATACTAATTTTATTTTAAAATCGTTTATTTAAAAATTAAGGTATAAGTGTAGATAGAATAGCTTGCTAGCATTTAAGGACAAATTCTAATGTCAAAATGTATAAGTTGTTGGTATGTACTAGTTAGATAAGTATAAATATTAGGCATAATACAAACACTAAACAAATCAATAGACTTTATTTTGTATAAAAGACATGTTAAATGCCATAATATGAATGTAAACAAACCAAGACGTGCTTGAGAAAATGACACAGTCTTGAAAGTAGAAATATAAATTTGAACATGAATAATGGTACCAATTTATAAGAAAGATTCTAATAATAAAACTAAATATATATTAGATACGTACACTTTATAAAAGAAAAAAAAACATAACATTTCTAGTAAAAAGTGTTAGATCATAAATAAGAATATCTTGTGTAAATAACAATATGGATTCAAAATACACTTGTTAGTTCTTGTATCGGTAGCTCAAAGGTTTCAAAAACAATGGAAATGGTCATGTGTGATTTAAAACCCTGCAAAAGAAAAATACAATGTTAATGTTGTTTATAGCATTCTACAAATTGATGTGTTACCTGAGGAGAGAGCATGGTTAGAAATCAGGGAGAATGTGACGAAGGCGACCGCTCTTTGCAGTGCGAGCTTAGCAAAAAAAATTCCCGTTTTATATAACGTTTTTCCTTTACTACCAGGCCGAAGAGTTTCTAAAAGAAGAATTAGAATAAAATTAGTACATGACAAGAAAAATATGTAACAAATGATGAAAAAAGCAATACATTTAAATATAAATACAATGAAGTGTTATACTGAAGAGGAAGAGAAGAAAGATACACTACCTAAGATGGGATGCAACAAATTTGTATATATATATAAGCGGGGGTCCTACAGCCTCAGCCATTTCCCGCATTTCGATTTCCATCTCTTCCTGTCTCTCCAGATGTCTTCATCTATTGCTCTGTCTTTCATTGTTCCCATAACCCCACTTATCCATGACTTTGCCGGTCTTCCTCATTTCCTTCTATTCGTCGGGTCGTATTCTAGAGCTCTTCTTGGCCATCTGTTTTTCTCCATCCGTTTTACATGTCCGTACCATATCAGTTTCCTCGTTTCTATTCTTTTTGACGTTCTATGTATTCTGTTGGTTCTTTGTCTGATTTCCGTATTAGGTATATGTTCAGTTCTTGATATGCGACAGGCTCTTCTCAGGTAGTTCATCTCAACAGTGTTCACTTTTTTCTTTCCTTTCTCAGTCATTTGCCAGCATTCGGCTCCGTATGTACAAATTTGTGAAAACTTTAATAACAAACAGTTTGAAGTGTAGCCATTAGTGTGTAACTGTCAAGATGATCTACATGTATCGGTGCGAGTGTGACAACCTGAAGAAACGAACAAGAAAATTTTATCACGAACGTTTTTGAAAAAGATGCCAACCTAAAATTTAATAAAATGAGAGAGGCGCTAAATCGTCGATCGGCATTTGTTTTAGTATATAAGCGGAAAAACAGGATCAGACCTGTAGATTTTAAATTTGTAATTCGAGTAGTAAAGACGTAAATTTTGTAGAAGATTAACAAATTTGATATAGCGAAAGTGAGAGTAGGGTCTATAAGCATTACTTATCAACTCACAATTTGATGATTTGTATTAACGTTTTAGAGTTCAATTTTAATTTAGTTTTCTTTTAAACAAATTTATTCAAATAATTTTCTTTTCTTATCATTAATTTTAAGATGGAGGATGTCAATAAAATAGAATTTGATAAAATGTATGATGAAATGAAGTAAGTTATGAGATAAAATAATTCCATTTATTGGATATCAGATGAATATTCTCTTGTTTAATAATGGTATTTAGTCTTTCAGAATAATAAAAAGAATAGTTAATGGTGCTAAACATGTTGAAGGTACTATGTGAGAATATTTGCCTTTAGTAGATTGTTGGACATCATTAAGTATTAAATAATCATTTAATTTAGAAATTGAAATAAATTAATACGAATATGCGGGGATGCATTTGATGGGCAAATGCTAAGCGGCTAGAGGTACAACGTGAGAATGTTTACAACTAGATTAGTATGAACCAATTTCAAAGCATTCACGTTGCAAGATTCTATATTACTAAAGCACTATGTGAGAATGTATGTTTTAGTGAAATAGTGACGGCATCGTATTAAACAAGTTAAGTATTAAGTATTTCCAAAACATTATGACTCTAAAGAGAGTATTAATTTTTAAATTGTAGAACAAATATCTATAAAGGACAATGTTATTAACAACCGTTATTTTTAAATATAAATATATATTTTTTTTATATGAAATTTAGACATCTTGTTTAATTCCTTGACCTTATCCTAAGCAAAACTAAATAAGAGGTGAACCAGAACATAAGAAGTAAATCACTGCAAGAACTCACGAGAAAATTTAAACTTTTATGCTGATAGGAATAAGTTAATATATAAACTATTACAATATGTTTATTATTCATTAGCAAAGTTACACCCACAGCAATATGCAACAAGATTTTCCAATACGTGCTTAGTTGTAATATTAGTATAAATATTGTTCGAAATTATATGCATTTTCATCGTTTCTAGAATTTCAAATTGAAATTATGAAATATGTATTTTTCGAATAACGCTCCAAGTAGCAATAATCCAATTGTAAGCGATTTTTTTAACAGAAAGCAGTTATATATGTATGTACGCGCAGCATTTGATTTAGGTGTTCTGTTGACACAATTTAGAATTATACATGTTTGAAGAAGGAACGCTTCGTTAAAAATTTGTACTGAATAAATATGTCTCTCTAAAAGGGTAGGTGTGCTTCTGATGAAAGACAAATACATACAGAAATATAAGCATAGGTGTTGGAAAGAAAATAAAGATCTCCTTTTGCGCAGTATTTTACAAGCTGAAAAGTGTAAGTCGCCGAATTTAAATTCTAGTCATATTTTTCATATTATAAATGGCATAATAATATAAACAACACTCATGCAAATATTTAGGTTGGCAACAACTTTTCACGCTTTACCTTTAATATTTATAAAATATCAGCACTTTTATTTAAATGGTAGACCTTCTGTTTATTTTAAAGTCTTTATACATCTCTCATTATCTCGAATAAATTAAGTATACAAAAACATGTCTGTAACGAAATCTGTATTTAATGTTACTGTTGCCCCGACGTTGGGCGCCAAATTTATAATTTCTAAATAAAACAATTTTACAAAAATGAAATATATTATCATGTGGTGAATTAAATATAAAAATTAAACAAGTATTAACACAGTATAGAATAAATACATCCCTACAACAGAGTTAAAAGAAAAGGAAGAACAGGCATACAGTGATATTACCATATAGAACAATAGTATATTAAAATACAAGTTTCATAAGACAGAACATGTGCGCAAAATGTCTTATGAAACGTGTGTTTTATACTATTTCTTCTATTTCGGTTATTAAAAGTTCAAAAAGGCTTATAATGAGAGACATGTTTTGCTCGAAGTTTTTTGAAGTTGGTTACTCTGATTTTTAAGCAAAAATTTTTAAATATTTGCATATCGGTGGTGTTATATATAATTTTGTTTAAAATGTAGTCTGATTTATGCAATATTATTTCAAATTATCAACAAAATGGACGAAATAAATAATTGCACGCCTCCAGAGATTCGCAAAATAGCAGAAGACAATTTACAAAAGCTTTTACCAACAAAGTCTCGACATATTTATGAAAAGCAATAGCAGCTCTTTTTAAGTTGGTGTAAAGAAAATAATATTGCGAATATTACGGAAAATGTAGTAATTGCTTATTTTGATAGAGAAAGCAAGATAAAAAAGGCATCGTCCTTGTGGTCTACATATTCAATGTTACGATGTTGTTTAAATATTTATAAAAGTATAGATATCTCAAAATTTTCTAGGCTTCATGCATTTTTGAAAAGGATATCTGAAGGTTACGAACCTAAGAAATCCAAGATTTTAGAAATAGATCATATTAACCAGTTTATAATAGAAACTGATAAAACATATTTAGCAATGCAAGTAAGTAATAAGAACACCATTGTAGTTGTATTTTACTAATTTTCTACATTATTTTGTTATAATAGTCATATTAATATTCTGTAAGATTATCCTTATAATAGGTTATAATGGAGCTTGTCGTCGTGAAGAAATAACGAACATGACTTTAGATGATATACAGTTTAAAAATGATGTCATAATGGTTGCAGTGCCAAAAACTAAAACTTATGTTCCAAGACAATTTATTATAACTCAAAGATTATGGATTGAATTGGTTAAAAAATATTATTCACTTCGTCCCAGCCATGTTACACATAAACGCTTCTTGCTGCAATATAGAAATGGATCTTGCGTGAATAGTTCAATTGATATTAATACCCTAGGAAAAGTACCAAAAAATATTGTAACTTACGTAAATTTACCTAATCCTGAGCTCTTCACTGGACATTGCTTTAGACGTTCCAGTGTGACACACAAGTAAAAAATTGGGTGTTAATATTAACACTCAAGAGTGGTACATATAGGTCCACACTCACGAGGCAAGTTTTACCACGCATTCTCGAGTGTAAAAAATGGTAACAAGCATTTCTCATGGAAGGTAATTCTTCTCATAAATCGAGAGTATAATATACACTATCTATAGTAGAATTACCGAACAGATGCAGTAGCAACAGCGCATTTGCCCGTTTAAGCTATTACAAAAATGCAATGTTGCTACTGCATCTGTTCGGTAATTGTACTATAGTGTATATTATACACTCTACAAATGAAAGTATTACATTTTACTGTCCTGTTTTTATATAGTTTGTGTATATATGACAAATTTGGATGTATATTTCACTTGATCTCAATGTCACTGTTAACATCTCTAGTGTAAATATGACAATTCCGGGTGTTATTATTTTATTTGAGCGTCTTTCTTAACATTGTAAGTGTAAAAATAACAAATTTGAATGTTGTTTTTACTTGAACCAGTGTCACTTTTACCATTTTTAGTGTAAATATCATAATGTTGAGTGTTGTTTTTACTTGAACTATCCTGACTTTTACCATTTTTAGTGTAAATATCATAATGCCGAGTGTTGTTTTTATTTGAACTAGCGCTACTTTCAACATTGTGTAGATATCACAATTTTAGAGTTGTTTTTACTTGCACTAATGTAACTTTTAACATTTCCAGTGTAAATATACCATTTTTGAGTGTTGTTGTTACTTGAACTAGTGTCACTTTTACCATTTCTAGTGTAAATATGATTTACTTGTATGTATTTTTAAAAATATATTATTGTAAATAAAATATTTTAAGTGTAAAATTGGAGCGGTGTTCCGCGAGGTGGGTGAATTAAAATAATTACTGTGGCTTTGTCATTTTATTATTCTGTAACACTTAAAACTAGTTACAAATACATTACATTTATTAATATACATCCTATAGATATAACTATGCTAGACGGTACAAACAGTAACTCTTATAAGTAATTAGATTAATCAAGAATGAAGCCAAGTACAACTTAGATAATATAATTTAAGATAAATATTTGTATTATAACATGAGTATGATAGCTGTTTATACCAAAATATTAGTCCGGGAGGTAGCGTTGCATTTTAGGTAGTAATTTTACGCCGATCGACTGTTATCTTTTTCGATACGTATGTTATTACTAATAACTAAACCAAGCGTCAGCTGACGCACCCGCGGTGGGTGTAGTTGTAAGAGGCCGCGAAACGTGAAAAAAAAAAGAATTAAATAAAGTCATAGTACGCCGGCTGGTTTTTTTTTTTATAAATAGTTGACATCATAGTAAGTTGAAATAAAATCGTCAGCTGCATCGTGGAGGGGGGATTATGCGTCAGCTACGCGCATGAACTTGTATAAAAATCACTTCAAATAAAGTAATAGTACGCCGGCGGATTTATTTTTTTATAAATAGTTGACATCATACTGAGTTGAAATAAAATCGTCAGCTGCATCTTGGAGGGGGGATTATGCGTCAGCTGCGTGCATAAACTTGTAAGAAAAATAACGTCAAATTAGGTAATAGTACGCCTGACGAAAATTAACTAGGATATTGTTTACATAATTAAAAGTAGGAAAATAAATGTGCTGTGTGTATAGTGGTGAAAAGACCTTCATCCGACGCAGTAAACAATGTTATTCGGACCCCCTTCATCAAATGTGCAAGGTGCATCTGCTTTTCATGTTGCTAGGTAGACCATAAGGGATGTACGCATCTCTTTCACATACGTGACAGTTTCGAGTGTACTCTTTGAAATATCGGACGCAAGTGCAAATATGTTTAAAAGTCAACTGTTTTGTGTATTCTGTGGCAAAAAGAAAGAATTATTATCTTCTACGGAAAAACATTACAAATTAAATAATTAACAAATTAAATAAAGAACAACAAAAACAACAAAAATAAGTTACGACCATCAATTTTTTTTTTCAAATGGAAACATGTTTTTTATTTAATTTGTTAATTCTACATCGAATTCTAAGTATGTTTTATGTACCATGTCCTATATCCAAACTCAACAGTTATCGAAAAATTTACAATTGAACATGCAGTTATTGATATGTTCAATTGTACATTTCTCGAAAACTGTTGAGTTTGGGTATAGGACATGGTACGTGAAACATACTTAAAATTCGATGTAGAATTAACAAATTAAATAAAAAACATATGTTTCCATTTGAAAAAAAAAATTTATGGTCGTAACTTATTTTTGGACCAGCCTTTGTACATCAATTTACCATCAAAAAAACCGCAGCTAAAAATAAAAATCGACCTATCTGAGCGTTTTTCCATAAAACAAAACCAAAAATATTAAATGAATTTATTCCAACCCGCGCGTCCTCCCTGTATGTAACACAGTATTTAGATATAGTTTTACACATATTACTTTTTTCCCGATATTGTCATTCATTTGTCACTACCCCGGTTGAAATTTGACAATACCATAGATTTATAATTACGTCTGGGAAATTAGCAGTCAGCAGAGTGCGAGCAGGGGGGGAGTACTGTCAGCTGGACGCTGAAAGATACCGTGCGTAGCTCGAATAATATTTGCTTTTACAGCGTCAGCTGATGGTCTTTCCACCATTACACACTCGGCTGATTCTTGTTTTCATACTTACAATTATTAGACAAGCAAAATTTCATGCGGCGTACTATAACTTTATTTCACGTGTTTTGTTACAAGTTCATGCGAGCAGCTGACGTATAATCCCCCTCCACGATACAGCTGACGATTTGAATTCAACTCACTATGATGTCAACTATTTATAAAAAAAAGTTTCAGCCGGCGTACTATTGCTTAAAATTTTAATTTGTTTTACAACTTTCACGGTCCCCCATAACCAGACCCCCCGCTACTTGAGCAGCTGACGGTCGGTTGACTGATTAGTTGTACGAGATCAACTACCGATATCAAAATCAGCCGGCTTACTATGACTTTTTCATTTGCAACGCTACCTCCCGGACTATACATAAATATGAATGTACTGTATCCATATGTGTATATATAATTTTTAATTATAGATACAAAATAGTAAAATGTAACTTACCTATTTCGATTATATCGGCATATGTAGTCTCCCCATCTGTTATTTTGCAAAATTTACTCTTACTTTTATATTTTAGTTTAAATATAATCGACATTGTGCACTTACCCCTATTATACGTCGCGCGGTTATGAATGACTACAACAGAATGTATCACTGTATCAAACAATTGTGACGTGGGCCAATTGAACAAGCAGCAACAGGAAAACCGAATAAAGGAGACGTTATTTAACATAGTGATATGTTATTTACACTCGTTGCAATCCTTTTTACAAGGAATAAAGGTTTAATAAATTGCAGGGGTGTGAAGTCCTAAAATTAACACTGAAAATGTAAAATGTTATTGAGATAGTGTGAAATTCTTATTTAATCTATTTTACACCCGCTAGCGCACCTCGAGTGTTAAAATATGTTAGATAACATTCCGTGAGTGTCAAATTATGTGGAAACATTTTCTACCTTGCATGCAATGATTTTTACCACCCTTCGATTGTTTACTGTGAATAGGTAATAGTAGAGATGACTTAATAACGATTAAGCGCTATGGAGTATGGAAATCCTCGTGCCCGAAGGTTACATTGATAATTCCACCAAGAAAAAGTTGAGGTTGCTCAAATACTGTCTAGTGTACCTAATACATCCACTAAAATCATTCATAATCCATCGACGTCAAATACAATAGGCAGTGATGTGTCAGTCAACATGGATCAACAGGAATTGACACAAAACATAGTGTTCCCAAAATCTGCCTGGAATCTCTATTAATGCACACAAATCTTCTAGTGTTACAGTAAACATTTATAACAGTTGTACTATTCAACATGAGAAGTAAATTTCAATAGAAGCATTAGAAAGCTTATCATCCCACTTATATTGTTAATTAGTGTAAATAAAATATTAATTATAATCCAGTATGTTTTATATAATAGTTAAGGTGATATTACGCAATTTTGTATAATAATGTATATAATATTCTTGAAGGTTTAGGTGGAAAAACTGGGGTATTGCTTCTTCCTTTTTTGTTGATGCGTATCACTATAGACCGGACAGGAGCGGTTGATGACTCATCGCCCATGGGCACACTATTGAAATTTTCTATTTTTAAAGGGTTTTATTTTTTTTATATAATTGGATAAGAAGTGGGAGGTGATCTATTAAATACAAAATATGTTATTACTTGTTCATTTTGTAGTTCAAATCGAGTAAAGGAGTATTAGTATTTACTAGCAATACTTTCTCAAGGTTCTCTTCTGTAAGATTTGTTCTTTTGGAAGGAAGTACATCCGTGTAGATAGAAACGTCATTTCTACATCGCAACTCGTTATAGGTTCCATAATAAAAATATTCTTTATTTCAGCGTATTTAGCGGTTAGATTTTGTGTCATTGTCCCCATACACAATTGCCACAATGTTATTAAATCTGGATTTCTATCAAAAACTGCGTCTAACTTTTGCCGAAGGCCACATCGGAAGTCACTTGAAATACTTTTGAAATTGTCTAATGTGGTTAATCCATCTTTTAATTTGAGATTTTGATTTTCAAAGTATGTGAGTAGTTTAGGCAAATTTCCAAAGTGTTCCTGAATGAATAGCAACAGATATATCAAATTTTGGATTTCTGTTAGTTCCTTGCACTCAGAAATACTTCGAGCATCGTCATTTAAACATGTAGCGAAATTTTGTAATCTATCGAAATTCTCTGCATAAAAACTAGTAGCTTCCAACCATGTTCCCCATCTAGTTATTACTGGCGAGAGAGGCAATGACAAAGATGGAAGTTTTTCCCTGTAAAAAGCTACTCTCAATTTCTCAACTTTTTTAAAAGCGTATACAAGTCTATCAACTTCCGGATAGGTGTCTCTGATATACTCACAGATTCTGTGGAGAGCATGTGCTATACAAGTAATA
Source organism: Amphimallon solstitiale (assembly GCA_963170755.1). Taxonomy (NCBI): domain Eukaryota; kingdom Metazoa; phylum Arthropoda; class Insecta; order Coleoptera; family Scarabaeidae; genus Amphimallon; species Amphimallon solstitiale. The sequence continues at coordinate 74,516,153 of OY720678.1, forward strand.
TGCAGAATATAAGAATATGTTTTCTTTAATAGTCTGTCTGTTTTTAACATATATGCGGCACTGTCACTAACAAATAAAAGTATTTCTTCCGTGTACCTGTCGTGCGAATGAAGCATTTTGTGCAAATTCTCGTCAATGGTTTTAGTAACTGTTTCCGCATCAACTGTATTTATAACTTTAAATGCTATTACATATGCGTTATATAGAATAGTTGGATGTAGTACACCAGCTACAACATTTACCACATAATATATCGACAGTTTCGTTGGCACTTGTCCATAGGTGAAAGATGTATTTTAATGCATTCTACTGTTTTCGTGAAGCACTTAGGGACATAATATTTGCGTAAGATGGATTCATCAGGAATATTTCGACCAGTATATTTTTGGCAAAATGTTTTGAAAGTGGGATTGTCAAGTTTATTTAATGGGATATTAGCCGCCATTAAAGCTCATCGTTCAAATTGTCAGCTTCCAACGGGTCTAATTTCCGTATATGTTTTAGCGATGCTAAGTGATGTTGTACGTGCGATTTTTGGGCATTCGGTAACGATATTTTACAGACTTTGCAATAAATTTCGGAATCACTAACAATGGACATACAGTCAGTATGACCCTTAATATAACTCGCCATTGTTTGACGATGCCATTCTCGATGTTCTTCCCTATCATAGTAACATAAACAATGTTCTAGATCTAAATAAATGATAACTAAAAATGTATGCGTATGCAAAACAATGAAAAAACGATACTAACTCTCCGTACTTTATTTATCTTACAAAATATGTATACGGTAAATAGAATAAATTTTAAAAACTTACGCCAATGAAGAAAGGATTTTAAGAGAAGAATCGACTTTTTTGCTGTCGTTCTCGCGACAACAACAGATGTTGCAGTTCACCATTTAAATAGTGCTATTCAGTAACTGCGTGATGTTTACATTATTTTTTTGCTCCGTCGTAATTTCAACTACACATATCACTGAATCTCACCTTGGGGTTGTGTCAGAATAAAGTTGTACTTATCCTTTATTTGTAACTTTATGTAATAACCCTAGCTGTCTCTTTCTTTTGTTTCAATAAAAGACATTTATTATTATTCTATTGCAACAGGGTAAGCGTTGAAAATATATAGAATAAAATTCATTTTAACAAAATAATATCCAAAACATTCAATAAATTAATGAATATCAAGGAATTTTAGTAGCAATGTTAGTATTTAGTTTCTTTCTTCCAGGTGATTTTTCTAAGTCGCCCAGAGCTTCTTCTACGACATTGCCTACCTTTCTGAGATCAATTGCTCTAACAGCGCTTAACAGTAACAATATTTCTTTGCATCCGCCTAGCTTTTTAATGAAATGCCTCATGATAATCCCTTTCAAAATCGCTTAGCTAACAACTATAATCTGTATAAAATCGACCAACAAAACTTATCTGATTCACAATAAAGAAAAAAAAACAAATCAATTTACTTTTTGCTGCTTTTTTGTCATTTATTACTCTCAACACTCAACTTATAAAAAAAATGCCATAGAAATATTTACTTTGTTTGGTCGCTTTTTTACTTTTTTATAACGATTTAATGATTATTTACCATTTTTTGAATATATATGTGGAAATTCTATTAACAAAAGGAAATAACTTACATTTTATTACCACAAGTAAAGTCATATTTTAAAATGTATCATACCTAAAATTGTAAAACTCTGCTTACAGCAGCAGCCCAAATTTATCTTTATTCCTATAGAAACATTTCAAGTATTATGACCTTACAAAAGAACGTCATGCTTTTCCTTTTATCTTCATTTATATTGTATTATATTTTTTAATGTATTTAATTATTTTATTGTTCTCAGTGTTTGCTGTTTTCTATCTTACGTCTTGTGTTTTGGAAGGAAACAGCGTCTGATATACCGAGTGTCCCAGCGTAGCGGTAAAGTCCATTATAGGTATCTAATAATGTAGATAACGAATAATTTTTAATACAAAAATTGTAGATAATTATAAGCTCTACAATATAAAAATATTTTCATTTATACAGAGTGTTCGACAACGATGAACCAACACAAACTTATGTTTTTTTTTTAAATGGAATGCTGCGCATTTTTTTCTTGAAAGGCTGATTAAACTGACATGAACTTGTATTTGACGATTTTCAACTGTTTGTGAGATATGGCGATTTTTCTCTAAAATTTGCGACCTTGCTATGAAATAACGATTGATGATGAAATATCTGTTATGGGCTCAATTAGTAGAGATATCTTTTCAGTACGTGAAATTAATGTTTATTTGGACATATCTATACTGGAGGCGCGTTAAGTTCCGTTGCACGTCATCGATGACGTTTCCATGTTGTCATAACTATATTAGAGAAACTAAAAAAGTTACTTTGTTAAATTATACTTGAGGGCATTTATTTCATTAGCTTAAATAGAAGATTTATAAATTGATCGTAATATACGCATTCATGGCAAATAAACACATAATTTCCTTTTCAATATTAAATTTCTTTATTACATATTTTTAATAGACTAAAATAGTTCAATTTGGTGTTGACAGATAAATCATATCTGTCAAAAAGACATGCGTTGTATATATTCTTCCTGTCAAATTTTTCATGTTTATTTTTACGTTGATATAAATTGTTTAAAAACAGTGCTTCTTAGAAGTGAATTTATTATTTATTTGCGTCCATTGAATGTAATGCCGAAAGGTTTCTGTAAACAGTCGAAGCTTTTTACAAGCTTTTCTATAATCATCTGATTAACGAGAATAGCGTAAGTAATGTTTATTTTAAATTTTATTATGGATACGTTATGAAACATTTAAGGGTTTTCGACAATCTAAATCAATATAATAAATAAGTTGAGAAAGACGGAAGTCTTAGAGCATTTCAATTACTAAATATATTACGTTATAGTTATTGTATTGTGAATAATTTTTTTTCTTTGGTTATATCAAATGTCACTGACAGAAATAAAAATAGATCCGGCAACATATACAAGGCGAGTCGTCATGGATCTAGTATGACGTGCAACGGAATGTAACGCGTTTCCACCATACGCATGTTCTTTAGAATTACATACCATTCGCTAAAATTAAAAATTTTAAAAATACCTGTATATTATTACATTTTTATATTATCCCTATAATTTTTAGTAAAAAGTAATAATTGTATAGGCCTAATTTTTTTTAAAATTTCTCTGAAAGATTCATTGTTTTTATAAATTATACTTTTCGAAAACGATGTATTAGATGAACACATTTTTTAGGAGAGTTGTTCATAACAAAATTTCATAAGATAAGCATATTTTACTTTTTTTCCAATTACTAATTGCATGTGCAGAAAACTGGATTAACATGACACATCCTTGGCTAAAATTCAATTGGACTAGTATATCGGTTTGAAGTGAATTTTTGAACTCCTTATTAAATTTCGCACCAAAATCATGTAAATCGTATGTAATCGAGTGAAATCGACAACCAGGTTAGACCGTATATAACATTTATAACAAAACAATCTACATACGAAATGGTTTTTGTCGACATTTTTCTGTGGTGCTTTATTTCGAGAAAACATCAGAAAATGACCATTTCAAAAAATCGTGTTTTTTAACACTTACGTCGTAATATCTGCCAATTTAGTTAAGCTATCGACATGATTTTTTCAGAAATTGAAGCACATAAATAAGGACTTCTAGAGATATCATTTCTTAACGAACATGTATATTGATTTCGCAACGAAGATATTCACATTTTCGCAAAGAAACTTTTTTTTTATTTGTAGACATCTTTATATACATACTGTCAAGCAATTACAGACTAAAAAAAGAGCAGCTTTTGGAGAAAAAAAATTGACCTAGGACCTGTAGTATTTTAATTATGAATATAGTTGTACCGCAAAAAATTGGAGCTCACCTCTATTAGGACTTTGTGAGGTAGTAACTATACAAGTTATACAAGGGAAAAAAGTATTAGATTTTAGCTCGAGGTAACGTTTATCGACGAATTAATATTGAAAAAAACACGTTAATACTATATCTTAAAGTCAGAAAATCAATCGATGAAACATTTGAAGCGACATTACACCTGCGTTGCTAAGGAAACCTGTAAAGTATTCAAATATCTGTCAATTTAACCAGGAAAAGTGGGTTTTCTGGGTTGAAAAAGAGACATTTTGTTACCTGTCAAGAAAGATAAAATGTCAAAGTGTTTTCCCGTCACAGAAAAAAGATATTTTTAGTGAATGTAATTAATAAATAATAATAGTTATTCATTTTTATTAAAACACGTTGTTAATTTGTGACATCTCAAGTTACAAAATACGTTACTTTTTTTTTACAGACACATCTTTTTGTTTTACATTGTATTTTGGATTGTTCACAGGAATACTTTTTAAATCCTTGACCTCCACTTAAGGATAATTTTTCTGCAATCTCATGTAGACTTAGGTTAGTCCGTGGAACTGTTTCGGTAAATGTTGTAGTAACTATTTGAAGAACGTTTCTAGGTAGCCAATCTTTTATAAATCCAACTGAGGTACCAATTTTATATAAATTATTTCTTATATCTAATACAATCCCCACAATGCTATTTCCATCTGATGGGCCTCTATCTACCGTAGATACACCAAAACTGTGGAATCCACTAACACGTCTTTAATTTCTTCAAAGAAACTTCTTTCATTTTTTCAAGTGATCCTTTCTGGTGTATTGCAGCATTTTCCCTTTGATCTTTAATGCTCTCTTCTTTTTGGCATAAACAGCAGAGAATTTTCGATCCATATCCTTCTTCTCCTACTGCATTCCCACTTATTGCGTGCACCTGATTTTTACAAATGTTGCTTGAATGGGGTCCAGTAGATTCCATTCCACAAACAACACACCATGCTTTATTGTCGATGACAGCTGCTTTTCCTTCTGATACAAATAACACTATAGATGCTTTATCTGTTGAAGCAGGAGTTGAACTAGAGTTGTTACTGGTTCGAGTTGTCTTGTTGTCGATAAATTGATTCAATTTCTGGTGGATCCTCTAAATGTAAAGACTTTTTGGTGAGTAAATCAACTGCCGGTAGATCGTGTAATATTGAAGTGTTATTGTTGGTTGATTTAACTATTGATAGATCATATGAAATGGAAGCATTCTGATCAATTAATTCAAATGCTGGTAAGTTGAAGCGTCGTTGTTGTTCTCTAAGGAAGCTGCTGGTAAGTCTTCTGGTGTTAAAATAATGTCATGGTCGTGCTGATTAAGAAGTAGATCCAAGTCCTCTTCAGTAACAAGTTTTTCAGACAACTCTTTCGAAATATGACTAGGCACGGCCGTTGGAGAGAAGCGGTGAAGTAAGGGGGGCTGGTAACAAACGAAACATAGGCCTGTGCGAGTCCTGACCTTTTTACTAAAACAGTTAAGGGATTTGATCAAATCACTCACTTTCTTTTGGTAAATAACCCCACAGAGTTGTTATTTTAACATCTTCCGTGATATGATTATCTACCATAGGGATTTGATCAAATCTCCGTTTTCATCATCTCCCTGCGACAGATACACTACCGCCAACTTGTGTGAAATGGCATTATTAGAAGATATTGTGTATGACGTGAATTATCGCCATTTTATTTAGATGATTCTAATAATCCAGTCATACTGTCCGAAAATAGGCCCTGAATTAGAAAATGAACCGAACAAGCCAATTTTTTTATATGATGTTGGATGGGGTCAGGACAGCTTAATTTGAAGTTTTCGACCGAAACCCCTCAGGGCGTTTTCCGCCATCTTGAAAATAAGGGTGAATTCTTGTTTCCTTTGTAACTCGGCTCCTCGTCGTCTTACGGGGAAGTTGTTTAGGTATTTTTTGTTCCCTTTTTTATTCTCTATAATTAATGTTATATAACTTTTTCACCTAACATCTGCCGTTCTCGAGATATCGGCAAAAATAGGACATAATTTGGGGTACGAGCTCGGTTTTTATTTTTTTTTTTCTTCTTTATCGTCACACATAGCCAAAAAATGTCTATTACCAAAATGGTAGAGCACGTTCGTATACCTAAAAAATTGTATTTTTGTTTTCCCTCCATTTTCAAAATTACGAGTTCTAGTTTGCCGCAAAGTCGCCAAGTCCGTGCGAATTCTATGGCTCGCGCGATTGAATAGATACGTTGTTACGGATTCACCGTTCTGAATATAATTATTGAAATAAAATAAAAGTGAATAAAACAGTGAAATTATGAATCACATGTATAAAATTTATTAGGCAACATTTTTTACAGGTAAAAAAGATATTCATGTCTTCCTTCTTTTCGACGGTCCTGCTTGTTCATATTGCTCTTGTTCAGCATCCTCTTCGAGACGTGGAGATTCTTGAGCTACGTTGTCTTCGACGGTCGCATCATCCTTTTCGTCTGATTCACTGTCATGTAGGTAGTCGACTTTGGCGGCGTTGTCGCATGTTTGTCCACTGCAATTAAGGCAAATCGTGGAACACGTAATACCTGCTTTCGTGCACCCATAACCAGCTCCACATTTTTGTTTACATTTACACGATACAAGCTTTAGAAGCTCGGTTGGCACGGATTCGGCTGTGCTTGTGATTGGTTCTAGTCCTTGGTGTGTTCGTCGCCAACCCCATTCCTCCGGATGTTTGTATAATCCGAGCCAACTTTGTACTTGGTGATATGTACGGAAGACGTGCTACCGTGCTGCGTTCTTAGTTGGTGGAAGTGATGACAGATTGAATCTGTTTTTGGTGATCAATTTTGTGAAACGCCGGTATCATAAAATATTGATGTATTTGTCTTCCTTATTACCACCGTATAGGGCGATGAGGAATCGTTCTCCTGTGGATGCCAAAATCTCCGGATCGACGTTTTTTCTTTTGAATAGTTCAACCGATGATACCAATTCCGCATGGTTTTCCATAGTTTTTATGAATTTGGATTTCCCAATATTGAAAAAAGACGATGTGGTATCGCAACCGCTGAAAGCATGAAGGAAGAGTATGTTGTCCTGAATGGTCTTGCGGTGCTTTAGACTAGTTGGAGAGTACAATGCTGCTGGTGTATTTCCTTTCGCCGGTTTTCGGAAGAAGATGTTTGTGTTCTGTTGTGCCAGTCCGGTAAGTAAAACCAAAAGATCAATGTCTTCGCCGACGATTTCAACGGAGTCATACTTGGACGCTTCTTCGAGTGCCGTGGTTACAATCAAAGTATCTGCGTCCTCGAAAGCCTGCTGAACGTTGATCCCGACGTTTGTAAAATGAAGGCACAGCATTTTTACGAAGTTATCTTTGTTAACGTTTCTTGCAAGGAATTTTTCTTGACTGATTGTTGGAGCTGTAGTCTCCTAGATTGTAAATTCAGGAGATTGGTACTTCTTCGAACGTCGTAGTCTTTCCGAAGTCTTCGTCCCAGCAATACTCATGTCATTAGGATAACCATGGAATATCTTTCACAAATTCATCGGATGCAGGGTAATTGTTCGTATCATGCGTGGCAGTTCTTATGTCCTCGCGGATAATTGCTGCAGCTTCGCGAATGACTCGTAATCGTTCCCCTCGAGAATCCTCATTTCTTTGGCTGTACCAGTTATCTGAAAGTATTTTATAACCGGTGTTCCGAAAGCAAATCAAGCAATCGCATCCTCGTTTTTCACTGATCAGAATGTCATGTCCAAACTTTGCTTGTAAACGACTTTTCACAGTTTTAATATGAGGAACGTAGTCTCCTTGTATTTGGCTGATCAATTCATTTAAAGAGAATTGACATTCGTCGGAATGTTCAATTAGAAATGAGTAAATGTCCTCCATGACTTCGTCCACTTTGTCCCCGGTAGGTCGTATTTTTTTTATGTCCTTGGAAGCTAACGGGTAATACACATGAGTAATGCATTTGCGATGGTACCGAGATCCAGCGGCGACGAGATCAGGTACATGCTGGATACGGTTCTTGATTGAAACAGCAAAATCACCATCGCGTCCAGCAAGGTGTTGCATAATTTTTTCTTTCATCGATCTGTCTTTCACCACACTAATTCGTTTTCGTTTTCGATGTTCTACTTTCCCTTCTTCTTCTATTACTTCTGCACAAAATAAGCATTTATTTTTGAAATCAAAAACAGGCTCAAGCAGCGGTTCTTCTTCTGGTTCCTCGAGTCCTTCCGAATGCCTCAATGCAGATGTCCTTCGTCGATAAGCAATCGACGCTAGTCTTTCGTTGCTGTATTGTTTGTAGCACGCATGGTGAACACTCACTGAATCGACAGTTTGTAACATACGCTGATAATCCTCATGTCCTCTTTTAATGCTAGCCGTTAAAAGAGATTGGACAGCTTTCTTCTTCGTCATATAAATGTCTTCGATCAAAAGTTTTTTGCAAATAAAACAATCGCCCATTTTCACAACGATAGTAAATACGTACGCTCACACTGACATTCGCGAAACAACTGCATAAAAATCTCCTATACAATGTAAGCACACTTATAAATTTCGATTGTGTGCGTAAGCCAAGGAAACCCGAAACCTCAAATTTTAGTTACGAACTTGCTCTACATGCTTCATAATAGATATTTTTCGCTGTATATGGCGATAAATAGGGAAAAAATTGAAACCGAAACCCAATTTTTTTCTTATTTTTGCCGATATCTCGAGAACGGCAGATGTTAGGTGAAAAAGTTATATAACATCAATTATAGAGAATAAAAAAGGGAACAAAAAATACCTAAACAACTTCTCCGTAGGACGACGAGGAGCCGAGTTACAAAGGAAACAAAAACTCACCCTTATTTTCAAGATGGCGGAAAACGCCCTGAGGGGTTTCGGTCGAAAACTTCAAATTAAGCTGTCCTTACCCCCTCCAACATCATATAAAAAATTTGGCTTGTTCGGTTAATTTTCTTATTCAAATGTATATAATGACTGGACTATAAGTGTAACGACTTTTATTAAAATTTTCACTATGGAGTGTATTATATGCAAAAAAACAGTACGTAGGGTGACAAATCTGTAGTACAGAACCTGAGAAAACAAGACCTTCGTAACGAAGTAATAGGTAAACTGATATTTAAACAAATGTCAGTATTCAATTTTCGATATGGAAATGATATACCTATACTCCATTTAGTCTAAGAATAAAGCATTGGGAAAGATAGGGCTTAAAATAAACGTTTGTGATTGGTTGAAATCGAGTGTGCATTTACACCGGCAAAATAATCGCATTTAGCTCGTTCTGTCAAAAATTTGTTTACTGACAGTTTTGTTCAAAGATTTTGTCGATTTCCGTATTTTACATAGTTATTTGTTGTTAATATTCTTAAAAAATAGTTCTTCTTAGAACTCGCAAGTGAAATATTCATTTGTTAAGGTATTTTATCAATTTCGTTAACTTTCTTTTCGTAATCGCTAATATTCTATAGTATGGCGGAAGCAGTTTTACCAGGTCCTTCAAAAAATCGTAAAGGGAAACACATAAGATCTGGACAAAGGCAAATGGCTTATAATGTGTACATTAAGCATAAAGACAATATGTCTAAAACAGCTGCAGTCAATCAAACAGCAGAGGAAGTGGGTATTAATAGGAATACAATGTACTGCATTATTAAAGAAATGGAATTATATGGAGTTCCAATTTCTCCTCCAAGAAAAAGAAATTATCGTCATACTTACAATAAATTGGATGAAGCACAAAAAAGTACAATTAGACGACATGTGCATTCCTTTTTCTTGAGGAATGAGTTACCAACTTGTACAAAAATTTACGTAAATGTCAAAATATAATGATATCAGATATGTATATCACTGCTATCCATCTGACAGTAAACATATGTTTTACTTGTTTTCAAAATACAAAGTTCATCGTGTGTAAACTGTGCTCATATTGTAGCGCCATCTACTCCATTCTTAGACTGAATGGAGTATAGAAGCTCATATTTGTGTACTTCATTCTAAAAAAAATCAAGTCGATAGCTTAATTAAATCGGCAGGTATGACGATGTTAATTTCTGATGTTTTTTTAAAATAAAAAAGGTCTCCACCTCAGAAAAATTTCGTCAATAGCCATTTTGTAGTAGAATTTTTTAGTCTATAAAAGAATTTTAGTAAAGTAGAGCTCGCCTTAAAAAATATTAATCTAAAATAATCATTACATATTTTAGAACATTAAAAATTTATTCATAGTTATTAGGAACAGGGGCAGCTTACGTTTTTCGACAAAATATTCTACGTGAATATCAGTAAAATTTAGTCGTTCCAAATTTAATGTCACTAACATAAAAAAAATCAAACATTTCTTATGTTAGTGACTAACATAAGAAATGTTTGATTTTTTTTATGTTAGTGACATTAAATTTGGAACAACGAAATTTTAAATTTAGTCGTTCCAAATTTAATGTGACTAACATAAGAAATGTTTGACATTTCTTATGTTAGTCACTAACATAAGAAATGTTTGACATTTTTTATGTTAGTGACATTAAATTTGGAACGACTAAATTTTACTCATACAAATCTGCGTCAGGCGCGTTTTCATCATCGTCGGACGGCTTCTTTAAGGTTGCAGACACATTCTGGGTTGTCACATTCTGGAGATGTTTCGACGATTTTGGCAATTTCATTTTCTATAGACCGGTTAATATCTGGAGTATAAATCAGAATATAAGTACGATATAAAGATCTTATAAGCAACCTACGTATTCTAAAACGTACAAAGTCCGGCCCCCATGCAGCCATGTTAAAATCAAGAACGGTCTAAATACAAACTTTCATTTCTTAGCGAATCATAGAGCGCTATAAAACCCACTCATGGGGGCTGTTTCCCACCACAAGCAACCAAACGTACATTACTTACCTAATCAATGTGTTTTCAAAACTGTCATAATGTAATTTATGTGGCGTTTATTGACTTTCGTGGATGGATGCATTCACGTATATGAACTAAATGAGCAGCGTTCAAATATAGACCAAATCATTCTTTTTGGGCTTTTTATTCTAGTACTGGATGGTGTACATAAGAGCCCATATTTTCAGGTTAGCAGGATCAATTTCAACAATGTAAATCAAAGTTATGTTATGATAAAAATATTTTTAAGTGGTATCATTTAGATTATCCCATCAAAATAATTGTTGATGTATTTGTAGTATCATATTATCACACGATCTAGCGTGACTACTCTTGGACAAATAAAAAAAAAATTACCCTTTCTTCTACTTCGTCGCCAAGAAATTAAGCCCAGACGAAATTAAGAGCGTAATTTACTTATTTGTGCAAGTGTTGAAAGTAGCTCAACTCCAATAATATAGGATATAAAAGAAGACTGTTGGCAATGTCTTAAATAAGAAGTAAAAAGAATCTCAAAATGCAAAAAAGGGCATTTTCCACAAGACAAAGAGGCAAGAATCGAATTTTGTCAAACAATACGATATAAAAATTGGCAATTTCTTTATTATGTTTACTCTACGATTCAGTGATAAATGGATATTAGTATTTAGACCTGTCTTAGGAATGAACTGTAGTAACATTTAAAATAAACGAAAATTTTTAGAAATTGGAATAGATGAACTTTCTCTTCCAGATCTAAAGATTTCTAAAGATTTTCGCTAAATAATGCAACCTCTTAGAAAATTTCAGGAAAACCGCTTCTTTGGTTTTTTAAATGTTATTTTTTGGAATACCTGTCTTTCTACAGACAATATTAGAGTGACTACGAAAGTGCTGCAAAGTCGCATCAACGATCGGTGTGTTCAATAGGAAAAAAAGGTAAAAGGTAAGCAGTTTTGTTAACATAATAAAATGGCAAAAAGTAGATCCCCAATTGGTTTTTAGACAAAATTGAAAAATACCTAGAATTATGATAGTTGAATTAAATAGACTAGTAATAATAAATTAAAGTGGCTTATTTGATATTAAGGAATGTGTAATACTATTATGAATTTATTTACATCAATCACAATCAAATGCCAGTCATATTTAACAGTCACATCCTAAATGTTATAATAATAATTCTTTATTTTCCCAACAGGCTATACTCAATAACAGAGAAAATTTACACAATACAGTAAATAAATACATACATAATTATTCTATAAAACATCTAAAGAAATTCCAGCTTTGATCAATGGTGTAAGTTTTTTCACTACAGCCCGCTACCAATAATTACTTTGTTTAGAGAAACATTAATTAATATTTATTGAGTGATAACTCTGGGAAGCTCGAAAATAAATATCATTTTTAACGATGACGGCTTTGTAATTCATGTCACTGATTGAACATCGCTACTTGCCAGTTCTCACTTCGTTTATAAGCAAGTATTTGTGAAACCAATGTTCAAAATTCAACCCAATCTACATCTTATTTATCGTTCGTTATTCGGCAAACGATAAACATTCTTCACGAAAAACGCACAACAGGTCCATCATTTTGATACTCTGCATTTTGGACGGTTTCGTTGGCTGTTTAGGAGTTACCGTTCACTTCGTCGATTGTTTACGGAATTTACTGTCGTCTGTCGTATATCTTTTTACATTTTTCCGTTCCATCGACGAGCTAATGGCACGAAGGAATTTTCTTAAATACGCGAAGTGAAGAGGTGAAGTCCTTTGTATTTTAACGTCTTCAGTGGCTCACTATTAGTATATATATAAAGTTTTAACACAATCGCTGCAGTAGTCTTGAAATTATCATCGACCAAGCAACTTAGTCGGGAAGGAAGTGTGAAATATAGAGAAAATCGAGTATTATGAAGTTCCTTACAAAACAAGGGAAGTCTATTAATACCATAATGTTATCGGTAGTTGTACAGTCGTTTTAAACAAGATAAGGAATCACTTGAAGATGACCCACGGACGGTTTATCGAAGTGGAAATTCTAGAACTTGTTAAAAAAGTCGAAAATGATAATGGAAAATGTACGAGTAAAGAAGACCCAACTGACTGGAAGTACTGGAGTATCTGCTACAACCATTTTTAAAATTATTCATGATCACCTTGGCATGACTACGGCCAGCGCAAGATAGGTTCCCAGAATGCTCACACTGCCGAAAAACATATTGCGCGTGGAATGATCCCGGGCGTTTTTGAACCTCTGTAATAAAGTTGAGGTATTGAGTCGAATTGTTACTAGGGTTAAAACTTGGATTCATTATTACGTGTGTCGTTACCGGAGTTCCATGCCGTGACATAAAACTAGCACACCTCCGCACAAGAAGTTTTAGGTGTCACAGGCGGCCGGAAAACTCATGACTACGATTTTTTGAGATACCTTGCTTCAATTCTGGTGCGGTCAAAAAACGTCATTAAAGAAAAAATGCAAAAATTGATGAAAGGTGTACTGTTCCTGAACAACAATGCTCCCATCCCAAAGTGTAGACCTGGCTCTTAACTATTTTTACCTATAATATAAAGAGCTGCATCGGAAGAAATTTACAAGCGATGAAGAAGAAACGGACGCAGGTTCGTCGTATTTTCAGGCAAAGATTAAACTTTTCTTAAATTAAATTAAAATGAAAATGTAAGTTAGGTTTGGTTTATGTCCGACAAGCACAGTCGATTTCAGAAAACATTACTACACCTTCAAAATTATGACATATTTTATTATTTTACGGGTGTCAATAGCTCCTTCTTGCATTGTCAATGTTTATTTTTCCTATGGGTTAGGTTTAGGAAGGAGAAATATTAAAACGTAGGTACCACAGAAACACCACATTGTAATAATGTTGCAACTACCTAGTATTTAGTTAGAGCCCCCTGGACTCCAGCACTTTATTCAGACAGTAGTCGTTTTGCTTAATAATAATAATAATAATCTTTATTGTCATTGATCACTAAACATGATATAGACATTGTCAATACAGTGCATGTACAATTTTAAAATTTTCGAAAAAGATATAGAAACAAGATACACATATGCAAATATAAATAAATGCAACAAATGCTCACACACATACACATACATATACTATCCGTCCATCGGATCTTTTGAGTCACGTGATTAATTTTGATCCATATGAATTAAATCAACACTTCTGGCTCAAATTCATTACTTACAAAATAGAATTAAACATTTAAAAATAAAGAGCTTATAATGCTTATAATGCTTATATCTAATATTTTTTATATTTTATACCATGTTTTATTCATTGCTTAAAATTAGCTATATCTATCATTATGAAATTTAATAAACCAGTGTAAAACAATAATAACCGTTGGGGTTATGAACAAAATTTACCGGTCTGTCATTCATTCATCTTACAACATATGGGTTATGTACAGTTCCCTAGTATATATTTATTTAAAAAAAAACATAATAGTGGAATAATGTCTCAAAATATTTAACAACAAATCATGTCAGTCTGAATATAGACCACATAAAATGTTTAAATGCATCTCTACCTATTTTCTAGTGACAATTTTTTAATGGAAGTATTTTGTGGAAAATCAGTTCAGTTCAAAATAATTTTTGTTTTATGGTTATTTTTACAATTTGTGAGTAATTATTATTGGAAAACCAGATAATAATTTAGCTCAGCAGTAGTACTGTTCTATTTATAAGCACGATAAAAATTTTAATAGCAGTAACTCCTCAGTGAAGTATATGTTACATTAGTGAAGCTCGGGGTGACATACATCTTAAAAAGTGAATGGAAAAAGTAATTTTTGCAACAATCTTAACCCAGGATATGTTGTTCTTGGAGAAAGAGCATTTTTAATAAAGGAAGCACTAGGAATTCTGCAATTGAATTTTAGTTATTCTAAAAGAAGAACTCGTTAGCACTTTAAAATATCTCATTTCAGTATCTGTGTTAGAAAAGTGTAAGAATATGCAAAAATTAAACAGTGTAGATAAAATTGTGATTGTATTTAATGCTCTAATTAACATATGTACCTAAGTTGTAAATAATTTTGTATTTATAATTATTTATGGCGCTATACAATATTAATTTATTCTTGTACAACGTGGCCATTATTTTAGAATTTAAATAGGCATTTCATTACAGACAAAATACAAAACTTTAATAATAAATTAAATTTAGTTATTAATATATTTGAAATCTATTTACATTTTTTTAAACTGTTATATATTGTACGCTAATTATCTATAATAAACTTTTATAATCTCACACATAATATTTCTATATGATTAAACTTATTTTCTTATTGCTATTTATTAACTATTGCTTTTATTATAATTCAGTGAAACGATTTTAATAAATAAATCTTGTTAAACAATCCTCTGTTTATTTTGTTAAGTATTGTAAATTTAAAGACAAGTTTAAATAATTAATCCTTAATCAGTGCATAAATAATAATGCACCAACATAACTACAATGTTCGGCTGTTACCAGCCATGCATTGAGCCAAAAGTATTGATTCACATTTCATAATAATGCACTACACATCAATTGGTTTTAAATTAACTTCTAATAAATGTTTCACCGAAACAAGAACACGTACATTTCCACATAAAATAAAGATGTTGTTAATAAATGGATTTTCAGATAAGAACTTCTTCAGGTAATCACTCTGCATTATCATGTTTATAAACTCAACACACACATTGTTTTATATTACAAAAACGTCACTCAGATTCTAAATCTGAATCTGAACTGGATGTTTCATTAGGATTAAATACAGTTTCTCAGGTTTGTTTCTCCTAACTAAATCCAACAATTCATATTTTGTGAATTCACCGGAAAAACTTATTATTGCTGGACACCCAGTCTATTATTTCCTGTTTTCTCGATGCAGAATTTGGGATTTTATTTAATACTACACTATGATATGGTGTATTGTCCATTATCACAAGTAAATTGTTTGGTAAATGTGGCATGAATTGTATTTTAATCATTCCTCAAACTTTTTACTGTTCATTTCAGCATGATAGTCTTTTGCTATGGTTTTCGATGCAAATATCAAATTTGCACCTTCAATAAACCCTGATTCACCTCCGGCATGTAAAACTATAAACCTTTTGCCATCATAACCTTCTGGCTTTCGAACACTTTTGGTAGATGTATCATGCCAAGATCTTCCTCAATTATCTTTTGAATATATCCATATTTCATCAAGGAATATCACCGGTCTTGGAGAATTTGACTTTAAATTATCTGTATACTTGCTCAAAAAAGTACTTCGGTAAAGGGCTATATCATGCTTTTCCACCAATGGTCGTCTGTTGTCTTCCTTTTTGAATTTAAATCCAATATCTTTTAATAAATGGGACAAAGAAGATTTTCCAATATCGATTACTGCTTTGGTGTGTAATTCGTTTTTCAATGTAAGGAGAGTAACATGTTTCTCTGAAATAATTTCAAATATATTAAAATTGTGAAACATAAATGAAACACCTAATAACATACTCTCTTTATACATGTTATAAATAGTGTTTCGTACTTCCATCTGTGTAGATTCTCGCAAATCTTCTGTTATATGTCAAAATTTAATAAATTGACTAACGTAGTAACATGTCATGGGAGTATATTTTCTCTGTCTGTCTTATTACTCTTATGGGAAAGACAATCCCACGTTAAAATTTAAAATTTCTATCCTTATTTAGTCATTGAGATTGGAAAGAAACGAGTATATATTCATTCTAGGTGCGGATGTCCTAGATAACGCACGCAATTAATCATGTGACTCAAAAGATCCGATGGACGGATAGTATGTATATACAAACACACACATAAAAACATAACTAAGAATTAAAATATTCGGTGATGGAGTAGAATGCATGTGATGACAAGTATGTTCGAAGCTTGTGCTTAAAAGGAGTAAGTGAACTTATAGATTTCAAGCTAGGAGGCAACCCATTATAAAGTCTGTAACAAGTATAGTACGGAGATTTCTCCGTTCGTGTCAGTCTGTGTCTAATGGAAGGTATATCATGCGCCTGCCTCGTAGAATAATCGTGCGTAATCCTTCGAGCATCAAACACCCCCACGTGTTGCTTCACATAA
This sequence comes from Amphimallon solstitiale, assembly GCA_963170755.1. Classification (NCBI taxonomy): domain Eukaryota; kingdom Metazoa; phylum Arthropoda; class Insecta; order Coleoptera; family Scarabaeidae; genus Amphimallon; species Amphimallon solstitiale. Next base: position 74,533,095 of record OY720678.1, read on the forward strand.
ACTGCGCTTTTGTATATTAATATGCATGGAAAGGGTAGAATACCACTATCCACAAACGCACCCCGGCAGGTTTCCCTATATTTTATATCGAAAATCAACCGAATTATGCGCTTCTGTGCGATAAATGCACGCTCCCATTCAACGGCTGTTCCCCAAACGATAATATTGTAAGATAGCACACTGTAAACCAAAGCATAGTAGATATCTAATAGCTCGTTCCTGTCTAGAGAAAATCTAACTGAGAAATCACATAATACACTGTGTTAAGTTTGCCGCACACATATTTCAAGTGTTCATTCCATGCAAGCCTTTGATCCAATTTGATGCCCAATAAATGTATGCTTTCACTAACATTAAACTTCGTCAACAGATCTGCTGCCCAGAGATTGCCTTTTGTGGTCTAAAATTCCTTTGAAAATGTTTCTTAATAAGTAGACGTTCTCTATAGAATTTAAATCAAGGCTGTGTGATGGTCACGTTATATATTATTGCCTGCAAATCATTCTAATACCTACCGTGTGTACAGGGCCGTTATGTTGTTGATAGATAAAATTGTTTGCATGTATGTAATTTGCCACAAAATGCCTGGACCGTAGACGCTTATTCACCCTCAAACATTAACCGAAAAGTGTCATAAGTTCGTATATTTCTTGATACCTACAACTCATTGGCTGATAGACTCGTGTGGGGCCAGAATTGCAATACTGAAAATTTATTTTGCCTGAAAAACAATATTCTTCGAAAAACTTGGCGGCCGGTGTTTATAATTTAAACACAAAAATAATTCGAGACTGTGTTTGTTCTTCCGTCAATAGCTGTTTTTAGCACTAACACAGTTTCTAAACTTTGTATTTTTTGCTGCGGCAAACTGTTGACAATGACCCAAGGTAGTTATTTAGAAGTGCAGCTTGCCTTGCCGTCTCAAATGGATTTCGCCTTAAACAATTGCTATGGCTGCATCCTGTTGAGCTGTAGACATTTTTGGACAGCCCGATTCATCTTTTCTACTAATAATCCCGGCTTCTTCCCACCTTTTTTTAGTCCTCTGCACAGTGCTTTTGGCAATGTTGTAATATTAAGCTACAGCCCTTATTGACCAACCATCTTCTAATTTTGAACAGATGAGAACTATTGGTCTCTCATACATTTGGCATTCTATTTGTCACAATACGTTCAATAGGTGACATTGACAAGAGCGATTTACAACTAAGGAAATTGGCCGTACTAGGTTTTATTGCAATCAACTGTACATTATAATCAAATTGTTAAAAAACCAGACAAATATTCAAAAAGTTGTAGAAGTTAAACAAGACAACATAAAAAAATGCACCATTGCCATTTATAGCTGGTGTCACCTATGAAAAATGCCTACATATTCAATGGAAATTGACTCGTTTTTAACTAAGATTATCACTACAGTTCATCCTTAACTTAGTTTAGATCAACTTGTTCACAATTAATTATATTTGTTTTAAGTTCCTTACCTTCGTCTTGGTTGACGCATTCTGTAGCGAATAAGTTTTCCAAATTTTCGATCTCATTCGCTTTTGCCGGAGACTCTTCAGATCGATTAGTCTTACCGTCGGTTGGTCCCGGTTCTCGTTTAAGTGACGACCTTCTACTTGAACGGGCTTCTGCTGGAATTGGAGTGCCTCGCCTCAGACGACGCCCACGGTCTTTGGTTTTATCCAATTTAACACGACGTGCAAAGTGTACGCTTTTCTTGGCTAAGCTTCTGCGTCGCCTGCGTTTAGTTCTAGATGTTTTTTCGTTCGACTCGGCACCTGACTCACTATCGCATGAACTGTAACTACTTCGTCGATTCCGTGTGTATCTACTTCTTCTTGTAAGTCTTTCATTTCGATAAGTTTTCTTCGATTTTTGTGTCCTTGTTTTTCTTGCGTGTCGTGTACGACTTAAGGCTTTATTTTTCACCCTTCCTGAACTGTTTTTCTTATTTTTCGATTTTGTATCCAATATTAACCTTTTTAAACAGAATACATTTATTAGCAGGTGCGTGTGAACACTAATTAAGACTTTCTAATCAAACTGCCTTCCAGTTAAAACAGTATGTAAGGTATTGCATACACAAAGTTCCACTAATAAAATTTCATGGCAGAAAATACATTGGATACGTCTGGCTTCAAGACCCAAAAACTGTTGTTAAAAATTACGACGAAGTTGAGAACTATCCTTCAACTAATCATATTTAATATTAATTGGGTTGGAATTGAAAAGGAATCGTCACTGGGATACTGAATCGAAACAGGAGTCGCTATAATACGTAGTATGTAATAGTCCGAGAGGTAGCGTTGCATTTTAGGTAGTGATTTTACGCCGATCGACTGTTATCTTTTCGATACGTATGTTATTACTAATAACTAAACCAAGCGTCAGCTGACACACCCGCGGTGGGTGTAGTTGTAAGAGACCGCGAAACGAAAAAAAAAAAAGAATTAAATAAAGTCATAGTACGCCGGCTGGTTTTTTTTATAAATAGTTGACATCATAGTAAGTTGAAATAAAATCGTCAGCTGCATCGCGGAGGGGGGATTATGCGTCAGCTACGCGCATGAACTTGTATAAAAATCACTTCAAATAAAGTAATAGTACGCCGGCGTATTTATTTTTTTATAAATAGTTGACATCATACTGAGTTGAAATAAAATCGTCAGCTGCATCTTGGAGGGGGGATTATGCGTCAGCTGCGTGCATGAACTTGTAAGAAAATAACGTCAAATTAGGTAATAGTACGCCTGACGAAAATTAACTAGGATATTGTTTACATAATTAAAAATAGGAAAAAAATCTGCTGTGTGTATAGTGGTGAAAAGACCTTCATCCGACGCAGTAAACAATGTTATTCGGGTCCCCTTCATGAAATGTGCAAGGTGCATCTGCGTTTCATGTTGCTAGGTAGACCATAAGGGATGTACGCATCACTTTCACATACGTGACAGTTTCGAGTGTACTCTTTGAAAGATCGGACGCAGGTGCAAATATGTTTAAAATTCACCCGTTTTGTGTATTCTGTGGCAAAAAGAAAGAATTATTATCTTTTACGGAAAAAACATTACAAAAATGTATTTCTATATTGGAGATTCGACAAAAACATAATTTATCTCTGAATTGTGTTAAAGTGCCGTTCGAATTAAACGATGTTAAGAAATATCATTCGAAGTGGTTTGGAATTAAGAGAACCGACAAACCGTTTTCAAGACAACCAATTGATCTTACGCTAGAACAAACCATAAATGCTGCCAATAAATTGACGGGAATAATGCATACGACTAATTCAATTTCGGCACGTCAACGATGGTGTAAAAGCCACAGTATTCGCTCAACTATTATTAGTCACATCATGGAGCAAACTGGTTTGAAAAAATCTCAGGACATTACTGCCGACTTTGAAAGAAGTATAATAAAAGGATAAACAGAATATCAATCCATTTTCAAACGATTTAGATAAATTCTTTTTGTACAATATTTCAGCAGGTCAAGCCATACAAGACAACATTGAACAATGTTTGCTTAACGTAGAGTACCGTGGAAATGAGCTACGTGAACAATTTATTAAAGCATGTTCTGAAGATGTAAAGAATAAACTGTTAACTTTTGTATATGCAGTACCCAAAAAAAGTTGCTATTTCTGGAAAACTGATTGAAGTACGAATGCAACGCGACTTATTTGCACAATTGCTATTAATTTCTCTCGAACAAACAATATCGATAGAGTCTTGTCATATCCACTTACGCCAGTTCCCTTAGCTATGTGTCACGAAGATGGGGTCGTTTGTAAAACTGATAAATCAGTTTTACTAAAAGTACTCCAAAAAGATACAGACAACAACACACCACAAAGATGTGACATACTAATTTATGATGGCTTTTTTATGCTGCATGCATTGAAAGACGTTCCGTCCACATTTGGGAATATTTCTAAAAAGCTTATTCAAATGTTCATAAAAAATAGTGCGCGCATGATCCCTTTGAATCCGTCTCTACGAATTCAAAGGGATAAACAATATCAATGGTACACGAGTAGCAACGTTTATAGAAAAATACCAAATTAATGACGAAAAAGATATGTTGAAATTAAAAAAACATATAGGCGGAGCTAATTTTCCTCCATGTAGATCCGAGCTACGCCAACAATTATTGCGAACGTCATACATAGCGCACCTTTGGAGCCATGCTTATCTTGACAACCCTTCTCAATTATGTCCAACTGACTGGGGATGGGAAGAAAGAGATGATAAATATTTATTCAAATGGTTCGAGGGCGATCAAGTACCCCCATCAATCACCTGTATCACGGGTAGCATCGAAAATATTGAAGGTATGTTATTTGTTCCGGTGGCACTATCTTTCAGTGTATACATTTCTGGTAGTATAATTTTTATGATTCACATGTTCATTTACAGATAACGCGGAAGGCGAACAAGATGAAGAAGAAGAAAGCAATTTAACAGAAGACAGTTCAGATGACGATCAGATAACGAATATGATTGCAATACTACTGAAAATGAATAACTTATTTTAAATTATTATTTTCATTATTATCTTTTTTATTACCTTTCTATTAGTTTATATTTTCTTTATTTTACACTGTATATTAATTTATATTATGCCCCTAATTCATATATATATATATATATATATATATATTTAGACCGCAAATTTTATTAGATATCACAGCCACACTGGTAAAAAATAACTACCCCAGATTTCTTATAAAAACCATTATTAAACGCAGATTGCATAAATTCTATAATAACTCAGTACAAAACAACCCCCAAAAACTAACTCCACCAAAACAACAGTACATTCCAGTTCCATATATTAGGGGTTTATCGGAAAAAACTAATGACATCATTAAGCCACATAATTTTAAACTTGCTTACACTAACAATAACAATTTAAGTCATTTATATACTAAACTTAAAGATCCCGTTCCGATAACAAAACAATCGCATGTTGTGTACAGCATTCCTTGCAATGACTGCAATGGCGTTTACATCGGTCAGAGAAAACAGCTCCTTGAAGACAGGATTAATGGACATAAATATGCAAAAAATCCCACTTCTCTGAAAAAACATAAAGATAAAATGCAGCATAGTTTCAATTTCACTAAGGTCAAGATACTTAAAGAGGAAACCAACACGAAAGCCAGAAACATCTTAGAGATGATCGAAATAAAAAAAACTAAGGAGACTGTTAATGACAGAAATGAAGTCGATAGTCTGTCGAGAATGTATTTTCCAATATTATAACAACTGAGATAATTTTTATGAATAAACCTTGTATCTCTGAAAACTTGTGTTTGACAATACCAAAGTATAAAATGATAAGTAGAAAACAACTAGTAAAAAAGAAAAACACGTGGTACTTTTCGTAGATAGGTGTTCTCGGATAAATCGAAAAATTTTAGTGTATTCTTATTTTATGTCAAATTGTTTGTCATTGATATGACACGTAATAGACATATGATGTTACACATACTGATATTTTAGACTTCTTGTTAACAATAAGAAAAAGTTATTTGTGGCAAAGTACGTGTACATTTTTTGTGTAAGTTTTTTGTTTTGAAAACGTGGGTTGATTGGTATATTTCTGATTTATAAAATTTTAAATTGCAGAATGTATGAATCAAAATTTTTAATATGTTAGTATTTGTGTTATATATTTATAATAACTGAAGAAGACATTTAAAAGAAAAGTGTCGAAACGTCTTAAAAGGAAAAAAAAGGTTTTTATTTGTGTCTAAGTAGATAGAAAAGGTCGCTAACACCAAGAAATAATAAAATTTATATATATATATATATATATATATATAAGTAGAAATAGTGCGGGTAAATAATTTAGTCGTAGAAAATAGTGGGTAATCCCGCTGTAGAGCAACCGTAGACACGTATTTCTGACGACCAATTAGTCAGAAACACGTGTCTACGGTTGCTCTACAGCGGGATTACCCACTATTTTCTACGACTAAATTATTTACCCGCACTATTTCCACTTTTGTTTAATTTTCCAGGGTCGGTTGGCACGCAGGTTGACAATGTCTTCCTCGTGGCGATGTTGGTTGTTGTCCTCAAAACTGAGGATCTTCCAGCTGAAGCTGCAAATGGAGGTCTGTCACCTGATGGTCTTCCGTTTATGCTTACATCTCCAAGGTTTTCCCACCGTATTCCTTGGCTACACCGTACTGATGACGACCACTTAGTCAGAAACACGTGTCTACGGTTGCTCTACAGCGGGATTACCCACTATTTTCTACGACTATATATATATATATATATACAGTAGAACCCCGATTATCCGTGTGCGGATTATCCGGGCTGCGGATTATCCATGCCATACGCATGATGACGCAATATCGATATCGCCAGCAGTGTACTAGGGGAATCCCTGGGAATCATTCGCTTTTCATCTGCTTTATGTACATAAATGCAAGTTAACCTCTACCTATGTAGAGTTTATTTTTGCTTATTTAGTGTAAAAGTTTAATTATGTGGAATTCTGTTTTTTATTTTGTTATCTTTTCAGTATGTATACATACATACATATAAGAAATAAATGTTCGGATTATCCATGCTTTTCAATTTTCCGTGCCTCGTCCGGTCCCGTGGAGCACGGATAATCGAGGTTCTACTGTATATATATATATATATATATATATATAAAAATAGGAAAAAGAATATCGGGTTAATCCGCTGTAGTGCAACCGCAGACACGTGTTTCAGACTCGTTGGTCATCGTCAGTACGGTGTAGCCAAGGAATAAGGTGGGATATCCTTGGAGATAGAAACGAAAGGAAGACCATCGGGAAGACAGACCACCAATTGCAGCTTAAATGTCAGAAGATCCTCAGGTCTGAGTGACAACAACTGACACCGCCGCGAGGCAGACATTGTCAACCCAGTACTGACCCGTACTGACGATGACCAACGAGTCTGAAACACGTGTCTGCGGTTGCACTACAGCGGATTAACCCGATATTCTTTTTCCTATTTTTATTATGTATCCGTGATATTTCCTTTATTGATATATATATATATATATATATATAGAAAAACATCTGTCGTATCCTCAACTTAATTAATAAAGTATCCAGTCGTCGGTATTAGGATAAAAAATAAAAACAACTTAATTACACTGCTGACGTTTCGTTCATTTAATCAACGAACTTTTTCAAAGCTTCGTAATCTTTTTACATACATAAAATAAGAAAAGTAAATGATATTTCGTTATTACATATTAACATGTACATTGCATTCGATATCTTATTCACTTTAGTGAAGCTTTGAAAAAGTTCGTTGATTAAATGAACGAAACGTCAGCAGTGTAATTAAGTTGTTTTTATTTTTTATCCTAATACCGACGACTGGATACTTTATTAATATATATATATATATATATATATATATTATTGTTATATATATATATATAACAAGAATAAAACACATTTCATAAATATTTTCGTACGGTATAGTTTTACACATAATACTTTTTTCTCGATATTGTCATTCATTTGTTACTACCCCGGTTGAAATTTGACAATACCATAGTTTAATAATTACGTCTGGGAAATTAGCAGTCAGCAGAGTGCGAGCAGGGGGGAGTACTGTCAGCTGGACCCTGAAAGATACCGTGCGTAGCTCGAATAATATTTGCTTTCACAGCGTCAGCTGATGGTCTTTCCACCACTACACACTCGGCTGATTCTTGTTTTCATACTTTTAATTATTTAAACAATCACCTAGTAAAATTTCATGCGGCGTACTATAACTTTATTTCACGTGTTTTTTTTTACAAGTTCATGCGAGCAGCTGACGCATAATCCCCCCTCCACGATGCAGCTGACGATTTGAATTCAACTCACTATGATGTCAACTATTTATAAAAAAAAGTTTCAGTCGGCGTCCTATTACTTAAAATTTTATTTTTTTTTTACAACTTTCACGACCCCCCATACCCAGACCCACCGCTACTTCAGCAGCTGACGGTCGGTTGATTGATTAGTTGTACGAGATCAACTACTGATATCCAAATCAGCCGGCTTAATATGACTTTTTCATTTGCAACGCTACCTCCCGGACTATAATGGGTTCCAGTTTGTGTAAAAATAAAACAAAAATGTCATCATTTTACGAGAATGTCAGGGAATATTGCTAATTGCTTATGGGAAGAATGCAATCTTAATGCACCGCATAAAAAATTCCATATAACTCAAGTAGTTTGTTACCTAATGACAATAATCAATCAACAATTTCAGACTTTCACAAACTGCTGCAGTTGCTGATTGTGATGTCGAAGAATTTAAAACCCGCCTTTATTCACATTTGGTATCCGCCAGTATCGTAAGAAAACATGTAAGGCAACAAAATGTTGAGACAATAATGAACTATGAAAAACTCATATATGTAACACGTGATCCATTTCGAGGTTCCCTACATTTTTAAAGAAAAAAACGCAGAAAATTCAAATTTAATGGAGAATGTTTATTATCATTTGAAAGAACATTCTTTGGCATTTATTTTTTGAAGATTATGTCTATCAAATGTTGGCCGTTGCTAAGTCGCAGATGGTCCATCCGTTGAGTCCAATTTTCGATGACTCGTTCGAGCATTTCGACTGGTAACTGGCGAATGACACGCGTGATGTTTTCCTCCAAGGCCTGAATCGAAGCGGGTTTGTCCGCATAAACTTTAGACTTTACATATCCCCACAGGAAAAAGTTTAACGGTGTGATATCACACGATCTTGGTGGCCATCGACCGGCCCAAAACGTGAAATTATGTGCTCACCGAAATGTTCTCTCAATAAATCCATTGATTGATGCGATGTGTGGGAAGTGGCGCCGTCTTGCTGAAACCAAATGTCGCCGAGATCACGAGCTTCAATTTCAGGCATCAAATAGTCGGTTATCATGGCACGATAACGGTCGCCATTGACGGTTACGTTCGCACCGGCATCATTTTTAAAGAAATATGGACCGATGATTCCACCGGCCCACAAACCACACCAAACCGTTGTTTTTTATGGATGAAGTGGCAGTTCTTGAATCTCTTCAGGTTGCTCTTCGTCCCAAATGCGGCAATTTTGTTTGTTTACATACCCATTGAGCCAGAAATGAGCCTCATCGCTAAACAAAATTTGCCTCGAAAACGTCGGATCTTCTTGGAACTTTTCAAGAGCCCATAGAGCGAAGCGATGTCGCTTGGGAAGGTCGAGCGGCTTCAGTTGTTGCACAAGCTGTATTTTGTACGCTTTCAATTTAAGATCTCGACGTAAAATGCGCCAAGTCGTTCCATACGTCAGTCCGAGTTGCTGCCAACGGCGCGGAATCGACTCACCACGGTCTTCGTGTACACTCTCAGCTACGGCCGCTATATTTTCTTCACAGCGTGCTGGACGTGGTCTATTCGGTCGAATATTATCCAATAATGAATGCTAGGTCTCAAAATGGGTGATGGTGTTGCGAATAGTACGCTCAGTAGGCCGATTATGTTGACTATAAGTTGAGCGAAGTGCACGAAACACATTCCTCACAGAACGTGAATTTTCGTAATAAAGTTGAACGATTTGTAAACGTTGTAAGTCTTTCCATTATGAAATGCCAAACAATACTAAACAAAAATAACATGACAGCATGACAAGACTCACACGTGATCTGTCAAAAAAAGGCTATTGAAAAAAGTATCTCTACTTGAATCACCCATTATATATAATACTTTTTATTGCGTGTGCTGCATCTAGAAAATGTGTAATTTTTTTTTTGGACACGTGACGGAATTGTACTAGGGTGGTTTGATAATTAACTTCTTCTGATATGAAAGAAAACAATTTAAGTTTATTAACGTCTTTTATTTTTTGACATAGTCCCCTCAAAGTTCAACGCACTTGCCCCAACGTTTCTCTAGCTTCGCAAGTCCTTCGCGGAAATGAGTTTCTAGGCTTTCAAAATACTGGTTAACTTCCTGCATGACCTCTTCATTTGACCCAAATTTTTGTCCTGCAAGGAAAGCTTTTAGTTTCGGAAATAGATGGTAGTCTGAGGGAGCTAGATCTGGGGAATATGCAGGATGTGGAAGCGGTTCAAATCGTAACTCAGCCAATTTTTGCTGAGTGACACGGCATGTATGCACGGGGGATTGTCATGGTGAAACAGCATTTTTTTTTGTGCAAAGCCCGGGCGTTTTTCTCTAATCTCCGCCTTTAAACGGTCCAAAAGTGATGCATAGTATACTCCAGTAATGAGTTTTCTCTGTTCGGGATAGTAAATTAAAAGATTATTTTTTCATCCTAAAAAGCTGACGCCAGCAACTTTGCAGCAGATGAAACGCATGTCGCCTTTTTCGGAGCCAGTTCTCCAGGTGCCATCCATTGTCTTGACTGCTGTTTCATTTCTGGGATGTAACGGTGTCCCCAAGCTTCCTCCATTGCATAAAGTTTCGGCATATGAAATTCTTTACGCAAAATAAAGTGAACTCTCTCAATTAAGATGCCTGTGGCTTCCGCTAACTCGGGCACATTCACTCTCCTGTCGGCTAAAATCAAATCATGGATAACATTGATGATTTTGGGTGTCACAGTCGATTTCAAGGCTCTAGGACATGGTGCATTTCCAGTTTCAGTTTTGTCGAGCGCTCTCATAGGAATTACATGAGTCACCCAATGTAGATAAAATCCTCTCACAAATTTCCTTCGCTGTTTTCCCTTTCAAAATAAGAATTGAATCACACCACGAATTTCAATTTTAACAATTTTTCACTGTTGCTCCAAACACTTCTGTTTAATTAAGTAACTGTCAAACATCGAATTACTGTCAGAACGACTTAAAACTACATATTATTTACTCATAGGAAGGAAACTTTATATCGACGTATACAAATTATGTTAGCGCCATCTATTAGTATGCGAACCAAGTTTTATATCAAACCACACTCGTATATGCGAGAAAAACAGAAACTAGGCAGAAAAGTAAACTGAAAAATAAACTGATCTATTGCAGCTGAATTAAAAAAAAAGCAACAAAAAAATGGAGACCTACTGAATATACATGCCAAACATAAGAAGCATCAAAAATAAATTTTCTGAAATAGAAACTATATCAACAATACATCACAATCCAGCAAGTATAGCTATAATCCTAACCTGGCTTCAGCCAGATGAGGAACACCTGTATAAAATACAAAACTATAATGCTATATTCGACTCAAGAACTACAAAAGGAGGCGGTACAGCAATATATATAAAAGAAACTATAAAATATGGTATACTGTTAAATAAAACGTGGACAAAATCCAAATAATAACCATATTGCTAAACACGCTAAACCTAATTCTAACGCTAATATGTAAACCACCTGAAGTGCAATTCCAAACGTTAGAAAATATATTGAAAAGCATTATATTAACAAAAGAAAAGGCACACATAATAATGGGCGACCTTAATATACCGTATATTCCGGCGTATAAGACGCACTTTTTTGGCCGAAATCCACCTGCTTCTTATATGCCGACTATAGAAAATGAACATTTTCAGAATGCACTAAAAAAACAAAGAACTTATTAAATATCTATTCAACTATTAATAGGTCATGTAGGTACACTATATCATACAATTTTTTAGTTACATATCAGTAGACATAAAAAGTTCATTATACTCATCTTCTGTAATATTTTCTGGTACGTCATCTTGATGAATATCACCATTATCATTATCTTTTTCTTCATCTAACCACAACAAGTCATCTTCTGTCCGTCGAGATTATTTGAAATTGAACATTTTTTAAAAGACTTGATCACTACATCTGTTGGAATATCTTTCCATGCATTAATTATCCATTCACAGATAATATCTAATGAAGCATGACGCATTTGACCCCCTTTGGTATAAGTTTCCTTTCCCTACAACATCCACATACTCCATTGTTTCCGTAAATTTTCTTTGAATGGTTTGTTTATGCACACATCTAATGGTTGCAGCAATGAACTCAATCACCCAGGAATAACGGCCATATCAGTGCTACACTGTCTTACATTTTCTTTAGTTTTTTCGGTTAAATGAGATCTAAACATGTCCCAAACTAAAAGAGATGGTTTTCCTACAGCTCCGGGTCGGTTTTTCCAGACATGTTCTATCCATAACTCAATGCCTTTTTCATCCATCCATCCCTTTTCGTGGACATGAACAAAAATCCCAGCAGGAAATTTAATTTCGGTAAAGTTTTCCTTTTAAAAATTACCATTGGCCTCAATTTTGTACAATCTGCTAGACAAGATAACGCAACAGTAAACCTATTTTTTTCATTGCCAGTAGTCCTTATATTAATTGTTTTAGTTCCCTTCAGGTCGACTGTTTTATTGCTGATCATGTCCATCATCACTGGTGTTTCATCCATATTGCCAATTTGAGACAATAAATAATTTTCTTTCTTTCTTGCCTGAATCACAAATGTTTGAAACTTTCGTACCTTCTCCTCCAAATTGTCTGGCAATTTTTGTGAAATTTTGGTTTTTTCTCAAAGCACTAGATTGTTTCTATTCATAAATCTTCCACACCAACTTTGAGATGCTTCGAAATTTACACTTTCTTCTTTATTACATTTTGCGCATTTTAGTTCAAACAAACGAATAGAGCTTCTTGTTACAATCAATCCATTTTTATGACTTTCTAAAACCCACTGCTTGACATGTTCTTCTAATATTAGCCACTTGGCTTGTCCCTTTCTTAATGTACATTTGCTTTTTGCCATTTCTTTTATGTTCTCTTCATTTTTTCTTCATTGTCGTACCATACATTCGTTTTCGTTGTACATTTTTGCAGCAGCTCGATTACCGTGTTTCTTTCCGCACTGAATTACAGTACACTTAAAACTTGCTTCATATTTTGAACGTTTTGTAGGAGCCATCTTTTTTGCGCACGTCTAACGTCTGTGATTTCAAAACAACTGACCGTTACAAATTCTAGGTGCGTCTTATACAACGAATATATGAAAATACAAACAATAATGCTGGAAAACGGGGGTGCGTATTATACACCGGTGCCGCTTATACGCCGGAATATACGGTAAATATAATGATAAACGACACCAAGATGAAGAAATACATACAAATTTATAAAGAACATAGCTACAAAATTTTGAATAAGAGATGCCCGCATAATTACACAAGAAGAAATCCAATCAACAATCACAGTATACTAGACAACGTAATAACAAACATGAAAATCAAAATTAAAGCCAAAGTGATTCCCAACCACTACTCAGTTAAAACAACAATATATGGAGAAGAACGTGTGACACAATACCAGAATGTCAACTTCGTAAAACAAACTATGAACTTATCAGTAGGAAATTAGGGAAGAAAGTTTCATTTTCACGAATTATCAAACAAAAGATATAGTACAGCAAATAACAATAAGAAATAAAGTGTACAAAAACCACATTAAATATACCAAATAATAATGATATATTGACGAGGTATTGTTAACAAAAGCAGTATACTGCATATATGGTGAAAAAAGCAAAAAGAGATTACTATAACAGACATTCGAAAGATGTGAAAAAGAACTATCAAAAACATGGAACTTAATATCAAAGCAATTAAACACAAACAACAAAAAATTATTAAAAAGATTTAGAACAGTGAAACTTATGTACTTATAGCTACTATATTTATGTGTACTTGCTTATTGGTATACAGATTGTCGTAGTTAAAAGTTAATATGCATCTTCAAATACACACACATAAACATGTACCTATGTATAAGACCGGTGGTGTGGGGAGATAGTGGGGAGATCGAGAGCGGGGACAACACATTCATTCCGTAACTTTAGAGCGTGAACGTACATACATTGTATCTGAGCAATCTCGCAAATATTAATACCGCTGAAGGAAATAGAGCGATTGATTTGGATGGCTTAAGAGAACAAATTCTTAACGCCATACAAATGATTACTCCTGAAATGCTATCGAATGTACGAAATGGGTTTTATAATCGTTTAGGGTACTGCTTGATGCAAGAGGGACATTTGAACATCTTCAACATTAAATTTTGTATAGTTCATTTAATATTTTGTTTCGTTTTAAATGTGAGAATTTTATTTAATTTTTTATAAGAATTTTATTTTAGTTACAAATTTTATAGAGTTTTGTTTCAGTTCAATGTTAATACATTATACATCAGTTACCAAAATATTATACAAAAGCCGTAAAGAGCGTAGCAATTCCTTAAAGCAAACGTCTACATACTAACTTTAAACGTTTTGCACTAAAGCCTGGGTACCCCGGTGTCCCGATATGAACTCATCTGTACTCCCCTACTATCGTACCCCTCCATTTCATGTTTGTATGCACATGTGTGCGTGTTTGTATTTCCCTATATCTACTTTTATTTCAGTCAAACGGTATGTGAAATTATATTATTGAATATAAAACACTGATTGTTTCATTTTGATTTACAGAAAACATAAATTTATTCTTTATAAACACAATAGAATATATTCAGGTATGTTTTATAAATTTCAGGTTGTATTATATTTCTGCTATGTATGCAAATATAATTATTGTGCTTAATATTTTGACTGTTACTAGAGTCAAAAATATCGAGCATGCGCATTGCGAAAATCGCCCGGCAATCTCACTTTCATTCACAAATAAACCTTATTAACAAAAATACATTAGTCGATATTGAAGAAAGGAAATCCAATGACCTCCATATAAACTCGTTAGATCATTAATTAACTTTAATCTTTTCACTTATCCACATAACTAAATTTATTGAACAATTCTCACTTTAACAGTGTCTATAAATTATTTTAAAAAAGTAATCACAAACAACACGTACATTCAGCAAAAAATACCTGATATTATTCTTTTTAATTTTTATTTTAAATTTACCATTTACACATAGACAACAATGCACTTGAAGGATATAAAATGTATGTAAACGTAATCCTCTCAGAAATCCCATGATACAATAAAATGAATGTTTTTCGCCGACTGTATATCTACTATAGACAAAGACATACGAACCTATATTTGCCAGCTGCATGCTTAAGCACGCCGGACTCTACGCCGTGTTTGAGAGCTCTTTCTACTTGCATTACCACATTCCTAGGTTTGGGCTTTACATTTGCGATATTAATGGCCGTGTGAACTTGATCCAAAATCTTGCGCGTAGTGGAACCCCGTATGTCCTTTAGATCTTTAACGGCTTGCATAACGTATGGAAACATACGTGGGGCCTCTTTCTTCATATTTAAAATAATTATTCAGGATAAACGCACTTTTTTCTGCAATTTAAAAGATCTTATTAGACCATTATTCACGTATTTTTTCTTGGATACACTATGTAAGTATATAATTTTTGGTGTTCAAGACATATTTTTATATATCTGATGTAGACACTTTCAAATAAGAACATATTTCTAAAATGAAAATTACTTTATTTTCTATTGACTGGCCGATTTCACCTGGGATTATGATAATAATCCCAGGTGGACTTTACGATAGATCATTGTTTTCATTATAATAAACATCATTTTTTTGCTCGCTGACCTGGTATTTTGAAATATGTAATTATAGCATTATTGTTATAGCTTGGACAGCGTGGCAACATTTTCTTCTAGTACTGGTGGCTGAGTTGGCTGCACTGCACCTTTTTACGTGCGCTGCATTTAATTGCTTGTGTAGTCCTTTTGTTGAGCCACTTTTAGTCATAATAATTTTATTGGGACATAATTTTCATTTCACCGTTTGTTTATCCTTTGGTATTAAAGAATGTTGCCGTATTGACTTTGGATCAGTATTTTTTTTAGTGTATCGTGTAAATTGTCAAATTGAATTCATTTTAATTAAAATACTGACAGCTGATGTGCAGTTATTAAAAACGAAAAATTATCTTTAAATTTTTTTGTCCGGAAATTTATTACCATTAACATACCTCAAATTATTTGACGGGCATAAACACTTAATAGTACATGCTAGAGGCTGGTCATAGTTATGCACACGACACTTTTTAGAAACATATTATAATAACTCAAACACTGATAAATCTACAAATTCAAGATTCAATGAATAATATATCTAAATATTAACGTGTTTTTCAATAATCGCGAAGTATGACGACCGCCGGTGATTTCTTTATGCATTTCACATACCATACATATCGTTTTGGAAATTCTTTTATGAAATTCCGGGTCCAAATACCAGGACTGGAAACCCTAGTCGATATACTTACCGGCCGCTTTCGAGAAAAGAACTCTGTGAAACGAGTTTTAAGAAAATACAATTTTAAGATAAAACCAAACACATATCAAATTATGCCTGACCTACCTCAAGCACATGTACAAGAATCGCAACCATTTATCATCACTGGTATCGACTATGCGGGACCATCATTATTCCGAGAAGCAAAGAGAAGAGGAAGTAAGACAATTATGGCATACATTGCATTATTTTTATCTTTGCCAGGTACGAGTATACATATCGAGGTTGTCTCAGATTTAATAACGAATGCATTCCTACATGCCTTAAAATGGATAATAGCACGTCCTGGTAAAATTACTTCTGACAATGCTGCAAGCTTTATTGGAGCCGATCGAGAATTACAGAAATTATATACAATATTTCAAGATCAAACAAACAAGGATATACATAATTTCTTCTCAGCACAGCAAATCAAATGGAACTTTATTCCCCCACGATCCCCACATTTTAGAGGCATTTGGGAAGCTGGAGTAAAGTCCTACAGCACCTACTACCTTAGTAGTACAAATTGAAACCGTTTACAACTTTCACCCTATATGTCCTATGTCATCTGATGCTATCGATTTATGTTACATAGCTCCTGGTCATTTTCTTATTGGAATGCAATTAACTTCTTACATAGAATAAAACATCACATATTTAAAAATCAATCCGATATCATGATACCAGTTTATTAAGGGTCCTTCCTATATAGTGGATCGGAAATGTAATATTGGTTGCATAGCACATAATTTAAGAAACCAAAGATGTCCGAGTACTTATTACACATAGGGAATATATAATAAATATTTGAAATAATAACTCAATATCTAAGTGAAAAAAAATTCAATTAAGACCAAATATTTACACATTTACACAAAAACGAATTATCCGCTGTATGGCCGGAATTAGTTCCAGACAATCATGTAGGCCTTATTTTAGACAATGGAATATTCTACCTATGCCTACTATTCATATATACGAACTTTTAAATTATGTACAGCGGTGGACTTTTTAAAGTGGACACCTTTTAGTTGCTATAGTATTTTTTTTATTTTTATGTATTGTAAATATGGTTTCAATTAGTGGCGTTTCAGTCAGTTGTGTCACTTTGACTTATACCAATGTAATGTACTAAGTACTTGTTACACAGGGTACATTAGGTGTCCACCTTGGGGAGTCCACCACTGTACATAGAAATAAGGATTAGTTTCGACGTAATAATGACATCCATTCCTATGACACTCGTTCATGTCAAAATTTTCATATACCCAAGTACTCATTGAATTTGTCTGGAAATTCTCCTCAAGTTTTGAGTTTAAGGGTTTTTAAATTATAATGAATGAGCGTGTGTTTAAGCGTAGTGTTGGGGCATTCTTCATAGAAAACTGTATTTATTCTATTGATGAATATTTTTATTGGTGCAGTACACAGCCAATTGTATAACTTAATAATTTTTAAGTTACACAATTTAGTTGTAGGTTTTTTTTGTTGTTGTTGTTGACTTTTATAATTATTTCCGTGTATGTAATTATGACAATGTCGATATTCTTTTTTGAAATTGTATGGCAGTAAATATATTATGATATTTATGATTACTCCCATTGCAATGGATAACAGGTCGTTTTCAAAAACTACTTCCAGATGATGACTATGTTCTGAGATAGCTGAGAATTTAAACTAAGGGTTAATATACGCGAGGAACATCATCTTTATGTATTTCACCTGTAAATGAATAGTGTTAAGCAGGGTATTGAAGAGTAAGGTGATGTTAAGGACACATAAAACAGATGATAGTAATGTAAGGTACTTCATTCACGAAGCGTTAACATAACTCGGTAACAACCACAGTACCCTACAATCGCGATTGTGTTTATTTTTTGCTAATCAGTTTATCAAACCAATTCACATTGTGTCCTCAGTGTAAATAAAAATATTAGTTTAAAAAAAAGGAAGTGCTTACATACATACATGGTGTATACCCATTAGTACACTGGTCCCCCGTATATAACAAGAGACGAGCTACCACTAAATTCATTGTGAAATTGTCAAAGACCATCAGGTCGCGACGTAACTATTGCACGATTTAAATATAATTTACAGTAGTAATATAGCTAGTAGCTATGCATACGTGCTCAAGCTTCGCTAATACGAATATCTAACTCGTGCTCCCTATCTTTATATTAAAACACGTACGTAAGGACTCTTTTCTACAAGTGTACGTACTATACGGACATTTACAGTACCCGTGTAGTACGGATGTTCGATATATTGCACGTGCACGCGCGTGTAGTACAAGCTCTAATACAAAGCTGTTCTATTTAAAAAAATGAGGTGTGGCCACCACACGACTTTCTTATACGTATGAGCGTTTCAAACTATACAATTTTAAGAATTTTTTTATACAAAACTTATTCAAAATCCTATTCTAAGTACTTTCATTCGCTTAATAAATCGCTATAGAATGCATACTTTGCAAGATATTATCAAAAAAGCGCTCCTCGCTAAGAGTAAAAGTGCTACTTCCGGTCCGAATTTTGAAATTTCATATATACAAAAAATATTGCAAATCTAGTTTTAAATACTTTTGTACTCTTGATAAATGTATATAGAATGCATAACTTACGACATATTTGCAAAAAATCGCTATTCGATAAGAGTAAAAGTGATACTTCCGGCCTGAATTTTGAAATTTTTTTTATACAAAAGATATTGAAAATTATGTTTTAAATACTTTTATATCCGTAACGTACTTGTCTAAAAAGCATGACTTGCGAAATATTCGCAAAAAACTGATTTTCGATAACAGTAAAAGACCTACTTCCGGTAGGAATTTCGAAAAACTTTTTAAATAAAATTATTCTCAATTTTAATTTTAAGTATATATGAATTCTTTATAAATTTGTTTAAATTTAGTAGTTGACGAAATATTCGCAAAATTCGATTTTTTCGCTGAAGTAAACTGCTACTTCCGGTCTACCGATTTTACTGAAAAACTAATCAGATCTCAAGAGGGTGATTATACACGTAAATACAAAATTTGGAATTGATATCTACAGCGGTTTGGCCGCTATCGTGGTCACAGACAGACACACAGACAGACAGACAGACACACACACACACAGACATTTTTTTAAAAACCACTTTTTTGGTATCAGGGGACCTCAAAACGTGGACATCTGCAAAAATCTCGAGGTCGAAAATTTTCATCATCACAATACTTCCTTATACTACGTATAAGAAAGTAAAAAAATGAGGTGTGGCCACCACACGACTTTCTTATACGTATAAGCATTTTAAACTACACAATTTTTAGAATTTTTTTATACAAAAATTATTCAAAATCCTATTCTAAGTATTTTCATTCTCTTAATAAATCGCTATAGAATGCATCCTTTGCAAGATATTCGAAAAAAAGTGCTACTCGCTAAGAGTAAAAGTGCTACTTCCGGTCCGAATTTTGAAATTTCATGTATACAAAAAATATTGCAAATTCAACTCTAAATACTTTTGTACTCTTAATAAATATATGTAGAATGCATAATTTACGACATATTTGCAAAAAAACCTCTATTCGGTAAGAGTAAAAGTGGTACTTCCGGTCCGAATTCTGAAATTTTTTTTATACAAAAGATATTTAAAATTTTTATGTAAATACTTTTATACTCGTAATGTACCTGCCTAGAAAGCATGACTTGCGAGATATTCGCAAAAAACCGATTTTCGATAAGAGTAAAAGACCTACTTCCGGTAGGAATTTCGAAAAACTTTTTAAATAAAATTGTTCTCAATTTTAATTTTAAGTACATATGAATTCTTTATAAATTTGTATAAACTTAGTATTTGACGAAATATTGGCAAAATTCGATTTTTATACTGAAGTAAACTGCTACTTCCGGTCTATCGATTTTACTGAAAAACTAATCAGATCTCAAGAGGGAGATTACACACGTAAATGCAAAATTTGGAATTGATATCTCCAGCGGTTTGACCGCTATCGTGGTCACAGACAGACAGACAGACACACACACACACAGACATTTTTTAAAAACCACTTTTTTGGTATCAGGGGACCTCAAAACGTGGACATCTGCAAAAATCTCGAGGTCGAAAATTTTCATCATCACAATACTTCCTTATACTACGTATAAGAAAGTAAAAACACTGTTAGCGTTAAAATTTAAATAGAACCGGGTACAAGATTGTGAGCGAAGTTTATTTTACCGAGTTCACTTGAATTTTTAAAGTCTTTCTAATGCAATGACATTCCAAAAATATATGATCGTCTACAACTCACCTAAGAATAATTTTTCTGTAATTTGTTTCGCTTTTTCTGTTTTATTTGCAGTACCTAATAAGAATTTCTCGATGTTTGATGCACTGTGTAGATTTTGATGTTAAACTTAAAACTTAAGCACAATCTATGAAGTTAACTGCTTTGCATTCTAATCTAATAAAATTGTTAACATTCTGACATTAAACAAAGCGACATTACGTTTCCATGTACAATCCAATAGGCAGTTGTTTGATATACATATTTGCGCGGGCAAAATGATTACATTTAAATGTAAAAGTACTCGTCAATTATTTGTATATTTTAATTTACTAGAACAAATTAAAAGAATGGGTAAGATAATACTGTATAACTCACCTTTAAATGTGTCTCCGGCCGAGCGATGAATAACAATGACATTAAAATGTTATAGTTATTTACGAACCAAGTGCGGGAAAACTGTGTTTCCGCATCAGCGCATTTTGAAAGCACGAACGACCGAAGGAAGTGACTGTTTTTAATTTGGCGAATGCGTAGAAGATGTCTTCAGGCAGTGGTTTGTACAATATTTTTTGTGCAAGCATTAAATTAAAAAATAATATTGATTAAAGTGATTAGTTTCATAACTAACCTAAAGTAGATTATCTAATTAATTTTAGCATTTCGTGTATACGTATCTATTACACACATTTCCATTGTTATTATATTTTATAGTGGATTTACCGCTTTTTCGGTTTGATTACAATTAACTGTCAATGTGAACGTTTAAAACGTCAGAAATGCCAACGTTAGAAGTACGGTTGTAAAAAATAGTATATTACCATATATCACGATACACTTGTGGATACACTTATTCCGGTATGCTTGCTTGAGCTGTCAAGGACGTCATTACGAAGCAAGTCAGATTGATAGTTTTCATATCTGCTGCATTTTGAGACACAGTTTTAAGATATTTTATCGGTTTCTTTTTAAAATAATATTCTATTTAATATGCCTGGTTGTGTTCTATACGCTTGTTGTAAATACAATCGAAAAAGTAGAGATAGTTAGATTAAATATTACAGGTTTTCCAACGAAGAGACTGTACGAAATGTGTGGTTAATTGCGTGTCATTTGCGTGTAAAAGGCAAGATCTAATACATTTGAAAAATGGTATTTTCAGAAATCCATATTAAGCGATTTAGTAGTAGTTTTTGATTATAGTTGTTTATTTAATCATATAAGCAATTATTGAAGTACTCAGGCAGTGGTATTTTTAAATGCAATCAAAACTACTTAAGATGTTTTAACTTTTTTTTTGCATGTGTTTGCATTACGTTTTCAATGCACATTGCACAACAGTTTATTCTGTGTGTTTACTTTGTACTGTCCTATATAGAGGCTAGGGTTATGCATTAATGATGTGTGTAGTAATATTAATATACATATTAATATGTAAAATCTACTCAAAATTAGGATTGAATGCGATTTTTGACATAACCTATTCTTATAAATATATCGTCAATTACTGAAATTTTTTTCAGGTTTGACTGTAATCTTTAAAGTAAAATGTAAACTACCTCCAAAATTTATTACGAGTGTGGTTCAGAAATATAAATTCATAGTTAGAAATACACAGAAATTAGTTGCAAAAATATGTATGATTCACTGGACCACAATAAATCATTTTCACTGTTACTATTTACAACACAAATAACAAATAATCTTACGATATCATTCATTAACCCATTACACATTCTTTTTTCTAACTACCTAGTCTTTCCACTCTACTTCGTGGATGAAATGATGCATAGTCCATGACTATTACAGCATTACCTGGTCATTTATGTAATATGCATTTGTTTAAACCTCCTCTTCCTCTTTTTATTCTTCTAGAAGTTCCCTGGATGTGTTCTGTAGCTAGATATTCTTATTTTTCTGCTACAGCGAGTTCCAAGTGTCTTGCCATGTTTTTGGTTGTCTTTCGGGAAGGCGTTGTCCTCTCGGTTTCCCTTCCAGTGCAATACGGACTATTCTGTTTGTGTCCATCCTTTTTATATGCTCGTGCCAATGTGTTCTCCGCTGTCTTCCTCATCTTAGTATGTCTTGAACTCTATGTCTGCCTAATGTCATCGTTTCTTACTCGATTCCAAAGACTTTTGCCTGCTATTGTCCTCGGAGTCTTCATTTTGGATGATAGCATTGTTCTTTTTGTTTTACAGTGTCTTCATTGCCTTAGATCAGTACTGGTCATACACATGTTTTATAAATGCGGATTCGTTATAATTCTCATGTGTTCGTTCTTCCATATAACATCGCTTAGACATCCAGAAATTGCGGCCGCTTTACTGACCTGGTTTGTAAGATCATTGGCCAGATTCTGGTGACTGGATATGTTTACTCTCAAGTATTTAATTTGCATTACCTGTTCTGTGGGTTTATCTTCAATTACCAGCTTACATCATTGCTTAAACCATTTTTCAAAAATAATTAAATCAAATTCAATTCTTTTCATAATGGTTGTTTTTGTACACTTAAGGTGGTTCATTTCTAAAAAAATCTATCATCTGCCGTATAGTATTTTTAATATATGCATCAAATTTTAGTAGTTTCAAATGCCTGTCCACTCTTTCTTTAGGAGATTTTAGTTCTCGTAACTTCCATTTTTTTTTTTACTGCGTTATTCATATCTGACTATAAAAAGCACCCAAAACAAGCAAACAACCATATTTTAATTTTCGCATGAAGAGTCAAAACGTAATTAAAGTAGAACGCCTTCCCGGTTTTCCTAAACTTTATATAAACACGAATAACATGAAATATGAATAGTCTGGAAATAGGGCTGGATGGAATATTACTCTAAATAAAAACTATTTACAACTTTCTTCGAATTACCTGCAAAAAAAAACGCATGTCTACTATTTAACATAATGTGTGCAATTTCGAAAATTCGAAATAGAAAATAGACCCAGATCGGAGCACTGATAGAAAATTGAACGCTGGCTTGGTAGATTTCGAACGAACGCAATTTGTTCGCGAGACCTGAAATGAAGAACTGTCGAAGTGGGTATTTCGAATTAAAAAAGTGAAATTGAATTTGAGATTTCAATAGATCGAAGTAGTGACGTTGAAACTTAAGTTTAACCCATATGGAAAAACTTTTACGACATGTAAGTAAAGAAAACGGGTGCCTTACGTAGCACCAGCAAGTACTGAAAACACTTCCAGGGCAGAGTAAACTAAAATTTAGAGTAAGCGTGTTATTCTTTTTCTCTCTTTCTTTAGAGAGAATGTGTAAACATATGGATAAAATCGAATTTAAGCAAAGCAAAGGAAACACTTTTTTCTTGCAGTTTATTATATGCTAGGCGTGTCACTTCCGTGAAAAAAGATATTTCCAAGCTGTTTTTTTCTTTCCGTAACTTGGTAGCTGACCATAGTTATAGTTTTTTTTTTAATGAAACACCCTATACATGTCCGTACTATTCCTAGTCAAAAAGTAATAAGATAGTAAAGGCCTAAAATATAAAATTTTACTTTTATTAAAAATTCTCTGAAAAATTCAATGTTTTCGTAAAACATATATTTCTCGAAAACGACGTATTAGATGGATAAAAGTAGTTCATAATAAAATGTCCTAATACAAGAATATTTATTTTTTTCAATTATTAATTGCATGTGCAGAAAACTGGATAAACTTACATGACTCATTTTTGTCAAAGTAATTCTGTCAAATGAAACAGCTTCTATATAGCTTAGCATTTTGAATTCCTTAGGAAATTTCGCACCAAACCGTTTCATGTGTGTATTGGGGAAAATTAAAAAAAATATTTAATTAGTCTTCTTCTTTTCTTCTATTAATATAATCTTACTGTGTTTCATTTCTTTATCTAAGTGTATTTACACAAAAAGTGGATATACTTTATTTACAATATGCCAACAATATATTTTATAAATAAATTTTAAAGCTATACAAATTAATAACTTATTCTAATAGGTGCAGAAACAGGAATTGTTACGTTATGATTACATTTATTTTTGACAAATTTGTGATATAAGTTATGTAGATTATGTTATATGTATACGTATTGATTGATTGATACAAATTATACAAAATGCAACTGTCAAATGACTTGCAATGACTGGTATTTAAATTAAGTCATTTGGGTACAAAAAGAACCAATCAAATTGCATACTTTCAGCCCTTAAATTTAAAGGTCGTCTGCGAATATAGTGATGAGCAGGATAGGGGGACACGAGTTAACTTTCAATGGGACTAGACAGGCTCGTGTTTGTCGGCTCTCGAGCAACATCGTGATCACAGATCACTATACTAGAAGATAGTATAAGTTAATAGTAAAAAGTTTAGACAATGTTTAGCGCCGCCTGCCAACTGCAGGCAGTACTAAAATGGGTCAAACCGATGAACCGGGAAATTTAAATATTATATATTTCTATTCCATTTTGTATTTACCTTAATAGTTTTTATTCTTCACTTTAAATGTTCGGAAGTAAAATAGTAGATGTATTTTAAAGAAAAATAAACTACACTTATTGCTATAATAACTTAGTAATAAATTAGAAACATATCTTTTTAGTAACGCTTTATTTTTATATGAAAATTTATTTCTATTTCAAAATATTAAGGAGAAGGCATTCTAAATTATTCTTACATTTGAACTTATTTATTCCTTAAATGGAAATCGTCGATCTTCTGTTATGACATTGAATAAATTAGGATCTCATGTAGCTTCCTACCACTCATGAAAACGAATTGATTTTGGATGTGGAAATGCATGGAATACTTTTACATTTTGGTCACAATTTGACACATAACATTTTCTTGTCGGCATAATTACTAGGAAGTCTAGAAAAAAGTGCTAATAAATAAATAAATTACTCGAATTATGCAGAATAAATACTTACGTACATGCAATTTTAAGAAATAAGTTAATATTTTATAACTCTGATTAATAATTAGCATATAGGTATATAGGTATATATAAATATTAATGAAAAACTGTCAACAGAAATATTTGAAAACTATACCACATGTAGTTGCCATAGTTACCAAACACAGTCAACAGCCTACAAGCAGCCAAGCCCTGAAGTATCACATGTGATCCTAAAATTTCGTCAACACATGCGCCACCTACCAACTGCAGGCAGAAGTAAAACGATGTCTAGGCAATCTCAATTTAACATTTCCCCCCCTGATCGTGATGTCTACCTTATTCACCGAGAGTCGACAAAACGTGAGTCTGTCTAGTCTTATTGAAATAATGAGGTGTGGCCACCACAGGACTTTCTTATACGATGAGCGTTTCAAATTATTCAAAATTGTTTTAAATAGTTTTATCTTCTTAGAAAAAATGAGGTGTGGCCACCACACGACTTTCTTATACGTATGAGCGTTTCAAATTATAGAATTTTAAGAATTTTTTTTATACAAAAATTATTCAAAATCCTATTCTAAGTACTTCTAATCTCTTAATAAATCTCTATAGAATGCATACTTTGCAAGATATTATCACAAAAGTGCTACTCGCTAAGAGTAAAAGTGCTACTTCCGGTCCGAATTTTTAAATTTCATATATACAAAAAATATTGCAAATCTAGTTCTAAATACGTTTGTACTCTTGATAAATATATATAGAATGCATAACTTACGACATACATATTTGCAAAAAATCGCTATTCGATAAGAGTAAAAGTGGTACTTCCGGTCTAAATTTTAAAAAAATTTTTATACAAAATATATTGAAAATTATGTTTTAAATACTTTTATACCCGTAACATACTTGTCTAAAAAGCATGACTTGCGAAATATTCGCAAAAAACTGATTTTCGATAAGAGTAAAAGACCTACTTCCGGTAGGAATTTCGAAAAACTTTTTAAATAAAATTATTCTCAATTTCAATTTTAAGTATATATGAATTCTTTATAAATTTGTTTAAACTTAGTAGTTGACGAAATATTGTCAAAATTCGATTTTTTCGCTGAAGTAAACTGCTACTTCCGGTCTACCGATTTTACTGAAAAACTAATCAGATCTCAAGGGGAAGATTATACACGTAAATACAAAATTTGGAATTGATATCTACAGCGGTTTGACCGCTATCGTGGTCACACACACAGAGAGAGAGACACACACACAGACCTTTTTTAATTTTTAAAACCCACTTTTTTGGTATCAGGGGACTTCAAAACGTGGACATCTGCAAAAATCTCGAGGTCGAAAATTTTCATCATCACAATACTTCCTTATACTACGTATAAGAAAGTAAAATAAGCCTACGGCTAATTTTATATAAAAATTATTCAAAATCCTATTATAAGCACTTTGTAAGTCTCTGTAAAATGCACATTTTGCGAGATATTCGAAAAAAAGTGCTACTCGCTAAGAGTAAAAGTGTTACTTCCGGTTGGAATTCTGAAATTTAATTTATACAAAAAATATTCCAAATCCAGCACAAAATACTTTTGTACTCTCGATAAATATATATAGAATGCATAATTTAAGACATATTTGCAAAAAATCGTTACTCGATAAAAGTGTTACTTCCGGTCCGAATTTTGAATTTTTTTTTATACAACAGGTATTGAAAATTAAGTTCTAAATACTTTTATACTCGTAATGTACCAGCCTATAAAGCATGACTTGCGAAATATTCGCAAAAAACTGATTTTTGAAAAGAGTAAAAGACCTACTTCCGGTAGAAATTTAAAAAAGAATTTTTAATAAAATTTTTCTCAAATTTACATTTGAGTACATATGAATTCTTTATAAATTTGTTTAAACTTAGTAGTTGACGAAATATTGGGGAAAATTCAATTTTTTCACTGAAGTAAACTACTACTTCCGGTATGCCGATTTTACTGAAAATCTAACCAGATCTTGAGAGGGATATTATACGCGTAAATACAAAATTTGGAATTGATACCTCTAGCGGTTTAACCGCCATCGTGGTTACACAAACATACACAGACATTTTTTAAAAACCACTTTTTCGGAATCAGGGGACATCAAAACATGGACATTTGCAAGAGTCATGAGGTCGAAAATTTTCATCACAATACTTCCTTATACTACGTATCAGAAAGTAAAAGCACTCGTATTCCCCTAACTTGCCCAACACTACATAAAACGCTTCCGTCAAATGTGTGTGTAAATATTTACTATTTTAAATATTGTATCTTCAAATATAATTACATAAAGTTGTTTTTTTTTTATATCGTTCATCAAATGTGCATCTAACGCGTAGTTTTTTTTTCTTTTGCTTGTCAGCCTTAGTTAGTAGAAATTAATCCGATTCATGTATTTTTGTGGTTTACTTCTAAAGCACTATAAATTAAATGCTCTTAATCTAGTTGAAAATAGCATGGGAAAAAACAAATATAGTTTTGTGCCTTTCATCTTTTCAATTTCTCTAGTATATGCATTCGCCGTACATTAACAAATAAAACTATATATGGAATTTTTATGTAGTATAGTAACATACCGTCAACCGGCGGAAACCGACAAACCAAATCTGCCCATTTCACCGTGTCTACACAAAATGCTACACTTGTTGGCGAATTATATAGAAGACGCGTTATATTCAATTGTACGCCATCGATGACTTTACATTTTGTCATAACTATATTAGAGAAACTAAATAAGTTACTTTGTTATATTACATTTGAGGGCTCTTATTTCATTAGTTTAAATAGAAGAAGTATAAATCGATAATAGTATAAACACATAATTTTCGCTTCAATATTAAATTTCTCCCTTGCATATTTTTAATAGACTAATAGTTCAATTCAGTGTTGGCAGATAAATCATATGTGTCAAGAAACTTTGTTGGCGAATTATACAGAAGACGCATTACATTCAATTGTACGCCATCGATGACTTTACATTTTGTCATAACTGTATAAATAATAACTATAATAGTTCAATTCAGTGTTGGTAGATAAATCATATCTGTCAAAAAGGCGTGTGTTGTGTATATTTTTCCTGTCACATTTTCGTGTTAATTTTTGCTTTGATATAAATTGTATAAAAACAGTTCTTGTTCTTCTGGCAAAAAGCACTTTCTATGGTAACAACAGAAACTTGGGCAAACACAATACTGCATACTGAGGTGGATATAAAGAAATGGTGGCATCGAGAGGTTGGGTTTGGTAGAAACGATACAGAATTGAAAATAAATCTAAATGAAGATTCTGATATATTCTGACGAATGTGACTGGGAGAATTAAAAAAAAACATATTGTTGCTTATAAGCATGAAATGTTATCACTGAAGTAATGCTGTAAATTTTGACATTGTACTACTTAATGTTTATTTAAATAAATGCAAATGTATACCATTAATAAATTATTTTCTTTAACATTTTGATTTATACTATTACCTTTTTACAAACTTTTCTATAATCATCTGTTAAATTTACTGTGAATAGCGTAAGTATTGGTTATTTTAAATTTCATATGGATTCGTTATAAAACAATTAAAGTTTTTCGACAAACTAATTCAGTATAATAAATAAAAAAAACTTTGACAGGATAGTAGTATATCGTTTCTTTAAAATAGTAAATGAAATTAAAAATTATTTTGTTTTTACACATATATTACGTTATGAAAGACGTAGGTTGAGAAAGACTAAAGTCTTAGACCATTTCAATTACTAAATAATAACTATATTAAGTTATTGTTATTGTATTGTGAATATTTTTTTTATATATCAAATGTCAGTGACAAAAATAAAAACAGATCCGACAACATAAGTCAGGCGAGTCGTCATGGATCTAGTATGACGTACAATTGAATGTAACGCGTTTCCTCTATAGTTTCTGCAATCGTAAAGATGCCCAGAAGTCCCAGTTTATACGGACAAGACCGCCGGCGGAGATTTAGCCACAAAGTTTATTATTTATATACCAGCAGAATCTAATGCCCACATACATTAGATTCTAGTATATCTCGCGTGCTTTAAATATTTGAAAATGTTTGAATATCAAGCATCGTTAAGTCAAACAGCATTAATAACTAGAACTACATACGCTATCAAAATTTGGTGCGAAATAATAATGTGGTCGCGTTGCCTGTTCACCGGTTTATGAATGTTCGTGATTGTCAAGCGTCAGCCAAATTGATTTTACCGTCTATGCACTCGAATGTCACATAACTAAATAACGACAATTATAACACCCATCTCCCGTAGATGGCTGTTAAACTTCAATGTCCAATTTAATATACCAGCGGAATGTATTAGGGTTTCAAAAAAAAAAAAACGAATTAACCTTAACGAATTGGGGTTGTGGCAAATTTAATTTCGAAATATGCAATTGGAGAGATATAGAGTATTATTTGAAAAATCCAATTGAACGATAAAGGAATAAAAAGGAAAATATACATCATAATATCAATGAAGGTACCTTATTAATGCCAAAAATTATTTAATTTATTGTAAACTTTTTTCCTTTCATAATTCTTGAATGTTAAGTGCGATATTTTCTTGTTATATCATTGTTTTTTATTATTTGTTTTATATTTATGTATCTGTATCATTGAGGTGAAATACTATGGAGACGCTGTAAAGCATCTTTGCTGTACTCTCAAAAGGGGAGCATTGGGCGGGGATAAGTGTGGGACCAATATGCTGTCTCACCTAGTCCGGACTACTCAAAATTATAATCTGTCAACCCACACCTGTCAGACCTACACTAACCTATGAAATGTTATTTCAGACGAATTTTTCTTATCAACGCCGTCTCTGCTATTGCAGCTACGTAGAACACAAGAAACCATAATGTCTTTTAATATTTAACTTATTATATAACTCTAATACACGATGCCCTTAACAAACACTCCACTTTTTACCAACACTACCTGTTTGACGTAAGTATAGTATCAATATGGCGGACCTGTACCCGGTTTGATCACGTGACGTCGTCTCCCTACCTATTCTTTCTCAATGATCTGTATATTGCATTAAAAGTAATGGTATTTATATTTCAAAGTTTTTATTGTGTAAATTTAGTACATTTTTTCTCACTTATAGTAGTATATAATAAGATATTGTAACCAAACAAATTAAAGGATGAGACAATTCACCACGGCTGTTTCGCCATGGCCGATTTGCCGCTAAACATTTCGCCATGTAGACGTCTACGTAATTGTGTTATATTTACCCTGTGTTTGTGAATTTATTGCAGTAAAATTTTTTATAATATTTGAGTTTTTTTGCTATGGAGCCTTCAATATCAGGTATTTATTTATAGATCACAAACATTTATTACCATAAAAATCATTTAGATTATATAAAATGTTATAAATAATGGCTTATACTGAGTTACAAGAAGTATGCATGAAACTAGTTATGTATCAAGTTAGATCACGTTTTAGTTTTAGTTTTATATTAATAATTGGACTTTATATATTATTCATACGTTAACATTTCATGCACATTTTTGCCCATTTCGAGAGTATTTAAATTTTTTGCAGATATTGTATTTTGCTAAAGTTAATACAATTTTAGACATGTAAAGTTTTATTAATTTTTATTTACAGGAACGGCCTCAACTAAACTTTTTTTAAGTCGACAAGAACTATTCGACATCATGACAAGTTGCACCAATACTGGAAATGAAGAAAGGTTCAAGTTTTTGGGAGAAGAAATGAAAATTCGAACTAATTGTCGGGAAGAGGATGTCAAAGTTTTAAATAAAACTTTAGGTCACTTCTTCTCACAGTTTAGAGCACGTTGGACGAAGGTCTCTAGAACGACGGAAAGGTTTCTTTTACAAAATAAAGATCAATATCATTTCCTTCAGAAAAACGGCAACGGTAACGTAGAGGTCGCCTTCAAGTTCTTTTCGAAACTGGTGCAGAACGAACTAAGCGGCTAAAGACAAAGTTACTTAGGGAATCCACTTCTATTGCTGTTTGCAGCAGAGAAAAAAATATGACACTTTTAATATGCTTCTGCTAAGCTCAGATCATGTGGTGGTGGACAAAAGAAAAAGGCCAAAGAAAAATCTGCAAGCTCTACCGAAAGAGGTATTAAAGCTCTTAAAATCACCATCTGGTCAAGTTGACGTCGAAAATGATGACGACGACAAAGACAGTACTGAAGACGAAGAAACCTTCTATTCTGAAGATGATATTTGTTAATTTTTAATTTTAAGTCAGAAACACAACAAACATTTGAAAAGAAAAAAATATGTTTAACTTATTATTTGTTTTATTTAATAAATAATATACTGAGTGGGCCACCGAAAACGAAACAGATTGAATATCTCGAAGGAGAAAACTTTCTTGAAAAAACGGGAAAACAGGTCGATTTTTGATCCAAGGGGGACACCCTTCCATCATATCTTGAACTGTGATACGTCATTCCCCTCCCCTCCATCACTCTAACCATTACAATTTAAATAGGGAAAGTAGTATATACGATACATCATTGAAAAGGTAATTGTACGGAGAATTCAGCAAAGTGATTGTTGGTTGCGCTATTTTTGATTTTAGCGCCCTCTAGCGGAAAAAAAACGGTTACGTATTCCACAATGTGACACATCATTTCAAAGCTAATTTTATTAGCAACTAAATACGTAATATCTTTGACATTTATTTGTCATCATTCTCAAGTACAGACTGTCAGTGTCTTTTGTAAACTAATAAGTTCGTAGTTTCTAATATTAGAGCTCTGCAAGGTGTTTCGATTATTTAATTTTTTTTCAATTGTGCATTAAATTGCTAATAAAATTAGCTTTGAAATGATGTGTCACATTGTGAAATACGTAACCGTTTTTTTACCCGCTAGAGGGCGCTAAAATCAAAAATAGCGCAACCAACAATCACATTGCTGAATTCTCCGTACAATTACCTTTTCAATGATGTATCGTATTTAGTACTTTCCCTATTTAAATTGTAATGGTTAGAGTGATGGAGGGGAGGGGAATGACGTATCACAGTTGAAGATATGATGGAAGGGTGTCCCCCTTGGATCAAAAATCGACCTGTTTTTGCGTTTCTTCAAAAAAGTTTTCTCCTTCGAGATATTCAATCTGTTTCGTTTTCGGTGGCCCACTCTGTATAAAGAACATACACTTGTTGTAGCTACTTTTATTAACATACATGATATTTTGAAATAAAAAATATGAGGTCTGTGTGACTTGTTTAAGGAAATCAGACGAGGTGCAATAACTTCGGGCGTATGATTAATATACTTATGAAATTTTATGTAGATGCTACTTTTGTTGTTAAGAATCAATGTACCAATATTCAGCGTTCTTGCTTAAGCCGTTGAATTGATCCCAACTTTCAGGGCTTTCTGCCCCACTGTTCGGTGCGCGGTCAAAATAAAAATAGTATAATTATGACCATGATCTCAGTTTGGATACAAAGGAACGCACCTCGAAATATAAAGTCTGTTAGCCTGATATTTCGAGTATTTGGTCAGTCTTATATGCCACCCGATCGGGTGTTTGGAGTAATGGAAAGACAAGTGAAAAAAATCTGTTATAATAAAGCTCTCTGAATATGATGAGATAATATGTAATGTAAACAACATCCACTTACTGAATAGCACTAATTCATATGGTAAACTGCAACATATGTTTACGCCCGAGAAGTGCCCGAGAATGAGAGCAAAAAATGCCCATAAAATAAGGAATTTATGAGTAAAATCCTTTCTTCATCGGCGTAGATAGCAGCGTGAGGGGTCTATTATTTAGTTTCAATAACATACGCGTACATTTTTAGTTATCATTTATTTAAATCTAGAACGTTGGTTATGTTACTTTTTCTGATATGAAAATGAATTGTCAGTGA
This sequence comes from Amphimallon solstitiale, assembly GCA_963170755.1. Classification (NCBI taxonomy): domain Eukaryota; kingdom Metazoa; phylum Arthropoda; class Insecta; order Coleoptera; family Scarabaeidae; genus Amphimallon; species Amphimallon solstitiale. Next base: position 74,566,424 of record OY720678.1, read on the forward strand.
TTCCGAAATTTATTACAAAGTCTGTAAAATATCGTTACAGAATGCCAAAATATCGCACGTTCGTCACTTAGCTTTGCTAAAACATACACAGAAATAGTTTTTATGCAGAGAATTTCGATAGTTTACAAAATTTCGTTACATGTTTAAAAGACGATGCTCTAAGTATTTCTGAGTGCAAGGAACTAACGCAAATCCCAAATTTAAAAAATCAGTTGTTATTCCTTCAGGAACACTTTGGAAATTTGCCTAAACTAATCACATATTTTGAAAATCAAATCTCAAATTAAAAAATGGATTAACTACAGTAGATGTGGCTATTAATAATTTCAAAAGTATTCCAAGTGACTTCGGATGTGGCCTTCGGCAAAAGTTAGACGCAGTTTTTAATAGAAATCCAGATTTAATAACATTGCGGCAATTTTGCGTATGCTAAATACGCTGAAATAAAAGAATATTTCCAGTACGCACCTATAACCAGTTGCGATGCAGAAAGGACGTTTTTTTATCTATAAGGATGTACTTAATTCAAAGAGAACAAATCTTACAAAAGAGATAATGAACAAATAATAAGGTATTTTGTATTTTATAGATCACCAGCCACTGTTATCCAATTATATAAATAAAATTAAAACCTCTTTAAAAATACAACATTTCAATAGTGCGCCCATGGGCGATGAGTCATCAACCGCTCGTGCCCGCCCCCTAAAAATAACATTTAGGCTGAATGTAGTATTATATAACAATTTGAAGTAGATATGTTTACATAATTTCGCTAAACTTGTAATATTTTAATAAATCCCCTGTGAATAATTTCGTTTCCTTTGCACATTCTAGTAGGAATGGTACAAAACTCGCTTTTTGAAAGACTTTGTCGCAAAACTCACTAAATGCTTTCTTTTTCCTTTAATTACGAATAAACCCGACATATTTTTTAGAATAAATTTTGGGAACAGTTGGTAGTGAGCAAATGCAAAGGAATGAAATCACTTTTTGGATTCTTTTCCCAATTTTAATTCAAATCTAGTTTTTCCCGATTTTCTCAATTTGATGCTTAACGCAATAAGCAAGTTTTGCATCTAGGGCACTCAATAAATGTACTTTTATTTAGATATGTTTTAGTACAATGCACAAGTACTTACCTTGTAAAATTAGATAACCCCGTCAGAGATAATCGATGAGTATCCTGAGTATTTTAATCGGAGTTGGAAAAAGAGATATTACTGCAGTACTCTATTTCACAACTATCTAATTTTTACTTTAAATTCGAATGCATCTCCAAGGTAGATATAGAACGTAAAGGTATCAACAAAAATTGCAGGTAATTCAATTCCAATAAAACTCAATTCCCAAGGGTATCGTATAGCCACGAGAATTTTGCTTTATCACCCAGATGTCCAACAAAAACGACATTGTAAAACACGAAAATCCCATGTATCATGCAAACGACCTCTTTGCAATTGACGTTTTCCAATGCTTTATAAATGCCTTTTTCTGTTTAGAGTGTTACGACGGTTTCTATTTTTTTATGTGCGTACAGTTACCTTCAAAAAACATTTTTCTCTTTAAATATCCTCGTCACGTTCTCATCTCTACTTTTATTTTTCCGCCTATATAAATACAAACCACTTATGAATATTCCTGAAAGAATGGAGATGGTATCGTGAAGAATTCTACAATCTATGTGCATTGTGATTTTTAATGCGTAGGATGAGTTTCAATTTACCATCGTAATTTTTAGTGTATTTCATATTTTGATATTGGCTATCATGAAAATCTATCGAAATGTCAACGCTAACTCGTTATTATATTTTTTCCAATATGTATTTGATTATATTTTTGGTTGTTTTAAAAGTTTAACAAACAACTTAAACCAATACAATTAAAATTATCGCATTTAAGTACTTTTAGAAAATTTAAATTGAAAGTTACAATTATCGAAAATAAATCACGCTATTCCATTGATCCAATGACACTTCATCACTGCCAGTCAAGTGTATTAGCGTTAAATGGGAATATACTGTATGACATGGAAACTGCAACACCAAGAAGGGGTGCGGATTTTTTGACCAAACTTGGTAGAAACGTATAACTAGTCAAAGGCAATAATTGATTAAAATTTCAAAGAAAAAAAACAAAAGACTAACACAATTTAACATAATTTTTATTAATAATGTGTTGAACCGCCCCTATTAGTGTCACACTCCCTCACTCTTCGTGGTATTGATTCGACTAGGTGGTCGATATCCTCTTGGGGTATGGTGTCCCAAGCAACCTGTAATTCATGCCGGAGAGCTATTAGTGTCTGCGGGGGATTGGCTAAATTCGTAAGTTTTCGTCCCATAATGTCCCACACATGTTCTATTGGCGAGAGGTCGGGGGATTTGGGTGGCCATGGCAAGATATTGACATGAGCCTCTTCCAAGCGATTTATAGAAATTCTCGCTACGTGGGGAGGGGCATTATCCTGCTGGAAAAGTGGGTCTTCGAGCGTTTGAAGATATGGTAGAATATGGGGTTCTACCACCTCATCAATGTAACGCTGGGCGTTCATGGTGGTTTGGATGAACACCAATTGAGACCTACTCCCATATGCTATAGCACCCCATACCACTGCTCGATGCACATGCCTTTCAAGGGAAAACTGAATATCACGACGTTCCCCACGTCTTCGTCTGACCCTCATACGGCCATCATGCATCCCTAGACAAAATCGAGATTCATCACTGAATACCACCCTGTGCCACTCCACGTTCCAGTGCAGTCGCAATCTATACCACTCCAAACGTTGCTGTCGGTGTTGAGCCGTAAGTGGTAACACAAGATGTGGACGATAAGATTGTAAGCCGAAACCCCTAATTCGACGATAAACGGTTCGAAGGGTTACAGGACGACCAATATTACCTAACCACACGTCAGCAATTGATCTGGCACTGGAAAACCTGTCTCTTAGTGCCATTAAGCGAAGGCGGCGGTCCTGTATCTCATTAGTTCTTCTTCGGCCTCCGGTTCCTCTTTGGCGTCTTTCCTGACCTTCCCTAGTCCATGATTGATAACAGCGCATAATCGTGGATTGGTTCCGGTTAAGGCGATTTGCAATTTCCCTGTATGAAAAACCACCTTCTCGCAAACCAACAATTCGACCTCTGTCGAATTCGCTTAATTGGCGATAATTTCCACGTTGCCGCACTCTAGGCATAATAAAACTCTTTAAACACGTTAAACAAAGGTATAATAAGACAAAACCGTTGAAATTAATTTCAAACAAACAATTAATACACCACACATTAATGTCAGCGAAAACTGAATGAAGTGTCAGATGTGTCATGACCACTTGATCTATCGCAACAAAATTTTAATCAATTATTGCTTTTGACTAGTTATACGTTTCTACCAAGTTTGGTCAAAAAATTCGCACCCATTCTTGGTGTTGCACTTTCCATGTCATGCAGCATATGTTAAAAAACTGAAACAAACTTATTGTCGCAATTCAATTGTTTGATTTTAAATCTTACGTTCCACAAATCATCCTCATATCTTCTCCAAAGAACTGACTAAATATTATCTCCCCTAAATAGTTGGTTAGCAACTACCTTCGTGTTGCAGCTATTTCCTACCTAGTAACCTAGTAAGTGATGGAAGACAACTGGTATGCTGGTTTGATAAAATATCTTCAATATGGTGCTGCTACAGGGCTCTATTTTGAAACCATTTCTCTTTATTATGTATGTGACCAAATAGTTACAAGATATATCATACCAGAATGTGTCCATTTATACAGATTTTGCACAGTATCGAGATCGACGAAACAATGCTGAGGGAATGACATTTGGGATATAACAAAGTTAAAAGGAACTATCATAGATATACTTAAACAATTGCTACCTACGCTATTCATAAAATAAGGAAGCAGCATTTTTGGGCACCCTTCACAGTAAAACAATTATGGGGCTAGGAATGTTTTTGAAAAAGAAGATTGCTGTAGAACTACTTTTAGAGATCGACAAGGGATTCGACCAATAAAACATTAAAACAAAACAAAAACTATTCAAAACTTATTTCTATCTATTACCCTGCAAATATATATTTGACTCTGACTACTTCTTTGCGATTAAACGATTATTATAAATAACCGTCTTATAAAAGTTTTATATAATAAAACTTTCTCTTTGTATTGTAAATTTATAGTGAAAATTAATTAATTGAACTGGTATATCATTATCAGTTAAATAAAAGTTCACTAAAATAAGTACAAGAGTGCTAATGGGCTTGACCAATCTCTGTCTGCAAGAATATTTATACAAAAATATATACTTATTACATGTCTATGCTATGAAAAAAATGTCTATAAGCTATTACTTTATGTCTCATGGATATGTTCTACTCATTAGTATTCATATTATGGCGGAGGCGCCGCGGTCAGATATTATCCATAACGCCGAGAGGAATAAAACTAATATATTCGTGATTGTCTGAAGCTTTCTTTGTCCCACACTTTAAATTGATTTTGCTCATACTTGTTAATTAATTCCTACATACCATTGTGTACTAATATTATAACTAGGGGCGGACATGACCAGTTTAAACTAAGACGAAGTTACAACGGAGCAAAGAAATAATGTTAACAACACCCACTTACTGAATAGCACTAATTCATATGGTGAACCGCAACATCTGTTTACGCCCGAGAAGTGCCCGAGAATGAAAGCAAAAAATGCCCATAAAAGAGGGAATTTATAAGTAAAATCCTTTCTACATCGGCGTAGATAGGAGCGTGAGTTTTTAAAATTTATTATATTTACCTTACATTTCAGAAAAAGAAATAATGTAAATATGTCTACACTTACTGTTATTTAGTTTCACTAACATACGCGTATATTTTTAGTTATCATTTAACGTTGTTTATGTTACTTTTTCTGATATAAAAATGATTGTCAGTGATTCCGAAATTTATTACAAAGTCTATAAAATATCGTTACAGAATGCCAAAATATCGCACGTTCGTCACTTAGCTTTGCTAAAACATACACAGAAATAGTTTTTATGCAGAAAATTTCGATAGTTTAAAAATGTCGTTATATGTTTAAATGACGATGCTCGAAGTATTTCTGAGTGCAAGGAACTAACACAAATCCCAAATTTAAAAAAACAGTTGTTATTCCTTCATGAACACTTTGAAATTTGCCTAAACTAATCACATATTTTGAAAATCGAAATCTCAAATTAAAAGATGGATTAACCACATTAGACGTGGGCTATTAATAATTTCAAAGGTATTCTAAGTGACTTCGGATGTTACCTTCGGCAAAAGTTAGACGCAGTTTTTAATAGAAATCCAGACTTAATAACATTGCGGCAATTGTATATGCTAAATACGCAGAAATAAAAGAATATTTCCAATACGCACCTATAACCAGTTGCGATGTAGAAAGGACGTCTTCTATCTACAAAGATGTACTTAATTCAAAGAAAACAAGTCTTACAGAAGAGAAAATGAACATATAATAAGGTATTTTGTATTTTATAGATCACCAGCCACTTGTTATCCAATCATATAAATAAAATTAAAACCTCTTTAAAAATACAACATTTCAATAGTGCGCCCATGGGCGATGAGTCTTCAACCGCTCGTGTCCGCCTCCTAATTATAACTGTCGTCTCTAATTTTCATTTAAAAATTACCCTTTTTGGAAGAATTCGTAAACTATTCTGAAAAGTATTGAGTATATTTTCAGAATTAATTCAATCTCCTTTTAAGAGAAATATTAAATGACGCTGCTTTGAAGAGGATGTAGAATAAATACTTAAGTAGATGACACATCAGCAGACCCATTTTTCGCCTTTTCATCGAACGAATTGGATAAATATGTTTTACAAAATACATTAACTTCCACAATTTCCGGTTATAAGTTTATTTACGACAATGGGTCAAAATATCTTGTATATCGAAAAGTTTAAGAGCTGAAGCTTTAGAAATGAAATGTTCAAGTGATTACTTTCCTAAATTATTAAACTTTTCGGTGCCATCTTTGTCTCGTCGAGTGCATTGTCACCCTCATCGTTAGCTCGGCAGTGTGGAAACACTTCTTGTCGATTCAGATGATCTTAGTATTTAGGAAATTAGGTGCTTGTCAGTGTATATATCTACTTCCTTATTTAGCTCTTATTTCAAAATGTTCTTTTATGTTTCGTTTATTGTTGAATAAATTTTTTTAATTTCATTACTAGTATACATTAATATTAACTCGTTTTGTAGCGAACTTAGCGTATTGTAAGAATAGTTTGTTTCATTTATGATCCTGAATTTTATTGATAATTGTTATTTTTAAATTTTTTTAACAAGTTTAAATCTCGTGTTTGCTTCTTATTGAGTTTCCTACATGCCTTGGTATATAATTACCAATTTTTGCATCATATTTACTACAACCTTTGTATAAAAACATGGCTGCTAGGACTTCCTAAATTAAAGGCAAGTAGGCATCCTTTAGATTTAATCTAAAGTGTCTTGAAGCTTTTGAAGATTAGTATGTATTTCGTCCAAACTTCTCTGAAAATACTGATCTCTTTTGATGTCATGGAAATTGTTACTTAAGTACACTCCAATATGATTATAGTGTTGCTGAATACTGTACGCATGGATAAGGTTTTTGAATTTTGGGATTCTTAACACATATAATGCAATTAATACACACTTTCTCTGTTATACCGCACTAAAGAAGACTAATGATACTGAAAGTAGGTTGTATAACACTTAGAAGTTTCCAATAATTCATTTCTAATATACACGTTTGTGTGTTATCATCTTTCTGTGTTTTATAACTCGTGAGTCATTTAGAGTACAGGTCGGCATTGTTTGCCATGTGCGCGGAAAGAAAGATTTTGTTGGATCAATTGCACATTTGTCGAATGTAGCATGTATATGCAAACAAGTATTTGCTAACCACAACCAAGAAAAATGTTAGATTTTCATGTTTTTTTTGCAGCTTCAAGCATGTAAAACGTTAAAATCAAATAAGATTTTCTTTGATTCAAAGGCAAACCTCTTAACAAAGCGTATTTGTTTGTGTCAACAAATCCCTTCATTCCGGAAAGGAAGGGCTTGCTGACACAAACAAATACGCTTAGTTAAGAGGAATCTACCTGGTGAAATGTTATGGTATAGAAGAGGTCTCCTATAAATAAGCAATACAGTTAGTTAATGAAAAACACCCGAATGTAAGTGTAATCAGAAGAGCGTTAAAGAAATTAATTGATAAGTTTGATGAAAGGAGATCCGTTTCTGGCAAAAAAGAAGCCTCGAAAAACATATCTTTACGCCAGCGAACAAGCGAACTCAATGTTTGTCATGCATTATTGCAAACATTTTATAAAACAAATAAAATTTATCCATATAAACCTTGTTTTAGGCACGAGTTTTGTTTATGAGTTGGTGAGAACACTATGGAACATCACCTTTTGTATCTGAACTTAATGTTTAGTGATGAAGCAACGTTTTAGACAAATGGTACAGTTTCCTCATAAAATTGTAGGTATTGATAATCCAAATTTTAGAATTAATGTTCGAAATCAGCGATATCAAAAAGTAAAAGTTTGGTACGAAATGTTATTCAACATAATCATTGTATCCTATTTTTTAAAGAAAATTTTAATGAAAACACAATTACTAGGAAATGCTTCAGATTTTTTTATTGCCATTTTTAAACAAAAAATCTTATAAGAAATTTTTTACTGGGATTAAAAATACTTGAGTTATAATGAATACACAAAAACAGCTAAGTCAAGTGCATTTCTATGTATCTATGAAAACGACGATAAGTCTTTCTACCAAACGTCAAATATTAGTACAGTTTTATTAGTTTTTCACTCATAAGTTTCATTGTGCTAGTTATTAATTTGACAAAAAAATGATTTTTACCCATTCAGAAAAGTGTGATATGTTAGAATCTTATTTAGTGTGCAGAAAATCATCTAGGAGGGCAAAAGAACACTACGCTGAATTATATCCACTCCGAACACAACCACATGAGCAATATTTTCTGAGACTTTACCGAAAATTTAGAGGCAATGAGAGTGTTTTTGCCAAAACAAGGACAAAAAGGACTTTTATAAAAAGCGAGGCCACGGAAATTGCAGTTATCGCATATTTTGAGGCCAACCGTGAGAATTCCATACTAGATATTGTCAATGAATCTGATTTGAGTCACGGTACTGTGCATAGGATTCTGAAGAAACACAAATTCATTCCTTATAAGTACAAACCAGTTCAGGTTTTTTTGCCAGGGGATCCAGAGAGAAGAATGTTTTTTTGCCACTGGTATCTTAACTTTTGTCGCCAAAATGTAAACAACTTTCGTTATATTTTATGGACCGATGAATCGAATTTCTCAAATTCTGGAATGTACAATAAAAAAAATCATCGTTACTGGTCAAAGGAAAATCTTCTTTTAGTAAATCCAAGACGTCCACAAGTCCGATTCAGTTTTAATGTTTGGTGCGGTTTAATCGGTTCATGGATTGTTGGTCCTTTCTTTTATGAGGGCACTCTGACTGGTGAAAGGTACATAGAATTTTTGACTGAAATTTTGAATAACACTTCATGGATAGGAACAAATGGTCCTATTCAGTGGCCTCCCCGATCGCCAGATTTAACGCCGCTTGATTTTTTTTTTATGGGGTTATTTAAAGAACCAGATTTATGAGCAAAGGTACGAAAACGTAAACGCCCTAAAGATTGCAGTTAGTGAAAAGATAAACCAAATAGATGGTAGGACCATACTGAAGGCAGTTCGAGAAGTTCGGAAGCGTGTACAAAAATGTATTGAACTACAAGGTGGTATTTTTGAACATCTTCTATGAAAAAATCAGTGATTTTTATTTTCTTTTAATGATAAGTTTATGTATAAAATAAAGTTTATAAAACTAATTTAGCTGTTTTCGTTTATTCATCATAACTCAAGTATTTTTAATCCCAGTAAAAAATTTCTTGTAAGATTTTTTGTTTAAAAATTAAAGTTCTAGCAGTAAATGATATAATATACAGGGGTTTCCATATGAAAAAAAAATTTTTTTCGGCAAAACTCGAAAACGCGTTGCTCATTTGCTTTTTTTATTCTTCCATCTTAAAGAGCGTTAAAAGTACTACAAGTTTGCTAATTTAAACAATCTTGTATCTTTAATAATAACAAAGTTACCAATGGTGAACACTTAATTTGGATTGCCCGGTATAGAATGCATAATTTAGGAAATATTTGCAAATATCGCTATTCCATAAGAGTAAAAGTGTTACTTCCAGTCCGAATATTAAAATTTCTTTTATACAAAAAATATTTCAAATCCAACTCTAAACGCGTTTGTACTCTTAACAGATATACAATGCATAATTTGCGAAATATTTGCAAAAATCGCTATTCGATAAGAGTGAAAGTGTTACTTCCGGTCCGAATTTTGAAATTTCTTTTATGCAAAAGGTATTGAAAATTAAGTTCTAAATACTTTTATACTCGTAACGTACCTGTCTAAAAAGAATGACTTGCGAAATATTCGCAAAAGACTGATTTTCGATAAGAGTAAAAGACCTACTTCCGCTAGGAATTTCGAAAAACTTTTTTAATAAAATTCTTCTCAAATTCAATTTTGAGTATATATGAATTCTTTACAAATTTGTTTAAACTTAGTAGTTGACGAATAATTTGGAAAATTCGATTTTTTCAGTGAAGTAAACTACTACTTCCGGTCTGCCGATTTTACTGAAAATCTAATCAGATCTCAAGAGGGAGATTATATTCGTAAATATAAAATTTGGAATTGATACCTATAGCGGTTTGGCCGCTATCGTGGTCACACACACACACACACACACACACACACACACACACACACGGACAAACAGACACAGAGAGAGAGAGACATTTTTTAAAAACCAGGTTTTCGGTATCAGGGGACTTCAAAACGTGGAGATCTGCAAAAATCTCGAGGTTGAAAATTTTAAACATCACAATACTTCCTTATACAACGTATAAGAAAGTAAAAGGTAGCTACTTCCGGTTTTCATCTTTCACTTCAGATTTTTATGTGCTTCAATATTATGATATTAAAAATATATCGTTCCATTTACAACTTCATAGAAAAAACAAGTAATATACATAAGTTAAGATCAGCTCCCCCTATTATTTTTTTTCTTTGGACGACGTAATTTCCTACTACATACGCTTTCATTCCATGTAAAATTCTCTAATATAATGAGCCTAGAAACATTAAAATCCGTTAAGGCAAACCGAATTTATACCTACTTTTGCACGCAGCATGCTCCCCTCAACTCTCCCCTTCGTATGGGAGTTGGATCAAAAAGTTCCAAATGAAAATTATATAAAAACGTTGAAAATGTTGCCAGTAAAAATTTTAACCTATCTTAAACTTGAATTTAATGAGAAATGATCGAATCTTTAATTCACCTTTAGAATTGCACCCCTTTGCGATGATTTTGGAAACTTAAATATACTTTTGTTGAAATTCTCGTTATCCGTTTTACTACCAAGATTTTTCCGCCAGGTTATACGATAAACGGTTGCGGAGAAATGGCCAAACAGGCACCCGGTATACATATACATATATTATTCTTGTTGTTATTTATACATAATAACAACATAAATACTATGTACGTATATATAGTTATCATCTCCTTAAAACACTATTATTTCCATAGTTTAGAAACACCCCTAAATTAGTCTAATTTATTACCATTGCTACAATCTAGTTCTTTTCAAATTACAATTAGACATACGTGATTGCACAAGGAATATATCTGCATGTAAATCAGCAAGTAAAACTATTTACAGTTAGCCTGTCGCAATAGGAAGCATCCGTGTGATACGGGAACAAATTAACCAGAAGGAAGCAATCACAGACATGACGAAATCCTTAGTGAGGAAACGCGTTTCCTCAATAAACCCCACATGTCACCGTGTTTGATGTGTAGCGTCTACTGAGAAGGTTCTGATGTGCGGCCTTCGAAATCATATTTTGAGCTTGTTTGTGCATCGCATCACTTTTAAACGGGAACACGTTTTACGTGAAAATCCGGAGCTTAGGATGAGATTAGTCGAAGGCGAACGAGACTCTGAAAAGAGACTTCGAGTGTTAAGGGGTATACGCGCACTTTGTGAATGTGCTTTAAGAAAAGCACCTACAGTGATGATATTTTTATGCAAAGAAGCTAACGTTTAATGTTGTTTCAGGTGTAAAATGATTTTTCCACGCTGCGAGCTGGCTGCTGTCTCTCTGTTCGCCGGGATACAATTATCTGTTGCCATGTCTCTGATAAAAACGTTCAGCGCGCCACAGAAAAATAACCACCAGAACATATCGACATTGCTGGATAATTTACTTAGAGGATATGACAACAGTATACGACCAGATTTTGGAGGTAACTGCAATGTAATTTTAACAGTTAGATAAATCACTTGTTTGTTTTGCTTTTTTTATACGTAATACCTATACAAGAAAGTAAAATGAGTACGTAATACATATATATGATGACGTAGAGGCTATATTAATTAAGTAGCAAATTAATAATAAAAATTGCAATTAGGAAAGCAAGTCATTTAAGTAGAATTATTAGAAAATCTTTGATTTTTCAGAAACAATATCCACGTTCATTACAAGGTAACAATGCCGACTTATGTGTTTAATAACAAACGAGTGACAAAACATAGAAAAATGCAAACGCAAATTGTGTAATTAAAAGTGAATATGTACACATTTAAGCATAGAACACTATCTATGTAGTTTCATCAAAAGATCCTGATGTATCATGGACAGCATTTTATTCCGCTACACAAATAATATCGACACAAATTGTGTAATTAAAAGAAAAATTTAGGTGTACAGCAGCCGCATACCATTCATGTCGATTGATTATCAGATAACAAATGATGTAAAGACTAATTCTAAGGCGGAATTGTGTAAATAAGTTAGAAATACCTGTGTCGTTATAGTTGACATTTTCATGTTTGATTTACACGTTACATTCATTACTTCAATCAATTGCATATCATTTAATACTTGCAAAACAAGGCTTTTTTCGGTTCACACATAGTACTACTACTATATATTTCGACTTCTCTTTAAAATTTTATGTGCTTGAGTCTTGGATAAAATAAAGATGATATGACAGTATAAAAGGATGCGTTTTCTACGAGAAATCAGTATATCACCAAAAATGACATTTATGAGTCCAAATATTAAATAAATTTCGCCAGTGTCTAATACTTACACCATGGGATTCTGCAAGAATGTTTGAGCATTTCTGGTGCTTTACTAGTATACAACAGCAATTCCTTCGCAATGGTTTCGGCAAAAGCAAGAAATTTGACCATAATGTGTAATCACTAATTTAGCCATAGGCTGTCACTAAATAAATATTTCTCTAAATGTGACTTGTACATTGAAGCACATCTAGACCTTGATTGCAACATATTTAAAACAACTTCCAGTGAGGACTCTTTCGAAATAAATTTTAACGTCCTGTAATATATTTCGACATTCATTAATACAATTTAGACCTTTTACCATGTGATTTAAGCGTATTCTTGCTCATCACATTTCCACAGTTCCAATATTTCCTCAGATACGCTCGACACTACAAGCAATTCACGATGGAAAATCAATATAATACATCTTTAGATTCTATTCAAACTTCATTGAATAACGTTCTTTCGTGGCTTACATACCTATTCAATTAGCGTTATACTGAAAGCTACATATTTCTGAAACATTCTTTTTTGTTCCCTCCAATGCCCTTTCGCTAACAATTTCTAAAACGCAAAGCATGACCCACTTAATTTGTAATTAAATGTTCATTTTATAAAACAAATTGCAATTAAATCTGCTTCGCCGTCTCATCCTCTACTACTGGTGTTTCAGGTAATCGTAGCAGCTATGTCCTTTAAGATGCTAGGAAAACGTCGGCAATAAAGAAAGAGATGACGACCTGTTGTTAACCCAGAAGTCTAGAAGTGATAAGGCATAATTAGAATTTAGCTGACTATAGAAGCCGGATATATTTATTATTATGATGTATAATTATTTTATTGCCACTCATTTACCACATTGAACTCATTATAATGAAGACATTTTCTATGAACATACAAGGGTGGTCCCAGAAGTACCCGGCGTGATGGGCGGTTGTTGTTCGAAATAAATTACTATCATAAAAAGTACTAATATTAATTGAGTTGGCCGATACTTGCGATATTAATTAATAATAGTAGACGGAGTAAAAGACAATTTACAACAAATCCAGTATAATAATAATATTTATTGATTTCAGAAAAACAGAGAACTACATATTGCCGTGGTATCTTGCATATTAATAAGATAATAGTAATAGTATTAAGACTTAATTTAAGTGTATAAAATATAAAAGAAACAATAATAATAAGTTTATAGTAGTTAAAGGAATTTTAACATGAGTATATTGGGTTGCATACACTTTTATGCAGACATAAAAATTGAATTTATATTTACAATTTAAATAAGTACTAAAATAAAAGACGAGATAGAATTTAAGATGTATATATATTTCTTTTATAGAAAAGAGAAACAAGATGTATGGTTTGTGTATCAATAGAATTCGATATGCACGAGAGAAAAATAATTGAATAATTATGTAAACTTGAGAACGTGCATAAGGTAATAAAAATTTATTAAATAAATCATACAAAAAGTATAAATATTTACCTTAACTTATGACTAGATATGTAAAAAAAAAGGATATAAATAAAAATATTCTGAGACATCAGTAGTAGTGTTTTTTTATAAACGACAGCTGGTAATAATAGAATACATTCAGGAATTTGTATATGCAATATCATGTTTCATAAGCAGTAGAGAGGTTCTTGTACGGTTTTCGATAACCTACAAAATAAAAAGAAAATATAATATAAACTTGGTTTGTAGTTTATTACAGATAGACATATCACCGTTGGAGAAGTCTTGGATAGAAGGAGGCTACGAAGGGGCAAACCAAGTGGACCATGGTGGTGAAAGTAATCTTATTAAAAGGATACCTCTTGTTTGCAATGTTTTTCCAATATTGCCGAAAGCTGGAAAAAGAACAAAAATAAGAATTGTACTAGCCAATGGAAAGAGGAAATATGTGAAAAATAGTAAAGAAGGTAATAAATTTATAGACAAATATAAAGAAGAGTTATATTAAAACAAGTTTACCTACGTTGGAGAAACGCTGTACAATTTATAGGAAGTTTTTAAGTTGTAAACAGACAATTCTGTGTTGACCTTTTGCGGTGAAGAACTGTCAAAAAGACAACAAGTGCGTGTGTGTGTGTGTGTGTTCAAAACATTACGGCAACTTGAAAGCCAGGAGCACTGAAGATGCAGGGTGACAACTTAAATGGTAGTTTCAGAAGATGGCGTTGAAAACGGTCACATGTCTTTCCCGGAAATATAAATTGAAGACAAGAATCGACACGATTCATTCATTAACAAGCATTCATTGACATTCATTCGTTAACAAGCATTCATTGACATTGATTCATTAACAAGCATTCATTGACATTGATTCATTAACAAGCATTCATTGACTTTCATTCGTTAACATACATTCATTAATATTTATTATACACAGTTTAGCTGGTTATATAAATCGTAGGATTAGATACACCACGATTCATATTGATTTCTTTTGTATTAGCGTGTTAATTTTATTTTCATTCAAGTTTCACTTATTTTATTTTCTTTGTTAATTGTTTTTGTGTAATTTTGTAAAAATAATGGAGATGCAAATGACCGAATTTGAAAAGTTTTTCGATGATTCAAAGTAAGTTAGAGGCAAAGATTTATCAATGTGGCTATACGAGTATTGAAATATATCGTGCGAACGTATATTCAGTATAACGTTATGCAACAGGGATAATAAATATTTTCCTGAGATAGTAATAAGCATTCTTTAATTTCAAGTTTAAAAGAGATGAAATAATTAATGGTGTTGAGTGTTAAGAGGATATAGCGTGCAAATGTATATTTTCTGGCACAGTATTTGGCATCATTAATAGTTACAATAAAAGTTTGATTATGAATTAATGATTTGAGATTAGATTTTTTTGAAATAAGGAAAATGTTTCTGGGTAGCGGACTCTGAAATGCTAGCTATAACGCGTGCGAATGGTTATGGATAGTAATCAGATTCAAGCTTTTCTCCAAACATTGACCATAAAAAAATAAACAATGTACAAAAGTTAATTGGATTTATTGGTTGATAAACAGGAAAATATTTTTAGAGTTTTATTTAATAAAGTATAAGAAAATATATTCGTATCATAAAGAAATGTTACAACCTAGAACAAGGTAGAAACATTTTCTTATAATTATGTTTCTTTTTAAATAAATATAGTGAATACAGTATAGCGATGCTATATTTATTTTTATGTAATAAATATTAAATAAATTCGACAATTATGTGTTATATGATTTCTGGTTTTTCATTTTAAATAAGCTATAACCTTATCCCAATCTTAAATAAAAACAAGAGATTAGACGAGAGGGAAGAAATTCAGATACACTGAAGAATTCATGAATACTTATAAAGTACGTGCTGTTAAGATAAATAAAATACACATCAGGATAATAAAAATTATCATCATTTTAATTATTTATGTTGCTGAAACAGCACACAACATAATTTATTTGGCAAGGCCTAATGTATGGCAATAATACTATTATCATATTCAAATAATTATGTTGCCACAGCAATATGCAGTATACATGTGTTGATGAAATCTCGTCAAAACATAGCTACACTAAATCAAAAAAACAAAAAATATATACGACAATCATTTTATAGACATGTCTTGTAGGCACTCATCCGTACTGTAGTATCAATTTTCCAATAAAATCCTTTTAACCTGAAGCCGAAATTTTTGAAAATTTGTTTCTTCCTTGAGGCACTCTGGCAGTTTGTTGTAAAAAGTGCAGCCATTATAATAGATCCCCTTTTGATATAACATTGTACTATATTGTATTGGCATCATTAATGTTTTATTTCTGGTATCATGACCATGGTCAACAATTTGCTGCTGAAAAATTTTTCTATTTTTATGGACAAAACATAAGCGACGTGTTTTTGCCATTGTAAGCTGCTATCAACGATTAGTCCTAATATTTTTCTTGTGTCGTTATACTCTATACAGCTACCGTTGCTTAGGTGTAGTTGATCATGAGATGTTACTCCGAATCTAGATGTTTTAAAAAGAACGCAAATAGTTTTGTCGTTATTAAGACGCAGTTCATTCGCTTTTGACCCACACATGTCTTCTTGTACAAGCTCCGAGCATGTTGTTCCGCGTCTGTTAAACTATTACTTGTTATTAAGATATTAATATCATCTGCATATGATATAACCACTGATTGCCCATTTTCATCCTGAAGATGGAGAAGTAGGTCATTTATGTAAATAAGAAAAAGAATTGGTTCAAAAATTGACCCCTGCGGTACACCGGTATTAATACTTCTGGGCTCAGAAGCACAATCCCCAATTTTCGCCTGCTGGCTACGATTTGTTAGATATGAAGTAAACCAATTTAACGGTGTTCCTCTTATAACATACCTATCCAGCTTATGCACTTGTATCCCATGATCCACACAGTCAAAAGCTTTAGAGAAGTCAATAAAAAGACCCAGAGCCACATGAGATTTATCCAAAGCAGTTGTTATTATATTTATGAATTCACCCAATGCAGTGTTCAAACTTCTTCCCTTGGTAAAACCGTGTGTGGTCAAAAACCTTCGATATACTAGTACAAAGACTTATGGATCTGAAATTCGTAATCATGTCGGTGTCGCCCTTTTTATGTAGTGGAATTACATTAATGGTTTTCAATTTAGTCGGAAGAATACCTCGTGATATTGATAGATTAATTATATAACTCAGGGGATTCCCAATCAAGGATGAAATTCTTTTTAATAATGTATTAGAGATACCATCACTACCCGAAGAAGATGAGTTTTTTAATTTACTAATTGTATGTACCACATCATCACCCGACACAGGTTGCACAAAAAATGATTTCGCTGATACTCCCAAATAGCTATCCAGAACGTCCGTATCCACATCAGCGGGATGGTGCTCTGCAAGTTTGTGGGCTGCTGTCATAAAGAAAATATTAAATCTATTATTATCATATTAAAACAACTTATTACAAAGTATATGACATGACATATATTACTACTAAGTAGTAATTGAATATCCGAAGAAGCTACAGTGATAGCAAAACATGTCATATACTTTGTAATAAGTTGTTTTAATATACTGGATTTGTTGTAAATTGTGTTTTACTCCGTCTACTATTATTAATTAAAAGGTAATGACCTTATAAAACTTAAGTTTTAAGTTTGAAGCTGATTTGTTTAATATTTGTTTGGCACCCACAAATAGTAAACGCTATAAGTCAATTTATAAGCATGGAAAAAACTAATCATCGTTATGTGATACAATACTTTCATTTGAAAGGTATCATTCCAAGCAATATCAAAGCCCAGCTCTATTCTGAGTTCTTTGCAACAGTAGAATATGGGGCGCCGGAGTTTAAACGATCTGCCAAGACAAGCATCACAGTGGTAGATCAAATGAGATGACCAGAAATGGTAAAGAAAATGCACAAAATAGTATTGGATGACCGTCGATTGAAAACGCGCTAGCTAGCCGACATGGCAGACATTTCAAAAAGTGCTTTACATCGCATATTGACCGAACATTTCGACATGAGGGAACTGTGCGCAAGATGGGTGCCGCGTTTGCTCACAATGGAACACAACGGTGAGGATGTTTCATCGGCGATGTTTGGTAGTAATAAAAGCCGAGTTTTTGCATCAATTCATAATAATAGGTGAATGAAACATGGGTCCACCATTTCACACCGGAGACGAAGAAATAGTGGAAACAATGGACTGGAAGGGAAGAATCGGCTGTAATGAAAGCGAATACAGTTACATCTGCAAGCAAGGTCATGACGGCAGTTTTTTGGGATTTGCACGGGATAATTTAATTGATATCTTCAAAAGAGAAGGAATATCAACGAAGAGTATCATACCGACTTATTAGTGCGTTTGAGTGATGAACTGAAAAAAACAGCCTCATTTGACTAGGAAAAAAGTGTTGTTTCATCAACGAAATGCACCAGTTCATACATTCGTTATCGCGGTGGTCAAAATCAACGAGTTAAAGCTCTATTTTCTTCCACGCTGAACATATTTTCAAGAATTTACCCTCATGGCTTTCTTTCTCTTTCCAAATTTGAAATAATGGACCGGTTGTAAAAGACTTGTCGATAATGATCAGATAAAGTCTGCGGTTGATGGTTATTTTGAAGAGCTCGGCAGTTCTCACTACAAACAAGTTATCGAAGCAGTTGAACACAGCTGGCAAAAGTGTATATAATAGGAAACAATGTAGAAAAATAAAGGTTTTTTGCCAATTGTGTAGCGTTTTCTTTGTTAATCGGGTGCTTCTAGGACCATCCTAATTTTATACCTTTAGATAGTGTTACATTAAGACGTTTCAACTTTAACTCAACCTTATCTATAAAATCAACACTTTCACCATACAGAGATGATGTAAGAAAGCCTTTAAATACTTTACACTCATAATTCATACACTAAATGGCTTCGATTATTCTTGACGTGATGAATTATTATTATCAAGCTTAAGAATTCATTATTCGTATTGTTAACCTTTTCGCCAATTTATTTTACATTATTTATTTGCAAATTACAAATACAATTCCTTGTAAATTGTTGTACACAAACGTTCTACTAATACAAGTTAGGATGTCTACTTGCTATTATGTCTCATTTCAATAATAAATTCACCGTTAGTGGCGACTGTAACATGCTGCATTCTGATGCATTGTCGTTCAGCATTTACAAGACCAATGACTACATTACTCAATCTGAGTTCAGCAACCAATACATTTCCCTTGAGGTGGAACCGAATCGCTCCAGGCTCTTAAAAGAATAAAAAAAGACTTATGCAATTATCGACTGATATCTATCCTGCCTAACTTCGGCAAGATTTACGAACCTATGTTTCCTTCTACACTAGTGTTTATATATACTTCTCACAGATAATATAGATTTTTCTCAATAAAGCAATACGTGCTTTCAACTCACTAAAAATTATATACTTCATGGCAAACTAAATTCTTTTGGTATTTCTTCTTTATTATTGGCCTTATGAAATATACTAAGGTATATACACTAGAATGACTTTGCTTCGTTGGAGTATTGCATCTTATCAGGCGTACTAATCTGTTGCCATTATTCTTTTTTACTTTGTATGACTTACTTAAATTACTCACTCGCCCACCATTGGTTACTACTTATGTTGTAAAAAGTGCTGCCAAATCACATATACTAAAAAAATTACAGCTTTTTATATGTACCGACTATCTCTATAACGCATCTTATTTATCTACCAGCGATGACATAGATATATGACATTGGAGTTATTCTTGATATCTGATATACAGGTGTCCCAGAAATAAAAAGACGGAGTAGCAGGTATGTAAAGTCCAAACAGAAACATGCCCAAATATACCGCAATAACGAAGAAATTAAAAATTAGTTTTCTATGTTGTTTATTAGATAAAAAAATTACATTACGGACCTGGCACAGAATGTATGTTTATAAATACACGTAAGAATGCTCATTTGTAAATAGAAACGAACACGCATTCATAGAAAAATACGCTTTTATTTGTATAAAACGGGGAAAAAACGTTAAATCGTACTTATTCATATAAAACATATTTTTTGCCCGATGCGTCTAGATAACGCAGGTATGTAGTCAGTTGTTGACCCATATGGGCGACTCACTTTATTGCAGACGATAACAGATTGTTTTTATTTTTAAAATAGGAAGGTTCTTGCTCTTTAATGTGTTTCTATTCGGAAACAGCTGATTATTATTATTTTAGAATATTCAATAAATCTTTCTAGACTTTATTACAGTAAATATCAAGAATGTAATTATTTTTTTCTAGCAGGTGTAAAATTAAAGTAATTAATGGTTTGATATTTATTATGAAGTATCTATTCCTCCTCCTTTTTTTAACACAAGTAATATAGTGGTCCTGAAAAGGACCGATTGTGAAAGTGAAGCAGGTGGATATTTAGTCCAGGGTCGGCGTAAGGCCAATTGAATTCTGTATTATTTTTTTCTGTCGCACGAATAAAGATCTAGCTTCCGATTTCTGCTATTCCGTTTTTTTTTCTGGGACACCCTGTATGTTTGTTCCATAAATTACTGAAATCATTATCCAAGGGGCAGATATTTTTATTTATAATTTGGAAAGGATTTCAGATATATATAAACTTCGGTCGTTAGTAAACTTGAACATGTCTGCATGTTGTGAGATCCAATTTAGTGAACCCATTGAAACAGATACGACGAAAAGTTTTCAGGTATGAATCGTACAAATAACTGGGAACTATCCAAACGGTGGTCGCAACCTGGACAATATTGCCAGTGGATTAAGAGTACAAATCTTAGCAACTAGCTTGAGAAATTACAGAATAATGTTTTTTTTTGCTCGTATTTTATACAAAGGTATATTTTAACGTCCGTCGCTTTGTCACACGTTATACGACGCCGTTTTACTTGACGACCACTGGGAGTAATGTGTTAATCTCTTCAGTATTAATGTGTTTATCTATCTCTTCTGCACTTCTGTGACGGAACGGTAATACGCGTTTGGTCGTTACGTACGATTAAACAATATGATACTGTCCATCGGCAACTCTTTGTAATTTAGCTTGCTTATCTTTTGGTGTCACACACGTTCAACCTTATAAAAAAAAATTAATGATTTTTCTAAATAGAATATTCTTCTAATTTTATGATAAATTTACCAGCTTGAAAATATTGATATCATGGATTGCTCGGACAATTTACCGCGAAATCTTAAATTATATTGATAAAAGTTTGCCATGGAATGTAAAACGTCCGTTAGGTATCATTCTTTTGAGATAATTCTGATTAAAATATCAGACTAACTGTCATACTGACATTTGACTGATATAAAATTTGTAAATATATGTTTTTACGCGCCTTTTCATGCTATCAAAAGCATTTTGCAACATTTGTGGGGTTATGGTTGCACATATTTCAATAATCTTTTGTTGCAGTTTTTGCAAATTATGTACATATTTTATTTTTGCAGTAAGGGAACACAAAATAGTACATAATAGTCAAACCAGGTTACCTCGGAAGAAGCTCAACTTGCGTATGCAAACTTATAAGTCGATCATAAAAAAACTCACGGAGAAAGGCTATAGTTTCTCATGTAGAATGTGCTGTTGCGCCGTCATGTTGGAAATAACCATATGAAGTTCATCGTCGTTTAGTTGTTGAACATATTCATTCAAACTGTTATTTCTGTACCTCTCTGCACTGATGGTTAACTTGAAAAAAAAGACCAATTATCCTTCTACGGGAGACTGTCATCCAAATCCCAATTTTTTGAGAATGTAGTGGAGATTCAACAAAAAAATTAGGTTTATTAGTACTCCACATTCGCATATTTTGAGAATTTACGTACCCCGAAAGATAAAACCATGCTTTATCGGAAAAAATGTTAAGTTTAACAGGTCGTTATTCATTAAATTGTTGACATACTACTAGTAGTACGCAAGACGTCTGCTGGGGTGGTCTTTTGGCATGTTCCATACGAAATTCCAATTTCTTGGGACAGGCGTCTCAAAGATTTTGTGGGGTCCTGTTCCATATGATTACGAACGTCAATAATCACTTCTTCTGTACGAATAGATGGCCTACCAGCACCTTTTTTAGAGTAACAGATCGAGTTTTGCGAAATACACCAACACTAAGTGCGAGGCACATATAAAAATCTTGCTCTACTACTGCGAAATTTGGGAAGTGTTCACGAAATTATCCAAACATAAACGCTTACTGTATTCCCAAATACCATTTATTAGCACACCTGTTCTAAAATACATTTCGATCATGTAAGTTTTGTGTGTTGTGGTGTAAACCATAATTGAAAAGCTGCAAGATGTACTGTCACTTAATGATATAACTTAAGACAGACGTTTTACATCCCATGCCAAACCTTTATCAATATAATTTTTGATCTCCCGGTATTTTGAATATTATGCGTTTTTAAATGTCGGCGCAAACTCTATAGTTAAATTTTTTTTTTTGCAAAAATCACAGTGTGAATTGGAAGATGGAATAGTCTTTTTATAGCGAAAAGGCGCTAAATCCAACAAATTTTTGGCGTGAAATTTATTCACGTGTCTTTTTAAACCTGAGAGTGTGAACCGGTAGACTCTAATTTTCATCTCTGTTGTGATCCACTTAACGACATCGAACGAGTTTAAGTGTCAAGCTGATAGTCAAGTAGCGTGCTTATTATTACTATTATTATTCTAACCTTCTACCTAATATACCTACTTCGTTAGGGGTCCTATATAGTGGATCGGAAATGTAATATTGGTTGCATAGCACATAATTTAATAAGCCAAGGATGTCCGAGTACTTATTACTCATAGGGAATATATAATAAATATTTCAAATAATAACTCAATATCTAAGCGAATAAAAATTCATTTATGACCAAATATTTATACATTTGTAACCGCGGGAAAGATTTTTACTAGAATAACAATTCATTGTAATGTGGGTTGCCTAATTTTAATTTATTTTATATTCATTTAAAACAAAGTAAAGAATAGTTGAACGAAAAATAAGTGCAGAGCGGGGTAGCTTTTTATTCAATTTATAACGTGAACCCAAGCAAACAATTCTCCTCCGAAGGATTTTTGAGAAAATTTGTTTTTAATACTTTGACATAGTAATTAATATTCTTTAATCCAATATTTTTTTTCTAAATTTGATTCTTCAGCGGGGTAGATTACAAAATTCTTTATAAGTTGACGTTGAAAGGTTTTCTCCAAATTTAAAATCAACAAAAATATCTTGCATCTAAAATCTGCTATTTTTCCATTGTTGACAGATCCGCTATATAGGGCCCTTAATATTTAATTATAATTACATTATGTCATGATTAAATGCAATTTTTTGAATGAATATCGTTGATTAAAACCAAATGTGTTATTTTGACATTAGTAGACCAAGTATTATATTCAACTCATTGCGTGGATATTTTATTACACACGGACGATTACAGCACTCGCTTTGCTTATATTATATACAATAATATTGATTCTAATATTTTCACAATTTCAGGGCCTCCGGCAATAATCGAAGTTGATATAATGGTTAGAAGTATGGGTCCCATTTCAGAAGTTGATATGGTAAGTAAAAAGAAAAAACAATTAACTAAAACATCGGTTTAGTAAGTATGGAGATTCGGATAATATCTATTACTGTAATCACTGAATATAAGTACCTAGCATGGCAATTTCATATCTATATACTTATAACGACGGCAGACGCAAAACCGAGTTGAAATTGGTACCTTCAAGTGCTGCATATGGAAATTTCCAACTAATATTTTAAACTTTCATAAAACTAATACTTTAAAATCCACTTACCTAATTGCTAATATTTGATTTCATAATAGTTTCTGTGAAATGAACGAAGATAGGATGAACTCGGATATATTTCATTTCAATTCACAAAATATGAAATATATTACATTACTGGAGTACTTCCTATGAATATTGTGAAAGAAAGAAAACATCGTACTTTAACAAATAGAAATTGGATGTAGCTAGCTTTTTTTTTAATTTGATAATAGTCGAATATTTTTCATAATTTATATAATTATCAGAAATTAAAGTTTCTAACTTATATTTAGCATGTTTCTTTAAAGAAGTTGAATCATATGGACTCTGATATTAACATGTTCAATTAAATAGCCACTACTAACGAAAAATAAACACTATTTCCTACATTAGTGAAAAGCTTCAAAATTATCCATTAAATATTTTTATGTAAAATTGTAATTGGAAAGAAAGTATACAAGCATACACATATAACAAAATACTTTATAATACAAAAATATAGTAATTACAAAGTAGGAACTGCTTCATAACAAGATCGATTCACCAAAACCATCATCATTCCTTAAATTTCTGGTTCCACTATTCTTCACCAGTTTCTTCTACCTTTTATCTTCCATTGCCCAGAACTAACTTTATGTTTAAATCCCCTGTTTACGTAATGTTCGCTAATATAATCAAACTACTAGTACCGACATCTACTTCAATTTTCTGTCATCCTTATGATGGTATGATAGTATGATAGTATGACTTATGGTAACTCCAATAAATTCACATTACAATAATGAAACAATATGCAAGTATTTCTTATTTTTGCCTATTATTATTAATCTTATTGGACTGTATGTCGATTCTTAAATTGATTTGATACTTATTTAGAGTCCGATCCAAACCTGATGGGACTTGACATGCGCGAGGCGTGGTTTAAACTCTGTACTATCCGTGCTAAAAATATCGGCACCAAAACGATCGTGTATATTTCCCGCTACTTTTGAATACAATCACCATGGAATAAAAACTGTAATCTACAAGTTTTATTATTATTATATAGGTACATGGCAAAAGCAAATGAAAAAGTAAACCTCAACACTAGATAAATAAATTTAAAATAAAAATAAAGAATAAATTAAATAAAAAAACCAGACTTTTATAAAATTTTAACAATCGTTTTTATCTGACGAATAGTCAAATACAGAATCAGTCTCATTGTCACAATGTACGTTAATAATAAATTCTTTGTGGAAATCATCCATAGTATGTTCTTTAACAATATAATCTTTAATTTTCTTAACATGGACACAAATATTACTCCACTCTTTTGTGTTTTATTATTAATAAAAGAAACTGATTTTATAAAAGATTTTAAAATGTATATAAATGATGTAAATGTATCGGAACACAGTACGAAGCAAAGACTAAACGACAAATGATCAAATAGTAGACTAATGTTTTCACGCCCGACTGTGTACAGCGCTCCCCATAGATATTTCTCTCATTTTATACTACTTGCTCTTTCTAATACCGAAAATCGTTTTCTACGCAGGTACCATCAGGTTTGGATCGGACTCTATTAATGTCATTATATTTTGGGTCATTATTTGAGTGTTTCTTATTTTGTAACTTTCTTAACTCACAGTATAATTATTTTGTTATTATTGTCCTATAATTAGAATTGTGTAGTTTAATTAATAAACACTCATTAATTTCTTTTGTTTCTTTTTGATAATTTTAATATTTCATATACTTTTCACATTTTCACTACTCAGGTTAATACTAAAGCTGTGTTAATCTTTTTTAAATCTCTTGTTTAAACTTACCATTTAAAGAAGTAGGTACACATATATGTACACCAGAAAATGAAAAGAATCTTGACAAACTTACTCTTTAGGCAAAAGAAATTGTTAGTATAACACGTCTCTTTCAACGAGGGAAAAAATAAGTAAATATTTGATGCAATTACAAAATCTATTTATCTTTCGTTTTTTCGCTATTCCCCAGACGTATTCGATGGATTGTTACTTCCGCCAGTCCTGGGTTGATAGGCGTCTCGCATTTCCAGGAGATGACAAGGATACGCTTGCTCTAAGTATATCGATGCTGGCTAGGATTTGGAAACCCGACACATACTTTTACAACGGAAAACAGTCATATTTGCACACAATTACGACACCGAACAAATTCGTGCGACTGTATCAAGATGGCCGTGTTTTATATTCATCAAGGTGAGTGATTGAAAGCTAAATTATTCGCTAGAGATAGGTTTGTAAATATATTTACTCTTTCCATCGTTGACACAGTACAGTTATTCAATTTTAATATAAATACAGTCATTTTGTTTTGCTTTTCCGCTATTGTCAATTGCGTTTCACTATTTGACAAATGACTTTCCAATTATTTTATATAGTAGGCTTCCTTTATCAAATAAATTCCGTTTCTGTCAAATGGTTTTCCTTATTTGTCAATTTAGTTTCACATGCACAAATATTTGCATTATTACAATGGAAAATAATAACAATAATCGTCAGAGAAGGAATAATAATAAGATAAGCAATGATGTACGCGAATTAATCTTTAATTCTTTGAATAACAGCGCTACGATGAAGAATGTTGGACAACAGTGCAGGACATCGGCAACAAATATTATCAAATGCTCAAAAAGAACAGATTTGTGACTGGGCTGACCTGGATTGTACTTTAACCCTCCGCCAGTTGCAAGAAAAGTGCTTAAACCAATGGCCATTTCTTCAACAAATATCACTATCTACGATTAATAGAGCACTTAAGAACTTTCATTATTCTGTTGAAAACGTGTCATTTGTTCCTAAAAGAAGAAATACACTGGACATTATTCAAGCTCGCTTTTATTACGCAGTGCAGTATAACAGGATAATGTTGGAAAGAGAAAAAATGTTCTTTATTGACGAATACGGAATACAAATAAATCCTTGCGTTTCATACGGAAGATCTGTGAAAAATACCAGAGCATCAAAAATAAAAGCACAGGTAAGAGAGCGCAATTATTCTATTGCAGTTGCAATGAACGAAATTCCTTGTATTTGTTTCAAATTCAAGATGTACCCTTTAATGTACTACACTTTTCTGAACTTCTTACAATGTTAATTCAACATTTACATAATGACGGTGTAGAAGGGGCTCATATTGTTATGAACAATGTAAGATTCTATAGAAGTGAGAAATTTTTGGCCCTCATTAGAAGTCATGGTCATTTTCCAGTGTTTCTTCCTGCTTATTGTCATTTTCTTTTGCTTTTTCCCTTTTGTCAATTGCTTTTCACTATTAGTCAAATGACTTTCCATGATTTTAAACGTCAGCTGAATTTGTCAAATGGAATTCCCTTTTTGTCAAATTACTTTCCCTTTATATCAATTGCTTTTCTTGTTTATATGTAGATATGTATACCTCTACCATTTTATAAAAAAAATATAGCAATTTACTCATTAAAGTGAGATTTTTTTTTATTTAGATAGAAACACAGTGTAACATCTATGTAATCTAAACATAACTCAATTTGAAATTTCATTTCTTTGTAAACAGTTGTGCAAATATGTCTCCATGTGTTGAACATAATTCAAACAATTTTGTGGACATATACGCTCAGATGCATTGTGTGCCTCTGCTTCCACTGCATGGCTGAGTAACTCTTCTAGTGGATTTTGAAAAGGGCTATAAGCAGGTAGAAACACTGAAAAATGACCAAGACCTCTAATGAGGGCCAAAACTTCCTGACTTCTATGGACTCTTACATTGTCTACAACAATATGAGCCCCTCCCACACCGTCATTATGTAAATGTTGAATAACTTTGTGAGAAATTCAGAAAAGTGCAGTAAAGGGCACATCTTGAATTTGAAACAAATACGATGAATTTACGTTCAATACAGCGGCAACAGAATAATTGCGCCCTTTTAACTGTGCTTTTATTTTTGATGCTCTGGTATTTTTCACAAATCTTTCGTAGGAAACGCAAAAATATATTTGTATTCCGTATTCCTCAATGAAAAACATTTTTTCTCTTTCCAAGATCATTCTGTTATACTGCATTGCATAATCAAAGCGAGCTTGAATAATGTACAGTATTTCTTCTTTCAGGAAAAAATTATACTTCTTTAACAGAATAAGAAAGGTAGCTCTATTAATCGTAGATACTGCTATTTGTTGAAGAAGTGACCATTGGTTTAAGCAACTTTATTGGAACTGGCGTAGGATTAAAGAACAACCTAGGCCAATCCAGTCACAAATCTGTGCATTTAATAATTTTTGCTGCCTACATCCTGCACTTAATTTTGCAGTGTTATTAGTTTTCCTATATGTTGCATACATTTTTTTAACCGTATCCGGCAAAACGAAAAGAAATTTTGAATTAAGTTATGTTTATATTACATAGATGTTACACTGTGTTTGTATCTATATATAAAATAAATTTCTCACTTTAATGTGTAGATTGCTATATTTTTTTATAAATTGTAAGAGATATACATACCTATATATAACCAAGAAAAGCAATTGATATAAAGGGAAAGTAATTTGACAAACAGGGAATTCCATTTGACAAATTCAGCTGACGTTTAAAAACATGGAAAGTCATTTGACAAATAGTTAAACACAATTGACAAAAGCGGAAAATCAAAAAAGAAAATGACTGTATAGCCCTTTTCTAAATCCAATAGAAGAGTTATTCAACCAGTGGAAGCAGATAATAAAAAGAACACAGCCAACGAGTGAAAATGAATTATATGAGGCAGTACACAATGCATCTGAGGGTATAAGTCCACAAAATTGTTTGAATTATATTCAACACATGGAAACATATTTACACAACTGTTTACAAAGAAATGACATTTTGAATTCGTTATGTTTATATTAGGTACATAGATGTTACACTGTATTTGTATCTAAACACAAAATAAATTTAAATTTTCTCACTTTAGTGTGTAAATTGCTATATTTTTTATAAAATGATAGAGGTATACATACCTACATATAAACGAGAAAAGCAATTGATATAAATGGAAAATAATCTGACAAAAAGGGAATTCATTTGACAAAACTTAGCTGACTTTTAAAAACATGGAAAATCATTTGACAAATAGTGAAACGCAATCGACAAAAGCGGAAAAGCAAAAGAAAATGACTGTATAATAATATTTATTCCCCTTTCAATACATAGATGAAAAGAAAGACAAAATCAATTTCTTGTTAATAATTTTTTACAACGGTTTACAACATTCGTATCTTAAACTAGCCATATCCAAAAAATGCAGAAGAATATATGGATGGTGTTAGAAGATATGTTAGATATATGAGACTACGGCATTTGATAGCGTGAACCACTATAAATTATATACGAAACTGGGGGGCATTGGAATACGGGGGGTGTCCTTGGATCTGATGCGCTTTTATCTCACTAATAGAAAGCAACGAGTGGTTTCGGTTAATGAAAAATCTGACAAAACACTCTCATCCGATTGGAAGGATATACAGAGGGGAGTTCCGCATAGTTCCATTTAGGGACCTCTTCTGTTCTTATTGTATACCAATGAAATACCATATATCGTTAGCTACCTGACTACGCTATATGCTGATGACACGTCAGTTATAATATAAGCAGATAAAAACCGTCTAAACCGATAAATAATCACAATAGCTTATAAATTTTACATGTGGTTTATGCACAACAATTTGAAGCTGAATATAAAAAAAAGCGCAAATTCTTCAATTTAGCTATATTAAAGACGATAAACTGATATTAGATTCTAATGGAGAAGAACTTTCAACTATTAATAAAGTAACATTTCTTGGTTAGTATTTAGATAGCAGTTGAAGTGAAAACGACATACAGGCTGTCCCAGAAATAAAAAGACGGAGTAGCAGAAATCGGAAGCTATATTGTTTAAAAACGTACCCTCAAAATATCAAGTCTTTATTCGTGCGCAGACGGCAGAAAAAAAATAATAAAGAATTCAATTGGCCTTACGCCGACCCTGCACTAAATATCCACCTGCTTCACTTTCACAATCGGTGCTTTTGAGAACCACCATATTACTTGTGTTGAAAAAAAAGGAGGAGGAATAGATACTTCATAATAAATATCAAACCATTAATTACTTTAATTTTAAACTTGCTAGAAAAATACGATTTATTGAATATTCTAATAATTAGCTGTTTCCAACTACGAACACATTAAAGATCAACAACCTTCCTATTTTAAAAATAAAAACAACCTTTTATTTCCTGCAAGAAAGTAGGTCACCCATCTGGGTCAATAACCGACTACATAGCTGCGTTATTTAGACACATCCCGCAAAAAATATGTTTTTACGATTTAACGTTTTTTTCCCGTTTTATACAAATAAAAGCGTATTTTTCTCTATGAATGCGTCTTAGTTTCTATTTACAAATAAACATTCTTACGTGAATTATAAACATACATTCTGTGCCTGGTCCGTAATGTAATTTTTTTTATCTAAAAAACAACATAGAAAATTAAAATTTTAATTTCTTCGTTATTGCGGTATATTTGGGCCTGTTTCTGTTCGGACTTTACATATCTGCTACTCCGTCTTTTTATTTCTGGTACACCCTGTATAGAGTATCTATCAGGGAAAATATCTGGGTTTGGTTATGCTCTTTGTACTATTGCAGTACTATTCATATGTCCATTTGAGATTGAGTTATGGTGCTATTTTCTGGGGGCATCTGTGGTGGTGTCGCGGTTGTTTGTACTACAAAAGATGTGCTTGAGGGGAGTCATGAATGTTCAAGGAAGAGGTTCATGTAAATAGGTGTTTATTGTTAATAAAATAATGACGCTTCCATCCCTGTATTCTTGGAATGTGCACTTTTTGTAAAAACTAACTACAATATCTTCGAAGAACAAGAATTAAGACATGAATATGATACCAGAGGTGCTGCCGATGTATATCTTGTACCTCCACAAACAACAAAAGGTTTAATTAATAAAGGAGTGTGCCAATGCAAGTGATAAGGTTTACAACCATTTACCAACAAACCTAAAACGAAGTTCCTTTACTGTATTTAAGAGGGAGCTGTGCCGCCTGCTTTCCGTTAATACTTTTATTAATGTTTTACTATAGTCCATTCATTTTAAGAAAACAGTAGTTAACGCTGCGATCGGCGACCGTATCACACCGAAAAATTTTTGTCTGTAACATCAACTGTCAGAAATTTTTGACATACAAATACATTAACAAATATTATGCGATACATTTTTTATCATATCTTTTTATTTGAAAACTAAAAAGAAATTTTACACATAGTTCAAAAAATTGAAGACTCCAGGGGATGAAAGTGTAGGTGTGGAGTAAATTTGCCTGGGCTATTAGCCAATCAGAATCCAAGAAATAATCGCCTATCTTACCTAACACTGTTTTCTTAACGTGAATGGAGTATATGATATTGGCATGTTCCACGCTATTATGTGTGTATTATGAAATAAACTTATTATTATTATGGCGTCAAACCTGTAAATGACCTGAAGAGAAACGAATGAATAATGATGACTGTAGCACATAAATAGTAATTTTTTCAATTATTCAATTATTCAATAAATGGAATATGAAAAAATATATTAAATCGAACATCCCTGAATTTTGGATTAAAATTTTGAAAAATCTTATTTATTATCATACAAAATATTTTTCAAATTAGATGTAGTAATAAAGTTTCTTTACTTGATACTTTCCCAACAAAATTACATTCAAGCTTTCCCAAACAATTTAAAACGATGTGGAATGAAAAAGGTATGTTTCTATCATTTTTAACGAATAGCCGTTGCTTCAAGTATTGTATTTTATAAAGTTATATAAAGTTATTGAATAGCTGTAACACTAAATTTGAAATTTGTATTTGGCAATTCAAAAATAACTATATCCTTCTACTAGGTGTACAGTAGGTACTCCATAAATGAAATTTATGTGTCCCTGGAGTACTTCCCGAGTCAAAGTGTTTATACTGAAATCCTTCCAGATCACACATACATATATAAATGATTTCGATGTTATCTGCTCTAAACAAGACCGATGTTCATATTTTATATACCTATTTGAAGAAGATACAAGTGTACGATACAGAGAAAATCTATCATGTAAATACAATGTATATTTATATCCATAAGTTGATAATATATAACAAAATTAAATACAGTAATAAACGAATACTATCTTATATTTTGTTAAAAATATAAGATTATTAGATTCTACAAAGTACTGTAATTATTAATTTTAAAACACTTTCCGAAATAAAAGGAAATATTTGTAAAAACTAATGTTCAAAATTTTAGACTACCTAAGCATATAAAAATACCTTGTTAAAATTTTTATTCTATTATCATCATTAAAATACATGGAATAGAGTTTTTAAACACCAATTCTAAACAAAATTTAATAACAAATATTAGTTTAAACATTAAATTACTTTAAAATTAGTTTCTTCTCAGTGTTGAAAATCCTAATTATAATTTTCTGCTTTAAGCACTAATACTTATTTAATTAGATAAATTTTTAGTGTTAAAAATTTACCCACGGCTGAGCTTCGAACCCAGATCTCCCCATCTCTAGTCGGTTGCGCTACCTCCGCGCCTCCGCGAGTGTCTGGGCTAGAGTCTTTAAATCGTACTGAATTATATCAAGTAATAAATGAAATATGTACTTACTGTCGGCAGTCCGACGTTTATACTAATCTTTAAATTACTTTAAAATTAGCTTTTTCTCAGTGTTGAAAATTCTAATTATAATTTTCTGCTTTTAGCATTGAGAAATATTTAATTAGGTTAATTTTTAATTTTAAAAATCTACCACGGCTGAAATTAGAACCAAGAACGACTAGAGATCGGGAGGTCTAGGGTTCGAATCTGAGCTGCTGGTAAATTTTTAAAATTAAAAATGTGCTAAAAGCAGAAAATTAGAATTAGGATTTTCAACACTGAGAAAAAACTAATATGAAAGTAATTTATAATTTATTAAACATCGGACTGCCGACAATACATATTCCATCTGTTACTTGATATAATTTAGTACGATTTAAAGACTCTAGCCCAGACACCCTCGGTGGCGCGGAGGTAGCGCAACCGACTAGAGATCGGAAGGTGTTTTTAAAATTGAAAATGTACCTAATTAAATTATTAAATTAAAATTGGATATTATTCCAAAATATTCTCTTAAAAACATTTTCTTTTCTTTTGTAAATACTAATTTTGATTTTGATATATTTTCTAAAACCACTAAAATATTTTAAAATACTTAGAACAAACAGGGTATACCAAAAAAATAGCAAAAACCAAATTAAAGCCTATATGAGGCGCACAAAAATTGGGAAAAGGCATAGAAATTTTATTAATAAACGATTAAGGTTGTTTTATACTCAAGTGCTAATTTAAATACGTTTAAAATGAATAAGATTATAATATAGCAAAATTCGGAACATTATATAAAAGAGCCTCACCTAAGATTCTCAATTCATATATTTATATTGACATTCATATATTTAAAAGAAATAATTTTCAATATTAATAATAATTTATTTACATTATCGAAATACAAATACAATTTATAATGACATTCCTCATAAAACAATTACAATTTATAACAACAATTAATTTTTTGTACCAGTAGTAAAAAATCATAGCATTTTTACACATAACACAGCGCCACGAAATGACATTTCACGACCTGGAACTAATAAGAGGTAAATAATGAGGCTATTATTGACCTAGGGAAATAATGAAAACAAATAAAGGGAATGCCGCAACCATGCAATCGCAGTAGCATGTATGTATGTCAAGTTGTCAACCGTCAAATTCATTGCAGTTTATTTTTATTTAGATTTATACCACAAATCATACTCTAAAACTTATAAATGCTCGACCTCTAAGGTAAAATAACTAACAGTATTTTAACAATAGCAAAATATGTATGACAGAAGTATAATTGGAAAAAATATCCTAACAGGTAACTATTATAGATGTAAAGATATTTTACTTTCTTTACATAAAACTATTTTAAGGTTATGTAACAACATAATATGGAAACAATATAACACGTAACTATTACAGATGTAAAGAATTTTAATTTATTTATAAAAATTGATAGTGCAATTATGGCATGTCAAATTTATTGATGGTTCAATTCTGATTCAGAGCTGTAGGCACATTAATGACAGTATTGTTAATTGTGTTAATTCCATAAGTATTTACGATATCTTCAGTTGAAATAGAGCCTGATTGTACTGCTGATGTTGATGGAATTTGGTTCATATCGTGTGTAAGTAGATGTAGGTAGACCTTGTAACATATATGCTATATTTTTTTTTATTTCTAGGGAATCTTCGATATAACTTTCAGCTACACTAGATTTCCAACCACCATGTACCATGTTGTTTTAACTGAAGGATATTACCACCATTGACAGCTAAAAGTGTAGCCTAGGTTCTACGAAGGGCAATTTCTTTTGGCATCTGTCCTATTGTGTTATGTCCAATGTCTTATCTAGTACATTTACCATTACATACACTAATAAAGAATTTTGCTATATCTGGAATTGGTCTAATTTTTAAATAGTTTTTAATTATTTTGATCCAAAGTGGCTCCATTATTACAAACTTTAGAGACGAACCATTTTTGCTATTGCAGATGTGAATAATAATTAAATCGGCTTTCATGATGACATCAGAAATTAATAAATTACACAGCTCATCACTTCGGCATGCACCAGCAACACCAATTACAAGAGCAGTCTACAGGGTTATAAATTGTCAATAATTTTGAAGTATTAATATATAAACATACTACCTTAGTTGCAATGTAACATGTATCGGGTGCCTCAGTAAGGAATTTTATAATTTCCTCTAGTAAATACTAATGACTTTTTGGGCTTATAATTTTCATTTTATCTTTTTAAAAAGGCAACTAATTTAAAATATTTTGATATGTTAATATTCTCTGTTAAGCCAAGTGTAGCTTTCAATATTGAATAATGGGTCCATAAAGTCGAGGCTTTTTAATGTTGTGTGTTTAATGGAAGTACGTTTTGAGAAGTTATTACTGTATTTTTGGAATTACACGATTTTTTAAATTCTGTATATGTTTTTATGTATAAGTGTTTAGATATATGCGGAAGCAATCTCGCGCATTGCAGGTGGTGTAATCTAAACTCTTCAGATATTATAAATGGAATGAAAAATAATCTAATAAATACCTACTTGACTTTTACTTTCAGCATTTATGTCAAAACTTATTTGTCAACATCAAAATATAGCCTACTTATTTGTTTATATGAAGTTTTATTACAAGGGAATTCTTACATGTATGAGTAAATTTATTCATAATTATTAAGGTTTCAAGATCCAACTAGACTACTGGTACAAAAAATAGTATACATACTGCGGTTGAGAAGACTATTATTGCCGTTGTGGCTTAAATTCCTCGGCGCTTTGCGCCTCGGAATT
Source organism: Amphimallon solstitiale (assembly GCA_963170755.1). Lineage (NCBI taxonomy): Eukaryota > Metazoa > Arthropoda > Insecta > Coleoptera > Scarabaeidae > Amphimallon > Amphimallon solstitiale. The sequence continues at coordinate 74,601,460 of OY720678.1, forward strand.
TAAGCTCGCCACTCGGGCAATAATAGTCACCTTCTCAACCTTGGTATGTAATATACTATTATTTTTCCTAATTTATAATACTATTTATTACTGCTAATACTATTTAATTTTTTTTCCATGGATGTCATTATAATTTCTTGCCCAACTTGAGCTCACAAAAGTAATGGTCACATAGTTTTATGATCAGAAATTAAAATGAGATTATTGTTAGTACCTTCATCCACAACCAAAAGAATGAGACCAAAATGCGCTAAGCACACGAGTAGTTTAAAAACTCAGTATGATCGCTAATAAATATAAACCTATTAACAGTTATAATTGTTGTGAAAACATTATAACTCGAATCAGCAGTATTAAGAAACTGCTGATTCGAATTTAAAAGTAAGAAAACTGTTTTAATAGTAAATCCATCATTTACATCATTGACATCTGTTTAAAATAATTACGGTAAAAATGATCTAGCTTTAACATTGAAGTGACCATATCAGAAAGAACTTGATTATTCATATATGTAATTTGCAAAATATATGCTATGTTGCAAATATTAGATTAGAAAATATGAAAATTTATGAACATATTTAAATTTTTTTGATAAACATTATTATTATCATCTAAACCACAGGTCAGGCAAATGTGTGGGAATACCAGATTTCTGGCAAAATTTAATTTTCTATAACTTTCAGTTGTTTTGAGATATGGCGTCATCGGTATTTTTTTAATTGATCGCCCTGTATATGTTAACATTTTTGAATAGACACATATTCATGAATTACGATGATATACAGTTTATATCTTGTAACATGTTTGAAAAGGTTAGCAACAAGAAAATATTGGAAACAAGGCAATTCATAATAAATGTTCAAACTGATGACCTTCAGTAGCTTGACAGTATCCTACTCTATCAATCAAGGACCTTAATGACTTCTGAATCACGCTTGTGATATGTCTTGAAAGGCCATTCTAATTCGATTTTCCAACACTTCGAGCGACTGAGGTTTAGTTTTATAGACATTAGGTTTCAAATTCCCCCAAAGGAAAAAGTCTAAAGGGCTTAAATCGGGCGATCGCGGAGGCCATTCAGTATATCTTCTTCGACGTATCCAACGCTGTGGAAATACTGCATTTAGGTATGCACGCACGTCAATTCCATAAGGCGGCGGAGCTCCATCTTGCTGATACCAGGTGGCAACAAAGAATAGTGCAGAATTTATGGGGTTTGGAAATAAATGAATTAATGCTGGAACAAATTCCAGATCTCTGCATGTCTCTAAAACCAACCATCATTTCCAAAGCAATTCTTTCACGTTCTGTTAGTTCGCCCATAATGTCTATTTTTGTTGAATGGAAACTCTCTGTCACTATTGAATATGACTGTCAATAATACTAATAGTAATTCCAATTCTTTTATTTTTGCTTAAACTGCTTGCAAGGTAACATAAGAAAACGAATATTTCTTATCAGTTGTATCTGACAAAAAGATGTTTTTAGCCAACGTTTTTTTTTAACACCCACCATATATATCATTGTAATTCTTGAAAAGTGTCTATCCAAAAATGTTAAAGTATACAGGATGATCCATTAAAAAAAACGATGACACCAATCTCGAAACAAGTGAAAGTTGTAGGAAATCAAAGTATGTCATAGAGTAAAATAAAAATACTACAAAAGTGTTTATAAAGGTTATTTTTTAATAGAACCCATAATTTTGCCAGAAATCTGGTGTTCCCACACGTGTAATGTATTAAAAATCTTAGAATTATAAATAAAGAAATATTTAAAATACTAGTCCATCTAATACCAAAACTATATTCTATTCAATTCAAAAAAAAATGCTTTTAGATATTAATTCAAATTTAATTTAGAGAATAAAAACTACAATTGTAAAGATAAATGTAACGATAATTATTAAATCTTTAATGAATTTATTTATAATTTTGGATATAATATTTATAATGTTAAATAGAATGCCAATACAAATAAAAGTCTTAAAGAAACCACAGTTTTGCAATCAGATGATATACGACATTCTCCAACATATAGTGTGTTAGAATTTAAGAAATAGATTGGATAATATTTTTTATTAAATATTATGCAAAAAAACCTAATGTAAGAAGCTCTTAAATTCATAAAAAAGCACCCGATGGTGTAAATAAATAAATTCAAGTAAACCCAATATTCTTCCTTTTTCTACGGAGAATTTCCAACAGTAGGAAGCTAAAGCACTGAAACACCACAAACTAAATCTAGCCAAAACACCACTACACAATCCAATGCTTAAAAACATATCATCCTCAAGAAAAGAAGTTGAGAACGTAGTCTGCATGAGATAGCCTCTAATTATAAAAATCTTGGTTTGTAAAAAATAACTTTAAAATAATGTTGCCAGGCTACTAGCATCCCAACAATATTCCTTTTTTTTTTGAGCAAATTTGAATATATTGGAAACGATAAAGTTTAAGGCCAATATAACATCAAGTTACCCTAGAATTTAATGTAAGTTTGGAAGATTTTGTCATAAATAGAATATTTTATTTAAATTAGTGAACTTGAGAGTGCTACCAGAAGCGACCCGAATTTGAAAATATTTCAGTTAAGAAGATGGTATCCAAAAATCTTCGAAGCAAACACAATTGCCGATTCTTGTAAAGAAGCCCGTATATACATACACATGTACAAAAATGACTTAACGACATTGGAAACAAATTGTAAACGATAAATTTAAACTGATTTAGGTGTTAAAAATATATTAATTTTTTAGATATGCGTGTGTTTCTAACAGAATTAAATAATAAGGTGGCCAACACACGATTTTATTATACGTATGTACGTCCTGTACAGTTAACATTTTTGATTTAATACGCAATATTAATTAAAAGCCACTATGACAAACAGGAAGCGATTTGACTGTCATTAATAAAGCAAGGGCTTGTTGATCTTTTTTATCATTTGTTTTGCGGCCAACTTGTGTTTGGTGCATCATCGTAAGGTACAAAACTAGTTAATTTTTTGGAAACTGAACTTAAATAATAAAAGACTATTTTTACTTTTTATAACATAGCTCTATAACAAATTTTAATAAAGGGGTTTTAAATTAAATCATTGAAACTAGTTAAACTTACGTAAAGTTAAAGGAAAATTTATTTTCCACTTAATGCAGACCTTACTTGTGACGCTGTGTACTTGTCTGTATTAATATTAATGTGTATTACTTTTAGACACAAACTACATTTTCAAAAATAGTTATTTTATGAAGTTACCTTATACAGGGTCAAAAACAAATAAACTTTGCATCACATGTGACCAAATTTTAATAGCCCTATTTGGATTTTGTAGAAAAACACACATTGAATATGGCGCTGCCTTAAAGAAAATGTGTCTGGAATAAAGCATTGTTAAAACTAAGAAGTTTTATGTAGGTTGCGTTGTCTTATTTCGCAACAGTGGTGCAATTTACAAAAAAATTGGCAAAAAATCTAAATTATCTTATGCAGCTGAAATTTTGCATATGGGCTAAAAATTGTTTTTAGAAAAACTTTTTCTAATAACTTTTTTCGATATCTTGAGAAATAACCCCACTTTTGAATTTTCTTTGGAAAAAAAATTAAATTTGACAGATAATGCGAATCACGTGACTATTATTTTTTTGGTTAATTTTCATCTTGATCGAAGCAGAAATTAATGCCAAACTCAAATTTAGAATAAATCTATTAATAAAAAAAATCCCATATGATGCGGACTTCACTGGTCACACTGTATATTAAAAAAAAGAAAAACAAAATAATACGTATTATATAATATACTTAACAAAATATATATTGTTTATAACAAACAGAGTTTTGAGAAACAAATTGAAGTAAGCGTCATTGTTGAATAAACAGCGCCCCTGAAAGCCGTCAAACCCCATAGCCTTAAAATGTCCTGGTATAGAATTGTAGAGGGAGTAAATTGCATATGTGAATGATCTCTTAAAAAATGTAGTATGGTATTTAGGTAAGGTAATAGCATCTTTTCTCCTTATATTAATATTATGCACATCACAGCGAAACCTGACTTTCCTCAATAAGTACGGCGAGCACTCAAACAAATGGATTCTGTGAAACAAGGTAAGGCAATGTAAAACAATTCCGTTTTGTATATTTACACATCGCAAGGATCCGAGCTTGTGTGATATTCTATCAAACTTGTGGATACAAAAAATGTACCGCATACACGCATTTTGAAATCTCTGCACTCGCTTCATATCAACAGCATCCAATAATTAAATAACCACATCACCAGTAATTCGCACAGCATCCTCTTTAATTTCATACTGAAGATAGATTTGAAAGGATATAAAATCTTTAAGTTCAAGTAAGCACGGCTTATAATTTTTTGCGAAAAACGTTCGTAACAAAATTCTTCTCAAATTTAATTTTATGCTAGGTACAATATACCCAACAAAATATATATTGTTTATAACAAACAGAGTTTTGAGAAACGCATTGAAGTAAGCGTCATTGTTGTTCTAACAAATAAGAATAAACAGCACCCCAGAAAGTAAAATGGGTATAATATATCTATGAAAAATATAATTTATTTTAAATACTGCAGGCAATCTCATTTGCTTACCAGTATTAAATTCGCTCCATATGATTTTGTCTCATAATAAATGGCTTCGAAATTTTTTTATTACTTCTTTTTTAGTTTTTGGAACACCGAAGTTTTCTTATTTCCTTTCGGAGGTTAAGGAAATATCGATGTGCATGTCACCCGAAGAAAATTAAGGTCATTATCGGATAACGTATGTGTTTTCTAGGATGGAAAATTAAACTTGCTAAAGTGTGTTTGTTTCATATCGAATGATGTTGCTCGAACTAACAATAAACCTTTCGACGAGAAATAACCAGGGGAACAATTTCGAATGGCTAGGAATAAATTTCCTAGTAAAATGATTGATCACAATGTCACAATCTATTCTTGTCTCTCTAAACACGCGTATTATGTAACGATTGTAATGAGTAGGGGAGAGGGGGGCACATTCAACCGCGGGGCACATTCAACCACGCTTTATAATAATTTCATAGATTTGAATTTGCCGCAATAAAAAATCCCATAGTGCCTAGAATTACTTATGCCACCATTCAGTGAAATTTCATTCGTTTGGTTAAACGGCTATTAAAGTTTTTAATAAATTTGTGAAAATTGTGATTTTGAGGTAAGTATTTATTTTATCATTTACAGAAAGACATTTGGCATTGTTTGATTTTTCTGTGCTTCATTATTCATCTTTCTAATTAGGAATTAATATTTTCAATTTTTTATAACCTTAAAATAATTCACATTGACAAAGAATTAATTTCCATGTAAAATTTTACACGGGGCACTTTCGACCACACACTGGTGGGGCAGTTTCAACCAGTGGTTGAAACTGCCCCAAGGTATTTTATCTATTGTCTTATGGAATGTCCTACCATTTCAGATGGTTAGAAATTACAAAACAAAAACAGATCGATCACATTTAAATGAACGCAATTTCCAAGATGCAATTAGAGAAGTCTTACGGCACAACATGTCGGAGAGAGTAGCGGCAAGAACATTTAATCTGAAACGTGGCACTCTTCATTCTAGAATTCAAACTTTGAAAAAGAAACACCCCCCAGATGATTTAAATAGATTGTGTGATTATGATTCTGGGAACGAAAGTGATCACAATACTGTGAATTTAAGCTACTCTAGTAAATACACTGTAGCTCAAGTATTCACGAACGATCAGGAAGCCGAAGTAGTAAAATATATAAAGACTTGTTCCAATATGAACTATGGCATGACTTATAAGCAAATCAGGATATTAGCGTATGATTATGCAAGAATTCTTCCAAGTTGCAAGATACCTGATCAATGGGGTATCAATAAGAAAGCTGGCATTGATTGGCTGAAAGGTTTTATGAAAAGAAACCGTGATAAGATTAGCTTGAGAAAACCGGAGAATACTAGCCTGGCGAGAGCTACGGGCTTTAATAAAAAAGCTGTCTCAGAGTTTTTTGATAACTATTCTGTGGTTTTAAAAAAGTACAAATTTAAACCAGAACAGATATATAATATTGACGAAACTGGAGTGACAACGGTTTTAAAACCAGTAAAAATTGTATCAACCAAAGGAAAAAAACAAGTCAGTTTAGCAGCATCTTCAGAGCGTGGTGAATTAACCACATTTGTTGGAATAATAAATGCAGTGGGCAATGCACTACCACCAGTGTATGTGTTTCCTAGAATACGCCATCCGGAGGAATACCTTATTGATGCTCCCCCATCAAGTCTTGGATTGGGTAGCAAAAAAGGATGGATGACGTCTCATCTATTTCTGCGTGTTTTAGAGCATATTCAAAGACACACGAACTGCAGCAAAGACAATAAAATACTAGTTTTGATGGATAATCATGAAACCCACATAACTGTTGAATCTGTGAATTTCTGTCGAGATAATGGTATCGTTTTGTTAACTTTCCCTCCACACACCTCTCATAAGCTCCAGCCATTGGATGTAGGAGTGTATGGACCTTTCAAAACTTACTGCGCCACTTCTTTCAATGATTGGATGACAATGAATCCTGGGACAACCATAACCGTCAAACAAATTGCTAAGTTAACGAAGCCCGCATTTCAATCTGCATTTTCTCAGAAGAATATTGTAAAATCTTTTGAGAAACCGGGTCTGTGGCCTTTAAACAGGCTTGCTTTTAACGATGAAGAATTTGAAGCGAGTTATGCAAACCAGACCTCATCGCCTTTATCAAATATTGAAAAAACTGAAAACACTACACCACCTCTTCTTCATAAATCTGATTCCATCCAGTCTTCGCAGTTATCTACGCCTACTACATCCCACCAACTAATAGCTCGTGAAAGGAGTGCAACTCCTATTTCTGAAAATGGTAAATTTTCTATGCTGCCTATTAGTTACATATGTATAATATATTTTTTGTTATAGCAGACGTGAAGAAATGTGTTGTGACACCCGCCTCAGTTAGGCCGTTTCCTAGACCCTGTATCAAAAAACGTAGTCGAGGAATAGAAAGACGTGGAAAATCAAGAATATATACAGACACCCCAGAGAAAAATCGTCTAGAGGAAAAGGAATATGAAAAACAAAATCGAAAGAAAAAGCAAGAAGAACGCAAGCGCCAAAAATACGTGAAATACATATTTTCTGAAATTGGTCAGCAGCCCAAAGCAGTAGTCAAGAGAAAACGTCAATGCCACAGTTCGTCTAGTTCTGACACAGCTGAGTCTATACATTTGGAGTCCGATGATCTTAGTGATGACATTAGCGAGGAGGAAAATGCAGCAGCACTTTTATGTGACGACGACGAGATAAATGTAGACGAATTTTTATTGGTTAAATTTCCAACCAAAACTCACATTAAATATTATGTGGGAAAAGTGTTAGAAAAGCTAAATTTAAATGAATACCAAATAAAATTTTTACGCAGAAAGGCGGAAGGATATATATTTTCGTATCCATTAGTTGATGATATATCTACAGTGGATCGAAGTGACATAATATTAAAGTTACCCTCGCCAAACTCTGCCAAAACAGCACGAACGTCATCTCTGATGACATTTGGTATTAACCTTAAATCATACAACGTTTTTTAAAGTAAATATTATGTATTTCGAAAACATGTATTAAATAAAATTACTTTTAAATTTTTAGAATAAAATATTTGTTTTATAATCATTTTTTCTGATGCCTTAAATCCACGAATTTACTAATTATCTGCATGGTTGTATCTGCCCCTTCCATTGGCCGAATGTACCCCACCACCGGGGCACATTCAACCATTTGTAATGATTGTTAAAGTTCTATTAAATTTATAATAAATATATTTGAAACTGGTTCCAAGCATATCAGTTTTATTAAAAAAGGCCAATAGTACATAATCAAGTAATAACAACGTGTTTCTTTTTTCAAATTAGAAAGTTACCTTTGTTAATGTAAAAACTGGTTGAATGTGCCCCCCTCTCCCCTAGGTATCGGAAGATGACGTCAATTCCAGTGACGCAGAGAGGACATAATGCATCCCGATTTGATATGTTTCATACTGGAATCAAAATACGTGTAGAGAACCAAGATTTCCAAGTAAGAGAAAATACATCTTCTCCAGGAGCAATATTGCAGGATTTATGAAACATATCACAGACGTTAACTGTTGACTGTTCAGTTGAGAGTTCAAATGGAAGTAAATCACCATTAACTGTTCCATATGCTCAGGTGTTAATAATTGCCTGTCATCATAAATGCATTTAATTGATTGCCAACGAAAATACGTCGTGAAACTCCATAATTTACTATTAAAAAATGAAATAAAAATTCACCATTATCTCAAAACAGATTATATTTAACCACTACGATCGTTTCGCTGTACTAGAGCCTCATCAGGTGATGAATATTACAATACAAAATATATACAAATGTTTAAGAAACTAAACTTGGAGTCTGTGGCTTGAAACTACACAAAAACACTAAAACACCTTCACCACACTAAAGCACAAAAAATGGCTAAATACGTATTTCAACAACTAAGTTGTCATCATCAGTAGCACTGATTAAAAATCGCGCTGTCTACACACCGTAGCGTAACAGAACAACACTGATTTCCAATTTACAGGGATGGTTTATTTATGCTTTTACCTGGGCTATTACCTACCTCATTAACAGTACCTGATCGTTGTACCGTTAATTTCGTCATACTTATTATTCTAATCCTATCCTTTAATATTCTATGAAAAACTAACAGTATCTAAAATTAATATAATTTCCAATTTACAGGGATGGTTTATATATTTATACCTAAACTATTAACTACATCATTAACAGTACCTGATCCCTGTACCGTTAAATTCTTCATGCTACTACTGTAATTCTATCTTTAATTCTAATGTTCTATGAAAAACTAACGGTATCTAGAAAGGGGTTTGCTTACACCACAAACTTATATAAACAAGATTGGGGAATTGGCCCGTTATCTGAATTCATTAATTTATTTTTATTTTTCTGAATGTATATGCTCTCATAACTATCTAATTCTCTATAATTATGCACTTGTTTTATAAGTTTGAGGCCGCTTGCTGGAATATCATGACCTGTGTCCAAAATATGTCGAGCTACACTAGACTTCTCTGTCCTATTAAACCGAAAATGAGCAATGTGCTCTTTATAGCGAGTCGCAATCGAACGTCTAGTTTGGCCGATATATTTTTTCTCTCATTTATTACAATTAATTTCGTAAATTCCAGATTTTTGTTCTACCTCAATTTTATCTTTAGTACTGCACAAAAGACTTTTCAACGAATTACATGATTTAAACGCGACTTGCAAACCAACATTTTTAAAAATATTAAAGTTTCTCGAAATATTATGAAGAGGTAGGACAACAAATTTCTTATCTATATCACTTTGACGTAGCAAAGTTGTGGAATTTAGAATTACATTCTTACGTTTCATTTTTCTTAAGATATTGTCAACTACGTCTGACTGGAAACCATTGTATTCAGCAAAACCTTTTATACGGCGTAATTCTTTCTCGTATCTATCTCTTGTATCTTTGTATATACAAATGTTAACAATTATATATCTTAACTAAATCGAGAGGGAGGGAGTTAACAACTTTAAGATATGTGGGGGGTGGGGATTAAATAAGTATAAATGTAATATATAACAATATGATAGTTATAAGAATATTAATAAAAGTGAAAAATATTTTATTGATATTATGACTATGGTACATTTTAATTATCATTCCTTTACGGGGAAATAAAACAACTTATAAATATATAATATTTATTTACTTATTTATTTATTCATTTATTACCCAACACCCACAACTATTTGCAGGGTAAAGTATAAAAATTAACAATGACTTACAATAGTTCACAATACGATGCAATAATGAAGTACACATAACAGTAAAACACAGAATACAAAAATACAGATAACAATAAAAAAGTATAAATGCATCATTCAAATTCAAAACCAACAACGTCGTATAAGGGCGGGCAGTGCTTATGGAACAAAGAAAACAAAGGTACTACTTCCCCAAGAATGGGTCAGAGCACAGACGGTTGGCATTCACACACATGTGATGGAGCGGGGATTTCACCAGAACATTTGTCCGAGCCGTAGGGACATAGAATGTACCTAGCAGCGTACCTGGGCACTAAGAAATTCACCTGAGAAAGAAGTGCAGGTGAGTCAATGCCATTGTTTACCAGTTTTACAATGAAGCTGCAGCTCGCATCGTCCCGTCTTTCACTCAAAGAACTGAAACCGTGCTTGTTCAGTAGATGATCATAATCAATGCCGGGTTGCGGGTAAGCACCATCGATTTTAAACGACATATATTTCAAAAAACGTTTCTGTATACGTTCAAGCATACTGAAATGGTGGTATATATAATGCGGAAACCAGACCAAGGATGCATACTCCAATTTGGAACGTACAAAGGAGTAAAATAAAATAGATAACGTTTCCAAGTTGTTAAACGCTCTGCATGAGCGAATAAGGAACCCCAGGGACTTGGATGCGCAAGCATATAAGTCGCTGATATGCGGACCAAAGGACAGTTGGCTATCGAAAAGTACTCCAAGATCTCTGAACTGCAAAAGTCGAGAAACACAGCTCTGAGAGACTGCATATGGGTACGACAGAACGTTTGAACATTTAGGGTAGGATAGTGATGCACATTTGTCCACATTTAAGCAAACTCTGTTATTGTTGCACCATTCATTAATTAATGTAAGATTTCTTTGCAGCACTAAACAATCCGAAGAAGTAGATATTACATTAAAAAATTTCATCTGCATATGCGAGAACCTTACAATCAACCAGCATCAGGAGATCGTTGATGTATACATTAAACAATAGAGGGCCCAAATTGGATATCTGCGGAACATCGTTGAAGGCTGTTAAAAGTATTGGATGCATATCCATTGTAGGCTACATAGAACAAGCGATTCCGCAGATATGAGTTTAAGAAAGCAAGAGTTCTTGAGGAAGCACCTAAAGATTGTAGTTTAGCAGAAAGCAGAGTGTGATCGATTGTGTCGAACGCTTTAGTAAAGTCAGTATAAATGACGTCCACTTGCTGACGAGCATCTAAAGCCTCACTTATATATTGAGTGATTTCAATTAAATTTGTCGTAGTTGACCTTCCAACAATAATAGTTGACTGAAATACATATGTGGTTTAATGCAGCTATACAACTTCCCATATATGACGTATTCGAATACCTTAGCACAGTTTGATATAATGCTAATAGGTCTGTAGTTACGAATGTTACTACGATCACCCTTTTTAAACACTGGTGTAATTTTGCTGATCTTCCAGCGATCAGGGAAAGTAGAGGTGCGAAGCGATAAGTTAAATAATATGGTAAGTGGAGAACATAGCACTGAAGCACAATCCCGAAGGAAAAAACTGGGAAAACCATCATTGCCGGAGGTCATAGTTGACTTCAGCTTCCTAAAACCACAAAGCACCTCCTCAACAGTGAAGTACCCAATATCAAAGGAAACAGTATTCACATCAAAGTCAGACGGAGCCGTGAGGTCGGGCATAGGGGAATTGAAGGCATCCGACAAAATGTCAGAAAAAGCCTGAACAATATCCTGTGGTTGTTCAAGTCGGGCATAGGAGAATTGAAGACATCAGAAAAAATGTCAGAAAAAGCCTGAACAATATCCTGTGGTTGTTCAAGTATATCGTCATCAAATGTTAAAGATCCTGGTATTCTAGAAGTGGTTCGTTTGCTGTTCACAAAACTCCAGAAAAGCTTCGGATCACGAGCAATGTTAGTTTCAAGTCCTGTCTGGTATACCTTATACGCCGTTCCGATCTCTGTTTTAAGCAAGCACCGAAGTCTAGAAAATTCATTTCGGAAATAAATAGATCCTGCGCATTTCCATTTAGTGAAATAGTGTTCTTTGAATTTCAAGTGCCTCCTAATGTCAGAAGTGAACCAAGGCGGAAACGTACGCTGTGAGGATCCAAACTTCGGGACATAGGAAGCAATTGTCGCATATATCATAATCAATCGAGGCAATGGCATTGTAAAGAGATGGAAAATCTGCTCTGTTGAAGTTATAACGCAGATTATTATTTGAGGGAAAGTTTTTAATGCAGTTTACAAAGGATGCATTCAGAGTTATATAAATATAAATTGATAAAGAATTAGATAGAATTTACACCATAGCCCAGTATAATGGTTATTCAAAAGATTTAATTAATAATCTCCTTTAAAAAAACAAAAAACAACAAAAATCATTTCCATGATCAACTTTTCCCCCCTCTATATTAAAGTCGTAAATTTCCACCCTCTTCATTTAGTTAAGATATATAATTGTTAACACTTGTATGTATTGTAATATTCATCACCCGACGAGGACCCCTAGTAGAGCAAAACGATCCTAGTGGTTAAATATAGTAATCTGTTTTGAACTCATTGTATAAACACATTTATACATTGAAAGCTATCGTTCAACATCTATCGTTGTGATAGATATATATTTAAAGTAAATAAAGTTGTTTAGTGTCGGATATTTACCACGGTTCGGAAAAATCTACTTCTTTACCAGTAAACATGTCAACAATTCGGCGTTCAGTACGAATTTCTGTATTGTTATTTAGTACCGTCATTCGGATCCAGTAGCTGTATTCTACTGTTAACGTCGACAAGAGGCACATGTGGCAGTTTTTCAAGTAATAAATGTTTGGGTGCAGGTGCCTTCACACAAACATTCTTGACAGAAGGTACCAATTTATTTGCATACAGTTTTTCTGTACTTTTATCGTGTTTTTCACCTGATAGCGATTTCTAACACGAAGCACAAGCACATTAGTAACGTACAGCGATTAGTTGTGATCACGTATACATTAAGGGGGCTTACGCAGAGGTGCCGACTAACTGCCGGGAGATAGGAAGTAAAGGGGTAGCGCCATATGCGCTAATGTAAATTCTGGACTTTACAAGGTTTCGTTAAAACAATAGAACCGCTTTTATTTACTAAATATCAAAACGAAATTTAAAATACAAATAAACAAAGGCTCAATGCATGCTCGACTGGAATTAGTTTTTAAAATAAAGTTTCTGAAACTGTGTTATGATGTTGTAAATTTTGCCCACTTTGAGAGTGAAATGTAGAAGTAAATAATTTTAATTATAAGAAAGTAATCCCAACGAAGCCTTAATTAATCCCTTGTATTCAATTTAATGCAAAAGCATAATAAGAAAAACAATCATTGCTGCTGTTTGTTTTATTTTAACGAATACCTTACATCGGCGGAATTTACATTAGCGCATATTGCGCCACCCCCTTACGTCCTACCTCACGGCAGTTAGTCGGCACCTCTGCATAAGCCCACTTAAGGAGTCAGTAAGCTTTAGGTTGACAACGACAGCTAAATTATGTTTTACTTCAAAATATAAATCGATAATCAGATGTGCTGATTACAATTGACCTTACATTCTTCGTAATCTTGTGTTATCAATGACAAAAGCTAATCAGACAACTGCATTACATTAATAAAAATATTAATCTTCCATATACAGTGTGAAAATATAGTAAAGGATAAAGGCATTAACTCCGTTAACATTCGTTTTTTGGAAAAAAATCTCGAAGTGTTATATAGCGATTTTAACTAGGGGGGAATATTTTCATCGCATTTTTAGTTTCTTATGTCATTTGTTCTTAATGTTATAATGTCACCTTCTTTTTTTCTTTAATGGCAACCTATATTTTTTTAATAGATATCTATAGTACTTTCAATTCCCTATCCAACGGTATAAAATCTTTAATACGTTATAATTAAAAAAATTGAGAATAGGAGTCTTAAAGTCCAAAAATTAAAAATTTATTTTATTGGTAAAAAGAATTTAGTTACCGGTGCATAAAAAAACAATAGTTACGGGTGCCAGAATAAAATAATTTGTCAGTATCACAATACAACAAGTATTATTTCCCTTTTCTAAATTAAAATAATTTATCTTTTGGAAACTATTTTATTAATAAAAATGGTACTATTGAGCGAGAGACAGAGGAATGAAGGGTTAACAATGATTGGTTATGGCGACAGAGTTAGAACACATCAAGAAGTGTATGAACTTTTAAGAAAAATATCCGGATCACCCCATAAATCAATCAACAATTAGTAGGATCAAGAAGAAATTTAGGAACATGGCATTGTAAAGAGTCTTCAAAAAACTTGATGTGCTACTAAAGATTGTAAACAATCCAAATTCATCTTCTAGTATTGCTTTGGGCCACAATGAAGGCCATACTTCAGTTCTGAAACTTTTGAAAGAGCAAAAATTTCACACTTATAAGCTGCAATTGATTCATGATTTGGTAGAAGATGACTATGGTCATAAGCAAAAATTCTGTGAAAAAATTATGAAAATTTGTCTTCGCAATCCACTGTTTTCCCAGTGTATTTTATTTTCGTTTGGGGCAACATTTTCTTTAAATGGAAAGGTTAATTAATAGACAGAATTGTAGATATTGGGCCATGAAAAATCCTCATTGGATACAGGTAATTCACACAATATCCTCAGAAAGTTAACGTATGGGCAGGAATTATTAGTGACAGAATTCTATGTCTATTATTTTTTGCAAACAATTTGACTGGAGAGGAATACTTTCAATTTCAGCAGTTCGAATTGATGGCTGCATTATTTCCTAATGCAAACCGCCCGTTACAACGTGATGGTACTTTGGCTCATTACGCAGTTAATGTGCGACGCTACTTGAACCAAGTTCTCCCAGGAAGATGGATAGAAAGAAGAATCCGATGGAATGGTCCGCTAGGTCACCAGATCTAACGCCATCAGACTTCTTTCTATGGGGGTACTTAAAAAGTAGAGTGTATAAAAATCGACCTAATAATTTCGAAGATCTCAAGCACATAATTCGACATGAAATTGGATTAATATCAGCTCAAAGGGGGCTTATGCAGAAGTGCCGACTAACTGCCGTGAGGTAGGACGTAAGGGGGTGGCGCCATATGCGCTAATGTAAATTCCGCCGATGTAAGGTATTCGTTAAAATAAGAGAAACAGCAGAAATATTTGTTTTTCTTATTATGTCTTTGCATTAAATTAAATACAAAGGATTAATTAAGGCTTCGTTGGGAGTACCTTTTTACAATTCAAATTATTTACCCCCACACTTCACTCTCAAAGTTGGCAAAATTTACAACTTCATAACACAGTTTCAGAAACTTTATTTTAAAAACTAATTCCAGTAGAACATGCATTAAGCCTCTGTCTATTTGTGTTTTAAATTTCGTTTTGATATTTCGTAAATATAAGCGGTACTGTTGTTTTAACGAAACCTTGTAAAGTCCAGAATGTACGTGTTAATATATTCAGCTCCCTATTCAGGGAACACCAAGAGCACTTGCTACTGAATTAATGTTCTTTAGAAGTTTTTTAAAGATACAGTAGATTTGGCAATCATACAAGCCAATAGTGAATGTTGTTGTTCTCTTCTTGCATAAATCGTAACTAACAGTTGCAACATGAGGGCATTCTCTTGTTGGAATGTGATACTATTTAGATCTTTAATAATAAAAAACGATTCTAGCAGATGCTAAATTCCGCAGGAACACACGCCGGTCATAATTAAACATTGGTTGCATTCAGCAGACACAACAGTTGCGCAACTGTTCAGTGATCGGATTTAGATGATGTACGCTCACGCATGCGCCATTACTGCATTCCAACACCAACGTAACACACACTTTTGAAGAAAGTTACTAGAAAAGTAAGATAAGCAATTTAATGTATTGTGCAGAAATAAATGGATTATAATATTTGAGTTAACCGAGTACTTTAATCGGGGTTGCAAAAATCGGCCCCATTAAAAACTACGCCGAAACTTAAGGGTCCTCGATAGCGGATCTCTGAGTAGTTGAAAAATAGGGGATTTTTGAAGCAAGATATTTTTGTTGATTTTAAATTTGGAGAAAAACTTTCATCGTAAACTTTTGAAGAATTTAGTAATCTACCCCGCTGAATAATCAAACGTCTGCTGAATGCGACCACTATTTGTGATAATAACCTTAAATTTACCAGTAAGCGCTACCAACTTAAATTTCACTATGTCATGTTTATAACAGCACTTAATACCCGACAAGGTATATCTATTGCATTAAAGATGCCCGTCTTCGTTTTCATAGTAAAAATCAGTACGTATTAATAACGTAAAGTAATTCGATACGCTAAATAAGTGTATTAAGATTCATTCGTGAAACTCGTCATCAGCACGGCCACTCTTCAAAAGCAATCCTCAACAAACACTCAAACTTTAATCTATAGGTAATGGAAAAGTCTACCTATCCAATTCAAATCACGTACCGTCAAATATCCCCGGCAGGCGTCTGTCTACACGAACGATGGGATTGTTCGATTTTCCTTTAAGGAAATCTGTACGATTTCACATGATAAGTGCGAGACTCATCAATTTAAATGTTCGTTGCGCCCCAGTCGTCGTTTTCCATGGCTCATCATTCTTTCTCCTGCAATATGATATCCATTCATTTTCAAAAGATTGTAAAAAGACTATTCTACTTCGTATGAAAATAATCCCTAATTTTTCCACCAACATTGTTTTATTCCTCACAAATTCTTTATTTGAAAAGGTCAATGAATATCTTAGATTAGACTTAATTATGCGACGTGATCGAAGAAAATATATACAGAGTGATTCACAAAAAAATTTATAATTCTATTTGTTGTGGGAAATGAAGACACGTTCTATGCACAATCTAAGAGTATTTTCAAATATACACAGTGGGCGAGATTTTGTACTACTTCTGTAATGTTAGTTTTAATGAATATTTAAATTTAAAATAACAAGGTGATAAAAATTGCACACTCACGTAAAGTGAATCATTAACGTTCATATCTACGTAACAGATGATTATGAACTGGCTCTTATATACATCTAATTGACATTGAATTTTGTAACACAACAGAACACATTATGTATTCGTATAGTGTTAAACCAGTTGAACCAGTTACGAATAACTAGAAGCAGGAGCAGACAGTTATCGCAGACCTGAAGATCACTTGTCTGATTTTGCCGAAACGTCGTCCAGAAACCAGCACCGGTTTTTAGGGTAATATTGGGAAAATTCCGCTGTAGAACATCCGTGAACACGTGTTTCAGACTTGTTGGTTATCGTCAGTACGGCATTTCTTTCTTTACACTTGGTCAGGCAGATATATCGACTTTAATTCAGCTACAACTTTTACACATACAAAAAAGTGTCATTATAAATTTAGTAGATAGTGCAATAAAATTAACATCCACCATATACAGAACCAAAATATTGAATAAAGTGAAACGAACCCTAACTAACAATAATTATCCCATAGATTTAATTAATAAAATTATTAAAAGCAGGACATATCATACAAACGACACAATAATAATAACAACAAGGATAACAAAAATTACATAGCCATTCCATATGTGCAAAATTTATCGGAAAATATACAAAATACTCTTAAACCATACAATATTATAATCGCAAATAAAAACAATAACAATTTACAAAATCTTTGGTCTAACTTAAAAGCTAAAATACCGAAAGATCGACAAACACACCTAATATATCAAATACCATGTAAGGAATGCGAAAGTGATTATATCCGACAAACAAAACAACTAAAAACAACACTGCATTGAAAAAACATACTACATTTACTGAATTTGATTTCAATCGGGTGAAAATTCTGGACAAAGAACATAACCAAAAAGCAAGAGATATATTAGAAATGATTAATATTAAAAAAAACAAAAATTCTCAATAAATGACATATCAGGCATTGCAAATTTATCAAATTTATACCACTCATTAATAGAAAATTAGCAATAAATATATGACAAAGTAGCTTCTTTTCGAATTGAATTTTTATTTGAATCCTTGTATATTATAAACTTTTAAAAGAGAATAAACATATATATTTACAAATTATAATAAAAAACAATAAAAAATATAAACAAGATCATTTAGGAAAGACAAATCGAGGTCATGCATGTATGCAGATATTATATTTGAATATATACACGTGAACATGTAGGCTAAAGTAAATTAATTCACACAATATATATTTATTTTTACAGAATAAAAGGAAAAACAATAAGCCTGTTAAAAATGTATTTGAAAACAAAATGTTTTCACATTTTAATTAAAAGAAAATAATAATGTTTGACGAAACGAATTTTAAGGTAGGTTGCCCGTTGCCATACATAAAAAGAATTTTAATTATTGTTAGTATAAATCATGTTGTACCGTAGACTGATATCTTGTAATGTTTTTTACCGTTATATGTTTTATGACATTTGAAAAAGATGTTCAACACATCGAAACGCTAGTAAAATGTGTTAGTTTTAATTAAAAGGAAAACCACAAACCCAAAGAAGAAAATAAGTTTATATATATACATCAAAAAAAAGAAGTAACGCGGATATTTAAAATAACAAGAAAGAGAATGATAACGGGTAAATTCCGCTGTAGAGCAACCGTAGACACGTGTTTCTGACCACCAATAGTCAGAAAGACGTGTCTACGGTTGCTCTACAGCGGCATTTACCCGTTATCATTCTTTTTCTTGTTATATATATTGCAATGTGGTGAACTTAAATGATGAAAGCTACAAGATGATAGTAGCTGCTTTACACTTAAATGTTTAAATTTTCAGTTGTAATTATACAATTTCGCGTTTTCCTTTTTTTTATATTTTGTCACTTGGTTGTCATTTAATTTAACATATAAGTCAGCATTATCTGCCTTGTAGTGAAGCTGGATGTCGTCTTTGATAAAACAAAGACTTTCCGAAGAAAAAATTTGCTGTCCTAATTATCATTTTGTTATTAGTTTATTGTTTTCTTTATCAGAGAAGCCTCTACGGCTTGATGAAGTCTCTGATATTTTTGGTAAGTTTATCATTTGAGAGGGGAGAACTTCCTAAGAAATTAAAAACTGCTTGTGTTCTGCTCTAGATTTTGGATATGGCCAATTATCTTCCTCTTGCGATTTCTCCCAGTTTCTCCTAAAGTTTTTGAATATGCTATGTTGGATAGTTTACTCGCGCATTTAAATAAAAATAACATTTTAAGAAGTCAACAACTTGGTTATCGTGTTAATCACTCAACTTTATCAGGAATTCATGTTCTGTGTGAATACATTATTAAAACTTTGGACACTGCAAAACATTCAGTTGGAATTTTTTGTGATCTAAGTGTTGCCTTTAACTATGCTGATCATGACATTTTGCTTGATAAACTGGAGTGGTGTTGTTGCGCAGTGGTTTGAGTCCTATCTGCGTGATAGATTTTAATTGGTAAGAATAAGACATAGGGCTGATAGATGTGTTAGAAATATCAAATCTTCTATCTTGCCTGGTGAGAGAGGAGTGCCTCAGGCGGTGTTTTGGGTCCAGTTCTTTTTTTAATTTTTATTAATGATGTTGCAAATTTTCTGGAAAATTTCAAAATAACATTGTATGTTGATGATAGTAGCGTTGACGTGTCGACTTCAAATATTTCTGAAACTGTGCGAAAGTCAAACATTCTTTTACAAAATATGACTACTTGATTTGCTAATAATAAATTATGGTTTTTCATTCAATACGGAATAAGGATCAGTTATATTTACATTTGTTTGCGCATGATAAAAGAATAGAACGTGTTAGTTTAGGTATGAATATGAATGAAACACTAGTTTGGGATGCTCATTGTCGGATATTATAAGTAAATTAAACCCTAGTTGCTATCAGATCCGTAATTTGAAAACTATAATGACTTTGATTCCTTGCTATTGTTTTATTTTGCAAATATTCACTTTAGATTGTTGTATGGCATTACTGTTTGGGGAACATCGTATGCTGCTAATTATGTATTTTTGGCACAAAAACTTATTATCCGTTGTATGGCTGGAATTACTTCTTCGCCTTCTTTTTAAGCAATGGAATATTATGAGAATTCATGAATTTTCATCTATTTTTGTCAATATCTTTTGTTCTAAAAAACATACAAATTTGTTTCTTTTACCGAAATGTTGGGGCTTTAATACTTTATTAGCTAATGTAAAAAGAAGCATATCATTGTATTTAACTTTTTTGAAAAGAAGCTTAATATTTGCTTCCATTTCAGTTAACGTCATTTACCGATGACGGCAAAAGTCCGAAGTATAAAAGTACAAGTTCAGTTTGTAGAACAAATAACGATCTTTTAAATGAGACCAAACTTGTTCAAATCGGTTGGGCCAAACGGAACTAATCCTAGTTTATTTAAAGAAACATTTGAACTGCCCCCACCACTTTATTTCATTAGATAGTAAAAAAAGTGCAAGAGAAAAAGTATTAAAGAATGTGTAAGGAATAAAATTTAAAAATTTTGAATACCTCTCAATTTGTAAAAATATAAAGAAATACTTAATTTTAAAAATGATCCTGACTGTTACGCCCCCTTGCAGACATTTTACAAACTCCAAAATAATTTCCAGCATTTTCTCTTCGGCACTTTTACTTGAAAATTTCTTACCCGGTAGCAATATGATTACTGGTTTCTGAGATATAGCCGGTGGCCATTCTTAGTTGGCTACCCGGTATATATACCCTATACAAAATATTTATGTACGCCTATGCATTGCGGCGGCTATATTGAGTTACTACTTTGTTATATTATTTTTAACGAGACTCTTTCCTGTTCTATTCTTTCCTCGTAGGTAATTAACATAAGCAAAATCTGTATAATTACACAAACTAAATGGGTTCCTGGTTTAGATTAATCTTAAGTAACATCCTAATCAATGCTATGATAATGATATAGGATCGTATTTCTGATGTGTGAAATTGTAGTGAGTTTAAATCATCGGATGACCGAGTTCACAAAGCGATAGGAGTTAATTAAAGTTTGTAGCATCAGAATGCAACCGATTACTACTTCCCAAATTGCTTCCGTGAAATCCTCTAATACTCTCTCAGCGCAGTCAGTTGATTTGCACCACGATACGCGTTTTGAATTGAAAATCCAATCCAAATAAATCCATAAACTATTTCCCGTGGCAATTTTCTGTCGGTCTACCGCAAAACGCATCCGCAGATTTACTGTATATATGTATGTATGTATGTATATATCTATTCTATTACTTCTCTGTCATCTACTCTTAACGGAACGAGTTCGGAACTGAGAATAGGACGTAGCGCACCGATAAATTTCAGTAAATCGTTTCCTTTGAACTAATTTAAATCCGGGAAAACTTTATTATTAGATATAACATTCGGCCTGGATGAATTGTTAGTTGTTTACGAAATGTTTGGTAACTAATAAAGCTGTTGGTGTAATCAGCGTTTCTTACGACAAACAAACAGAGTCCGCTATTATTAGGTATGTCTGTTTAGTCCTCTGTCAATATTTTCAAAATTGTTTCGACTGCATTGTGTAAACAACCCGGGCATGGATGTACTTTTAATGATTTCTTGAAAACTGCTTTGTTCTCGAGAACAGCGAAGTTCATCTAAAAGAAGTAACTGTCCAAGCTAGATAAAAAATTTTACCTAGTAAGTACAAGAAAAACCAGAACAACATCTATATGCACTGGTGGCCAATAATATATCCAAAATGATATAAAATACACTGCTAATTCAAAAATTAATTTGTAACTAGTCAGTTCTTCAAAGGCCAAAGATTAATTTTATTATTTAAAATTGTTAAAGAAATATACTATGTTTTATGTTATATCGCTCTTTCTCTTGCCTCAAACGCACACATAGATTTTAATATGAGATAATTTTAAATTAGATTTCTTATCGTTAAATTATATTTATTCAAATTTACAAAATTCGTTTGAAAATTCTACTTGATAAAAAAATTGTTTTAATTAATTTGTAATAAGTATATAATGAATTTTCAATGACAAATTAAATGGCATTTATTTGTATTTTTTCCCAAAAATATGTTGAAAAACATGTTCCATCTCAGATATTTATAGCAAGCATTGAGACAGACGACATACCAGCTAAGCAAGTTAAACAAACGCCTCCATTAATTGCACGTTATGTAAATATTTACGTATGGAAATAGAAACTGTCCTATTTATTTTATATGTAACGACTTTGCAAAAGCATTAAATAATACAATTTTCTCTTGCAGCCCAACTGACACTGTAACTGAGCAACAGCTTGCTTTTCAATGTACATGACCGTACATCGAAGATTCATTTTAAGTGTGCTGTTCTTTCAGTGTAAATTGAATACGTTTTATGTACTTGCT
This sequence comes from Amphimallon solstitiale, assembly GCA_963170755.1. Classification (NCBI taxonomy): domain Eukaryota; kingdom Metazoa; phylum Arthropoda; class Insecta; order Coleoptera; family Scarabaeidae; genus Amphimallon; species Amphimallon solstitiale. The sequence goes on from OY720678.1 coordinate 74,623,778, forward strand.
GGTTGTTTATTACTCAAATACGACGGGGCGAAAGATTCGACTACATTGTTGCTTCTCATTGATCGGTATTTTTTAATAGCATTCTCCTTTTTGTGAATTGCGGCTCTACCTAGTAGACGTAGTACGTCCACTTAAAACTACTGGAAATATGTCTTCTTTCCAGTAGAAGGCGCAATCGGTTCGTTCAGATTACAATGATTCAAAAGGCGTTTATTGTAAAATTTATTTTTAAAAACTTCAATATAGCAACATACAGTTTGCGAGCATGTGTAAACCAAAAATTAATATTTTTGTTTTATATTTCAGATTGACGATAAAAGCTGGTTGTCCAATGAATTTAGAAGATTTTCCTATGGATATACAGCGGTGTCCCTTAAAATTTGGATCGTGTAAGTATTGTGTTAGATACTAGTCATAGAATAAGGCAAAGGAAGGCGTCGATTTTATACTATACGCTCTACCGAAACCATCCAAATTATTGCCCGTTATGTTTTAATGTTTCTAAATAAAATGAAAACTAAATCGTTTCACCTGGCTAGCTCATGGTTCTGTCCCAGGACGATCCAGGTAAAGAGATTAAAAAAATAATCCTAGACACTAAATGGTATACGTAAAGAAAACAAAGGTATTCTAATTTAAATAACATCATCTAATTTAAATAACATATACAAAATAATATAAAATTCAGTTAAAATAAACACACTATTAAAATAATTTCAGAAGTCATTCAATATTGAAAGATTAGTTGCAACTATTTAAAATGTTATTGTCTCTACAAAGTAATAGATATTACAGAAAACAAATTATGCTCCGATTTAAACATACAACGCATATAATATTTTTAGATTATCATCAACAAGTAATTTACAAATATCGAGATATTGCCGTATCTAAGACAAACTATTAAATATGTTTTTTAATCTTAGATTATCATATTATTTGATTAATTCTCTAAATTAATACAAATTTTATCATTTTAATTTATCTAGCACTAACACATTAATACCTTTTAAATACCTCTTATATATTTTGTATCTAGGCTAATTTATAGAAAATGCACATATTTGACAGAGGCGTATACATTATTTAGAAAAGAATCTCCATCTCTGCATTTCATGCTTTGTACGTATTAAAAGTTTTGGTTAATATCAGTACTTGAGGTTATGACTCAGATACGGATTTTTTTTTGAAGTGCCACTTCTTTCAGTAGGTATGTATTTATTGTACAAAAGATAATGGTGAGGAACATTGTCGTAGCAAGGAGGAGAATATAATGCCGACCCTTGTTTGTATTTTTAGTGATACTTATACTGGCATCGTTATACATTTTGTTACGTAGAACATAATAAAAGTGAGTTTACCACACACTCTAGGATACATAGTTATGACACGCGTAACAAAGATCACTTGCATGTTCCTCAGCATAACTTGACAGCACATGAGGGATCTCCCAATTACGTCAGAATTTACTGTGCGCTGATACATCTGGTACTGATACATCGGAATTCTGAAACAGATTCGTGAATATTTCTTATTCGTTTGTGTTATTTCTGTCTGTTAATATGTTAAATACAAATGACGTAAATAACCAATACATAATTTCTTCGAAAATGTTACATAATTCAAAAAAAATTATTTAGTTTTGGTCAAACTTTTTTTTTTCAGCAAAATTTTTCTAAATGTCTTCATCTTATTGAAAATCATCTAGACCAGCGTTTCTAAATCTTTTTTGACCCGCGAACGAATAAAATTTGTGAAAAAATTACGCGGCCTGGTGTTTGTTTTTAACCAAAAAAAATTACTCCTACTATATATTAAAGAACTATTATATAAGTTAGTTGTTTGTAACATTTTTGTTATCGTTTACTTACTATAATATCAAATGTAAAGATAAGTGCATAGTTATTGTGATTATTATAATATACGTAAATAAACCTTTAACAAAATCACAAAATCTTTGCATATATGAACATAACAAAGAAATGACTACTAAAAATTAAATATTTATAATTTTTATTATGACGCAGGTAATTCCTGTCTCTTTTTTATTGACATCTCATTATTTTGAACAGCTTCTAAGACGTGTATAGCATCTTCTCAATATGACCCTTTTTGGGTTGTACGCACGTAGTTACGGACTTATTTTGACCTGCCAAAAAAAGCAAATAACATATATATAATTTATACTACTGTGGGGCAAGTGAGTCATTAGACGTGATTCACTTGCCCGAACCTGATATTATAATTTTAAAACATAAATCAAAGAAGTATTCCACAGATACGAGGTTATGTTATGTAGATGATGAAATATCTAGATGATGTCTTTAAATTATGAAAAATACTTATGTAATTCGCCTTAAATATAACATAACAACACGTGGAATACAAAATAGCATATTATGCAATGAGCATTTAATGATAGCTATTAAGACACGAGTAAGAATTCATTACAATACGAGGCTTCGCCTCGTATTGTAATGAATACGAGTGTCTTAATAGCCATTAAATGCGAGTTGCATACACTATTTTTTCTACGACCCCATAATAAAACATATTTTTTGAACAATCCATTTCATAAATTGAGCGTAAAATTTTCCGTACGTTTTTGCGAATTTGGCTGGTAATAAATTGTTCGTGGCTACTAAGGCTTGTTCCATAATTTCTGGTGGAGTCAATTATTACATTTCACTGTCATTATCCCTCATTTTTACCGTTTATATTTTCAAAAAAGCACAAATGTTAACTACTTACTTGTAGATTGTAGAGAACTCACATTTAATTCATTTTTATATCTGTCAGATATGCAGTCGCCATATTGAATATTGTTTGAATATTGGAATGTCGCATTCCTATTGGATATAAACTTGTATCGTAATGAAAAATCTGTATTCCTATTGGATATAAACTTGTATCATAATGAAAATCTGTATCGTAATGGACATCATTAAAGTACAGATTTAGCATATCTAATAATACAATTAAAGTATGGGAGTAGAAAACATATTTATATTTACCTTAGTTTTCGTAGTTTTGAGTTATATTTTTATTACTACCTTGCACTTTTTGTTCGATACTAGACTGCACTGATTGTTGTCGGCTATGTTGCCGGTTGTATAAATTATTCCGAAAAACACACTTTCCCACTATGACTCACTTGCCTCATCCTCCTATATACCGTACTCGGCGCTAACTAATAATTGTTGACTTGATATTCTGGTGTGCATGTAAAATACGCATCCAAGCGAGTTATCCAGGATTTCATGGAATAATCAGCTCAAATAACATCGCAATTATCATATCACGAATGTTTGTGTATGACACTAGTTACATAGTAAACCACACAGCGTTTAACATTATTAACAGTTTCGAGCGAATTTGGATTATTGAATAAAGGAAATACGTGAAACTAATAGTGAAAAATAATTACTCTTTAAACAATAATAATGTTTATTTATCACAACAGTATTAAAACAAAAAATTAGTACACACTAAAACAAAAAAAAAGAAAGGATTTATGTGATAAATAAAATCAGATTCAGAATTAAACTGCTACCAGTCAGTTTTGAACCTGTTAATCAAATCTATTCAAACCGATTTTATTAACGTTGTTAAAAAAAGTAAATAAACATGGTGCCCATTTTGTATCTCCCTATATGGGTAACTTTCTTAATATTGAAAATATAGGATCGGTTAAATTAGCAAGATTGTTAAGAGATTTGAAAAAAAAGCTATTTAAGAAAACATAAGATTATGTTATATCTTGATAATTAATTGTTCCATGAACTTTTAACTTTAGATTATTAAATTCTACGTAAAAATGACTACCGGATACCATTTTTATATTAGTTTTACCTTCAATAGCTACGAAGATCTGTGTAATTGAAAATTACGGCAATTTTCAATTTCTTTTAAATATCCTTAACCGATCCTATATCTTCAATATTAAGAAAGTTCCATATAGAGAGGTAGAAAATGGGCAGCCTGTATAGACAAACATAAAGTTAGTGATAGATAGCAAAGCAAAGAAAAAACAGAACAAAGCAACTCGAATTAGCGATCTAGCCCAGAAAACAGAAGAACATCAGCTCACAAATACAGATCCAATCATAAGGACCATCAGTTCACGTAAAAAACATAGAAGTTTTAGATTGTTTGAAACACAGTTATAAGAAAAAGACCACTAACGTAACCGCTGTATATTAAGTTAAATAAATTCATGTCAATTCTGACTAGAATTTAGCAATACAAATACGTAATTGTAAATAAAGTCGCGAAAATTAAACATATCACCATGATATCTCGTACTTACTTATAAAAAAAGCTCTGCATCCATATAAGGACTTTCTTTGATTTAAGATGCTACGAATTAATTCAAAATTCTTTACGTTATCTGCCACTGAAATTACTTAACCCCCTACTAATATATTAACTTCACTGATTACTATTTGTTGTTGGAAATATTAATTCTACCTAAGCCATTATACGAGGGCTGTTATCTGTCCGCTGGGCCTGATAAAGTAAAACACAATTTATTTACAAGAAACATTTATTTATAATTTTTCAAAGTATTTTCCTCCACAGTCAATGCAGTTTTGCATCCGTGAAAACCAATCTTTTCTCCGATCTTCTGGCCGTAGTTTGCTTATTTCATATTTAAAGACATCAACCGCTTCTTGGGCCGATGTAAAACGTAGCCCCCGTTGTTTATTCTTTACTCGCGGAAGTAAGAAGGTACTAGGTCTAGACTATACGGTGAATGACCCGTTTTTTCTATATTTTGGGCACTCACCAAATCACCAGTGGGATAACTACTGGTGATTTGGTGAAGAGCATGTCTTCTAAGGTTACGCCTTAGCCAAAAACACTACGTTTAACACTCTTTTTCTGTTTTTCCATAGATTTATACTACTGCCGAAATACGTATATGATTTTTTTTATATCTTTTTTAATTTTTGTGGTAAGGGATTTTTCCTTTTGCATTTTGTATCAGATATTTAGCCATAGTTTTCACCATTATTGGACTATCTTCGTGTTTCGACTTTTTTCACGAACAACTTTGTCGGAATGGACTCATTCTCAAAATTTCGTCTTGGGGGAAATTTAATGTGTTCTGTTCAATTGCTGAACATAATGTACTGTTCCTGTACACACCACCATCACTCACACGGCCATTACACCCCACGTCAACATATAGAAAATTGTATTGAGCATCAACAAGTGCCATCAGTACAATACTATTAAAACCTTTATAGTAAAATGAGCCATCCTTTTTTCGCACGAAATAATATATGTTTACCCCGTCTAGGGCTCCCAAACAATTGAGAAAATTCCATAATCCGCGGCTATCTTTTTCCAGCAATGCTCGTCTTTGAGCGTACATAAATATTCATCTTGTAAAACTTCATAAAGAGCAGTATCTGTTCTAGGAATAATTTGTGATATTGCCGTTACAGTAATTCTAAAACCATACTGCAGACTGTGAAATGTTTCTCCTGTAGCTAGGTATCTGAGTTTTAATAATAACCTATTTTTTGCTGTAATACATTCTCTGAATGTTGTGTGTTCTCTTTGTATTTTTGGGCCTAGTACTTTTGATAGCAAATTTTGGAACGTGATTGTTGACATTCTTGTGAAATTCTTAAAACTTCTCTTATCTTCCAATGCCAATTCAGGAAATTCTAAACTAGAGAGCCCACGACCACAGTTTCGTCTTTCAAACCACTTGCGTGTCCACAGTCTCCTCACTTGCCTTCTTTTATAGAATAAACTCCTTTTTTTCAAACATAAACATAGCAGCAATATATGTAACGTCACACAGCGCAGTTTAATTATTATTTTTGACATAGTGTACACACAATTTCAACAAAATCTCACAACTAGCCCATACTAAATATAAACTAATGATGTTATAATAAGTAATAATAATAACATAACCTATTCTTGTTTTGTTCTTGTCGACTGTCAAAAAGTATTTAAGCTTTTTCTGCCTATTTCACACTATATAAACACAAAATCCCACGTAACATACGGTTTTAATATTTCAGAAGCATTCATAAGCAAATCACAAGATTATTCTTTAAGAAAATTCCTAACAAAAGTCACATAATGTAAACACACCTTAAGACATATTTTACAGTTGATTTTGTCGGTCATATAATAGACACATATTTGTAAAATATTGTAATTGGAATAACTTAATGTCTCGGAGATGTTTAATACAATTACTGTTACTCCCATGTACGGTGTTTGTTGCTTTAACATTTTGTACATACCTAGTTAAAACTGTTTTTCGTCGTCTTAATTAAGTATTACAATCGTTGCTTGGACCTGCCTGATAACTAATATTCGTAACGTACTTAAACCTACAAATTTTATTTAATAACACAGTAAAATATAACACAAATGTACGAGAATGTTCACAGGTTAAAGCTTGGTTATGTTATACAATATGGTGGATATTACATATGTATTTTTTCATATTAAATTTTCGTACGTAAAAAGAAGAAAAGACAACAATCTTTTAAAAACAGCTTCAATTTTTAAAATTATACATATGTTAGCAAGATTCCTTTACGTTTTCACATCGATAAATTCCTTCTTTATAAATGCTGAGCAACCTAAAAAGAGTAAAAGAAGTGCTTTGATATATCTCCAGACTTTGTAGGTCACCATGCTAGCAGGGAAACATCTCAACTGGCAAAAACTTTGCGGATAAATGGCCACCACTGGTGAATAAACCGTGTATCTACTTATAATAAACCATATTTGTTTTTTCTCTAAATTATGAGCAGTTAAATTGCTGTAAGTATAATACTCACAAGTGATATACCTAATAGAAAAATTAATGAAAGGGGCCAAGATTTTAATACTAACGATACTCGTGAAGTTGTTAAATTTTCCAACATATTAAAGCAATTTAGTATTTATCTCCTGTTTTCTTTACGAAATACCTTTTGTTGCTTATATTTACCTGTCGAAGGCAGGGTAGACACGTTTTACTTTATTTTTATTACTTCTGTGTGTATCTATTCCCTTCGGCTTCCTGAAATCCACTCCCTCGACTGACCATATACAGTAAAATTACATTTTGTAGACGTATGAGAAGAATACCCTCTTCAGAGCGACAGTTGTTTACTTTACAAGAAAAGCTTATTTTAAAACGCCGATACTATACAAACTTCATACTAACGTAACGAATAGCAGCTTATAAACGTCATAGATGTATTGCAAATTGTCCAAAAAGCTTAATCTTTCTATTTTGTGTAAAGTACCTAATGTGGTTTGTTTAATATATGCCATATTTAATATTAAATCAGATTTGGGTGGGATTCATTTATTATGACTCCGCCTAGAGTGATTAACCCCTAATTATGACAATTAGGGGAAGTACGGCTATGATGGCATCCTTTTTTATAAATATGCGTAACTATGTTCATTTAATCCGCAATAGATATTTAACCATGGCAAAATTCAAAGAATAGGAAGTAGTTTATAAATAACCAATCTAAGCTATTCCAAAATAATATATTTCTATAAAATATATATTTCGATTTTATTGCCAAGTGTGCCAGCATATAGGTACCTATGTAATGTAATGATGGCACACCATATGTGGTAATGATGGCATAGGTAGATACTAATTATTTACAATAGATAAAAAAATTAATGTAAGCAGGATTTTCATCATCAGAATCATCTTGAAATTGTGGTACATTTGGATCCAGATTTTTATAACACAACATCGAATTCAACCCTTTTCTTGATTTTTCTTGCGGACTTTCTCAGTTCTTTTGCTTTTTGGTCTGCTTCCTTGAGTTTTAGTAGTTCAATAGTGGGTGTTTTATTCAAAACACCTTGCGCATCTGATCTTTTGCGTATTCAATCCATTTGAGGGACTGGTGATAATTCTTGTATAAAATCAATCGCATTTGAAAAAGTCACTGGAATCTTTATTGATGACAGGCTACTTACTTCAACTACAGAAGATTCTGATAAGTTTTTCTGACCTAAGCAGAAATTTCCTATCGCATTCATGCAACAAACTACTATGAAATGCTGACCTCTTTCAGCAGCAGTTAATGAGCCTACTTGATTCTTCCCTTTGCAGACAAAAATTTTGTCAGAACGAGATTGGACAGTGGACAATCCAGATTAGTCCATGTTAAAAATTTGTCCAGGCGTAAATTTGTATTCTTCAATTACTTTTGTCAAATTTTCAAAATATGCTTTGATATTTGGTCTATTGAATGCTTGAGCTCGTGCAAGAGAGGTTGCTTCAGGAATTCGGAGACTTATGGAAGGATTTCTCTTTAGAAAGCTACGAAGCCAGTCCCACCCAGCTAATTCTTTTGTGCTATTAAAGTTATGTTTTAGACTTAGCTTTTCAGCAAGTTGAAAAGCTAATTTTATCACATCAGAACACGTTAATCCAAAGAACCTTAGTTCTAACATTTTTATATGGTCAACTATTTATTGTTCTCTTTCTTTATTAAAGATAGGTAATCTACCTCCTAAAAATCCTACATCATTACCTTTTAGCACCTTATTACTATCCGAAACCCTTCGCCGATGTGTTCTTGTTGGAACATTAAATGTCTTCGAAGCGAGTTTCCGTCTCATATGTTTCGAATATATAGCATCTATAGCTTCTCCCATATTATCAGCTGACCATTGCTGGCTTTCTTGCTTGTTATTCATGTCGTTTATGCTATAACAAATAGAAAATTATAATTTCTATCAACATTAAAACATTAATGTACTTATAAACAAAAAATTAGTACACACTAAAACAAAAAAAAAGAAAGGATTTATGTGATAAATAAAATCAGATTCAGAATTAAACTGCTACCAGTCAGTTTTGAACCTGTTAATCAAATCTATTCAAACCGATTTTATTAACGTTGTTAAAAAAAGTAAATAAACATGGTGCCCATTTTGTATCTCCCTATATGGGTAACTTTCTTAATATTGAAAATATAGGATCGGTTAAATTAGCAAGATTGTTAAGAGATTTGAAAAAAAAGCTATTTAAGAAAACATAAGATTATGTTATATCTTGATAATTAATTGTTCCATGAACTTTTAACTTTAGATTATTAAATTCTACGTAAAAATGACTACCGGATACCATTTTTATATTAGTTTTACCTTCAATAGCTACGAAGATCTGTGTAATTGAAAATTACGGCAATTTTCAATTTCTTTTAAATATCCTTAACCGATCCTATATCTTCAATATTAAGAAAGTTCCATATAGAGAGGTAGAAAATGGGCAGCCTGTATAGACAAACATAAAGTTAGTGATAGATAGCAAAGCAAAGAAAAAACAGAACAAAGCAACTCGAATTAGCGATCTAGCCCAGAAAACAGAAGAACATCAGCTCACAAATACAGATCCAATCATAAGGACCATCAGTTCACGTAAAAAACATAGAAGTTTTAGATTGTTTGAAACACAGTTATAAGAAAAAGACCACTAACGTAACCGCTGTATATTAAGTTAAATAAATTCATGTCAATTCTGACTAGAATTTAGCAATACAAATACGTAATTGTAAATAAAGTCGCGAAAATTAAACATATCACCATGATATCTCGTACTTACTTATAAAAAAAGCTCTGCATCCATATAAGGACTTTCTTTGATTTAAGATGCTACGAATTAATTCAAAATTCTTTACGTTATCTGCCACTGAAATTACTTAACCCCCTACTAATATATTAACTTCACTGATTACTATTTGTTTTTGGAAATATTAATTCTACCTAAGCCATTATACGAGGGCTGTTATCTGTCCGCTGGGCCTGATAAAGTAAAACACAATTTATTTACAAGAAACATTTATTTATAATTTTTCAAAGTATTTTCCTCCACAGTCAATGCAGTTTTGCATCCGTGAAAACCAATCTTTTCTCCGATCTTCTGGCCGTAGTTTGCTTATTTCATATTTAAAGACATCAACCGCTTCTTGGGCCGATGTAAAACGTAGCCCCCGTTGTTTATTCTTTACTCGCGGAAGTAAGAAGGTACTAGGTCTAGACTATACGGTGAATGACCCGTTTTTTCTATATTTTGGGCACTCACCAAATCACCAGTGGGATAACTACTGGTGATTTGGTGAAGAGCATGTCTTCTAAGGTTACGCCTTAGCCAAAAACACTACGTTTAACACTCTTTTTCTGTTTTTCCATAGATTTATACTACTGCCGAAATACGTATATGATTTTTTTTATATCTTTTTTAATTTTTGTGGTAAGGGATTTTTCCTTTTGCATTTTGTATCAGATATTTAGCCATAGTTTTCACCATTATTGGACTATCTTCGTGTTTCGACTTTTTTCACGAACAACTTTGTCGGAATGGACTCATTCTCAAAATTTCGTCTTGGGGGAAATTTAATGTGTTCTGTTCAATTGCTGAACATAATGTACTGTTCCTGTACACACCACCATCACTCACACGGCCATTACACCCCACGTCAACATATAGAAAATTGTATTGAGCATCAACAAGTGCCATCAGTACAATACTATTAAAACCTTTATAGTAAAATGAGCCATCCTTTTTTCGCACGAAATAATATATGTTTACCCCGTCTAGGGCTCCCAAACAATTGAGAAAATTCCATAATCCGCGGCTATCTTTTTCCAGCAATGCTCGTCTTTGAGCGTACATAAATATTCATCTTGTAAAACTTCATAAAGAGCAGTATCTGTTCTAGGAATAATTTGTGATATTGCCGTTACAGTAATTCTAAAACCATACTGCAGACTGTGAAATGTTTCTCCTGTAGCTAGGTATCTGAGTTTTAATAATAACCTATTTTTTGCTGTAATACATTCTCTGAATGTTGTGTGTTCTCTTTGTATTTTTGGGCCTAGTACTTTTGATAGCAAATTTTGGAACGTGATTGTTGACATTCTTGTGAAATTCTTAAAACTTCTCTTATCTTCCAATGCCAATTCAGGAAATTCTAAACTAGAGAGCCCACGACCACAGTTTCGTCTTTCAAACCACTTGCGTGTCCACAGTCTCCTCACTTGCCTTCTTTTATAGAATAAACTCCTTTTTTTCAAACATAAACATAGCAGCAATATATGTAACGTCACACAGCGCAGTTTAATTATTATTTTTGACATAGTGTACACACAATTTCAACAAAATCTCACAACTAGCCCATACTAAATATAAACTAATGATGTTATAATAAGTAATAATAATAACATAACCTATTCTTGTTTTGTTCTTGTCGACTGTCAAAAAGTATTTAAGCTTTTTCTGCCTATTTCACACTATATAAACACAAAATCCCACGTAACATACGGTTTTAATATTTCAGAAGCATTCATAAGCAAATCACAAGATTATTCTTTAAGAAAATTCCTAACAAAAGTCACATAATGTAAACACACCTTAAGACATATTTTACAGTTGATTTTGTCGGTCATATAATAGACACATATTTGTAAAATATTGTAATTGGAATAACTTAATGTCTGGGAGATGTTTAATACAATTACTGTTACTCCCATGTACGGTGTTTGTTGCTTTAACATTTTGTACATACCTAGTTAAAACTGTTTTTCGTCGTCTTAATTAAGTATTACAATCGTTGCTTGGACCTGCCTGATAACTAATATTCGTAACGTACTTAAACCTACAAATTTTATTTAATAACACAGTAAAATATAACACAAATGTACGAGAATGTTCACAGGTTAAAGCTTGGTTATGTTATACAATATGGTGGATATTACATATGTATTTTTTCATATTAAATTTTCGTACGTAAAAAGAAGAAAAGACAACAATCTTTTAAAAACAGCTTCAATTTTTAAAATTATACATATGTTAGCAAGATTCCTTTACGTTTTCACATCGATAAATTCCTTCTTTATAAATGCTGAGCAACCTAAAAAGAGTAAAAGAAGTGCTTTGATATATCTCCAGACTTTGTAGGTCACCATGCTAGCAGGGAAACATCTCAACTGGCAAAAACTTTGCGGATAAATGGCCACCACTGGTGAATAAACCGTGTATCTACTTATAATAAACCATATTTGTTTTTTCTCTAAATTATGAGCAGTTAAATTGCTGTAAGTATAATACTCACAAGTGATATACCTAATAGAAAAATTAATGAAAGGGGCCAAGATTTTAATACTAACGATACTCGTGAAGTTGTTAAATTTTCCAACATATTAAAGCAATTTAGTATTTATCTCCTGTTTTCTTTACGAAATACCTTTTGTTGCTTATATTTACCTGTCGAAGGCAGGGTAGACACGTTTTACTTTATTTTTATTACTTCTGTGTGTATCTATTCCCTTCGGCTTCCTGAAATCCACTCCCTCGACTGACCATATACAGTAAAATTATATTTTGTAGACGTATGAGAAGAATACCCTCTTCAGAGCGACAGTTGTTTACTTTACAAGAAAAGCTTATTTTAAAACGCCGATACTATACAAACTTCATACTAACGTAACGAATAGCAGCTTATAAACGTCATAGATGTATTGCAAATTGTCCAAAAAGCTTAATCTTTCTATTTTGTGTAAAGTACCTAATGTGGTTTGTTTAATATATGCCATATTTAATATTAAATCAGATTTGGGTGGGATTCATTTATTATGACTCCGCCTAGAGTGATTAACCCCTAATTATGACAATTAGGGGAAGTACGGCTATGATGGCATCCTTTTTTATAAATATGCGTAACTATGTTCATTTAATCCGCAATAGATATTTAACCATGGCAAAATTCAAAGAATAGGAAGTAGTTTATAAATAACCAATCTAAGCTATTCCAAAATAATATATTTCTATAAAATATATATTTCGATTTTATTGCCAAGTGTGCCAGCATATAGGTACCTATGTAATGTAATGATGGCACACCATATGTGGTAATGATGGCATAGGTAGATACTAATTATTTACAATAGATAAAAAAATTAATGTAAGCAGGATTTTCATCATCAGAATCATCTTGAAATTGTGGTACATTTGGATCCAGATTTTTATAACACAACATCGAATTCAACCCTTTTCTTGATTTTTCTTGCGGACTTTCTCAGTTCTTTTGCTTTTTGGTCTGCTTCCTTGAGTTTTAGTAGTTCAATAGTGGGTGTTTTATTCAAAACACCTTGCGCATCTGATCTTTTGCGTATTCAATCCATTTGAGGGACTGGTGATAATTCTTGTATAAAATCAATCGCATTTGAAAAAGTCACTGGAATCTTTATTGATGACAGGCTACTTACTTCAACTACAGAAGATTCTGATAAGTTTTTCTGACCTAAGCAGAAATTTCCTATCGCATTCATGCAACAAACTACTATGAAATGCTGACCTCTTTCAGCAGCAGTTAATGAGCCTACTTGATTCTTCCCTTTGCAGACAAAAATTTTGTCAGAACGAGATTGGACAGTGGACAATCCAGATTAGTCCATGTTAAAAATTTGTCCAGGCGTAAATTTGTATTCTTCAATTACTTTTGTCAAATTTTCAAAATATGCTTTGATATTTGGTCTATTGAATGCTTGAGCTCGTGCAAGAGAGGTTGCTTCAGGAATTCGGAGACTTATGGAAGGATTTCTCTTTAGAAAGCTACGAAGCCAGTCCCACCCAGCTAATTCTTTTGTGCTATTAAAGTTATGTTTTAGACTTAGCTTTTCAGCAAGTTGAAAAGCTAATTTTATCACATCAGAACACGTTAATCCAAAGAACCTTAGTTCTAACATTTTTATATGGTCAACTATTTATTGTTCTCTTTCTTTATTAAAGATAGGTAATCTACCTCCTAAAAATCCTACATCATTACCTTTTAGCACCTTATTACTATCCGAAACCCTTCGCCGATGTGTTCTTGTTGGAACATTAAATGTCTTCGAAGCGAGTTTCCGTCTCATATGTTTCGAATATATAGCATCTATAGCTTCTCCCATATTATCAGCTGACCATTGCTGGCTTTCTTGCTTGTTATTCATGTCGTTTATGCTATAACAAATAGAAAATTATAATTTCTATCAACATTAAAACATTAATGTACTTATAAACAACATCTGCATATTGGTATGATGCTATCATAGACATAGTAAATGTATGCCACCATGCCCGAAGTGACACGTCTTTGTGGGAATGTGTGGCACGTGTATTGTAACGTACGAACTAACTACCGGCCTTAATTTGATGTTATAATGTACATTTATATTTCAATCAATACAATTTGTATGTTTCAACTAATTGAATAAAAAAAAACGCACTTTAGTAAAACCATAATAAAAATTTTACATACCTACTAAGTTAAATTTGGGATATTGTACCAGAAATACCCAAGTAATTTAGTTGTAAATACACAGATAAGACGCTACCACACTAATGTATTGATGACTGCTTACTTTGCAACCATAGCAATCGAGATATCATAGAAAATCGTCATGTGCCATCATAGCCACGGTGCCATCATAGCCGTACTTCCCCTATTATTACTAAGGACTAGATAAATAAGCACGCTTTAACTTGAAAAAGATAGTGCTTAAAAAAGCACGATACGATAAAAAGCTCAATTTATGCCAAAGTAAGTAATAAAAAAGAAAAATTAGACAGATATTTCTACGCAAACTTTCTAAATTACAATAAAAATATAAATTTAAATTAACATTAAAAACATTAGAATAAATAAACTGGCGATCCTTATGAAATTTTGATGAAATTATCAGAAAAACTCTAGCATAGCCTGGAGCGTGTTCCTCTAAAGTTTGATACCGATCGAACTAAAAATAAAAACATTTTCCATCATTTAATCTTATAGATATCGGATCACCTGTGATTCTTCGCGGTTAGATTACTAATAACCCCTGAAGTTGCACTAATGATCTTATTTACATTGCATCACCTGTTATTATTCAGTAATTAGATTATTAAACGTGGATGTATGTCTATGGGTGGGTGTATATGTTCCCTATAGACTCCGAAACCGCTGAACCGCTTTTGATGAAATTTTCAGGAAAATTTTAGCATGGTCTGGAGAGTGTTGCTGTGAAGGTTGGTGGGCGATAAAAATGTTTTTTTTTTTTGGCGTAGCAATTCGTTCATGGTAACGCTAGTTTCATAATAAAAATACAAAATCTAACCTAGTTTATATTCTAAAATAAAATCATAACACATTGGATTAAAAATAAACATAAGGAAGTATTGTGATAATGAAAATTTTCGACCTCGAGATTTTTGCAGATGTTCACGTTTTGAAGTCTTCTGATACCGAAAAAGTGGTTTTTAAAAAATGTCTGTGTGTGTGTGTGACCACGATAGCGGTCAAACCGCTATAGGTGTCAATTTCAAATTTTATATTTACGAATATAATCTCCCTCTTGAGCTCTGATTAGATTTTCAGTAAAATTGGCAGATCGGAAGCAGTAGTTTACTTCAGTGAAAAAATCGAATTTTGCCAATTATTCGTCAACTACTAAATTTAAACAAATTTGTAAAGAATTCATATATACTCAAAATTAAATTTGAGAAGAATTTTATTAAAAAAGTAGGTCTTTTACTCTTATCGAAAATCAGTTCTTTGCGAATATTTCGCAAGTCATGCTTTTTAGACAGGTACGTTACGAGTATAAAAGAATTTAGAACTTAATTTTCAATATCTTTTGTATAAAAAGAATTTCAAAATTCGGACCGGAAGTAACACTCTTATCGAATAGCAATTTTTGGAAATATTTCGTAAATTATGCATTCTATATATATTTGTCAAGAGTACAAAAGCATTTAGAGTTGGATTTGAAATATTTTTTGTATAAATAAAATTTCAAAATTCGGACCGGAAGTAACACTTTTACTCTTACGGAATAGCGATTTTTGCAAATATTTCGTAAATTATGCATTTTATATATATTTGTCAAGAGTACAAAAGCATTTAGAGTTGGATTTGAAATATTTTTTGTATAGATAAAATTTCAAAATTCGGACCGGAAGTAACATTTTTACTCTTACGGAATAGCGATTTTTGCAAATATTTCGTAAATTATGCATTTTATATATATTTGTCAAGAGTACAAAAGCATTTAGAGTTGGATTTGAAATATTTTTTGTATAAATAAAATTTCAAAATTCGGACCGGAAGTAACACTTTTACTCTTATGGAATAGCGATTTTTGCAAATATTTCGTAAATTATGCATTCTATATATATTTGTCAAGAGTACAAAAGTATTTAGAGTTGGATTTGAAATATTTTTTGTATAAATGAAATTTCAAAATTCGGACCGGAAGTAATACTTTTACTCTTAGCGAGTAGCATTTTTTTGCAAATAAAGTATGTATCCTATAGAGATCTATTGAGACTGGAAGTACTTAGAATAGCATTTTGAATAATTTTTGTATAAAATAATTTTTAAAATTGTATGATTTGAAACGCTCATACGTATAAGAAAGTCGTGCGGTGACCACACCTCATTTTTTCACAAGTGAAAGTTTTACCTTCTCTGTTTTATATCTTTGAAATATTTGACATAATTTTGGATACATAATGTGTGTTAATGTATCTTTTAGCTAGGGAACCTGAAAAAAATAATAAAAATTTATTGTTTTCTTTAAAATGAAATATGAATATATTAGTAGTGGATTTTGAAGAAAACACAAAAATATCAATATCTCGAAAACTATTGGCTTTTTTATGAGGCAAATTTAGCTAAATCTATTGTAAATGACCTGTATTAATATCTAGGTTTAAGTACTAGTCATCCTGTATATGGACATGTAGCTCCAATAATAACAAAGTCTGCAGTGGACATATTTTATACGGAATGAATTTAGAATAGTCAATAGAAGCTAATGAAGCTTGCAATTAACGTCATAATGCACGTGCTTGTTTTATATCACGGTGACAACTAATCCAATAAACAGACGGAACGGAAGGTATATACAATGTTATAGCGTGTATGAACCTGATCACTACGTCGGTGTTTTATTCCTGACGTAGTTTCATTCAAATATTTATATTAAATTTTAAATTACCATTACTTACTAATTTTGTGTTTAGGCTAAAGCAAATAATTACTTAAGTAAAAATTTGAAAAATACTTATTAACAGTTCATACATAACACGCAAAATATTTATTCATTTGCAAATAAATCACAGAAAGCTATATGACGTCAATAATGCAAAAGTTTTTTAAATCTATTTTTACTTTCTTATACGTAGTATAAGGAAGTTTGTATTGTGATGATGAACATTTTCGACCTCGAGATTTTTGCAGATGTCCACGTTTTGAAGTCCCCCGATACCTACCGAAAAAGTGGTTTTTAAAGGATGTCTGTGTGTCTGCCTGTCAGTGTGTGTGTGACCACGATTGCGGTCAAACGGCTATAGCTATCAATTCCAAATTTTGTTTTTATAAGTATAATCTCCCTCTTGAGATCTGATTAGATTTTCAATTAAATCGACAGACCGGAAGTAATAGTCTACTTCAGTGAAAAAATTGAATTTTGCCAATAATTCAAAATTAAATTTGAGAAGAATTTTATTAAAAAAGTTTTTTGAAATTCCTACCGAAAGTAGGCTTTTTACTCTTATAGAAAATCAGGTTTTTGCAAATATTTTGCAAGTCATGCTTTCTATGCAACTACATTACGAGTATAAAGGTATTTTAACATAATTTTCAATAAATTTTCTAAATTCGGACCTAAAGATTGCTTTATTTCCTTAAGAGAAACCTGTGCCAAGCAGTCTGTGTTTTCGGGTCAAGAATTTTCAAACTGCCAATGTAGGCCTTCAAAAACCCAGTGGCATACTAAACGATGTGTCTGTTTCAAGACTGGAAATTTGTGCAACAGTAGATGCCATTCCAGCAATACCTGCCAAAATAAATTGTCCAATTGACAGCTTCTTTTGTCCAAAAATACAATCTTTCTGGTTTACTTGTGTTTATTTTATTGTTTATTTCGTTTTAAGAGAAGAAGTCTATTCGCCTACGACATTTGTCTTATTGTGAATCTTTTTGCCTAAAAACCCAGCTGGCAGATACCATTTGCCTAAGAAAATAGTTTTTGAGCAGAAATAAATGATATGGAGCTATTTGCCAAGGTAGATATCATTTGCCTAGGCGAAAATAACTATTAGCTTGCGACATATACATATATCTGATCGACTCAGTGTCGAAGATCAACCACTTTGAGGCCATTCGTGTTTCTTGTCCTTTAATTCACCTTTTTCATTTCATGTACATATTTTATATGTTAAGGTGTTAAGGTTCATTGCACTTTGACAAAACGCACAAATCTACATCTTATTAGTACATATCCTCTTAGTGAGATTTCAAATTCTTGTACTCTTTAATGAATTAATATTGCATCCAATTTATTCCTCTTCGCATTTTTCTGATTTTCATTATACACAATTACTATCCTGCAAAATGTATTATATAGCAAACTATTGGAATTTCCTTTTTTTTTGTAATTAGACAATGTTGTAAAATAAATTACTTATACCGAGGTCGTCATATTTTAATTTCTGATAGGAAAGTAGTAAGTGGAAAAGAGCGCGACGAATTAAACTAAAGATAGACATAAGCGAGGCTGCCACACTGGACATTTGTAAGGCGTGGGGGTCCCCCGCCACTCCGTTGCTCTCCCTCCACTGTTAGCAAGCAGGCATCGCTGCATATGTATAAGATCATCTTCTGCATATGATAGAAGTGCAAACCGAAATTAAAATTTGACGCTTACGGTATATGTCCACAATTTGACATAGTAGATAGTTCGGCAATACTACAACTAGTGTTATATATTTTGCCAAAATATTTCTGATCAATTCTAAAGTTCTTTAAACTTTGATGCAAATTTACAATTATCTTCTTATAGTATGTTATGTTTGAAGATTTTGATTGAACAGTATCGAAAATTAACTCAGTTTGCTCAAAAATAAGTGTAAAGAAAATTTTAAAAAGCATTTAATTCACCGGTAATCACAAAAGCTCCGTCATAAGTTTGATAAATTAGTTTATTAGGGATATCATATTTATTAAAATTTTCTATCAAAAAAATTAAATAAGTGGGTAGCAGTTCGACCTTCACTACATCAAAGAATTCCAAAAATTTTGAAATTTTATTTAAACAAAAAATAATCCCAACCTAGCTCTAAATACTTTTGCCGTCTTAATAAATATATATATATATATAGAAAGCATAATTTACGACGTATTTGCAAAAAATCGCTATCCGATAAGAGTAAAAGTCTTACTTCCGGTCGGAATTTTGAATTGTTTGTTATACAAAAGGTATTGAAAATCAAGCTTTAAATACTTTTATACCCGTAATGTACCTGCCTAGAAAACATGACTTGCGAAATATTTGCAAAAAACTGATTTTTGATAAGAGTAGAAGACCTACTTCCGGTAGGAATTTAGAAAATAAAAATGAAATTTAATAATCTTTTTTGTGTTGATTGATTTTTATAAATTAAAATTATTGCCCGTAAAACTGTTCAAGCACCAAAAAAACAGGATGGGCAACGCCCGCTTACCCACCACGAAGAGCCGCCTCTGTACGAAATTGCACTAATCTAGGGAATTTTATAATAAAACATACATTGCATTTGAAATGAATCTTCCCGTTTAATATATAAAAATATCATTTCACAGTAATGTTTGTTGAAGCTTCTGAAAATTTTGTAGAATATAAATTTGAACAGTTAAATTCATCTCCACAAACGAATTTACGTAAATATTTTTTCTAAATGATGTGGATTCTCTGTAGTATAACAAATGAATACCTTTAGAATCTAGTGGTACTAATAATGAATATGATGACTATCTAATTATAAAAGTGCTTAACCACTTGTAAATAAAGAAATAATCTTCCGAAAGTACCATCATTAGTATAACATCCGATTACCGTCCTTATGTTCTAATAGCGGCTTTTCACGAATTACAAGCGATTTATCAAATAGATTAGTGTTTCATTTCTTGTCTGTTTTTGCTTTTACAGTTGGCTACACCTCCCAGGATGTTATTTATCGCTGGAACAAGCACAGGCAAGTGGCCATTGCCGAAGACATGAAGCTATCTCAGTTCGATTTAATCGCCACCCCCGCAGCTAATCACACGGACACCGTAATCAGCAGCGATTCAAAATCAGGTGTCCGAAGTGTTACCATCACTATCAGTAAGAAAATTAGACCGCTCTTAATTGGATATATTCAGAGATCTAAAATTCGACGACTCGTTCGCGTCGGTGTGATTATATTATTATGTACGTTGTTCCGGAAATTGAAACCATTACATCATAAACACTTTAATTACATTCAGTAGTAGGTACATAACGAATTTCGAGACCGAGAATGCGAAATATGGGCGTATATCTTTGATGAATATCAAATATATGTATGTACATACGTATGTATATGTATGTGTTTACGGCATGTGATAAGCTAATTTCTGTGCCTATTCGAACCGTGTAATTTTAACACGAAGTTAATTACATAAATAATTACTAACAAATTCTAGTTTTTGTCCGTAGTATATGCTTATTTATATGTCAAAGTGTTCAAACACTTTGACTTATAAACTTCATTTAAGCACCGCCAACTGTATTCATATGTTTACAAACACATACAGTGCGATTTTTAATGTCTGAAGTACGTTTGAATTTACCGACATAAAAAAGATTTGATTTGATGGCACTTACTGCCTGATTCTATTACTAATTTTAAATTGAAAAAAAGTATTTGGTTTTTAATATTCCAATAATTATTAGAGGATAAGTCTACATTTTATTGCTTTTTAGACCTTTTCCAAAAGTACGAGGAAAGATCGGAATGTTTCTAGAACGAACCAGAAGATGGCGTCGTACGCGTGTACCGGTCATGTGTTTTGAGTGTCCTATCTCATATACCGTAAGCGTCAAATTTTAATTTCGGTTTGCACTTCTATCATATGCAGAAGATGATCTTATCATATACAGCGCTGCCTGCTTGCTAACAGTGGAGGGAGAGCAACGGAGTGGCGGGGGACCCCCACGCCTTACAAATGTCCAGTGTGGCAGCCTCGCTTATGTCTATCTTTACTTTAATTCGTCGCGCTCTTTTCCACTTACTACTTTCCTATCAGAAATTAAAATATGACGACCTCGGTATATTGTTCCCATATACAAAAATCGAGATTAATACTATATGTGACAATTACAGAGGTATATCTTTGTTGAGTCAGGTGGGAAAGATATACCGGGTGTCTGTTTAAGCTCGGCAACCGTTTATCGTACAACCAGGCGGAAAAAATCTTGATAGTAAAACGGACCACGAGAATTTCAACAAAAAATTTTTAAGTTTCCAAAATGATGCCAAGGGGGCGCAATTTTTAAGATGAATTAAAAATTCGATAATTTTTCCTTAAATTCTAGATTAAGATAGATTAAAATTTTAACTAGCAACATTTTTAGACGTTTTCGTACAATTTTCATTTGAAATTTTTTGATCTAACTCCCATACTAAGGGGGGGGGTATGTTTGAGTACAAAAGTAGGTATAAATAATTTCGGTTCGCCCCAACGGATTTTAATGTTTCTGGGCTCATTAGATAAAGAATTTTACAAAGAATTGAAGGATATGTAGTACGAAATTATCCCGAAAGAAGACATTATTGTGTTTTTATTCGCCTTGCGAGATGTTCTTGAATTTTATTTATGGGGCAGAATAATAGACATAGTTTTCACAAAAAGCAGATTATAACAATTGCTGCCTCTGAAATTGAAGTAACTGTGCTCTCTACTAATCGACAAGTAAACATGTGTATTGAAAATAATGGTGAACACTTTGAACATTTGTTAAGTTCAAGTTTTTTTTTGTACTTTCTGATTTAATTTTTTTTTTTCGTTTATATTACTTGGTCGATATATTGTCTTATTTATGTGTAGGTATAATAATAGGTTATTTTACTTACTTCCATATTATAGGCGGGGATGAATTAGATGTCAATTTTTATACCCTTTCGTTATTAATGAGTAGGCTTCGGATAAATATGCATTAAAAAAGTACAAAATATGCATGTAAATATGCATCTAAAATATTAAAAATATGCATTTAAATATGCATTAAAAAATCGTTTATTAGATTTAAATGAAACATTTTTTATAGGTTATATTGGTCTATTTACAATAAATTTAAAGATTTTTACTATGACATGATGTAATAAATTGTCAAATATAAATTTACGCCTATAATCATCAAAAATATTTGTAAATTCTGAAAAACATTGTTCCACGTCACATGATGGAGCGAATGATAAATCCACTATGTCAGTGAGATTCAAATTACTAGAAGCAACAGCAGTTACCTCATTTTGTAAAATCATAGAAATATTTTTCAAAATTTGATATTCAGTATTTTTATCTAAAACTGACAACATTTTTTTTGCAAAACTACAATTTTTTAATTTACTTAACCTATCAAAAACATTTTCAACAATTTGTATGCTGTTTTCTAAAGGAAGTCCCTTGGTTTCCAATTTCAAAATAGCCTCAGAAATACAAGTAAAATTTAATATAATGAAAATCAAATCTTTGCGCAATCCTCTTTGTGTTAAAGCGTTTTGAGCATCCTCTATACTTTTCGCTTCTTCAGGATCGAAATCGTTCACAATACGGGAAATAAGCTCAAAATGTTGAGCGTAATAGTTTCAATCCAGTTGCCCCATCTTGTAAGAATTGGGGACGGCGGAAGTGGAATCCCACGACCAGCAATATCTATAAACTTGCCTACGCGAGAAGGTGCTTTTAAAAACACTTTCTTGGTCGATGATATTAACAAATTTACATTTGTATAAACGGAACGCACTAATTCGGCCACTCGATGTAAGCCATGCGCCACACAAGTAACGTCAGTCATTTGTGAATAAAGTATTTTCAAACCACTCATTGCTTTACACATGTATGGAGCAGCATTCGTACACACAACGAGCACTTTTTCGTAGCAAATGCCTGTTGGCCACAAAAAATTTAGCGCATCATTGAAAAATGTGGCAATTGTTGTATGGTTCACTTTTTCCAACACTTTCATTTTTAACAGATACGATTTATTTCTTTCGTCTTCAACTTCCAAAATACCAAAAACAAAATTTGCTATGCTTCTTTGTTCTATCATACATCCGTTGTTTCATCTAAAGATACCCAAATATTTCTATCTTTAGCTTTTTCCCGCAGCTTTTGTATTGTGGCGTTATATAATAGCAGAACATAGTTTTTTCGCAGTGTAGATTCGTCTGGAATATTTTGCTTGGTATGTTTTTCCAAAAAGGTTTTAAATGCTTCATTTTTTAATTTCGCCAACGGTATGTTCGCATAAATTAGAGATTTACACACTTCCCCGTTAAATGGTGAACGACTGGGAGCAGGTTTTAATATAGCTGGTACTAACATCTGCTGTTTACTTCCTAAGCTTCGGTTCTTCTTTTTTTGGTGCTTACTGGTTTGTAAATGCTGCGTCACTTGGCACCTTTTTGTTGCTGTTTGCACTCACTTCACAGTATTTACAAACGCTGACGTCTTTGACAAGTTGGTTTAAAATTGCGCTAACTGATCGTTTTTCTTTCGACATTTTTATCACTGGGATGTTCGCTTCTCAAAATCAAACAACAAAGTTTTGGAATATTCCACTCCTTGCGGGTTGGGTACTTGATAATCGGCTGTTTGGGATTTACCAAATATATTTTCGAAGGACTGTGACGGTTCTATTAGATTTGTTTTGTAATGTAATTCGAGAATAATAGGACTTCTATAAAAAGGCAGCCGGACAGAAAAAGCATTCTTCATTAATTCATTCAGAGTCGGTTATGTAAATACGTGTGTACCAAATAAATACTCTTACATAAATCTGTCATATAAATATTCTTAGATAAATTTGTACGTAAATAGTATTTTGTGTTACTGTGATTCAATAATTATGGTTTTATTGAATTTAGTTTATATATAGGTAGTTCGTTTGTTTCAAGAGTGTTCTTTAATTTCATTTTCAATTATATTTTTATTTTGTGTTTTAAATATAGATTTTTAAAAATAAATAGTGAGTGAATTGTTTATTATTTTTCGGACCCATAAAAATCATTACATTATGTTAAAAAAGAAAATGTTAACTGGGAAATATGCAGATAAAACTGAAAATGACTAAAATATGCACTTCAACTCAAAAATGACTTAATTATGCATTAGAATATGCAGTTATGCAAATGCATATTTATCCGAAGCTTATTAATGAGTAAATGATTTGGTTATAACTAATGCATTATATTATATTGTGTTTTTTCTCGTTATTGTCTACTTAGTTCATGAGTTATGGAAATTATTTTTGCTGTTTTCCTATAATTTGATGTATATCTGTTGGGTAATAAAAATATTATTATTATTATTTTGTTTCAATGTCTAAAAAGACAAGACATGAAATATAAAAATAGCCAGAGAATTTAAAAACTTCCAAAAGGAGAATCTAACGTAACATGTGCAATGAATTAAAATATCGAAAAAAAGATGGAAATGAATATATTAATGGAAGAGTATAATGAAAAATCAAGTAAAAACGAACTATACAGTGTCTAGTGACCCTCTTAAAATTAAAATAAAATTATTACTCGCAATAAATAAATAAATTTATATTTAAAAATTTTAATTTTTCTGGATTGTCTTCGTATGACTATATCTTCGTCAAGAAAAAAGGTGCAACTTCCGGTTTTCGTCATACTCTTCAGTTTTTTATGTGCTTCAATATTATGATATTAAAAATATACCGTTCTATTTAAAATTTAAAAAAAAAATAATATACATAAATTGAGAACAGCGCCCCCTGTTAGTTTTTTTGACAACCACGTAATTTCGTACTACATATCCTTCAATTCTCTGAAAAATTCTCTATCTAATGAGCCCAGACACATTAAAATTCGTTGAGACAAACCGAAATTATACCTACTTTTGTACGCAGACAAACCCCCCTCCACCCTCCCCTTCGTATGAGACTTAGATCTAAAAGTTTCAAATGAAAATTGTATAAAAACGTCTGAAAAAGTTACTAGTACAAATTTTAATCTATCTTAATTTAGAATCAAATGAAAAATTATCGAATTTTTAATTGATCTTGAGAATTGCGCCCCCTTGCGAACATTTTGGAAACTTAAAAATTTTTGTGAAATTCCCATTTTATTATCAAGATTTTTTCCGCTAGGATGTACGACAAACGGTTGCCGAGATATGGCCGGTGGCCGAGCTTAAACAAACACCCGGTATGAAAGAATCTTGGAAAGAAGATTGAGAGAAGAGATAGATGGAACATTGAATGACAATCAATATGGATTTAGAGCGGGTAGAGGAACTCATGACCTGATATTCTGCTTGAGTCAACTAACATCTAAGACGTTGAGGTACAACAAAAACCTCTGTATGTGCTTCGTGGATTTGGAAAAAGCTGTCGACAGTGTTCCCAGGGTACGCAGTACGTCCCATATCGTATGGGACGTACTATGGAAAGAACAAAACTAAATAAATGAAATTAGAGCATTTTATAATAAATGCAGAATTGTTGTGAGAACTGGTAATATCAGGTTGCAGGTGTTGCAATAAAGGGGTAAGACAGGGTGGGATACTTAGTCCGTTATTATTTATAATAGTCATGGATAAATTATCACAAAGGATTGAAAATGAACTGAATGGAATACAAGTACGGGTGAGAAAATTAGAGCCAGTGATAATAAGAGAACTTATGTATGCTGATGACTTGGTGTTAACGGCGGAAAATGAGGACACATTGCAGAAACTGATAAACGAGTGGAATAAAGCTTTTAAGGAAATCGGATTAAATGTAAATATTAATAAAACGGAGGTAATGATTGTATCAAATAGAATTAAATACCAATATCGATGGAAATAGGTTAAAACAAGTAGAATTGTTTAAATACGTGAGATCAAAAATTAGCTATGAAGACAGGTTAGAGTACGAAATCAACAGCCGCATAAGTACTGCTTCAATTATGCATTAGGGAAATCTATTTTCGGAAAGAAGGTGATTTCAAAGGAAACAAAAGTGAGGGTTTTTAAGTCCGTAATAGTTCCCATTCTGACGTATGGAAGTGAGGCATGGGTACTCACCGAGCAGCTTAAAAGCAAATTACAAGCACTTGAAATGCGCGCATTTTCCTAATCATGAATAAAACCGAATTATGTGCAGTCATTAAAAAAAAAAATTAAACGTGGTCGAACAAGCATGGAAAATGCACTGCGTTCTGGGAGACCAAAAACATCTACTGATAAAGAAACTCTTAGAAAAGTTCATAAAATCGTATTGTATGATCGCCGATTAAAGTTGAATGAACTAGCAGAGGCAGTAAGCATATCATCTGAGCGCGCACATTACACTTTACATCAACATTTGGAAATGAAAAATTTCAGTGCAAGATGGGTGCCGCGTTTGCTGTCAGTCGATCAAAGCTCGTGTGACCATTTTTCAGCGATGTCTAGACATGTTCAAGCGTAATCCTGAAGATTTTTTTGGAAACCGTAGATAAAACGTAGATACACCACTTCACTTCAGAGACTAAAACTCAACCAAAGCAGTGGACAATCGGCCAATACAAAGCCATCAGCTGAAAAGGTAGAGGCTACCGTCTTTTGGGATTTCCGAAGAATAATTTTTATTGACTACTTGCAACATGGGTGGATCACTGGCGACTGGTGAGTACGTTTTGGTGGAGCGATTACATATATAAGACTGATTAGTTTATTATCGATGATATGCTCGGCATCTGGGATTATATCACCGATAATACATAAACAAATCAGTCATGTGTATGTAATTGCTCCACCTAAACGTACTCACAGCCACGACTGTAGACGGGGGGGGGGAGTAATAACAGGCGTGTATTATGCGTCGTTATTAGACAGATTGAACAAAGAAATCAAAGTCAAATGGGCTCATTTGGCATAGAAAAAAGTATTGCTCCACCAAGACAATACCCGATCCAACAAGTCGGCAATTGCGATGGCAAAACTGCACGAATTACGATAGCAATTAATTGAACATGCACCATACTCGCCAGATTTGGCCCCTTTGGACTTTTTTTACTTCCGTACCTCAAGAAATGGTTGACTGGAAAGAAATTCTCATCGAATAATGAAATTACCGAAGCTGTAAATGAACATTTGGAAGGTTTTGATGGCTTTTACTTTTCTGAAGGAATGAAAGGTCTTGAAAAACGTTGGACTAAATGTATCGAGTTAAAGACTATATAGAGAAATAACTATGATTTTACCCCGAAAAGTGGTATTCTGTGTCTCATCCTAGAAACTTCCGATCCTCCCTCGTAATACAATGTGAATACTAAGTGCCGATTTTTCCAACTCCGATTAAAATGCTAGGTTAACTTATCATTGATTATTTCTAACCGGTATTTTTCAATACGAAGAAACACGCGCTGTGTCAATTACAACTAAACAACCTCTGAAGATACAGGAACACGCATTTAACGTCTTTGTCGTTATTCTTTAGTTTAAGGATTTATTGTACAAAGTTGGTAACGTATTTGCTATTGTATTTGAACTAATTTACTATATTATGTGCTTATATATTCGGGCCATTTTTCACATTCGAATTTGTTCGTTGTACTTTTTGCCCTTATTTTATTCTTTTGATTGCCCTTATTTTGTGATTATAAATTTTATTTTAGTAAATAAGGTGAGAGTGCCAGTAATAATTATTAATGTAGATTTTAACAGTTCTGCCAAAAGTACTTAAAGTGTCTGCATAAGCTCTGAACGTCAACCTGCCAACCTGTTTTCAATTTTATTTGTAATTTTTCAAGATAGTTTAATATTGTAACGTTTTCGGGTTCCAATAAACAACGCGTGCAATTATTTATTTAAAACAGTCTGTATATTTATGTACTTAAAATTATTTAACAATATAAAAATATAAAACTAACTTAACACACTTAAACTACTACTAATAAATTAAAATTAACACTTGTATTTATTTACTACTACTATTATTTATATCTCTGTCCGTATTTATTTATATCACACTATTTATATAAAACGGCACTACTATATTTATTTCCACGCTACCACTACGTAAGGACTTTCCCGAACTACTCCGCCCGCAATGAATGAATCCCGTAATGTCCCCGCGATTACTTCCGTAATGACCGCCGTAATGAATCATGCCGCCTTATATACCGATGTGAAGATTACTAGAGCATTCCTCTAAATTCCATACTTCTCTCGATGTGTTGAAGGTTGAAGAATATTCCAGACATTTGTCTCCGCTTTCGATACAGTACCATGCGTAAGTGTATGGCTCACCGCTTTACGATATTTACCGGCCGAGAGATAATTTATGGTCTTTTTTGTGCGTCTGACAATTTCGTTTTTATCGCGCCGAGAGAACTCAATTCGTTTTATTTAATGTAAACACATTTCGTTACATTGCCCCCTTCTTAAAAACTGCGTTTCGTCCCGAAACAGACAAGACCATGTTCTTGACGCTGGCGGATGACGAAATCCACACCGGGACCCACGGGTGCACCCAGCCGTCTTGTGGCAATGGCAATCCACCGTCCCAGGCTGCACAACGGGCTGATCGGGCCGACAGCCGCACAAGACCATTTCCGTACCAGCACGCCGAAACACTGCCTCCA
Source organism: Amphimallon solstitiale (assembly GCA_963170755.1). Taxonomy (NCBI): domain Eukaryota; kingdom Metazoa; phylum Arthropoda; class Insecta; order Coleoptera; family Scarabaeidae; genus Amphimallon; species Amphimallon solstitiale. The sequence continues at coordinate 74,652,447 of OY720678.1, forward strand.
GCATGTTTCCTGCGATTTTCCATACCAAACGGTCTAATCCACATCCTGCTCGTGTGCACTCCCGTGTGCCTCGTAGATCGACAAGGGATTCCCATAAGCTGGCTCTCTAGGTTTTCCAGCAATTTGTCGCACATCCGCCACTTCACCGCCGTCACGTCCATGGTATGGGGCAACTGGTTGAAACACACCATCCCTGGCTCACTATGAGGTGTTAGTCTCATGCGATAAACGACGTCATCTATTTGCTCTAGTATTTCGTATGGTCCCTCCCAGTATTCTTGGAGCTCTGGGGACAGGCATCGGCGACGATGAAGATCATACAACCAAACAAGGTCTCCTTCTCGGTAACCATCTCTCTCGGCTTGCACGTGGTAACTATTCTTCGTTCTGTCGCTGGCATCCTGAGTGTGATGCCGTACTCGCTCGTGGACATCCTTCAACCTTCGCCAGGATCCACTGACGCAGTCTTCTCCATTTGGGTTCTCCACAACACACTTGAGTAGATCCATCCTCTACTTTCAGAGAGTCCCATTGAGCCCAGTAGGATTCCAGTCCCTGTGAACGAGCAGCCACTTCTTGCCAAGCTGGTCAGCGACCAATTCCCTTCCAAACCATCAATGAACCAAGGTCTTCATCAGCTTCTTGACCAATCCGCAAATTGTCAGGATGCCACTGATCGTCAACCATGGCAGTTCTGAATGTTTTGGCCGATTTTTCTTCTAGTCTGTTACTATGCCTGCAGTCTTCTAGACGTGGTCTTCTTGCAACAGCATCAGCAATTTGCTGTTGCACAGATGCACTTTGCGCTATTTATTTTGAGGCTCCACGATAATGGATCGACGATTGCCTCTTCTCATCGACCCGTTTCATTTTCCGCTGCTCCGCTATGGTTTTCTTGGGCTTCTTCGCGCATCTCCATTTCCATTTCCATCTCCATTTCCAATTCCAGCATCGGAGCGTTCTTCTCTTAGGTTGCACCTTATTCACCAATCGTCGGACTACCTGTCCCAGGTGCGCATGTCCATACTTCATCTCAAGACGCTTGATTGATTTAAGATAGTCTTGACACTCTTCCGGAAGTAAGGTCTGCAGAGCATCACTGGCCTGTCTTCTTAATGACACAATCAGACCAGTATCTTTCATCGGGGACGTCCACCCATTTGCTCCTGCAGCGGCTTCGAATTGATTCCGGTACGACATCCATGACGTCTTTCCATCGAAGGTGGGAGGTTTTATCTTTACCTTCGCTGTTCGGGCAATCTCCAGGCTTCCGCTTGAGATATCATGGGGACCGCAGTCGTTCATCGCTGGCAACTGAAGCGGAACCCCAAACTCGTCCCCCATTCCGAACACGCGCTCCTCCACTTTCTGTTCCATGGCTTCGATGGCCTCAGAAAATTCCTGCTTCCCATTCGATGAATTCTCTTGAATGTCTTCCTTAAAAGTAGTCTCGAGTTTTGAATTACTTGCAATTTCATCTCCAAAGCTTTTGAATTATTTGCAATTTCATCTTTCAAAGCTTTTGAATCATTTGCAAACTCATTTCCCAAAGCCTTTGAATTATTTGCAATTTCATTTCTTGAAGCTTTAAAACTCTTTGCAATTTCATCATTTAGAGTCTTGAAATGTTTTACAACATCTTTTATAGTCTTCATATCAGTCTCGAATTGTTTTGCAATTGCATCTTTAATTTCTTCCACTATTACGCTTAAATCAGGCTGTACTGTTCTCGGGATCCTCACCTTCATTTATTAAAAGGTCACGAAGCCGGTCCTGGAGAATTGTTTTTTTTCCAGACGCATCTGCGTCCCTTTCTTCCAATTCTGCCCTTAACTCGGAGACCTTTAATTCTTCCAAACGTTTGGTAGCCATTTATTTATTTATTTATTTATTTGCACTTCTATATTGTTTATCCCACACTGACACCAATTGTAACGTTTTCGGGTTCCAATAAACAACTCGTGCAATTATTTATTTAAAACAGTCTGTATATTTATGTACTTAAAATTATTTAACAATATAAAAATATAAAACTAACTTAACACACTTAAACTACTACTAATAAATTAAAATTAACACTTGTATTTATTTACTACTACTATTATTTATATCTCTGTCCGTATTTATTTATATCACACTATTTATATAAAACGGCACCTACTATATTTATTTCCACGCTACCACTACGTAAGGACTTTCCCGAACTACTCCGCCCGCAATGAATGAATCCCGTAATGTCCCCGCGATTACTTCCGTAATGACCGCCGTAATGAATCATGCCGCCTTATATACCGATGTGAAGATTACTAGAGCATTCCTCTAAATTCCATACTTCTCTCGATGTGTTGAAGAATATTCCAGACATTTGTCTCCGCTTTCGATACAGTACCATGCGTAAGTGTATGACTCACCGCTTTACAATATTTACCGGCCGAGAGATAATTTATGGTCTTTTTTGTGCGTGTGACAATTTCGTTTTTATCGCGCCGAGAGAACTCAATTCGTTTTATTTAATGTAAACACATTTCGTTACAATATATTAACGACATATCTAGATTGACTCCAAAATATGTTCGACAAAAGTGATGGTTTAATAAGGTGTTAATAAATTCATTTTCAAAAAGGAAAAGAGTAAATGCAAACATATATTGCTACAGACGAATTTAGATAAAGTCCCAGTATTGTAGTAGAATTAAAAAACGCATCAGAAAACATATTGTATTCGTAGTTATCAATTAATTATATTTCTGTAGTAAGCTGAAAGTTAGACATACTTACTCAAAATTATGTTATTTTTATTTTTAATTGCAGTTTATTTCATTTATAGAAGCAATGAAATTATTGTTAAGAAACTTCCTCTTTTGACAGTACCGTCTTGTTAAATAAAACACAAATTTCATTCAAATACATATTTATCTTTAAAGCCGATGTGCGCCGATATATTGAGTCGCTTTACAACAATACATATGATTACATATAGATGATATATATAAATATATGAAAAGATGAGGAGCCATTGACCACCAAGTATACGCAGTGTCAGACATTGCGGCCCATACGCATACAAGCGAGATCTCGGATCTCCTCAATACAGATATGGCATGCGTACTGAAAGCGCTCCGCATATGTATTCCCAAAATAGTTTTGAATACACAAGTACGAAATATATGAAACATCATCATGATATAATTAAAAGTGATATAATAATGCATAAATCCAAAAGAAAACATTCAGATGTAAAAACAATAAACATAATCGTAAAGTAAAATAAAGTTTCTTAAAGCATAACAATTACTAAATCACAGATGATAATAATTATTAATTAATTCTAGAAAAAACTTTCATACAGCAAACACATGAAAACATAAGCGCTGTGAATAATAGCAAAAATTCAAATCTCCTAGGTCATACGCATGTATAAGTAATCGTCATCTCACTATTTAATACTTTATCAGGTACTCAAAACGCCGGTTAAAATTTCTTCGAGTAACGACGTTCTTTATTTATGATTAGCGATAACCCTTCTTGGAAAAACGATAATATGTACAACGTAATCATTTTGAACTGTCCTGCGTTGGTCGCACTGATTTTAATATGGGAACTGGGAACAGAGTGTAATTGGCGAACATGTTTATTTACTTTGGTGGTAAGGTTTACTATTTACATTTTTCTTGTGATAAATGTTAATGAAATAGTGCTACTTTTAAGTTGAATTATATGAAAGAATGTTTGTAGAAATATAGTAATTGCACTTTATTTTTTATCATAAACAATAATAAATACGTTACAACTTTATTATTGTAAAACATAAATGTCCACCGTTATTCTCAATGCATAGATTCGCATACGTCTTCTCATATTATTGAACACATTGTGGAGTCTTTTCAGTGTGATATTTTGCACTTCTATTCTAGTTGCCTCTTCAAGTTATTCGAGATTGTGCAGTCTTTCTGAAACACTTTATTTCTTAGATGGCCAAAGAGAAAAAGGTCCAGCGGGGTTAAATCAGGAGAATTGGCTGGGCATCGATTTCGACTAATCAATCGGTCATCATCGTATCTTTGCAAATAATTAATAGTTTGTTGCGCAGTATGTGCAGTTGCCCCATCTTGTTGGAAGTACCCCAAGGTTAATTCATCTTCGTGAAGGCTATTAATGAAGGGTTCCAATATTTGTTCTTGGTATCGTATTGCGTTAATTGTATCATAGAAAAAAATTGGTCCAATATTCCATCTTTTCGACATTGCAACGCAAACACAGACTTTGATAAGATGGAGAGTATTTTCAACAAAAACATGTGGATTCTCTGTTGACCAGATACGGTAATTTTGAGAGTTGATATGCCCCGACAAATAGATCCAACCCTCACCCGAAAAGAAAGTGCGATACAAGTCTTCATATAATATTTCATTAAACCAGTTGCAATAATTCAATCTCCTACATATACCTACAATTTAAATACATATCGTTACATAACAATTTACGTTTAAGTTAATTAGACCTTCTTACCAGTTTGCGCAAACAGCTTTCGTACAGATTTTGTGGGACTAACTTCCATTCCCTACCTAATGTCTGCAACAACACCTTCGGTTAAAACTGTTGGTGCTTTTTCAGGTTTACGTTTACAAACATTCTCCGTTTCCTTAAACCGTTCAATTACCCTACTGCGATGACGTGATTGATGTTTAATTCCAGAATTCCATATTCTGTTACAAATTGCAGAAAACACGATCCCAATGAATATTTCCATGATCCATCCTCTTGCAATGTTCCACTGCTAAAGTGCGACATTACAATAAACGTATCCTGCTGTATCGTAAAAGGCATGAGTATACCAGGCATATTGTCTTGAAATAGACATAAAAGCGACAATAAAACAATAAAAATACGAGAATACAAGACACTTCAATACATTAGGGTTTTGACATTTGACATGTAAATTTAGTATGAACAATTCACGGAAGAAAAGTTTCCCTAGTTTTTGATAATACTGGGACATTTTTGTTGCCAACCCAGGACATTTCAAAATGATCTCATTGTACTAACCGGTGTTTTAATCAATGATTACGCCATTTTAATCGGAGTTAAAAACGGCTCTAAATTTAATAATGCATAAAACTTAAATTGTATGAATAATCGTAATAATATATGCTTAAGTACCTAATAAAATGGTCCAAGGAGATATTTACTTCATTTATTTGAAAGGACAAATAATAAGAAAATCTATAAATACGGTTAGGTATATCAAATTAAACGGGACTGATTTTTTTTTAATCTACACAGGTCGCTGACCCGCGATGGCTTGATTTTCAACTAAGGTGGGAGTTTAGGGAGGGGATAGAAACGACTAGAATTCTCTCAAGTAGTCTCAAGTCACCGTAGTACTACAGAAACCATGAGAGCAAAAAGTGCACGTTTCTGTGGGGCAACGGAAAATTATATAATTAAAGTTTTTGGCCAAGCAGGATAGGAAACCAACCGAAATTTTGCCGAGATTACAAGCACAGTTTGGCGACAATACCTTAGCACGAACCTGTGTTTTTGCATAGCACAAGGAATTTTCTGAAGGGCGTGAAACCATTGAGAACCAGAGCTGCAATCGCCACCCGAGAACAAGCGCGACTAAAGCCAATTTCTAGGCGGTTCGACAACTCATGGAGGATGATAGGCGATTGCTCTGGAATATTGCCGAGAAACTTAGCATTAGTTACGAAAGTGCTCAACACATCGTAACAGTGGACTTGGGATTTTACAAGGTGCCTGCAAGATGGGTTCCGCGGCTGTTGTCAGATGAACAGAAACTGCATCGGCTAGAGGTTTGTCAGCGTCTCTTGAAACGATTCCGTTTTTGAATCAAATTGTAACGTAAGATGAAACTTTGGTGCATCATTACACTCCCGAGTCAAAGCAGGCCAGTACGGAGTGGAGAAAGAGCGGTGAAAGCGAAGGCTAGGTTGTCAGCTGGAAAAGCTATGGTAACCGTTTTTTTGATCAGCTTGGCGTTGTTTACCTGGATTTTCTTCATGATCGACACACAATTAATGCGGAATATTATTGCGAGCATCTGGATGGCACAAAGCTGGTCTTTTGACGAAAAAGGATGAAGAAATCTGTCAAAACTGTGATTCTTCTTCATGACAATGCCAGGCTTCATTCAGCAAACGTCACAAGGCAAGAATTAGATAACCTAGGCTGGAAAGCGTTGAAACATCCCTTTTTACAGTCCAGACTTGTGATTTTAATCTTTTTGGATTTTTGAAAAAAGCACTTGGACGTCGGCGTTTCAACAATGATCAAGCACTGGATGAGTTTGTGCTCCAATGGCTACGTGTGCGAAAACTTTCTTCGACGAAGGAATTAAAACACTCCTAATCCGCTGGGAAAAATGCGTTTCCCAGCAGATTATGTGGAAAAATAATATGTTTTTCTAAATAATGTAGAATAAAGCCCTGTCTGAAAAAAAAATCAGCACCGTTTAAATTTGATGTACCCTCGTATCTTTAATATATATTTATAGACAAAATCAAAAGAATTATTTTCTTATAAACAAAATCGAAAAAGCAAGGTACTTAATAATTATGGAACAAGGAGAAAAGGATAAATGTCGCTTAAAAAACATTTTACAATAAATGTTCAAAATGTCTACTATTGGCAGCCAAGTACAAAGCTCCCTCATAGCAATAGTGAGCAGTAGAGTATACCAATGCAAGGATAGAAGTATCACAAGCTCTCCGAGTTGAACCTGCCAATTTCTGTAGAATCTGTTCCATGTTTCATTTTAATTTGTAATTTTCAATATAGTTATAATACGCTCACGACATATATAGAGCGACCCCAAGATATTTTGGAGGAACGTAATGTTCTAATAAGCTGCTGCAATTACAAAGAGAAAAATACCAAATGCAGACATAAATAGCCAGTCCTCACAAATTGAGACTATTTTCCAGAATTGTAATGGTAGCCTATTAACGACATTCATAATCACTGATTACTGCTAACTGGTGTTAGATAAACGCAATTTTTTACTAACTAGTAATTTAATCAACGATCAAGCGTTGGAAAAATCAGCTCTTAAAGTGGAATAGTTTAGACATTTACATACATATATCGCTTTCAGTCATATCGTGTATAAAATTTAATATTCATCTTAGCATTAACTACTGTTTAAAAATCTGAATATTGAGCGCCAAATTTTGTCATCACACCCGCTTGCTCTAATCGCTACTTTCATCAAATTGAGATATTTATCGCATGCATGACAAATTAGTAACGAATATCGATTTTAGCCGAATACTCGATGCTACTTGTCAGTTTTCACTTGCAAAGGCATATGGGAAACTTTCTAATACAAGTGTATGGACCGTGTGTTCTACTCGTGGTACTGTCATGGGTGTCCTTCTGGTTAAACAGGGAAGCAACAGCTGATAGAGTATCTTTAGGTAAGTTAGCAAACTTTTTTGATATAAATTTTTTAAGTTCGGTTATATATTAGCTTTGCTCGAACCAGCAATTTTCAGTAGTTCTTGAATCGTTCTATAATTAGTAATTCTGATACTGAATTATTCGAAATACCAATGGTCCGAATAATTTTAAAATTGGAATTTTGCGACAAATGTAGAGAAGAATCCTAACGTTATTCTTTTATAAGAATTTCATTTAATAACTAAATAAATTAGGTACAATGTTTATGGCAAATTTTATTTTCCTGAAAACTAAGAATGTTTGTGAATACTATCTCTATTGAAACATCTAACTCGATATTATGAATAATATTACCTTTTCTTTAAGAGGCATCAGTACGGTTCAACAGCATATGCATTTACATGTAAATGAGCGCCAAAATATCTCATTATCCATCGAACCTATACAAAATGTATTTTAAGATTTAAAAAATATACATTGTTAGGTACAATCCACCCGCAGCTCTTTTTATATTCAGTTTCCTTTACTGACAGTTAGATATCAAAGTGGAACGGTAATCAGCATAATCAATGTTGCTCCGGTCAGATTATAGATTTATAAATGAACAACAAAAACACTTACATACACGAATAAAAAATGATATGCCTACCCTGTTTTTTTGGCGCTTCTGAAATGTGAATTTTGCCACTGTACAGTGGCGCCTCCTACCGGGCAGTTGAACAATATGTAAAGAAATGAAATGGAGAAAGATGGTGCGTACTTCCTCTGTACAGATCATCAGAAATTGTATTAGACTGCTAGACGCAAGTTCAAAAGAGTAATGACCGAGCAAAAAATTACTCTCAAACGATCCGGTGTTAGGACAGTTATAAAAAGATTTCAAGTAAACAAGGAATTGCTCGCAAAGGATATCTTTTATTTTAAAATATATACCCAAATACTCTTGATGATCGTAAATAGAAAACAGACAAAAAGAGGACTTATTATTTTACAGATGTAGTTGCATAATAATAATAAATAAACATTAAACTTTTAATAATTTATAAATAATAATAAAACAATGAAATTCCATTCAATATATGACATTATAGTACAGTCAATCTGTATTTTTGTAGAGGACAATATTATCTACAGATTATCTAATGTACTCGCTTCGCTGCAGCCAAAAGCGCAAAAAACAGAGGGCGCCAAAATTTTTAAAAATAAGTTATTACTATTTTTTGACGCGAACAAAATTAGCGTTTGATGCAAATGTAAAATTGCAGAGAATGAAGTGCTCTATGAAAGCGGTTTTAAGATCTGCCTTAATTTGTCTGAAGGGCAGTAGAGAGACGATCGTTTCTAAGTTAAAACGTATCTTTTTTGGCTCTTTGCAAATGAGGATTTGCTTCATTTGCGAAAAAAATTTCGGTGCTTATGAATACTATGCGTTGAAGCCGCGGGACAGGTCATCTTCATGGCATTGTACGGTGGTGCCACTTGCAAGTGCACACTGTCTCAACTTCGCTTCAAGGAATTCACGCAATTCGCGACCAAAAGCAAAGCAAATCTCGCTTATTTGCCGCCTTCGTCCGATGCATTGGTTGAGCAATGGATCCTTTGGATTACGGTCTTCGCGAACGTTGTTTCCATGGAATAGATATGTGTTCATTTAGTTGTTCAATAATTTCCGAAGTAGGCAAAACCGAAGTAACTGCAACTGTTTTTTAACATACTATCCCTTTCACTCACGAAAAATAGTACATTATAATATAATAATAAAATATGACATTTCTTTCGTTTTGCAAACTCCCACAAAACAGTCATTTTAAATTCGAAAATATATTACCATTGTTTTAGCGAGACATGGATGCGTTTCTACATATTTTGGGCCTTCTCAAAATGCCATACGCTTCGCAATAACTTCTTCTATGGATACGAAGTGCTGGTATACTGCGTGTGTGAGTATTCCGTAATCCAAAAAATTCTTAATTATTCACTCTGTGGGATATTTCAGAATTTCGACAAACTCTTAATGATACACACACATGTCAATTTAGTTTCATTTTTGGGTGTGTGAAGTTAGCCACAATTTTTCGAAAATTCGACATCTGACGGTTGTTCCAGGTTGTTCTAGGTTTATTCTAAATTGTTCCAAACTATTTCAAAAAAAAAGTCAAAATTGGCCGAGAAATTGAAAAAAACGACTTTTTCACCCAGACCCCCTTTCTTCGAATATTAACATTCTGAAGGTTGTTCCAGATTGTTCTAGTTGTTCTAAACATGTTCCAAAGAATTTCGAAAAATTGGCAAGATAGTCGGAAAAAGCAAGTGTTTGCCAGCACCCCTTTCTTCAATAATCAAAATTCTGATGGCTGTTCTAGGTTTGTTTTAAATTGTTCCATAAAAAATCATAATTGGACGAGTTAATAGGAAAAAACGATTTTACAAGGATTCCGTCACTTGTAAAATCATGCACTTTTCGAACATTACAGTATTAAAGGAAGTTTTTGTATGATGCAGGTCAATAACCATACTCTATTGTGATTTATAATAAACATCTAATATAAGCAGCAAATTTTCCCAAGTAATATAATGTTCATTTATTACAAAACGTTATTGTTTCCAAATGCTGATGAACTATTCCAAATAAGAAATAAAAACCTACTAAGATAATACGAAAAAAAACAATATTTTTCCAGTCCCCTTGACTTAAAAATTGAAATTCTGACGGTTCGAACGTAAAGTCATAATCGCTGGATGTAACGAAAATTAAACAAAATCCGAAAGTCTGATATCAGGCCCCCTTGGTTATTTTATATTGTGAATAAGACTAGCCGCTTTTTCCTGTTTTTTTTGCAAATACAAACACATGTTGACATTTTTACCGTGAACGGCGCAAAAATCGAAATAATTATATCGGGATTAGATTCTATCGCATTTTTCGTTTTCTGCACATCCGCTTCGTAGTAAGAGATTTGTCTATACGTCATAGAAAGGTGCACTATTTAGAAGAAAATGCGCTCTCTCTACGCAAAGTTCGTACGAGCGTACAGATGCCTCTTAAGGAAGATAATTGCATATGACTATTTCTATCAAAATGAAATAACAAATTTTTGCTCCAAAGTAATTTTATTATATGATGTATTTCAACTTAGTGTAATCCACCATTGGATCTTATAATTGCCAAATTATAATCTTTTGAGAAGGAAAAGGAGTGAATGTCTCTTTTGTAGTTGAAATATAGTTTTCACAACCTTTTAGAGATTTCACAGTTCTGAAAGGTAAATAGGTAATCTAGAATGGAAGTAATTCAAATTCATAACTTTAAAATTGTGTTTCTCTGCTGACATCACTTGGTGCAATCACGTGGTACATGTTTAGTACTGGGTGAGGTATATATATTTAACTTTAAATTCTGGTGTAAATATTAACATTTATTAACTGAACTGTTTATATATTATGTTACCGTAAATAGCCGAAATCCGTTTTTACGCGTACTTACTAGTAAGTATGCGAAGTAACTACGAGCATTTGTAATTTCGCGTTCATACTAGGAAAGACACGAATTAAAATTTTAATTCGGCTATTTACTGCAGCTTTCAGTTAGAACCCGTTCTAACTATATGCATACCAGTAACTACTGAGAAAGAATGGGTAGATGAATGATCTATGCGCTGATTGGTGACTTCTCATCACGTACTAAATAGTGAAGATGCCAAACTGCCTAAATACACTGTAATAAATAGAGAGGTATATGAAGAATTACTTCAGGAAATAAAACAAGCTAAACTGGCATCGAAGAAAACTTCATCGCTGTATCGACGAGTGAACCGTTTTGACATAATAGAAATGAGCGGCGTTCAGCGAATAATAGCAAAGTCCAAGACTGATGAAATATTATATTACCTGCCAGTTGAAGACATTTTCGAAGCAGCTCACATAGCAATTGGACAAGGAGGTAGCGATAGACTTTGAATGGAAACAAGTAGAAACTGTGCCAACATTACTGCTAAAATAATTCATTTGTTCCTGTTTCCTGTCAATGTGTGAAGTCTGCAATACTTAGTAAAAAATCTAAGAAGAAAAAGGGATTTGTTTCTAAACCAATTTGCACAATGAGTTAAACAGCCGATACCATGTAGATCTTATTGACATCCAAAGTCATGCAGATGTGGAATATAAATTCACTATGATTTATCAAGATCATATAACCAAATTTATATTATTAAGAGCTTTTGTACAGTTTATGAAACAACGTGCGTTTTAATCAGGCATAAAGCAAACTCTATATATATATGTTTGGGATCGAATCTAGGGTTGGGTTAACTATAACCTCTTTGCCTATTGACGTTATTTTTTCACTAGAGAGGGAAGAAGATTTGGAAAATATTATTGGTGACGTAAAAATTAACATGGCGGAAATTCATGGAGAAGATTCGAACATAGAATTTAAAATTCGAAAAAAAAAAACAGAGGTAATATAATCTAGATAACGTTACAATACCTATTCTCGACATTGACAAAGCTAAAGGTGCATTCAGAAATAGTATAGCTGTTGTTTTATTAAAAACCGATGACAACATATACCAGTACGGTACTAAGGATGATGTTACAGATCAACTCTACACCAGATCAGAATTAGATATTTGTAAGCAAACATTTATTATTGATGTAGTAAAGAAGGATAAGCAAATATCTTTACGACATGCGGCTTCCCTGTGCAAGTGCACAAAAAAGGGTCCCACTAAACAAAATAAGTCTTATGCAGTTCAATGTCACAATAGTAGCCCATGTAATAATTAATAAGCCAGTTTATTTCTCAACGCATTAAATAATTTTGAAACCAATCGTATTTTATTATAAGAAAGAAATCTAAATAAAAGATGGTATTTGGTATAACTTCGTAAGTATGCGCGCTTGTTAGGAGGTATTTTCATATTACATATATTGAAAAATGGTCTCTTAAATAGAGGTGTGACCTATGGAAGTATGTCCGCTGTTAAGATATGTATTTCGGTTACTTACTGTTCTATGTATAGTTAGAACGGGTTCTAACTGAAAGCTGCAGTAAATAGCCAAATTAAAATTTTAATTCGTGTCTTTCCGAGTAAGAACGCGAAATTACAAATGCTCCTAGTTACTTCGCATTCTTACTAGTAAGTACGCGTAGAAACGGATTTCGGCTATTTACGGTAACATATACATTTTCTTACATTTTGTCTTATGTTGACACTAAACACTATATATGAATGGTCTCTATATTTGATGGTGTTCTGTTGATAAGTTAGACTACATTTTACACCAAACACCTTCCCCTTTAAAGATTAAGCCTTAATACTGTTTAAATTTATTTATACCAAATTCTTCGAAATGGTTGAATGACTAAATATTTAATACTTCAGAGAAAATGTGAGTTTGAATAAATTATTCTTAGTCCATTTCCATCTTTCTTTGTGTTTTTTACAATAATTTAAACAATTTTTGTGACATCAGTTATTGCCGTTTGTTTTTCAAAATCCCAACACATTAGGCGAAAAAACTGTCCCACTTTTTTTGTCCGTAACTCTACCTGCGTATAATGCTGTTTTATTGAGCAACAATCCTACTATAATTTATCAGGACCGTTTCATGTTTGACAGGACGCGTTTTAAGTAAATAAACAAACTAAAATTGTTGGTCCTTAATAGAGTATTATTTACGTCAATAAACCTGATACTTAGAACTTTTTCTAGGCATTACGACCGTCCTCACAATGACTTTTTTAGGCTTAGAAGCAAGGACCGACCTACCGAAGGTTCCCTATCCGACGGCGCTGGATTTTTTCGTCTTCTTATCGTTCGCCTTTATTTTCGCCACCATTATACAAGTAAGGGGCGGTAAGTAAAATGTAATCCGGAGCTCTTATCGTAGATTTGGAAATACTTTGCAGTTCGCCGTCGTTCATTATTTCACGAAATACGGATCTGGCGAGTGCTATTTCAGTTCAGACTTCAGCTCAGACTCGAGCAGCGACGAGGACGATTGGAGACCCCTCAACACTGTCACGGATGTCAGACAAGGCGATCCGATGGACATACAAGTAAATTTAAATTTATATGTATGAATATACTAAATCTACTGCACGTAGGTAAATAGGACCGTCGGGATATGCATAATATCAGTGTAGGTATATCAAATCGACATGCCGCAAATATAAATGCAAATGATGCAATAAAATATATGGAAAATTGTCTTTCGCCGTTTCCTTTCCTGTACATAAAGTTTATTTCAAGCAGAGGTGGGTGATAAGGATTACGATTACCAGATAAATACGATTGCTGTGATCCTTATATTAAAAAAAATGTGATTACAATGAATGTAATGTCATTCATCCAAGGATCTCAGATTATGATTGAAGCAATCGCAATTTTGAACAAGTTTAAATTATGATTACTTTAATCGTTTGTTCGATCGATTACATTAATTGTAATCCCGTTTTTTTTATATAAGGATTACCTAGTGTAATTCTTTGGCCAGGATTACTTTTATTAAATATTAGAAAAATTATGCACTTTAGAAAGTGTATTTTATAGTTGTCTATCACATAAGTAGGTACTCGTATATACAAAGTGAGCATTTTGAACTGTCCTGGGTTGGCCAAACTGATTTTAATATAGAAACACAGCGTATGTATTTAGTTTGTGGTTAGGTTTCCTATTTATATTTTTCTTGATAAATGTCAATGATATAGGGTTAGTTTTAAGTTGAATTAATTGAAAGAATTTTTGGAGAAATATAGTAATTGCACTTTATTTTTATCATAAAGAATAATAAATACCTTACAATTTTTTATTGTAAAACATAATCTCATAATTATTTAAAAAAATGAATACATTTTACAAAAGTTGTTCGAAATGTCCACCGTTATTCTCAATGCATAGATTGACACGTCTTCTCATCCTAATTGAACACATTGTGGAGTGTTTCTCGTGTGATATTTTGCAATTCTATTCTAATTGCCTCTTCAAGATCATTGAGATTATGCAGTCTGTTCTGAAACACTTTATTTTTTAGATTGCTAACGAGAAAAAAGTCCAGTCGGGTTAAATCAGGAGAATTGACTGGCCATCGATTTCGACTAATCAATCGGTCACCATAATATCCTTGCAAATAATTTAATAGTTTGTTGTGCAGTATGTGCAGTTTCCCCGTCTTGTTGGAAGTACCCCAGAGTCAATTCATCTTCGTGAAGACTGTTAATAAAAGGTTCCAATATTTGTTCTGGGTATTGGTCCAATAATCCGTCTCTTCGACATTGCAACCCAAATACCGACTTTGATAGAATGGAGAGTATTTTCAACAAAAAGATGTGGATTCTCTGTCGACCAGGTATGGTAATTTTGAGAGGTAATATACCCCGACAAATGGATCCAAGCTTCATCCGAAAAGAAAGTACGATTCAAGTCTTCTTCTTGTAATATTTCATTAAACCAGTAGCAATAATTCAATCTTTGCTCAAAGTGATTAGGCGGTAAATGTTGTAGTACAGAAACTTTATATGGGTACATATTACTGTGGATGCAACAATGCTGATGAATGATAAAATTTATAATAGTCTATTTATAAACTTATTCCTAACAGCATAAAATTTGTGTTCTTATGAATTCTTGCAGTAATTTGCTTCTTACATTCTGATATTGTGTTATTTAATACAAAATGACTATAAATACAAAATAAAATCCAATACGTTGTGTACATCTTTATTCGACATTTTGTATATCATCTCTCGCGTCATCATGTGACTTGTTAGCGTTACATTATTGCCAACTACAATACATTATTACACATCCCCCTTCTAACATAAAACTTACAAATTTAATTTAATTGGTTTCTTAACCAACCGTCCATATCTGGATCTAGATGAAGTCATATCATCAGATACATTACTAGTTTCTATACTAGGCTGAGAACATTTAACGGAGTTCTCCAACTCAGTATGAGTTTTGTTACTTATAACTTTATCATGAAAAGTGTAACTCTCAAACGCAAACTTATCACAATTAATATTATGCCCTACATTAGGCTGATTCAGAGATTCCTTCAAATCCACTCGGTTCTGTCTTATAATATTACCAGACTTATTTAAAACTGTATAAGATCTAGGCGTTCTGTGAAGATTTAAAACCTTTGCGGGTTCCCATACATTTTCAACATGATTATAAACAGTAACATTTTTTCAGGCTCTAAATGTTTCAGACCTGATGCAGCCTTATTATAGTAATGCTTATATTGACTTTGTCTAAATTTTCACTTTTCTGATACATTTTCACACAACATGGGCTTTAATAGATCTGCACAGATTGGTATTTTAGTCTTACAAATTCGACCCATAAGTAACTGTGCTGGTGAATTACCTATACAGGGCAATCCAAATTAAGTGTTCACCATTGGTAACTTTGTTATTATTAAAGATACAAGATTGTTTAAATTAGCAAACTTGTAGTACTTTTAACGCTCTTTAAGATGGAAGAATAAAAAAACAAATGAGCAACGCGTTTTCGAGTTTTGCCGAAAAATTTTTTTTTTTCAAATGAAAACCCCTATATATTATATCATTTTCTGCTAGAACTTTAATTTTTAAACAAAAAATCTTATAAGAAATTTTTTACTGGGATTAAAAATACTTGAGTTATAATGAATACACAAAAACAGCTAAGTCAAGTGCATTTCTATGTATCTATGAAAACGACGATAAGTCTTTCTACCAAACGTCAAATATTAGTACAGTTTTGTTAGTTTTTCACTCATAAGTTTCATTGTGCTAGTTATTAATTTGACAAAAAAATGATTTTTACCCATTCAGAAAAGTGTGATATGTTAGAATCTTATTTAGTGTGCAGAAAATCCTCTAGGAGGGCAAAAGAACACTACGCTGAATTATATCCACTCCGAACACAACCACATGAGCAATATTTTCTGAGACTTTACCGAAAATTTAGAGGCAATGAGAGTGTTTTTGCCAAAACAAGGACAAAAAGGACTTTTATAAAACGCGAGGCCACGTAAATTGCAGTTATCGCATATTTTGAGGCCAACCGTGGGAATTCCATACTAGATATTGTCAATGAATCTGATTTGAGTCACGGTATACTGCGCACAACTACAGAAGTACTCATCAACTTCTAAATACTATTTTTAACACTTCATGGATAGGAACAGATGGTCCTATTCAGTGGCCTCCCCGATCGCCAGATTTAACGCCGCTTGATTTTTTTTATGGGGTTATTTAAAGAACCAGATTTATAAGCAAAGGTACGAAAACGTAAACGCCCTAAAGATTGCAGTTAGTGAA
Source organism: Amphimallon solstitiale (assembly GCA_963170755.1). Classification (NCBI taxonomy): domain Eukaryota; kingdom Metazoa; phylum Arthropoda; class Insecta; order Coleoptera; family Scarabaeidae; genus Amphimallon; species Amphimallon solstitiale. Next base: position 74,669,182 of record OY720678.1, read on the forward strand.
AAGATAAACCAAATAGATGGTAGGACCATACTGAAGGCAGTTCGAGAAGTTCGGAAGCGTGTACAAAAATGTATTGAACTACAAGGTGGTATTTTTGAACATCTTCTATGAAAAAATCAGTGATTTTTATTTTCTTTTAATGATAAGTTTATGTATAAAATAAAGTTTATAAAACTAATTTAGCTGTTTTCGTTTATTCATTATAACTCAAGTATTTTTAATCCCAGTAAAAAATTTCTTATAAGATTTTTTGTTTAAAAGTTGGAGAAAATGATATAATATACAGGGGTTTCCATTTGAAAAAAAAATATTTTTCGGCAAAACTCGAAAACGCGTTGCTCATTTGTTTTTTTTATTCTTCCATCTTAAAGAGCGTAAAAAGTACTACAAGTTTGCTAATTTAAACAATCTTGTATCTTTAATAATAACAAAGTTACCAATGGTGAAGACTTAATTTGGATTGCCCTGTATATTTTAAAGGAGAATTTCGATACTGCAACAATGCCTCAAATATCTCTTTACCCTCCTCTAATGATTTTTTAAGTAAATTTTTAGCAATACCTACAGCTTTTTCAGCTGAACCATTCGATTTTGGATAGTTAGGGCTTCATGTTGTAATATTCAAAATCCATTCCCTGGCAAATTCTTTAAATGAAAAGCTACTAAAAGGAATATTATCACAAATTAAAGTATCTGGACAGCCGTACTTAGAAAACATAGATTTTAACTTAATAATAATTTCTACAGCTGACTTGTTACGCAAGGAAACAAATTCGAGCCAATTTGAGTATGAATCCATCACCACAAGGTACGAACGAGCTGCGTATGTAAATATATCTGCGGCTATTCTTTCCCATGGTCTCTCTGGAATCAAGTATGGTAATAACATCTCTTTGGGATTCTTTCTAGCGAAATGCTCGCATATACGACACCTCTTAACAAAATCCTCGATATCTTGATTCAGTAATGGCCAATAAAAAATTTGTCTAGCACGGCATTTAATTTTTTCCATTCCCATATGACCCTCATGTAACTTGAATAACATATCATTTCTTAGCTCAAGTGGTACAACTAGTTTATTGTTGTAAAATAAGAGGCCATCTGAAATGAAAAGACAATCCTTCAAAATGACGTGCGAATATTGGAATGTGGTTTTTATTTCTAGGCCATTCAGACTCCACAAAATTAATTATTGTTTGAAGCTCGGGGTCTTTTGCAGTTGCTTCTTTAAATGACGACTTCTTTTCGTCAGACATTGGTAGGTATCTAGCTAGTGAATGTACAGCAAATACTATTTCTGGATCATCATGTACATGTTCATTCACAAACGCACGTGATAAGGTATCTGCGATATACAAATATTTTCCAGGTTTATATGTTACCTTTAAATCATAATGTAATACTTTCAGCAACATTCGTTGTAGTCGCGGAGGACAGTTGCTAGACTCTTTTTAAAAATGGATTCTAATGGTTTGTGATCTGAGCAAACTTTAACATTCTTCATGCCATATATAAAATAATGAAACTTTTCACAACTACATACAATAGCGAGGAGCTCTTTTTCTATTTGCGCGTACCTAAGTTCGCTTTTTGTCAATGTACGAGAAGCAAATGCGACCGGATGACCATTTTGTAAAATACATGCTCCCAGGCTATCTTTAGAAGCATTTGTTTCTATTTCTATCTGTAGTGATGGGTTAAAAAATGATAAAACTGGTGCATTTGTCAGTAAGTGTTTCAACCGTACAAGCGCACTGTCTTGAGACAGATCCCAACTCCACTCAACATCATTACGTGTTAAATGTCTTAAAGGAGCTGACACCTTGGACATGTTTGGTACAAATTTTCCCAAATACTTAGCCATGCCCAGCAGTCTCAATAAATCACTTTTATTCATTGGTTTTTGCATGTCAACTATAGCCTTAACATAAGATTCATTAGTATTAATTCCTTCTTTAGAAAATACTTGTCCTAAAAATTTGACTTGTTTTGACTTAAATTCAATTTTTTCCTTGTTAAATTTAATATTATATTTTAACGCGCGTTCTAGTACTAATTGCAAATTCTTATCATGTTCTGACTCTGTCTCACCTGTGATGATTAAATCATCAAAATATATTCCCACTCCATCTATATCACCAAATAGTTCAAAATTCTTCCTTTGAAATACTTCAGGAGCCGACGTGATGCCAAATGGAAGCCTCAGAAATTGGTACCTTCCAAAGGAGTTACGAAAGTACATAAATCCGCTGATTCATCATCTATTTTTACCTGGAAGTAACCATCTTTCATATCTAAAACACTAAAAAACTCTTTGTTACATAATCTGCTAGATATTTCTTCTGCTGTCGGAATCAAAAAATGTTCCCGTTGTATAGCCTCATTCAAAAACATAGGATCCAAACACAGCCTTAAATCTCCATTTTTCTTCTCGACTATAACCAAGGGGTTCAACCATTCTGTTGGCTTTTCAACTCTTCGGATTATACCTTCCTGTTCAAGCTCGTCGAGCTTGCATTTGACTCTGTTGTTCAACGCTTGCGGAATGCGTCTCAAAGCTGCTACATGTGGTACAGAATTTTCTTTAAGAACAATTCTGTGTTCCTTAGGAAACTGACCTAGACCTTTAAATACATTAGGATATGAAAGAATAACATCATCTAAACATTTGAAACTTTTGTTAATAGTATCTACCCGCTTAACTAAATTAAGGCTTAAACAACCTGGCAAGCCTAAAAGAGGCATTTGGTCATTCCGAACAATAACAAAAGAAACATCTGCTATATAGGTACTGATTAACACAACATCTTAACACTACTTCACCTATGGGCTTAATTCTAAAATTAGAATCACCATATGACATTAATATTATGTTAAGAAGCTACTATTTTTCTATAGTATTTAGTCTTATCTAAGAATGAAAGTGGTTATACACTCACTTCAGGTCCAGTGTCCAATTTAAAGCTTATTTCCTTCTACGTCTATATTTTTTGTCCACATACACTCGTTTCTTTTATTAGTGTCACTCACATTCTTTACCACAGAGCTTATGTAGAACTCATCTTCTTTATCACTTTCAGCCAATCCTTCTTCTGTTGACACCTCAATAACTCTTTTCATTCTTCGTTTATTCAACGTGTCAGTTTTCACTTGGTCATTTTTGCTAGACGCATTATTCTTTTTTCTGCAAACTGATGCAAAATGATTCTTCGCATTGCACTCGTCACAATTCTTTCCATATGCAGGGCATTTACCTTTTGAATGTTTATAGCCACAATATCCACATTGACGATGGACTTGATCATCTTTCATTTTCTCTTTACTTCGCCTTTCCCACTTTTTTACTGCATTCACAACTACTTCATTCTGTAATGCTTTCGACTGTAACTTGCTCGCTTCAACTGTTCTGCAGTATTCTACAGCTTTACTTAAGGTTAATCCTGACTCTCGTAACAATCTTTCTTGAGTTCCCTTATCCAAAATACCCATGACAATTCGATCTCGTACCATGTCCTCTTCATCTTTATATTCAGTTCATTTCACAGCTTTCACAGCTTTTCTTAACTCTGTTAGAAAACTATCAAATCCTTGTCCTTCTTTTTGACTAATTGAATTGAATCTAAACCTTTCAAAAATCACATTTTTCTTCGGGCCACAGTAATCATTAAACTTTTTAATTATGCTATCCAAGTTCTTCTTTTCCTCTGGCGTCAGTGCAAATGAATTGAATAATTCCAAGTCATCTTCTCCAATTAAACTCAATAACATAGCTACTTTCTTTTCTTCTGTTTTCTCATACAGATCATTTGCTGTCATAAACAATTCAAAACGTTGCTTAAACTTCTTCCATTGATCAGCTAAATTGCTGTCTAATATCATAGGCTCCGGAGGTTTAAACACAGCATCCATTTTCTTAATATTTGTATTAATCAAATATTTTCCAATCAAATTTCACCTTGTTTCACCTGACACCATGTGTTATTTAATACAAAATGACTATAAATACAAAATAAAATTCAATACGTTGTGTACATCTTTATTCGACATTTTGTATATCATTTCTCGCGTCATCATGTGACTTGTTAGCATTACATTATTGCCAACTGCAATACATTATTACACAGATATACCTCTTATTTAGTTTTGTTTGGGTTAAGGTCAAAAATTAAACAAAGTATCTAAATCTCATGTAAAATTATATTTACATTTCGTGAAATGACGATCATTAATAACATTGCCACACTATCTATATATATATTTGTTTTACAAAGAAAAAGAAAAGGAAAAAGAAAGCATTTGTACACACTTTAGAGTTATAATGCTTGTGAACTACTTATACATCTATAATGATACCTGAAAGAATAATTATCTTCTTCCTTTAATTAAAAAAATTATTGATTCTTGATAATTTGTTTATTATTACGAAGCCGACTCTATTTCACCAAAACATACATATTCACATAGTGACTTGGTAATCTCGAACCTTACAACGTGTGCTCTGAAACTGGCCTATACTAATCGCTAGCTGTAAACATTCTCACATTGTACCTCTAGCAGCTTAGCACCTGTCCATCAAAAACATCCCCGCTTATTTGCATTTATTTTATTTGAATTACTAAATTAAATGACTATACAATAATTAATGATGCCCAACGATATACTAAAGGCAAATATTTTCACATAGTACCTTCAGCATGTTTAACACCATTAACTATCCCTAAATTGAATTATTTATCTCATAACTTACTTCATTTCATCGTATATTTTGTCAAATTCTATCTTATTGATATCCTCCATCTTAAAAATTAGTGCAAAAAAAAGAAAAATTAATTTAATGAAATTGTTTAAAGGAAAACTAAATTAAAAATTTAACTCTAACTCTCTTATACAAATGATTGAATTGTGAGTCGATATGTAGTGTCTAATAAACCCTACACTCACTTTAGCTATCTTAAATCTGTTAATCTTTTACAAAAATTAGCGTCTTTACTCCTCGAATTACAAACTTAAAATATTCCTGCCTATCGACAATTTTTAGCGCCTCTCGTGTCCAGTAATGCCTCTACTTCTTCATTCCCAATTATGATTGTAATATGCGGTAGTTCCGTTGTAATTTTCTTTAGATCTTCGAAGTTGTAGATGTTCTGTATTTGACTTTTCTTTTTGACTGGCTTTTCTAAAAATCCAGCGAAGTCGCATTTGAATAGGTTGAACTTACCCATTCTTTATTTATTGGCAATTGTCTCGTATCTTTTGGTATAGCATCTCTTGATTCTTGCTTTTCCTTAGGACTTACTTCTTTCTTATCCTCTTTCACTTGTACATTATTTATTTTTTTCTTGTAGCTCTGTTCAATGTCAATAACTTATAATTATTTACTTTCAATACCCTTTTGTTTTTGAATAATGGACCATTTCTTAAAATATTTAAAGCTGTTCTAACGCATTGTGTGAAATTAGGCTTTGTATTTTTGTATTCAAACCATATCTCGTGTTTGTCTTTTCTACAAAATATAAAGTGTATTGATTTATTTTGTGTTTTTCTTATACTTATTTCAACTAAAATATACTAACAAATCATGTTATATTTGCTTGTTTTGAACGTATACCCTAAATTTTTAATAAACGATTATTTTTGTTAATGTGAAGATCACAGCAATATGTATGTTTGTTTTCAGTGCCTTACGAGCACTTCCATAGGAAATACCTACAATTTAAATCAGTGGCGTAACTATACCCCCGCATGCCCCCGCAGTGCGGTGGGGCCTAGAGTTATGGGGCCCAAGGGCCGTAAGAGCCCAGAGACACCTATTTGTAGGAAACACCAACGTAATAATTGATTAGGTTGAGCTGGATATTGCAGGAGGGGGGGGGGGCAAAATTTGTAGTTACGCCACTGATTTAAATACATAATGCTGCATAACAAATTACGTTTAAGTTAATGAGATCTTTTTACCAGTTTGAGCAGATTTCTTTCGTAGAGAATTTGTGGGACTAACTTCCATTCGCTGCGATGACGAGTGAATGTGTCCAAGTTTATTTCCAGATTTTCATATTCTATTATAAATTGCTGAAAACACGATTCCAATGAATATTCCATGATCCATCCTCTTGTAATGTTCTAGTGCGAAAGTGCGACATTACAATAAAAGTATCCTGTTGTACCGTAAAAGGCATGATATACCAGGTATTGTCTTGAAAAAGACAGAAAAGCGACAATAAAACAATGAAAATAATATAAACACAGCTAAAAAGTACAAGACACTTCAATACGTTATGATTTTGACATTTGTCATGGAAATTTAGTATGGGCAATTCACGGAAGTAAATATTTCCTAGTTTTTGATAATACTGGGACTTTTTTGTTGCCAACCCAGGACAGTTCAAAATGCTCACGTAGTATGTATTTATAGCATACATTATTAACAATACTCAATATTAGGTTTTAATAATACTAATTTCTAGGAGAAAAACTCAGAGAGAGCATAACGACGTGGACTATTTATAATACCAGCGAAAGAAAATAATCTTTCTACCGGTGCCGACGAAATTAGTGGTGTGCTCTTCAAGGAAGCTTTTTTCAGCAACGAATATTTTGTAAAAATCTCCAAACTAGTATCAGCATCGTTCAAATATTTACAAAGTTGCTGACTTATTATAACATTTGTAAGATAACTTCCTCCAGTTCCTCCGCTATCGTTCCTATCAGATGCGTCGTAAGAATTTTCTAAAAAAAGGAATTGGTATTGGAATTATTTTATTTAAAGCGATATTGATGTAAAATTAGTACTATTCAAATCATAAAAATCTTCACTGTATTTCGATCCTTCACAATGGTTGAAATCATCATGAATTTCCACTGTTGTTTTAATTTCATGAATTACTAAATTATTGATGTCTTGTTCGGAAATATTTGGAAACCTGTTGTCTAATGTTCTAAACCACCGCATTTTCACATCAGGTGAAAGAACAGCTGGCACTATAGCAACATTTGCTTCCATCATTAATGTAAAAAACTTTACGAATATGTCGCACAACTTATCCTCCAAAGAAACTACACTCTTTTTAAAAATTGAACCAAAGACAGAATGAGACATTCAAAGACCATATTTCTTTCTCCCTGTAGGAAGTCAAAAGTTGAACTAATCGGTGTCATTAATTTGCGGTATTCATGTAAGTATTGTAAGTCACTCAAAGTCAATCTGGTTATTTTCAAGGAATCTGGAACTATTAATGCCGAGCCCAAGGTCTTTTTTATGATTTCTGAATACTTTGGCCGATAGCGTTTTGTCCAAAGTGCATTGAATTTTTTGAAAACCTAATTAAAAATAATTTGAGAGAAACCAATTTTTGGCAATTGAGTTACTTATGACAATTATGAGTCAAAACTATGGTTTAGTACTTACCTGACTGTGTCTCTAACAAAGTTCGTGATTCGTTTGTATAATTTTGTTAAAATCTGTAGTGGCTTAATAAGTTCAATGTATAACACTCACAACGCTCGTGTTTTGGCAGATACACCATACACCATATTCCTTGAATACCTTACCGAAAGAAATACGAATTCGATTCCTGGCCCTGGTTGAATGATTTTTTTTCTGGTTTAATTTAAAAACTTCTTCGTTTTCTTGTTTTTTCTTATTTTTGTTTGGATAATTATTGCCTTCACAGATAACGCGTACCAGTTTAATTGAATCGCGTTTCACTTTTCGACATTTTTTTGAACAACTTCGATTACGATTATTCAGAAAATCGTTATTTACAAAATATCTATCTTTAGATTATAGTAATAAATAATAATAATAATACTCATTTATTATAACAAGTCGTCTTTCATTAATTTCGATTACGATTACTATAATTGTAATTTGAACTTTGTCGAAATTACGATTACTGCAATTATAATCTAAGTTCCATCAATAAACGATTACAGCAATCCTAATATCAAAAAATGTTGAATTGCGATTAAAACAATCGTAATCCAAGTCGCAATCAATTACATTTGTAATCCTTATCGCCCAGCTCTGATTTCAACCTATAAAGTCGGTTTAGATAAAACGGTAGTTTTTAAAATTGAAGTTTCGTTCAAATATATTGTTCATACCTATACGTTTCATCTACGTGTTTGGCCAATCTTCAATGTGATATTTCTCACATAATTGTAAGACAGAAATTTTATATAAATATAGTTCATATAAGGAACCTTGTTTTGAATATTAACGCAATTTTTTTAGAAAATAAGTAAAACACCCAAATTGTTATCATTTTACGGTAGATGGTGCTCAAAGTCAAAATAGCGCTAAAATTTATAATGCTGATTTTACACTTTTATTTATTTTTCAGATCTCATATTAACCAATTCTATCTTTAGCATCAAATTTGCATGTCATTTGGTAACAAAATGTCATAAAAATACTAACGCTGATTTGTAATTTTAAGATACCCATAATTTACCCTATATACATCGTGCCAAGTGCAAACTGAAAACATCCGCAAAATTCGAAAAATGTTACATGGGCGGGAAAAGCACAATACGTAAAGTAAATACGATCAGGCTATTCGGTCTTCTGTATGTGTTTGGCAATAACAGAAGAACTTGCTTGGTCAATTGTATGAGTTGCCGTATTTGGATTAATATAATTATATGATCTATTTAAAAGTTCCAGTCAATGCTAGCCAAATCCGCAGTCACTACCATGAGATTGTACCTATCCCAAATTCGTGTTAGTGCGAAAATAACAGCCTTATGTCCGAAGATAAACTGAATTACGTATTACGTTAAGGGGGAGGAGGGTAATTATGGACAAAGCTAGTAATAATGGATAATCCCTCTTCTTAATAAAAAAACTAGGAACAATATTACTAATATTTCTTGAAATATAAATTATCATACTTAGTCAAATATCACCACAATTTTTTTAAACTAATTGAATCAATACGGTGATTGCCATATAAAAACAAATGTTTCGATATGATAGGGTTTGTCTACTATTACCGCCAGGGGGAAATTGTAGACTCGGCGTATAATTTTCATCTAACGCACTGTGTCAAATTGCTGCTGATACGGGACAATACTAAAACGTCCATTATCTAAATGAGTATTTTTTTGTTTAACTTTTTTTGCAAAAACAGAAGATAGAAATAACAAAATCAACATTATTCAGTCTGAAATTAAAAATATATTTTTTCTGTGACGGGAAAAAAAGTTGACATTTTATCCTTCTTGACAGGTAATAAAATGTCACTTTATCAACCCGGGCGTAAAGTGTTACTTTTTGCCCATGGGAAAAAAGTTCTACTTTTTGCCCGCTTAAATTGGCAGGTTTCCATAGCAACGCAGATGTAATGTCACTTGAAATGCCACATCGATTGATTTTCTGACTTTAATATAAAGTATTTACGTGTTTTTTTCAATATTAAATCGTCGTTTTTCCCATCACAGAAAAAAATAGTGTATTATACACGGGAAAAAAATTAGATTTTATCTCGAGGTAAGATTACCAATTACCGCGAGCTAAAATCTAATACTTTTTTCCCTTGTATAATAAATAAGTAACTATTTTACAAAACTTAACATTTTCTCTTTTTTATTTCCTTATTCGTAGTATAAGGAAGTTTGTGATGATGAAAATTTTCGACTCGAGATTTTTGCAGATGTCCACGTTTTGAAGTCCCCTGATACCAAAAAAGTGGTTTTTAAAAAATGTCTGTGTGTCTCTCTCTCTACGATAGCGGTCAAACCGCTACAGGTATCAATTCCAAATTTTGTATTTACGAATATAATCTCCCTCTTGAAATCTGATTAGATTTTCAGTAAAATCGGCAAATCGGAAGTAGTAGTTTACTTAAGAGTAAAAATTAAATTTAGCCAATATTTCGTCGAAAACTTTACCCGCACAAATTCGCCAGTTTTAATGTCTTTGGCACCACTTTCAATATTCTCGACATCCTGGTTTTTGGCAATTCTCGGTTTCTAAAAAAAGACCAGTAGATCTAAATTCAGAAATTAAATATTCAGATTTGAAGAACGTTTCCCAAATAATCTTTAGTTTGGACGAAAATTTACTATTCGGTAATACTTGGCCAGGGAAGTCTCTATTAAATCTTAACATTTCGTTATTCCATGCAGTTTTTATCGGCTTAAAAACACCTATCTAGGGGCTGCATATAGTGCCTAACATTTGCTGGTGATTTTACCAAAACAACTCTATTATCAACTGCAGCTTTTGATAGTGCAAGACTTGTGTGAACACTAGCTCCATCGTAGTAGAGAACAACTTTCGCATTGCCGCATGCCAAAACCGTGGTGTTCTTTTTGCCAGATCTTGCAATATTTTTGGAAACACGTTTTTGCCCTTTAGGAGCAATCAGTTTAAAATCTTTAGGATCATGGCAAAACCGCTTTGATCGCAATTGTAAACGCGATCTCCATCTAAAGGATCAATATTTTCTTTTTTGTATAAATCTTTTAACTTCTTGTACCAATTCTTAGTAGTGAAAGGATCCGTACCCCGTAATCGTTGTGAACTCATAGCTTCTCCTCTACGCACGGACAGCTCTGGATTCTTTTCATAAACCCTTCATACCATTCCCTTCCGGGTCCAAAATCATTTCCGTTCAATTCACAATATTCTTTCGCAAGAATTAAAAGTTCTTGTTTGGTAGAGCCATAACCGTGCTTTCCACATTCATATAAGTACTTGGCTATCTATATTTTGTATGTTTCGGTATTTCCCAATGTTTACTTTGGGATATTACATCTTTCGGCAACGGCATGAAGGGTATTTCCCCTACGAACATATTATCATTTTTAATTTGTTAATGCTGTTTGGTCTTTAGTATAAATTTAAATTTGCCGCCAACTCCTTGAAGAAAAGTTTATTTTGGTAGCACTGGAAAGGGAAAAAAAGAGACATTATTATTACCGCCAAGATACACAAAACAACGCAATAAAGTTTTGTATCGTTAAAATTGCATTTTTATTTTAAATGGAATATTCTACCCCAGTAGAATCGCAAAGAGAAAATCTCGAGAATAACGTTCTACATATTGGTCCTTCGGCATCGGATTAAGAGAAAAAAGTGTTGACGGTAGAGGTTAACCACGTGCATCGCAAACGAACGTAACAGGGATATACTCAGTTTCTAAAGGAATACAAGTATATGGCATTTATTACTCATCGTACAACGAAACAGCGAAAACATCACTCCATTGGTATAGGAAAATCAAGAAGAATCGCACATCGAAAAGCAAAATAACGTAGAAGCAGTAGTTAACCTAAAAAACCAGTTAATCGATATTGGAAGCAAGGTAGCGGTAACAGCGGTTTTGGAGTGCAACACAGAAACGCAGACAACGCACGTGAATTCACAGTAAGTCCTATCCTTTTTTACCTATTTGAAAAACGAATTTTTAGTTGAGTAATCACGAAAAACAAAATCATTTTCATTGTCCTTGCATGTTTCAAGATATTAAAAAAAAAAAATCTTTAGATACAAATTCATTATTATCCCGTCAATTGTTTACTTTGTGGCTGACTTACAATGACCTCCAAACAATTGAAACAACAGCGAGAACAAGTTTTGGGAAAAATTACACGGTTCTCAAAATTTTTAAACGCGTATAACGAAGACAAATATTTAGAATTAAGCGAACGTTATGAAACTCTTAATCAAATATCCCTAGAATTTAACGAAATACAATCAAATTTAGAGGCGTTATTAAAAGACAGGGAACGTGAGCAGCAAGAAACGGAGCGTGAATCGTTTGAAAACATGTTTTATCAAATCAAAGCAAAAGCGAAGGGATTTCTTGTACAATACGAAACGAAAACGAATATTGAAAACGGGAATCATAATGTAAAAAAGGATACTTTAAAGTTACCGTCTATGAGTTTACCGGAATTTAATGGTGAATATCATCAGTGGCTTCAATTTCACGATACCTTTGTAGCATTAATCGATAACAATACAAACTTAAGCAATATCGAAAAGTTTTATTATTTGAAGGGATGTCTCAAAGGCGAGGCTGGCGAGATATTGCAATCATTAGAAATATCTAACAATAACTATCAAATCGCATGGGAATTATTAAAGCAAAGATTCGAAAATAAGCGAGTTATAATTGAAAAACATGTTCAATCATTATTTGAATATCCATCTATGAATAAAGAATCCGCTAATTCATTACGAAAAGCGATAGATGATTTTAGTAAACATATTAGGGCTTTAAAGGCATTAGGCGAACCCACCGAACAATGGGATCGATTATTGATTCATTTACTTACTTCTAAATTGGACATAACAACCAAACGCGAATGGCAAGAGTTTACCATTTCTAAAGAAAAAAGTACATTACCAAAATTTTCGGATTTAATTACATTCTTAACAAATCGATATCAAGTGTTAGAAACGATCGTGGTGGCAAATAATCCAAATAAATCGTCAAACTTTAAACATGAAAAAAAGCGGTATTACGAGCACACTCATACGCATTTAGCAACGTCAAATATAACATGCGAATTTTGCAAAAACTCACATTATATATATCAGTGCGAAAAATTCAAAAAACTTCCCGTCAAAAAGCGATATGAGGAAGTAAAGCGAATCAAATTATGTATTAATTGTTTGCGCAATAATCATTTTTCTCAAAATTGTAAGGCATCGGGTTGCAAACATTGTCACAAGCGACATAATTCATTATTACACATGAATAACGCGGAGGAAATTGGTAATTTGGGAATTAGCCAGGCGTGTAGCAACAAAGGGGTTGACGAAGAGGCAAATCCTGTTTCGAATAGCGAGGGTTCAGCATCAGTAAACACACATGTTACCAGCATTAAACCTGAAGCGCGCGTATTGCTTTCAACGGCTTTAGTTTATGTGCAGGATAATATCGGAGCTTATCATAAGGCGAGAGCGCTTTTGGACTCAGGGAGTCAATCCAATTTCATTTCGGAGCGGTTATGTCAAAAATTAAAACTACCCATGAACGAAATATGCCTTCCGGTGACAGGTATTAACCAATCATCGATGGAAATCACAAATAGTACGCGAATCAAAATAAAATCTATATATAATAACTTCCAGACAGAACTTTTTTGTTTAATTATACCACGAATAACCAACGACTTACCGAATTTTACATTTAACACAAATTCAGTAAATATCCCGGATAATTTATCACTAGCAGATCCGTCATTTAGTATACCGAGCAAAATTGATATTCTATTAGGTGCAGGAATCTTTTGGGAATTGTTATGCGCTGGTCAAATCAAAACGGGACCTGGACAACCAATATTGCAAAAGTCAAAATTTGGGTGGATTCTTTCGGGACCGATAAATATAGTATGTCACAAATCGAATGAGATTGAAAATGGCGTCGTGTCAAATTTAAGTCTCCACGAACAAATAGAAAATTTTTGGAAATTAGAGGAAACCAGCGATACACCAAAAATGAGCAAAGAAGAATGGGAATGTGAAAAGGAATTTCTGGAAACGACCAAGCGAGAAGAATCTGGTAGGTTCGTCGTTAAACTGCCAGTGCGCGAAAATTTAAAAGAACTAGGAGAATCGGAAACAAATGCCAAACGGCGTTTTCTGAATCTAGAAAACAAATTAAGCAAAACCCCAACCATGAAAGAACAGTACAACAATTTCATGAGCGAGTACGAAAGCCTAGGGCACATGGAAAAAATAAGCGAAAAGGAGTTACAAAACGAATGCAAACTCACGTATTATATTCCACATCACGGAATATATAAAGAAAGTAGCCTAACAACGAAGTTAAGGGTTGTTTTTGATGCTTCGGCGAGAACAAGTTCCAACTTATCATTAAACGACGTGCTGAAAACTGGCCCAAAGTTACAGGATGATCTATTTGACATACTACTAAGATTTAGAAAACATAATTTAGTACTCACCGCAGATATCGAAAAAATGTATCGACAAATAAGAATAACACCAGAACAGCAAGATTTGCAAAGGATACTTTGGAGAAAAAATCCAGATGAAGACATTCAACATTTTCGTCTAACAACTGTTACTTATGGATCGGCAAGTGCATCGTACTTGGCAATACGGGCATTGCAGCAAGTAGCGCACGAAAAAAAACATTTACAGCCAGACGTTGCACAAGTCATTTTGAAAGATTTTTATGTGGACGATCTAATCACAGGCGCGGAAACCATCGAAAAGGCGATATATTTAAAGGACAATTTAACACAGTTACTGGAGAGTTACGGGTTCCATCTAAGGAAATGGATATCAAACGAAAAGAAAGTATTAGATTCAACAGCTGACAAAACAGAATTGTTAGAGTATTACATTAACGACAATGACCAAACAAAAACTCTGGGTATGAGATGGAATGCAGGAACGGATTTATTGTCATTTGAGATAAGTAGCAGTAATATATACACGAAACGATTAACCAAACGCGTCATTTTATCTATGATAGCTCAAATTTTTGACCCATTGGGACTAATTGGACCGATAACGATCAGAGCCAAGATAATAATGCAAAAACTCTGGCAGCTAAAGCTAGATTGGGATGAGTCAGTTCCATTAGACATATTCACGGCATGTTCAAGATTTTTCAATCGGCTTCTCGAACTAAACAATTTAAACATCGAAAGACAATGTGTAATAAGAGGTGCCAACAAAATTAGTTTACACGGTTTCTGTGATACTTCGGTGCAAGCTTATGGGGCATGTATTTACGTAGTATCAATCGATGCCAATCATCAAACAAAGGCAAGTCTCTTATGCGCAAAATCTCGCGTCGCTCCTTTGAAATCTATCAGTCTTCCACGTTTGGAGCTTTGTGGCGCACTTTTGCTTGCACAATTAATTCACTGTGTTGTTAAGGCCTTGGATTTGAAAATCAGTGACATTTTTTATTGGACAGATTCGACTATTGTGTTATCGTGGTTGATGGCAGAGCCGTCTACATGGCAGACATTTGTTTCTAATAGAACATCGCAAATCCAGGAATTGTCAAATGTTTCGCAGTGGAGACACGTTTTCTCAGCGGATAATCCAGCTGACATTATTTCTAGAGGTATTGAACCTCATTTACTGTTGAAATCTGACCTATGGTTTCACGGACCGTCTTGGTTGTGTTTACAGGAAAAGAAGTGGCCCGGGTGTCGTCCTATCGGAGTCATCGACAACGTTCCCGAGAAACGGAAAGCGAAATTAGTTAACTTAAACATTACCACCGATTTTGACATTTTTCATCGATACTCAACATTTTATAAACTAAAAAGAGTGGTTGCTTATTGTTTCAGATTTGTAAATAATTCAAAGGTGTCTTCTGAAAATCGTATAACGGGTTGCTTAACTAGCGAAGAAACAAATCACGCAACTGAAATATTAGTAAGAATTGTGCAACAGCGGGAGTTTTCGCAAGAGGTTAACAACTTAAAACAAGGGAAATCCATATCACGTAAGAGTAAACTTTCACAATTGAACGTCTTTTTGGATGATCACGATTTATTACGAGTAGGTGGTCGAATTAGTAAAGCCTCAGCTGTATATGATAAAAAACATCCAATCGTTTTACCTCAAAAACACAGTTTAACAAAACTTATTATAAAAGATGAACATCATCGTCATTTGCACGCGGGCGCACAAGCAATATTGGCCGCCGTTAGATTAAAATTCTGGCCATTAAATGGCAGGCACGCGGTTAGAAACGTCATAAGAAATTGCGTCACTTGTTTTAGAGCAAATCCATATTCTGCTGAACAAATAATGGGTGATTTGCCAAAAAATCGAGTTAGCATGACAAGACCATTTTTAGTAACGGGCGTTGATTACGCGGGTCCATTTGATTTGAAAGAGAAAAGATTCAAAAATCGTAGCCTCATTAAGGGATACATTTGTATGTTTGTTTGTTTTTCCACTAAAGCCGTCCATATGGAGGTGGTTGGTGATTTGACTGCTGAGTCTTTTCTTAACGCGCTCAAGCGATTCACGGCCCGACGCGGTATCTGTAAAATTTTATACTCAGACAACGCCACTAATTTTGTAGGTGCTAATAATAAGCTAGTGCAAAGTTGTAATCACTTAATGAAGACGGACGTCAACTTTCAATCATTTTTGAGTAAAAATCAAATTACGTGGCAATTTATTCCGGCGCGGTCACCACACCATGGGGGTCTTTGGGAGGCAGCAATTAAGTCCGCCAAATTTCACATAAAGCGGGTTATTGGCAAGGCCTTATTACATTATGAGGATTTTTGTACTGTGATTACTCAAATTGAGGCAGTTTTGAATTCCCGACCTTTAATTCCCTTGACAAACGACCCTAATGACCTAGTAGCCCTATCCCCTTCTCACTTCCTCATAGGAGACTACTTAATGGCGATACCGGAAGTAGAAGTGCAAATGCCCACAAATCGATTACGTCATTATCAAAAGTTGCAGCAAATGGTTCAACATTTTTGGCGACGCTGGTCGCACGAATATCTGACTTCCTTGCAGCAACGTACCCGGTGGCAGAAGTCCTCGTCAACACAGTTGGGTGTAGGAACCATGGTGCTATTGAAAGAAAACAACCTACCTCCTCTGTTGTGGAAAATTGGAAGAATAGAAGACGTTTATCCAGGAAGTGACGGTGTAGTGCGTGTTGTGAGCATACGTACTGCTAATGGAACAGTAAAACGTGCAATACAAAATATTTGTATTTTGCCAATCAACTATCACTAACAATTTTTAATATGAATATTCATTAATTACTGATATTTGCAAAATGTTTGAGTTCTTTTATTATCTTGTTTTATCTGTTTTGAAAGTCGAGCCTTTCAAGGGCGGCGGTATGTTTGGTCTTTAGTATAAATTTAAATTTGCCGCCAACTCCTTGAAGAAAAGTTTATTTTGGTAGCACTGGAAAGGGAAAAAAAGAGACATTATTATTACCGCCAAGATACACAAAACAACGCAATAAAGTTTTGTATCGTTAAAATTGCATTTTTATTTTAAATGGAATATTCTACCCCAGTAGAATCGCAAAGAGAAAATCTCGAGAATAACGTTCTACAAATGCCATAGTTAACGCGCTGGCTTTTTTGCAACAAACTATTACTTATTCTTTGTGTCCACTATTACCTTTATTTTTTGTTCATTATTTCCCACAAACATGATAATTTTGAGGATAATAGTGGACCGATCCCTGTGTAAAACTGACTTTAGAAAATAGGAAATCAAGGCTATCCAAACATAACCTGATTCAACTGACACCAAGGAGGAGTTTTATTTTAATGACACACCGTTATTGAGATATTTTTATTGGTTTGATTTAAGAACCGAACTTGTGTGATCAAAAATTTAACTTACCGATTGCTGACGTTGGTGAAGCTTCACACAACACATTGAAGTATAGTTCACACCCAAACATAATATTTATGCGCGAACTTTGAAAAATTTCATGTCTCCCCTATTAGGTATATATAAATAATATAGGATTAAATTAATTATCTTTGATCAAATAAAGTCAGTCACGTTAGTTTTGTTGCCGTAGCGATATAACTATTGTTCTATTATTGCTAATTAATTATAATTGCATATTATAATTATATTTGTCTGATATAGGAAACTGAAGAGTTCATATGTACCCCTTCGACGACCAACAGCACTAGGAGAACATGTCAGAATGGTGAACATCATTTCATAGAAGTCATCCCATTGTCGGCTTGCTCAATACCAATACCGTCGACAAGAAGAAATTCTCAAACTTGGTGCAACCTATCTTGTATAAGAAAACCGCAGGAGCCAATAAAATTCAAACCGACGACAGTTAGCGTAGTTAGTGGTCAAAGACTTTCATTTCAAGGCCAGAAACAAAGAAGACGAAGGAAGAAAAAACACGCACCTCGATTTAATTCAGTTTCGAAAATTGATAGAGCGTCGCGAATAGTGTTTCCGCTATTGTTCATAACCATAAACGTGTTCTATTGGTATAGCTATTTGTCTAGAACGGAACGAATTCATCAATTAAATGTAGCATAGAAAAAAAATATTTTTTGTTATTTAAAGATTATAATATGTACTTAAATATATTTTTAAAAGAAAAGAATAAAAATGTTTAAAACACCTATTTAGTATTATTTTTTTATTAGTTGTTACATGCATCGTACTATCTTTTCAATTGTATGGAACCGACGAGGAAAGAATAGAACAGGAGGGAGTCTCCTTAATAAAAATATTTGTCCAAAGTGGTAACTCAATATGGCCGCCGCAATGCATAGGCGTGCATAAATATTTTGTATAAGGTATATGTACACTTCGTATGTTCTCGATAATCATTTAAAATAGGTTGTTAGTCCAATAGTAATTAAACAAGTATCATGAGTGTATTATGTTTTCAATTCTTTTTAATATAGTAACATTTATTCTAACTGTATTAAAGAAAACTTAAAAAAACATTCCTAGAATATGTATGTTACGCCACTGAACACATAATCAAACATGCCGGATATATGAAAAGTTATTCAAAATACTCATTTTATAAATTATGATTAGTCAATATTGCCATAACTGACCTGCCTTAAAGTGGTAACTTCCTTCTAAATAATCCCCCACCAGTGTATTATCTCTCCTGCTCTATTCTTTCCATGTAGTATGGAACCAAGCTCAAGAGAAAGTAATACATTTTGTATCAAGTCGATGAACATCTCACTATTCATAACTTCGTGATAGTCTGCCGTTTTCTTAGATTCAAATAATGATAAATGACCATATAGACTACCAATATGTAGGGCAATCAGAACCTTATGTATTTGCGACTTTTAAAAAGAACTATTTTTTAAGAATATTAATAAGAAATTTAACAGTAAAGTATGTAAAATACAATAAATAAATGTTTGACAAAATAAGCAATACGTCATAACTTTGCGATTGTAAATACATACTCCATTTTAACCAATCATCCAAGCGTTCCCTTCTTAGTGGGATAAAATTGCAGTTTAGGTCTCACTTTTTGTTTAAAAATCACGTTCTTTCAATAACGCCTATGATTGGTGCTCCTAGCGCTGGGTCAAAATGGCGCGCATCGTCATTAGCAATTATTTTATCTTTCGCGCATTTATAAGAGCATTCTTCCCTCTCTCTATCTGCATAAACGATAACGGTCCTGTCCAGCCAACACTGAAGTGTTGTCAAGTGAACAGTTGGAGCGGGAATTCATATCAATGTAGTAAAACATCATAGTACCTACGTGGAAGTACTTGGAACATGCATAGGTACAGCAGATATTGTAGACTGAAAATGTAAAACTACATATATTGACTTACCTTAAGCTGCACTATTGTATAATTTCTGATTTCAACTAACAGCTTACTAATTTGTCATTTTTTAATTGAGAACAAAAAGATAAAAATACTAGTTAAAGGCCGTTTGACACTGTAAATTTTAAATAAAATTCACTACTTAATTTATACCCAAATTTTATAATAAATACATATCGTGGCATACATAAATTTTAGCTTGTAGATTTGGTTATTAATTCACATGTAAATTAATTAGAACTATGGCCACCATAAGAAAAACAAAGGATAGCACTAAGAACTTGGAAACAAATGAAAATCGAGGGTTACTGTTAACACCAAAAAATGTGTCTTAAAAGAATGTCTGAACAATGTCAGAGTTTAAAAGCGATCGTATTAGGCGTTATCGAGTTATTGAGGAAATTTGAAATCGACAAATATTGTTTTTTTCAAAATATTTCAAAATTGTAAAAAGTCCGAATGAATTTGAAATGAGATTTGTTACGAGCACTGAATTCTGCAAAACATTCCCCATTTAACCGTTCCTCTAGTCTTCTAATAACCGATATACCAATTGTGAACATCGAAATCGGACACACTGTATAAACAAACACAACCTTATAAATTTTTTTTTATTTGCGGGGTAATTAGTTTCTGATTAATAAATCTTCTGAATGTAGCGGTAATAAGTATTATATGTACAATAGGTCTTAAGCCGAAAAACTTTAAATATGAAGAAATTATGAATGAATGCTTAAAAAATATCGTGTCCGGTAAAACAGGAAATGTCTTTTATTTTTAAATTGGATTATACTTTTTTCTGCACGCTCATTAAAAATAATTTCAAGTTATTAATATTTACACCTATATTGCACATTTAGAAAATAGAATTGTTCTATTTAACCAGGTTATCCTAAATATTAATAATTACATTTACTGCTATAACAGTAAAATATTTGATGACAGATTTTAAAACTTCTAATTTTTATAAAACAGTATGTGCAATTTCCCAATTTAATTTGTGCAATTCTTTAACAGTTGAATTTAAAAATTACTATTAAGACAAGGGCAATGGATAATTAAAAAGCAATAAATCAGTCAAAAGCATCAATGTTTCATGTCAATTCGAAATATTCCCTAAACCGTGATTCTGAACAGGCTTTTCAAAGAGTTAAATAATTATATAGCAAAAGATTACTTACACTTTTAAGGCAGAAAATATTGGTATAAAAAAGTAAAAAGGAAGTCATTTATAAGATGTAAATATTGCTGTCAGAATATATTTAGTTTTTTTTAAAAAGCAATAAATTTTTTTGTTGACAGTATCACACAGTATGCAATTTCTTTGATAGGATACTTATGTGACATGTGTGTATATTTCATTCATAATCAATGATCTAATAATATAGAACTACTAGATGGACTGTAGAGAGAGAGGAATTGACCTCTACATACAAAGGAGACAGATATACAAAACCGTTAGTTGTGGGCAAAACATGGCGATATCGCATTGTTTTGTATATAAACTTTCTCAATTTTGTTGATTTATACATATTTATTTGTCTTTTTGGTAATTTGGATTATGTATTTTATTAATAGATTTCTTCTAGTATTGATTTTATTTCATACACCACTGACTTTATTTTTATTTAAAGAAATACGAGCATAAAGACAACTGGATTCATGATGATTGAATCAACTATTTTTATTTATAAAATTGTGATTGTAATTAGATACATTTTAGGAATTTCATTTTTATTTGATATAGGCATATAGGTAATGTATATAAATTGAGAATCATCAAGAATATTGGCAATTGTTAACTTCAGCTTATAATTTAACAGTGTTGTTTTCATGGATTTAGTGTCATATATATTTGGTTAAAAGTGCTATTATCAGTAACAAAATTAGAAATAAATATTTTAAATTGTTGAATATTATATATACCAGCTTCGCAGTGCTTGGAGTCACATATTTAAGACACAATGGTAATGTCATGTGCAGCGTATGGTTGTACTAATAGGGCAGAAAAGGGAATGAACGTATGATTTCACAGGTTAACTATTCTTAATAAAATACATGATTTGTAAATTTGATATAAAAAATTTTAGTTTTCAATCTAATCGAGTACTATGCAAGCAGTGGATAATTTGTACTAAACGAAAGGATTTTAAGCCATCAAAATATTCAAGATTGTGTTCAGAGCATTTTGTTCCTGAAGATTTTGTTATAAGTTATGGAAGAAAATATTTGCCCCAAAATGCAATTCAAAGTATTTTCAATTTTCCTGCTCACTTGAGAAAAATTCCCTGTAATAGCAGATCTCAACGACTAAAAATTACTGATGCACCAAGCAAAGAACTGTTAAAGTAAGATTTCTATTTGTAGTTATTATCCTACCTAGATATTTTTAATGTTCTATTTACCTTATAGCTCAGAATCCCCAAATGTAACTAATGTTGAAGTATTTGAATTAGTCACAGAAAAAACACCTCACGAAATAATACAAGTTGTTATTCTAGCTTTATGTATTTTTAATATTTCTTTCTCCATTTTACTTCGATCACATATTTACCATTTACGTATTTGTTAATCCATATTAATTATATGTACATATATTTTAATAAAAAATTAAGCATTAATTGTCTTTTATTTTGAATATATCAGAAGTTGTAAGGAACACCTAAGAAAAGCTCTCAGTTTCTATATTTATTTTTTCAGAACGTAATATTTTCAAAAATTCTAGTGGTCAATTCAAAATTTCCAACTGATATCTGTATAGTGATTTTTAAAAAATGTTTCTAATACTACTGTTTTAAATAAAAACTGAATGATCATCACACATGCTAAAATAGGTATTATTAGAAGAACAAAATCATATAGTTATCTCATAGTCATTAAAAGTCATTTATTTAATTTTCTTTCCTTAATGAAGAATGGCAACTAGCATAGATACCTTTAAAATGTTATTAAACAGAATATATTTAATACCATATTAATAATATATATTTAATTATTTATCTTTTTGATTATTAAAGTTGCAATACCTTTACTTTCCTCATAATATAGCATATTTTTAACAAAATAATACTTTTAAACATTATAAACCATTACAAGCTATAGCAATATATTTGAATTTTGCCCACATAAAACGGTCAATTTTGTTCATCCTTGTCAAACTTTCGACGCTCATATATTTTCCTTCTTTCTCCTATGGTGTGGGTCACTTCCTAATCAGCAAGACATAGCGTACACTGCATCTAGTAGTATAATAGTATTAGATCATTGTTCATAATCTACTTTTGGTGTTTTTATTTAGTTCTCGGATTACAATTACAAATAAATTCCGTATGGTTTAGTTTCGTTGTTAGTGTATAGATGGTAATGGTTGTCTTAGCTGCTTTCAACCACCAGATTGCACCAGATACCAGCACATTATAGCAGGATTTACTCGAAATTTTATGTTGCCCGATTTCCCTATTTGATGGGCTCTCTATATCCCTCTACGGTATGGCGTAACTTTTATAATCGAATTGCGTATTGTTTAGAAATAGAAGAAGGACGATTTGAACATTTAATGTAGTATAATCAACCGAGAATTTTTGTTTATAAATTATTATTTTTAAGTTCTATTTATTTACTTAATAAGTAAGTATTTAATACCTTTATATTTTAACGCCCACCACTACGTCATCAGCGCGACCTTTCTCCCAGATGCGTGCGCTGCCGACCGCGCAAATTTAACAAGAATAAACCACAAACACGCTATCAACACAAAAATCAGGTAGCAGTAAATATGCAGTAAATGTTGGTATTATTGGTCCACTGTTGGTGGTGTATACATTATATTAACAAAATGCTATATATTGTAACAATTTTTTATTTTTAAATTATTGTATTGACAATAAACTATTGAAACAATTAAGTTTATGTAATGTGTGAAAAGAAAAAGTTTTTTCATGTAAAAATTATCCACTCCTTTTATGGGAATTTAGAAACTTATACATATGCTATCCATTACTTGAATAGAAAACTGAAAAATATAAGATTTAAAATAAACCAGATGAAGCAAGTAATAGCAAAATACCTGTATGGATATCCTTGTGTTTTTGATCTGAATACAGACAATATCAATGAGAAAAACACCGACACTAGAACAAGTCCAGCTACTGCTAAAATTTTTCTTTTCTTTGGATCACGCTTCTTATTACCGGACTCTGTCAATAAAATCATACCCAAAACAATTGCTCCATCTAGATTTTAGATTAAAGAAAAGATAGTTTTACAAACCAAATATACCTTAAAGATATATATTTTGCCTTGTTAATTTAAAGCTCTTGAGAATTGTAATTAAATACCGTAACAGTATGTATTTAGAGGTAGACCATTTTTGTGACTAATTATTATTAATTGGAAAGGATACTTAGGACCATAACAATATATGTCTCAAGGACAAATTGCGCTTGTGATGATCCATGTATATAAGCAATTTGGCCATTTTGCCCTTTATGAACAAATGGCGGACCTCTGATATGATTCCACATTTGTCCTGAGACCATGCTAAAACAGAAGAAAACTGCTCCAGTAGCCCACATATTCTTATTGTACAAGAATTCGAGATTGTTTCTTCTTAAATATAAAATTGCTGCAACCAATGCAAATAATACGACTAATGCTAAAGTACCAGAATAATTAGGTGGACGGAAAATGCGAATCTGAAACTGCAAAATAGAAGCAAATATTTCATAATTTTAAATAATTACATTTATATCAGTCCTTTCACTAATCCATTTTGCAATTGATTCAGCTGAAAAGCCAATTCGTTGTATATCCATAGTATCTAAATTCTTTGGCTTTCCCTTTGGGGGAAAGTGTATAAACACAGGTGCAGTATTTAACCTCATCTAGAATATTTCTGTTAATAATATACAATACTATAGTAAAGTAGAATATACCATTTGGAATACATCCGAACCCTCATCAAAATCAACAATTGCAAAAAATAATTTATTTGAATATGCTTGTGAATATCTAAATGAATTGGCCACAATTATGAACTCATCATGAGCATGTTTACAAACCATACACTGTCTATGTGGGGCCATTGCTGTAAACATTACAATCACAGAATAATTTCTGGGTGTTGCTTTTACATAATCACGAAATTTATTGCCATTAAATTTTAATACAGCTTTTGCGTTTGCCATATCAGTTAATTGCTGCACTCTTTCTGCCATCGATACTCCCTAGAAGACGTAAATTAGCGTATATTTTCATAAAATGTCTTGAAACGAACTTACTGGCTTTCGTACTTGACTCCCTACATTGTAAAAACATAATGAATATGTGAGTGCAAATAGTAAAACACATTTCATTGTGTTTATCGTATTTTATTCTACCCGGTTTATTTATGTCAACGTGTAACTATATGAACTGAACATTTTTTGACAGATATCTCGCATATCTGATTGGATAATCGGTTTCACAAATAAGAAACGTGTACAAATACTCTCGCTCTTTAAATACATGCCCCTCTCTGATCTCAGTAATGCAAATTTCAATTTTGACACTGAAATTAAAAGAAATTGGAAGGTCTCTATAATCAATGTAGTAAAAGATATTTTTATTACAAAGAAATTAAAATTTTAATTCGGGTACAATGCATCCAAATAAGGCTTTATATCACTTTATATTGAACATAGCACACAATAACACCTATCAGGGGTTAGATACTTGACTGTGCGCGCTACCTGTAGTTGACGCATACAAATAATACGTAATCTTCATAGTAGATTTCTATATTTTCAACTGATGTGAAACGGTGTCAAACAGTGTATTTTCTTTTTGTAATTTGACAGATAACCTCAACGATCCATCCTCTTTCTGAATTGTTTATTTCATTAAATTTCTTTGATTTTTTTCCGTTTATTTTGTGGTTTCGTAAGAATTTGTACGATGTAATTTCCGTAGATACTATTATATATATAATTTTGTTTCAGGTAAAATTTCGTGTGTATAGTTTTGATATTGGACACTTTTGTGCATTAGTTATAAGTAGTGGGTTTATTTACCTAAGTAAAAGACTTTTACCAGATATGAAGTATTTACCCATGAGAGTATTTAATCAAGACCCATTGGAGAATTTTTTCTCACAAATGAGAACCCATTCAATAAGAAATCCGACTTGCTCTGTATTCATCAATACTTTTAAATCTTTAGTTGTCAATAATCTGCCTGGAACACGGTCTATAGGTGGAAATTGTGAGGAGGATGAATCGACAGAACCCTTGGGCCAATTTTAAAGAATTTTTGGAAACTGACATTACTGTTTCAATACCGTCAGTTCCCGAAAATGCAAGATTAGATGCAATGAAAAATACTGCATTGCTGCAAGATTTTGCAACTCCATATGTTGCTGGCATTATAGCCAAAAAAATTTTTAATAAATTATCTTGCACGTCTTGTGAACGTCTTTTTACGATGACAGGAGATGTGCTTGATAATATGTTTATTAAAGAAAAAGAGTATGAAGGGTGTGTCTTAATACATCCTTCAACTACTTTTCCTACATTTGTAAAAAATACAACGTACCATATACTGCAAATACTGCCCCCAATAATATCTATATATGGTTTAAAAGTTAAAATTTTTAACGAAATGAAGGCAGATATGGCTGTTAATATTGTATGTGATGAGCATAGACAGCACATTTATGTTTTGCTCAGAATTATAATAAATATTGTGATTTTTAGCTATTTAAAAAAGATTAATAAAACATTGAGAGGTCGTGACACACGAAATATTAATTTCGATTCAATTGTTAAATCCGCGCACGAGTTGTATTTAAAATCACGCAAAAGATAATAGGCGCTTTCCTTTTACTAGAGATCTGAACTGAGCTAAAGTGATGTGAGTGTCTCTGTTCACTTGAAGTAAGGAAGGTTCTGACCAACCTCACTTCGTCAGTCAGCTGGTTACAAAAGGAACGCGTCAAAATATAATCTCAGCCAAACTGAGGTGATATTATCTGAGATTTATGTCAAAAGGAAAGCGCCTAATATTTTTTTACATTATTTTGTTACTGTCATATTTCATTGGTAATTTATAATAAAATAAGTTATGTACTACGAGTAAAGAATAGAACAGGAGAGAGCATAACGTGGTGTGGAAATAGGTATTTTTTAGACGGAGTTACCCTTATCAGTAGGTCAGTTATGTCCGGTTATGTCAAAAATGACATTTTAGTGTTTCTATAATGGTCAATTGTGTGGCTTGTGGTCGTTCTAAAACGGCAAGAACAAAGAATATTAATTTTTCTCTTCATCGGTAAGTTATTTCATTGGCATTCAACATAGGCAATAATAAATTAAAAAGAGGTATTTTAAATAAATTGTCATATATCTGACATGTCTGATTATGTGTTCAGTGTCGTAACATATATATCCAAGTCATTTAATATTTGTCATATTTTTGACGCAGATTTCATTTAAACCCGTTTATAATATATTAAAAAGAAGAAAAGAATTGAAAACATAATACACACGATATTTCTTTAATTATTTTTGGACTAACAACCTATTCTAAATGATTATCGAGAACACAGGAAGTGTACATATACCCTCTACAAAATATTTATGCACGCCTAGGCATTGCGGCGGCCATATTTAGTTACCAAATTTGGACAAATATAAGGAGACTCCTGTTCCATTCTTTACTCGTAGGTTATGTAGTAACATTATCTTTTAGTTTAGTACGTAGGTATATTTTAGAATATGTATAAAGTTTAATTTGAATTTAATTCTAGTTGGATGCGGCAACAGTAGATGGTGCTGTTTACGTACTGCTGCCGGCGTTCCAAGTTTCCTATCTTTACTAGAGTTAATCGTTGTGTCTAACCCCTGATAGGTGTTATTGTGTGCTATGTTCAATATAAAGTGATATAAAGCCTTATTTGGATGCATTGTACCCGAATTAAAATTTTAATTTCTTTGTAACAAAAATATCTTTTACTACATTGATTATAGAGACCTTCCAATTTCTTTTAATTAATTCTTTAAACTAGAGTTAATCGTTGACACCTATGTTCAGTCACAAGTTCAGTTTTAAAATAAACGCGTCAATGCATGGAACATTATGCAGCCAACATTGCGTTATGTAACTAACATCGGTCAATTATTTGTTTCGACAAACTTCAAAATCAACGTCAGTAATGTGCATAACAGAAATGACATTTTGAATGTTTTACATTTGTATTCACCTAATTTAAAAAATGTATACAAAAGATTATAAAATAGAAATTTTAATCTGGTATAAGCTGGAAACAGTTTAATGAAAGTGCGGGATCTGTTTTCTGTCAAATATCCTGACAAGCCCATACCACACCCATACCATCTATTGGGACAATTCAGGCGATTGGTAGGAAATTTGATTCTGATGGCTGTATAATAAATACTCACAGAAAGAAAATTAATACTCCTCACATCCTAACAGAAGCACTAAAATTAAATGTGTTATGTTACATTGAAGAAAGCCCCACTACACCATTAAGTATATTAGCACAATATATTTCGAAGACATATATTTAAAATTCTCAAAGAGTATAAATACAAATCTTACAAGTTTTCAAATCGCCAACAATTATTTGTCGAAGATAAAATAAGACGTGCTGATATTTGCGAAATACTATTTAATTTTATAATGAAAGTCATAACTCTCAAAATTATTGGTATGTTATAACAGCTTCTTATTTCATTAAATCAGTGACTTCATTTTACATTATTAGATACTGGTCACGGACGAATGATCATATTCAAAATTTAACACATACACAGTATAACGCTAGAGTTAATGTATGGGCAGGTATTATCGGCACTGAACTTGTGGGACCATATTTTATTTATACAATTTTAATTCCAATAAATTCTTGGAATTACTTCGCACACGTATTGTTCCTCGAATTGAAAATTTAAACATTGAGAATCCCAGGTTTTAAATGGATGGAGTCCCAATTCATTCAACTGCAGCAATTACAAATTTTTTGAATTCAAGTTTTCCTGATCGATGAATAGGGAGGTGTGGTCCGATAGTTTGCCCGGGCCGTTCGCCAGATTTATCGCCAAATGACTTTTTTCTTTGGGGATATCTTAAATCTAAAATTTATAATAATCTAATTTAACTAACATTGAAGATTTAAAAGTACGCATAAGTACAACCTGCGACGAATTACAAACCAAACCGGAATTTTTAACTCGCTCTTTGCAGGAATTTCATAATCGACTCGAATATTGTATGGAATGTGAAGGAGTGAAGGTGGACATTTCGAACATTTATTAAAAAGTTAAAGCATTATAAATAACAATAAAATATTTTTTTTCAATGTGTCTTAAAATTTATTATAATAAGTGTTAAATAAATTTAATGTACTAATTTTCACTCTTTGTTGACACTGACAACTAAAAAGCCTTATCATGACACGTGATGACACTCGCAATTATCGCAATGTTGGTTGCATAGTGTTCCATGCATTGACACGTTTATTTTAAAACTGAACATAGTTATTATTATGTGCTATGTTCAGTGATTAAAAAAACTCACGGTATAGTAGTTAAACTGCAAGGGCATGAACAAATATCATTTTGAAAGCTAAGCATGGCAATTGCTCTAATAGGTAGTGAAGAGATGGGCGAGAAAGGGGAAGTGGATTCGATTTCACTCAGACTAAACTGACTCGTGTTTTGTCGGCTCTCGGGGAAACCGAATACGGTATCCGAGAGCCGACAAAACACGAGTCGGTCTAGTCTGAGTGAAGTCGTTTCCACTTCCCCTATCTCGCCCATGTACTCGAAAGTGGTAACTCAATATGGCCGCCGGAATGCATAGGCGTGCATAAATATTTTGTATAGGGTATATGTACACTTTGTATGTTCTCGATAATCATTTAAAATAGGTTCTTGGTAGAATAATAATTAAAGAAATATCGTGAGTGTATTATTTTTTCAATCCTTCTATTCCTTTAAATATAGTAACATTAATTCTAACTGTATTAAAACGAGCATTTAAAAAAAACATGCCTAGGATATGTATGTTACGCCACTGAACACATAATCAAATATGTCAGATGCATGACAAGTTATTCAAAATACATATTTTTAATTATTGCCTATGTTGAATGCCAATTTGAAATTAACTGTACCGATGAAGAGAAAAAGTGAGATTATTCTCTTTTGTCATTCTAGAAAGGCCACAAGCCACACAATTCACCATTATAAAAGCACTAAAGAAGTCAATTTGACCAATAACTGACCTGCCTTAAAGTGCCAACTTCCGTCTAAATTATACCTATTCCCGCACCACTTTATTATCTCTCCTGTTCTATTCTTTCCTCGTAACTTATAATAAACCTATAATACAGTATTATTAAATATGGATTGATATAATCTATCCCGTTTTAAATGGATATGTATTTTAAAAACCTGATCAATATAAGAATGTAACTAAAATACATTTGTGACACAAGACGCCATTATGTAGGTACAATTTGCGTCAGAAATAATCTTATCACTTTACTCTGAATATAAAGGCACTCTACCCATTCAAATTGCACATATTTATTTATATTATAATTACATAATAGTTACTTATATGTTATCCTTTATTTTATATATTAATTTGGTAAATTGGTCAACCAAGATCATAGGTTTAAGTTTTTTGGCATAATGTAATTTATACTGCTAGATCCGAGATTAATAATTTTATTGAGTTATTAGTCTTCAAAAGATAATAGACAAAAATTTGTTATTAGTGGGCACTACGCCTATGTCCTGAAATATTATTCATATAGAATTATTGACTTACCGGCATTCCTCAAAACAAAATGAAAATTAATGGAATCTATAATTATTATTTTAGATCTTTTGAAAGTATTTCTGTTTTTAGTTTAAATATATTGAATATATATTTTGTCTTCTCAATTTTATCAATTCTTTTTATATTTAATCCTTTACAATAATCAATTTTTAGAATATGAATACAAAGCAGTACAAACGAAATGTAAAAGCGGCCATGCATTTCATACTTTTCCCCCCTCTAATTGCTTTTTTTTTACAAAACTGAAGTCACTAAAATTGTTGTTTACTTTTTACTTAAACACTGCTGAGGATAAAGTTCACATTGTGTGCTAAGAAAAGAAAAACATGTTTTGTATATTTAAAATATTTATTTTTTCAGAACATCAATAAAGGTCTCCCTAGGTAACGATACATTAGCTACTGATCGCATTTTCTTCTTTCCTTCAGCTTGCTGAGCTAACAATTTCATTCTTCTCGTTATATCACCGCCATACTAAAACAAATTGTATTTTAGGATATATAGTGTAATAATCATGTTAATGTTTTTTTTTTTGATTTGCACTGTATATCATGTTTATAGTATATTACATACCGAGGTGAAAAGTGTTTCATTACTGTAGAGAGATTAAGTAGTTAACCGAGACGGTCGAGGTTATCTTTATCTTGAGACAGGAATGAAACTTTTCACCGAGGTTTGTTTACTATTTTATTTACAACCATAATTATTATATTTATTTGTGATAAAAACATTGAGGAAAAATACTATGGAGACGTAAAGCATCTGTGCTGTACTCTCAAAATGGGAGCATTGGGCGGGGCTATGTGTGGGACCAATATGTCTGCCTCACCTAGTCCCATTGCGGAAAAATACTATGGAGACGCTGCAAAGCATTTTTGGCGTACTCTCAAAACGGGAGCATTGGGCGGGGCTAAGTGTGGGACCAATATGGCTGCCTCACCTAGTGCGAACTACTCAAAATTATAATCTGTTATCCCACACCTGTCAGGCCTACACTAACCTACGAAATGTTATTCCAGACAAATTCTTCTTATCAACGGCATCTCTGCTGTTGCAGCTACGTAGAGCACAAGAAACCATAATGTCTTTTAATATTTAACTTATTATATAACTCTCATACACGATGCACTCAACAAACACTCCACTTTTTACCAACACTACCTGTTTGACGTAAGTGTAGTATCAATATGGCGGACCTGTACCCGGTTTGATCACGTGACATCGTCTCCCTACCTATTCTTTCTCAGTGGATAAAAATTCCGGTAAAAGTTATGACATATTGAGTTGTCAGATTTGTGATTGCTGCAGGGCAGCCTATCTATATGGATTCAAGCTTCCACTAATTCTAATGTAACAATTAATTTTATTTGCAACCATACAATTAATTATTATTTGTAATAAAAATTTCGATAAGGTTTTGACATATCGAGTTGACAGTTTTGTGATTGACATTGAGGTTGGGAAATGAGGGCAGTAATAGAGGGCGGGAAGTAAACGTGAACAAAGTCACACTTCCAAACTTTTAAAAAGTCAGAAATGCCAACATTACGCGTATGGTTGTAAATAAATAGACATACCAACTTAGAGGTAACATCTTTCCTAAAAGCTTTCAATGTTTCTCGGCCTACTATTTTCCCTTTGACCTGAGCCTGTATAGCAATTTCTATTAATTGTCTTGGAATTATTTCCTTTAGTTTACCACACATTTTTTTACCAATTGTTTGGGCTCGGCTCATATGAACAATATTGCTTAATTCATCCACAACTACACCATTTAGTAATATGTTTAACTATAACATACAAACAAATAAGGGAGCATATCATTTGAGGTTAATAAACTTGAAAAATTGATACCTACATTAACAATTATTAATACGTTAAATAATGGGTTATTACCTTTACTAATGAACTGGATTTGAATCCATTGTCTTCATAATCAAAACTTGCATATCCAGATGATAATGTCTTTAAAGAATCATGAAAATCAACAATTATTTCGCACAAAGGCAGTTCATATTGAAGCATAATTCTGTCATTGTCAATATTCATAGCATTCATGTGAATACCACGTCGTTCCATACACAAAGACATAATAGGGCCTAAATATTTATCAGGTGTAATTATAGTGCCTAGAACAGAAATTATTATACATATTGAATAACTTTTCTTTGTTCTTTTACCTATCACCATTGGTTCAAAACATTCCTGAATTGTCTGATGATCGGGAAAATATGTTGGATTATTTATATATATAACATCTGTACCATCTTTAATATTCTGTTTTGTTGGTTTCAGTTTAATTTTATAAGTAACTGATGGAGCAGTTAATATAGATTCTGTTCCGTATTCCTGATACAACCTCTGCGAGAATACTTCAAGATGTAAAAGTCCAAGGAAACCAAGTCTCCAACCTTGACCTAAAGCTGGACTGTAATTATTATTGCTTTTCAACTGCACTCGGTATTATACATTCATAATAACCTTGTATCTGACGCAACAGATACTGCCGAATCATTTAAGGACAATTTTTCTATAGCATTTCTTAAATTTACATGTTGAGATTGGTCAAATGGATATATCCCTGCATATACCATAGGTTTAGTTGGTTGAAACTTATCCAAGGGCTCAACAGTTTCATTACTTTTATGGAAGGTGTCACCTATATGAGCTTCTTTACTAGTTCTCATATTACAACCAATTAGGCCTACTTGTCCAGCTACTCTGTAAGCAAATATCCATTTATTTAATCAAATTTTAAAAATAATTATGTATTATACAATTGTTGCACACTTTCTTCATAAGGTCGTAATACTGCCAAACTTCTTACTTCATATGATTTTTTACTATAACATGAAGAAATTTCATCACCAATTTGGATAATTCCATCTGTAATATATATTAAGCATAAAGCTCCACGATAGCGGTCATACCAGCTGTCAAATAATAAGGCTCTAAATTTCTCATTTCGATTAACTTTAGGAGCGGGAATTCTATTTATAATAGCTTCAAAAATATCTTCAATTCCAATTCCTAATTTTGCAGATACCTAAAACAATTTTTCTACAAATGAATGTTTATCCAAATTTGAAAATAGGTAACCTTAAGAGTTTCTTCTGTTTCTATATCAAATAAAGACTTTAATTGTGTGCATACATTATCTGGATTGGCATTTTTTAAATCTATTTTATTAATTACTGGAATGATAACTAAATCCTTGCCAAAAGCAAGATAAAAATTCGCCACTGTTTGAGCCTGCACTCCATCATTTGCATCCACTAATAAAATTACACCTTGACATGCAGATAGTGAACGATTTACCTGTAATACATATACATGTTTTTATTAATATTTTTGGAAACTACTAAATGAGTTACTTCATTTGAAAAGTCAACGTGACCTGGTGTATCAATTAAATTTAGCAAATAAGGCTCATTGTTATAGTAATATAAAACTGAAGCACTCTGTGCTTTAACAGTTATTCCTCTTTCTTTTTCCACCTGTAATTTGTCTAAAACTTGGTTTTGGCCAGTATTTTCTTCTATGGCACCTGTAAACTCCAGTAATCTATCTGCAAGTGTACTTTTTCCATGGTCTACATGAGCTACTATTCCAAAATTTCTTATTCTTTCTGGAGGAATTTTTGTC
Organism: Amphimallon solstitiale; assembly: GCA_963170755.1. Taxonomy (NCBI): domain Eukaryota; kingdom Metazoa; phylum Arthropoda; class Insecta; order Coleoptera; family Scarabaeidae; genus Amphimallon; species Amphimallon solstitiale. The sequence continues at coordinate 74,702,959 of OY720678.1, forward strand.
AAGTCTATGGAGTTATCCTTTGAAGCTTTGTTACCGTAAAAACAATAAACAAAGTGCTTTGTTAACCTATAATTTTGGTAAATATTAAAACAATTTTTACGAAGAGATTATTGTTGTTACTTCTTATAATGTCTATTGCTTACTCTCGAAAATAACTTTTGTAGGATCATACTATAATACTCTAGATTTTAACTCCTAAAATTAATTACGAACGTATGGGTTAGGATGAGTTAATCAAATCATTTTAAAGTGTTAATTAATCATATGACTGCATCACACTGTGACGGAGAGCAAAAGTATTATGTGGAATTAGTAGAAATAACATCATATTTTGAAGGAAAACACAATATTCCGGTAAAAAAAGGTGCGTTAAACATTTATTTAAAAACATTTTTATATTCAAATTTAAATCGTTGCGTTACTCACAGTGACATATGATTTGCTACTTGTCGCTAGATCTGAATGTCACAGTTGGACTTTAAATTTTGTTCTAACCTGAAAGGTTTCATTTTAAATATTTATATTTGTATTGTAGTTGCATTTATTTTTGGAAATGTTGTATAGTGCATTTAATAATATCAAAATTGCAGCACATCAGAATAACCTTTGCCTTAAAGTATTAGCAATATACCATCAACAACATTTTTGTAATAGACAACCGCAACAGATCAATGATAAAATAGGAGGAAAGGAACAGAAAAAGAAATCAATTATACCGAGAATTACACTAATTGGCCAGGATGATAATATCTTGATTACAACCCTTGAAGAAGCACAGAAATTATCAAAGCGAAGAGAGTTGAAATTGGTTAAAATTCAGGATATTGATAATAAAACTGATAGACCTGTATATAAGTTAATGACAGGCTCTGAATATTTAGCAGAAGATCTAAAACAGAGAGAACTACGTAAAACTGCTAGAGCTAGTAGTGCAGTAAAAGGAGAAAAAGTCTTAATATTAAGCTCTGTTATAACAGAACATGATTTGATGGTTCAGATAAATAAAATTTTAAAGTGGGTTAGTAAACAGTATGAAGTAAGAGTTGTTATAAATGGTGTTATTGGCAATATGGATAAGGCTGTAAGTTCTTTATTCAAAAGAAGTTAATACGAGGGACAAACTACAATTATTGATAATAGAAAGATTGATACAAGTTTTTAGAATTTTTATTTTAAATATGTTCAAAGAGTAATTGCCATTTAAAATAATGCACTTAACCATTCTCTCCTTCCATAGTTTAAAAGTGTTCAACCAGCTGTCCCTAGGGATACTATCAAAAAAACACTTAATGGCAATGTCAATCTCTTCTTCTGACTGGAACCCCTTTTCCCTCTCAAATGTTATTTGAGCTCAAAAAACAGCTAGAAGTCACACATAGCCAAATCCGGTGAGTAAGGAGGATGTTCTATAATTTTGATTTTGTTTTCCGTTAAATACTGAACAGTTGTCCCTGCTGTAAGGTTATCATGATGTGACATGATCCCCTTTCTGGGCACTTTACTGAACACAGTAGGCAAACAATTTTCAACATACCATTTAGCGGTAACTATCTTTTGATCTTCTAATTTAATTGCGGCCACCAAACCCATACTTCTAAAAAATAATGCGTACATAACTTTTTTCAATGCTCGTTGTTTTTTCACCATCGTAGGGGTTTCCTCGTCTTCATGTATCCAGACTCGGATTTCTTGGCGAGTGGGAACATCAAAAAACGGTATGTACGTTTCATCTCCAGTTACAATTTTAGAAATAATTTGATGGCCTCCAGCATTCAACATATCTAAAGTTTGTTGGTAAATTCAAACACGTTCTGCTTTTTGTAAATCTGTCAGATGATTGGGTTCAAACCGAGATACAACCTTTTTCAAATGTAAATGTTCGTGCAATATTGATCTCACTTGCGAGGATCCAATCTTCAGATTGGACTCTATCATTGCATAGGTAATGCGGTTGTCCTCTTCCACCATCTTCGTCACCGCAGCAATGTTTTCAGGGTTAATAGCAGTTAAAGGAGGGCCAGCTCCTTTTTTGTGTACCACCGACTTGCAACCTCGCTCAAATTCTTTATACCATCTATAAACAGTAGCAAATGATGGTGCGAGATCCCCAAATGCCGGTTTTAAACTTTCCTCATACTCATACGCGCTCAAGCCTTTCTTGAAATCATAGTAAATCATTATCCGTGATAATTCCATTTTTCCGATAACAGAAGCTTATTCTATGGACTATTTCTGAGACACTATTCAACCAAACGTCAAAAACTAAACTGCAATTGACAGATAAAATAATGCACTATTTAATAAACAATTTGTTTTGCATGGATAACTAGATTTTTCAATTCTCAATAATTGTAGCTTATCGCTCGTAAAAATTTAACTATTTGTCAGTTTACTGATGTTTTACAAAATAAAATATTCCACAACTGATCCACCATTAATGATGGTTTTGTCTATGTTTGTTAGGAAAGTATATATACATTTTTGGAGAACCATCTGGTAGATGCAGCACGTATTGTACAAAAGCGCACTAAAGGTTCAGATGTAAAGTTCCAAATAATACCGCCAAAGAAGAATAAAGATAATGAAAAGATTTCATGACTAGATTTAGGAAAAATAATATCCCTGCTAGGAACTATTTTATTTTTAAAGTACTACTTTTTTTGGCAACATTTAAAGCAATGTGAAAAAAAGAAATCATAATTAAGTGTAATTTTTGTGTTAATATTAATTTAACTAAATATATTTTTATTGAAATCAAATTATTTATTGCCTTTTTGTTAATCTCGTTTTATATATTTTATATCTAGCAAGCTTTATGTAGATTACTATAGTAGAATTACCGAACAGATGCAGTAGTACTCTAAATCAGCTCCCTATACATTACCGCCTTTATTGTTTTAATTTTAGATGCAGTTGAATTTTAATTAGCCGGTTTCGTATAAGTGTTCACTTATTCATATTTTAATATTTTGTTGTGTTTAACTGAAGTTTTGGTTTATTTTGTTTGACTATTTTTAATAATGAGTGGTACTTTCATTCGTTTGTATAAATTTGTTTCTGTTGTAGCTGAAGTTTATTAGTGTCAGTTGTATAAATGTAAATTAAGCTATATACTTTTTTGTATTGTATTTAGGTAAAATGTTCTGTGATATTGTTTTCCTTTTCCAACGTGTATTGCAGATTTTTCTTTACTTTGAGATTACATTTTATGCAACAAAATGATTATAAATAATTTGCAGCAAAGTATTTTTTGCGGTGGTGTGGCGATACAGTCAATGCTAACGTGGTCTATTTGAACAAAATAATGCCAACCATTGTGCCAAGAATTTCGCCACAAATTATTTTCTTAGAAAGTGTCATCTCGTATTAAAAAATACGTATTATTTTTCCATAATTTTTGTAGTTCCATAATCCTAGCATTATCTAAAATGTTCTTGATATTCTTCCTTTTTATTTCCAATTCGTATATGAACAAACTCTAATATTTTAGTAAGTAACTTTTTCTTAATTATATTAAGTAATTTTAGATAAAAGACGTTAATTACAAAAAAAAAAATAGGATTTTGTTCACAAACTATAAAAATAAAACAATTAATTTTAGATAAGAAGTTGCTTATTGCTTAATTTCAAAATTTGCCGCCATTTAATTTAGTACCTGAAAATTTCAAGAGATGAGTCTGATAGGGTTACAATATTTAGTATTTAGTTATCCATCTTCTATGTATAAGTTATCTATCGCTACGAGGAAAGAATAGAACAGGAGAGAGACTCCTTAAAAATAATATTTGTCCAAAATGGTAACTCAAATTGGCCGCCTCAATGCATAGAATATGTATGTTACACCACTGAACACATAATCAAACATGTCAGATATATGACAAGTTATTCAAAATACTCATTTTATAAATTATGATTGGTCAATATTGCCATAACTGACCTGCCTTAAAGTGGTAACTCCGTCTAAATAATACCTATTCCCCCACCAGTTTATTATCTCTCCTGTTTTATTCTTTCCTCGTAGATCTATCGTGTCTATGGCATTAGTCGTCTTCATAGATAAATTATACATAGGAGATGGATAACTAAATACTAAATATTGTAACCCTATCTGTCTCATCTCTTGAAATTTTCAGGTACTATATTAAAAGGTGGCAAATTTTGAAATTAAGGTTAATACATATTTATCCAAAATTAAAAAATCTTTTTTAGCACTAAACCAACATATACTGCGAATATGACTCTTTCTGATCCATAAATATGAAATTTGTTAATAATTTGACTACAACGCCACCTATCGGATCCTAGCATAGCTATGGACTATCGCACCAACGATTATATACATAATACACCTCTTCCAATTTTTCTTTCACTAAAAACCTGATTAGGACTATTACAAACATTTTTTTTTAAATTAGCCAAATCGGTCTAGCCGTTCTCAAGTGATGCGCTTACTAACGAACAGCACATTTCATTGTTATTTATATAAATGGATGACAAAAAGAAAATCTAAATATTTGAGGCCTATATAAATATATACCGCTGGTGTCAAATATCATTAGGCATAGGGTATCGTATACATATGTACGATGTATACGTATATATGTGTATGTCAACCCGGTGTATGTATGCTGGTGGGAAGTTTAACTGACACACCTAACGATGCGTTTCCTTGTCTAGCACACATCGCCGAACTGGCCCTAGAAAAGGAAACTCATCGTGAGGTGTTTCATTTAAACTTCCCACCACTGTACATACATACGTATACGTATACATTGATTCCGTATGTTCCCCATGCCTAATGTAATTTGACACATGCGATATTTACAGACAAAAAGAGAATTATATGAATAAAAAATTCTGGGAAATCTTCTAAAGGACATATACTTTTTTTCTCAAGAAACGAACAATATATTTAAATGATAAACGAGGTGATATTTTGATAATAATATACAAAATTTGAACCAGCTTTAAAATATGAAATCCACTAAAAACTACTGCGACTTATTCAAACGCACCTCAGGCATTACAAAATTACACCTACAAACCTAACTACTAGTTTTAGCACAGTTTCAGGTAAATTTAATTTAGAATTTGATAGCTAAATAAAAACACATATTTTCAAATAAATTAAAATAATATTTATTTACTCTTACAACATTTATTGTCAATAATTTAATCTTAAAGAATACAATTGATATTTGCCTATACAAAACTAAGTTCTTTTATAATTATTTCGGTAATACCGAATACTACTACCGTGCCATTGAAATCGATTATCTTTCACTTTTCATTGGGGAGTTATCTTTTTAGGAAGATCACTAAATTTATTGTTTGACTAAACGTCACTTTGACATTCAAAGTTACACTTACAAAATCAAATGTCATTATTAATTAATATGTCAGGCACATTATATATAAGTAGATTACATTTAATGAGTTAACAGATATCTATGTTTAATGATTTAAATAAGTACATTTTCTCAAATAATAGAGAAATATATAAAGTCTGAGACAAATTTGTATTAATCTTCAATTATATGGAATGACTTATTACAAAACTTATTAGTATAGTAGTCTATTTTGTGGGTGCTGGATACTAAATTATAAACTTCTGTATCATCTGGTTTCATTGTCATTCTATTCCTTTATAAGTACTATAAATTTGTAGGTACACATATATTTTAAGAAAAAGACAATTATTATCATTCACACTTCAAAATTACATAAAAATCTTTTATTCGAAAACTAATCAATGGCGGAGAAAATTCTTCCAAATTTATTAAAGTAACCAAAACATTTATTTTATCTACATCGTTACATATTTTTTCTTACTTATTTGATATACACAGAGCATTTACATATTGCTTAATTGTATAAATTCATTTGAAATGGTAAATAAAAGTTAATACAGGTGAAGACTGAAAGATTATAATTTTATTTTATACAATAATAATAGTTATTAACATTAAATAATGATCTTAGTTATAATAAATTTGACAATTTAAGTATTGTAAAATTTAAATGACTACCTATTTGAGATTTCACACAAGAAAATATTGAATAATATATCTAAAGACAGAAATGTGCTGAATTTCATTATAAATTTAAAGATTATTCATTATGACCAGAACATTTTCCCGTCAATTGATGAAATCTCTTATCAAAAAGAATTAATTGTCAAAAAATTTGGAAGTATCGATAATGGAACAAAATTAATAAACACACTAAAGCCAAAAAACAAGTTATATTATTCATTACAGAATGTTAAAAGATTATATTTACCAAAGAGTTACTTTTAAAATGGAATAAAAATGTAATATCATTTAGACAAAAGAAAACAATAAGTATACTGAAACGAAAGTAAAACTATTTATGAAGAAGATGCAATGCTGTATTAGAATATTCAAACTTATTAATGTATACATTTTATTATTAATTGGTAAATATAAAAACGAAATAATTAAAAATAGCCTAAAAGAATTTTTTGGACATGGATTTATAAAACATTTCATCTAACTTTAACTGGTGCTTTTTCTGATGATTAATAAATTAATGCGTACAGCCAAATGTACAAATAAAAATGAATCAAAATAGTATACTTTTAGGTATTTTGGACTATTTTGTAGTAAAAATTGAGTAAAAACAAACTTGAAACAAAACTCTAATTTTATTAGATAAGATTTTTTAATGTAATTTTTACCTGTGAACGAGGGAAATGTACAGGCGAATTTTATTGCCTGAGCGTTTGAATTTTTTTTCTTATTTTGTAAAAAATCATTTTATATGAGACTTCACAGAAAAAAGGTAATAGAATCACATAGTAATAAGTGTTACCAACGATTTGAAAAAATTATTTGATGGTAAATTCGGTCGTACTTCAGGCAAAAATCGAGCTGTATACATATACTTTTGTATGCACCTATATCATAATCCTTCAATGAGTTTTTATATTTATTAAGTATTACAATTGAATAACCTAGACTCCTAAACATTTTGGTACTGAAATTAGGTACATATAGAAATGTACTAATGGATACTCTGAAGTCGTTATCTAACCACTTCAAGAAATATCAAATATTAACAGCAACTTTATCCACAAATATACCTATACATTAAGTATAATGAATATAATAGATATGTAAGTTGTATATTTATTGAGTATACTCAATCAATAAATATATATTATAATCAATAATCAGGACAAACACTTAAATTACATGGCTTGCGATCAATTCTTTCTGGACAAGGTTTACCGTTTCCTGATGGATGACGTATGATATTTCTCGTTCTTTGTTGAACAGCTTCTGGACCACAGCTGAAATTGCAGGGCGACCACGATGACCAATCAGACACTTCGCAGTCGACATCTGGAATTAGTAAGTTAAAAAAAGTTACTTCCGCTCTTTATTTTAGTTTTTTCGAAGATTGACGTATGTTTATATGAATATATCGTTAAAATTTAATGAATCTAGAGCATCGGTTCTCAACCTGTGGTACATGTACCACGTACCACTGGTGGTACATTAAAGAACACCAGGTGGTACGCAAAATATAAGACCTTTTCCATAACTTTAATATTATTTCCTACTCACCTCGACGCGGCGCGCGGCGCCCGAGAAAAAACATCTCGCCGCTCCGTGACCTGATTTTTATGCAAACGTGGATTCACGTGTGAGATTTATTGACCATGCGCGGATGAACAAAGCATTGTAGTCTGCGTTTGTAGTCATAAGTTATAAACGAACGCATATGTTTGCATCTTACTTTTACGACGCTCGTCTAAATTTAACGAAGTAATGTAAGTTTAAAAAGCGAATGTATAATATAAGTTTACATATTATAAGAAAATTTTAAATTTAGAAAATGGATAAGTGGCTAGGACAGAGTAAGCGGAAACCTGATAATGCACAGGAAATAGATTCACAGAAACAAACTACTACCAGTAGTAATGATTCTGAACAGAAGCGAAAAGTTACCAGAAGGTATGATTCAAGTTATTTGGCATTTGGCTTCACTTGGAATGAAGATGAAATGTACACTCAACCTCAGTGTGTTATTTGTTGCGAATTGTTCTCGAATCAAAGTATGAAACCATCTTTACTTAAGAGACATTTTGATTCCTAGCATCTACATTTGAAAAATAAATCTGTCGACTATTTTAAGGCGAAATTAATTGAACTAAAATCTAGTAAACAGGTAATGAAAAGTTTTGTTAGTGTTAATGACAAGTGCTTGCATGCAAGTTATCTTGTAAGTTTAAGAATTGCCAAAACTGGTAGTGCTCATACTATTGGAGAAAATTTAATATTACCAGCTGCTAAAGATATTGTTTTAACATTATTTGATGAAAAGACAGCTAGCAAACTTGATAATATTCCTGTATAAAATGATTCTGTAAGAAGACGTATTGAGGAAATGCAGATAATAGGTATAAAACAGATTCTTATTTGTAAAATAAACCAAAGTCCCTATTTTGCACTACAATTAGATGAAAGTACAGACATAACGAACTTTGCTCAATTGTTAGTGTATATTCGATTCGAGGCGGAAGAAAAAATAAAAGAGGATATTTTATTTTGCGAACCTCTTCCTGGGAGAACTACTGCGAAAGAAATATTCAGGCTAATTGATAACTTTATGTCAGAAAATAATATTTCTTGGAAAAAATGTATTGATATTTGTACTGATGGAGCTCGAGTTTTAACTGGCAAACATTCTGGTGTTTTATCTCAAATAAAAGCAGTTGCCCCTGAAGCTAAATTTACTCATTGCAGTATTCATCGTGAAGCTTTAGTAGCAAAAAAAATCCCAGAAAAATTGAAGACTGTTTTGGATCAAGTGCAAGCTTTTTTATTGACTTCGAAATTTGAATTGGGAAAGTGTTTTTTAGATGAAATGTGGTTGGCCCGTTTATCATATCTGATCTAGACTGTGTTAACCATACATGGGCGAGATAAGGGAAGTGGATCCGATTTCACTCAGACTAGACCGACTCGTGTTTTGTCGGCTCTCGGGGAAACCGGTGGGTAATACGGTACCCGAGAGCCGGTCTAGTGTCTAGTCTGAGTGAAATCGGATCCACTTCCCCTATCTCGCCCATTATAGTATTAACGAATATACCATCCCTCCCAAAATAGTCATTATATAATTACTCCTAGATAGGGACACCTATTTCTAATCTAAAATGTTTATAAAATTGTCCAATGGCTGTAACATTTCTCATAGACGTCCATTACTAGACGTTCATACCCAATAAGGAACGCCCAATAAGTACATCGATCATGCATCACGATTAAAAAGACTTGTTGACTGGTAATGTATTACCACGTAATACATTACCTGAATTTTCCGGGTAAGTAATTTCTCTATTATGCAATAATTTATTCTCATACCTGTGGCCCTATTGAATACGTAAGTTACGACATTGATACACTAAGCTGTGTGAACAGTTTGAATTTATCGCGTAATTATTATATAAACGATAAGTATTATGAGTAGGAGAGAGTAGAGGTGTGGAGAATGTGTGGAGAATGTGTGGAAAGTGGTGTATCAGATAGAAAAGAAATTAAATAAAGGTAAATTAGGGGTTATAAGTTATAATACATATCCGCAATATACATGTATTGAAATATAGAATTTTTAATAATATTGCTTGTATTTACAGATTTTTTGGCAGTGATTATATAATTAGTAAATGAATGTGTTTTATGATGAAAACCGTTCAAAGTTCACTTTAGTGCCAAATTAACTTCGTAAGTCGTTCATATAATGTACCTACGATTTAGGTGTGCTAACATATTTCGCAGAATTTTTGGACTCGAAGGATTGATCAAGGCTGTTGCATTGTCTGGGGCATACAGGAAGGAAGCAAGAGCGATGCATTATTTTCCAAGAATGCGAACAGGTAAGTAACGGCACTGATAGTTGATATATAACCCGGAGGTGAGTATAAGTGTAATAAGGACCACCTGGTTGTAACAGGAATTAGTCTTAGAAAGGGACAATAAACTTATATTAGGTATATTATTTTATTACGTACCGATTGTACACAATAAACTTATAGCTACTATATTGTTTTATAAGTAAAAATTGAAATAAATTCAAATTGAGTTCAAAACAGTTTTATTCAATTTAGGGTAAAACCCCCAATGATTGGCACCTTAAGCCGATTCAAAACCAACAAGCATAAAAAAAAATGTACAATTGTCACATAACCCTACTTTTTTTGTAATAATTTACTGAATATCTGTAGTTCATGATCATAAAGTTTGTTAACTCTGTACATAGTCGTATTTTTTTGTAATTAAAAAAAAGATGTGAATCTCTTGAATTGCCTATAATTGGCACCAGTTGCCCGATAGTTGACACCCCAACGCTTGGCACATGGAAAGCAGAAGATTCTGATACCTAGGTAGGCTACCTAGAACCATAAGGACGATATAATAAAATAGATAGATACCTAGCTACCTATCAGCTTATTTTTCAAAGTAGAACTGAACTCTTTATTAATTATAAATATTATAATACAATATCAAAAAAAGCTATTTTTTTTTTAATTAGACAAACAAGGAGCACAAGTAAAATGTTCTTTGTATAAGTGTTTTTTTTTTTCAGGCACGTGTAATGGTAGGTTCTGGAACATTTTTGGCACTGAATACCTACATTTGTGCGGTAAATCTGGTTCGCACAGATGAAGCAAATTCCTCGTGGAATAATTTTATTGTTTCTAGGTAATGGTGGAATATTTGTTTCAGTTGTTTCGTCTTTGAATAAATCCCTGACATGGTGGTTATCACCAGCGCATGTTTTAACAGCTGTTAGTTCGTTGTCACTGGCGCTTTTTTCTTCAACATCATTGTCACTGTTTTTAGTTGCGGTTTCGGTCTTCTCTTCTGCCTTGTCATCAGCAAATTGTATACTTCCGTTTGTAATTAAGATTTTCTTAGACTTCTTTGTTTGTGTTTCATTTAGAAAAATTCTTTTTGTTGTCTTCGTGGTTTTGTATTGCTTTCTCTTCTTTTCTTCTTTTTTCTTATTCTTTTCTTTTTCTTTCTGTTTTTGCTTTAGCAACCTATTCTTCTTGTTTTCCTCTTTTTTTCGCTCCTTGTCTTCTTTAGCTTTTTCTTTTTCTTCAATAACTTTCTTATAAGATGATGACGTGAGAACATACGATACTTTTTCTGAGTGGCGTTTTCCAGCACGTTGGGGTGTCTTAGGATGTGACAAGTAATCATCTATCTTTGTCACATGTTCCATATTTTTGCTTTCATTAAAAATGCTGCTATTGTCAGATTGAACAGTTGTTGTTGCCATATCCACTGTGGACTCCAAGAGACTTGGAATATTCTGTTTCATTGGGGTGCCAGCTCTGATCAATACATTTTCAGTTATAATAATTTTACGGTTTGGGTCTATATCAGAAGTAGATAAGAATTCGTGACGTAAGGCTTCAGAATCCTGATGTAAGACATCTTTGTCGAAGAAAACAATCGGCATATCTTCTATATCATTTTCTGTATATTGTGTAATCTCATCGCCATACTCATTTTCGTTATCATTGCCATGATCGGTATCAATTTCAATTTCAGGAACAGTGTCTTCAAAATTGTTTGACACTAAAGTGTCGTCTATATTATTAGACTTCAATTTAAGGAAAATTTGTCGTAACAACCAAAAATTTGGACAATTTGCTGCTGATTCGCATATATTGGTGTTGTTTTCTAGTTCGTCAATTGCATGTCTGCCGACAATTTGACGAAAGTCTTCGAAAGATAACGTAGAGCTGTTTACTAAGATCTCTTCAGTTGTACTAGTGTTGAGCGGGTTTTCCTCGGTTTGTTTCCCCAAACATTTAGTGAAATCAATTGCCGCAGAATTCCATGGGTGAATGCCGGTTGCTCTGAAACCGTGTACAATTGTTTCTTTCTTCAGGCGACTAATGGCTTCTTGTAAAATAGGAGCAAAGTGTGCTTTTCCCAGTTTACAATAGGGATTCTGTCTCCTCCACCGTAATACACCATTTTTCCACAATGACTTTAATGGTTTGAAACATGAAACATCGGCTGGTTGCAATATACGTGTTGAATTCGGATAAAGAGCGATAAGCACAATATCCAATTTTGTACAGAGTTGACTAAGATCATATGTCAAGTGTGTCTGGTGTCCGTCTACAAATAATATGACAGGAAACTGAATATTATTTTTCTTAAGATATGGATGCAGTATATTGGCAATGTAATTATGAAAAATATGTGTCTTCATCCACCCATTGTCACTGCTCGCAATCCCCCACTCGTCTGGAACATTTTTCAAGATTGGAGCTCGTAACCTTTTATTGGGGTATATTATTAAGGGTGGAGTAATATTTCCACTTGCAGCAAACGTAAACATTACCGTCAGGTTTTGTTTTGCTTGTCCTTGGTCTATCTCATAGACATTCTTGGTACCTACAGGAGCTAAGACTTTACCAAGCTTCGGGCAAAAGAGGAAACAGGTTTCGTCTCCGTTGTAGACACGCGAAGGATCTTCCAAAATTGAAAAAAGATCTTTTTCTTTAAGGTATTTCTCAATTTCATTGAACCATTTCTTGATGTCTTTTTCCGACACATTTGCCGAAGCCGAAGTAACTGCTTCTGTAGTTCTTGATGTCAAAATCGGGTGTCTTTTCAAAAAGGAATTATACCAGTGGTCCCCAGGAATGTTCTCTTTAAACGGATTTTCCCTTGGATTTGCGTCCAGGAAACATTTTACTGAGAGTTGTATGTCAATTTTCCTTTTGGGGAAACCCTTGCGCTGGCATTCTATTACCCAATTAGCTAGAGTGTCTTCTTCTATTTTTGTGAGATATGTTCCTCTTCCTAATCCCGGTTTTTTAAATTTAGGCCCAAGCCTAAATTGCAGGGTGGCCCTTGGTATACCATATTTTTCTGCAATCTTCTTCTTCGCTGCGCCTTTTCTAATCTCTTCTAGCGCTTTCTGCAGAGTCTCTTCATTGTAATGTTTTGTGTATTTAACAAGAGTCTTTCCTTTCGGCATTTTGTAACTGGTGGAATAAAAATTTCCAGATAGAGATATTATTATTTGGGGTGTGCCAATGTTAGGTAATTAAAATTGCGGAGTGGAACCAATTATTGGCACTAAGTGCCAATAATTGAGTTTCGACACATTTACATTCTCAATGGTTGGCATAGGTATAATTAACCTCAAACAACATGTTGGGTGCAGATTAGGGCTTGAATTAAATAAAATAAGTACACCTAACATATCAAACAACCGATTTAACAAAAGAATCGCTTCAACTAATGATTTATGACATGAGATCTTATTCGTACTTTTTATGAAATAGTTAATTTCTTACCTTGTTTAAGCACATGTCACAAAGTAGGGGTGATTGCTATGACATGATCAAAGTTTAGACTTGCGCAGTGCTATACGGTCGAAGCGCAGGGTTGTCAGACATTGCTGAAAAACTTTTATTATACGAAAAATACATGAAATTGAAATAAAAGTATAAAATTGTACTGTGGTGCCAATGATTGGTCGAGTGCCAACCGTTGGGGGTTTTACCCTACTACAATTATTTCACCCTACTAGGGCTTCATCAGGTGATGAATATTATAATACAAAATCTTTGTAGACGATCTTATTTATGTCTTTTCCTAAATGAAGAGGGGGGAATTTGTGACATTAGGTTAAGAGCGGGAGTAACTTATATATTTAATGTAATATTTAATATATATGTATATACATAACAATATGATTAAGAATATTAAAAAAAATTTTGAAAACTGATTGTGTACTGTTATTATAAAATTAAACAATTTACAAATATATATATAACTATAAGAATTATTAAGTTGATTTTAAATATTTAAATTTAACAACGGTGAATTATTCACTTCTAGTTGGTCATTTAAAATAAGGTTTAATTTGTTTAATTTATTTATTTCTAGGTTTTCTAATAAATTTAATTTTTTACTCTTGTCTTGTATATGTAGTATGTCAAACTTATTATTGAATTTATGTTTTTGTTCAATACAGTGGTTTGCATATGTGGAATCTGTTTTTTGTAATTTATAACTTCTTTCATGTTCTTTTATGCGTGTGGAAAAGGATCTACCAGTTTGTCCGATATAAGCTTTTCCACACTCGCAATTTAACTTATAGACCCCAGATTTTAAATATTTGTCAGTTTTATCTTTATTATTTTTAATGTGATTCTGTAGTTTGTTGTTTGTACGAAATGAAATTAATGTGTTTGTTGTTTTTTGTAAATATGTTTTTATGTTTATGGAAGGTGTACCTATACAGCAAGAGCGCGCGAGGTATGATCACCCGATGGTATACGTAAACTCGCATCTAAACGTGGTCCGATAATACAAATTAGAATAACGGCACAACATACTATCATTGCCTGCTCATATTCGAACTCATAGTGATCTGATTATTTTTTCGCAGATTGACAAAAAGAACAAATTAAATTTTCTCTTTAAGTGATAACGATTGCTTAGATAACTAAGTCGATAATAACGCGAAGATTGTAATACTTATAACGTAATTATGATTATCCTTATGAAATTAAATAATAATGTAGTTGTGTACAAAGTTATAGCAGTACAACTGGGTTTTAGAATGAAATAAAAACAACCCGCCTGAAACATCTGCAGAATAAACTAAGATGTCTAGAGAAAAATAAATAAATAGAAATTTCATGGTAAAAAAAAACTATAAATAAGTATAACAGAAATACCATAGTACCATAAAATAACATAAAAACGACCCTTGAAATAGAAATTAAAATTAGAGATTCTCTCCAATAAATATAACGAAATAACAACTCTGGAAAAATAAATCTATATATCTATATCTGGCGAACACAGCTAGCGGAGATCATTTGCCGAATATACGTCCGAAGAATATCGACTGGCATCGGGTGATCATACCACGCGCGCTCAAGCTGTATATATAAGTCACAGAGGCAAATTTTGATATGTAAGTTTGGGGAACTATAGGATAAATTTTGGATATGATTTTTGTTTTTTGTTTTTTATGAAGGAGATTATTTATTAATTCTTTTGAATAAGCATTATTCTGAGCTATGGTGTAAATTCTATCTAATTCTTTATCAAAATTAATCTTATTCATAGGAATATGGATTAATTTATATAACATTGAGTGAAAAGCAGCAAGTTTATGACTAATCGGGTGGAAAGAGTTAGAATGTATCGTAATATCTGTGTGGGTGGGTTTATGGTAAATAGCGAATTCGTGTGTATCAGTAATATGTGATATTTGAAGGTCTAGAAAATTAATGGTTTTATTTGCTTCTAATTCTATGGTGAATTTAATATTATCATGCAAAGTGTTAATATGATTATGAAGTGAATTTAACTGTCCTTCCGTTCCTTTAAAACACACCAAAATATCATCTACATATCTCATCCAGTATATACAATTCTTAAATAACGAATGTTTACTAATAATGTCTTCAAGGTTGTCCATAAATAAGAAAGACAGTTAAATTCACTTCATAATCATATTAACACTTTGCATGATAATATTAAATTCACCATAGAATTAGAAGAAAATAAAACCATTAATTTTCTAGACCTTCAAATATCACATATTACTGATACACACGAATTCGCTATTTACCATAAACCCACCCACACAGATATTACGATACATTCTAACTCTTTCCACCCGATTAGTCATAAACTTGCTGCTTTTCACTCAATGTTATATAAATTAATCCATGTTCCTATGAATAAGATTAATTTTAAGAATAAGAATAAGAATAAGAATAAGAATATTTATTTACATCACGTTAAATATACAAATGTAGTATACATATATGATGTGTCATTTAAGAAATTCGAATGAATAATAAGTTAATCTGACTTTTTCCAAACAAACAAGAAACATACAAGTAACTTAAAACCAGAAACCAGATAAACTGTTCTCTGCACTGAACGTCAAGGCGTTTTACTCAAATTAAAAAATTCTTCCAGGCTGTAGAGAGGATAGTTGGTAAGATACTCCCTGCACAATTTCCGAAAGCACCTGATCCTGGTCTCTGATCGTATATGCGGTGGCAGCGCATTATACAACTTTGCGCACATATAACTTACTCCCGTCTGACATACGGAAAGTCTCTGATAATCGGCCCGAATTAGGTCGCCGGCCCTGGTCGGATACCTATGATGTTCATTATTCGTCTGTAGTATCAAGTGTTGAGAGAACACCAGTAAGTTGTATATATAAAGTGAGAACACCGTCATAATTTGATATTTCACAAACAAGTGTCTGCAATGCGCCCTATACGCAGATCCCTCCATTAATCGCAGCACTTTCTTCTGCAGCTTCAGGACCTGATCGACGCGGCCGCTGGAACCCCAGAAAACCAGTCCATACGACATCACCGACTGGAAAAGTCCGTAGTACATCTCGCGCACTACTTCACCCGACACAGTACCTCCGATTGCGAAGAACATGTACACGACCGAACTTAACTTGGCGCATACCCAATCTATGTGTGTTTCCCATGTAAGTTTTGGTTGAATGTACAATCCAAGATGTTTGACACAGTCTACCTGTTGGATGGATTTACCCCCAAGCCTTACAAGTAGGCTTGTATCGACTGATTTCGTCTTTGGGTAAAATTGGATCAACCTGGTTTTGCTAGTATTGAGGAGTATGCCGTTTGAAGTGCACCAATTTAGAATGCTGCATGCCGCTGTTGTGCCTCTTTTCACCAATTCCTGTTCATTTTCGTGAGCAACCGTGATGGTGGTATCGTCCGCATAGATATTAATGCTGGTTGCTGCAGGACATCTCTCTGGCAGATCGTTAATCATGATGCTGAAAAGGATCGGTCCCAGAATAGTGCCTTGGGGCACACCTCTCCCAATCAACTTTTTACTGCATTTTTTCCAAGCTCTTACTCTTTTCCAGCTAGTCATAAACTTTTTGGTGTGTTTTCCTGGACTTCTGTATACAGCTTTCTTATGAATAACGCGCGGTAAATCACCCGGTTCCAAGTTGAATGCAATTGAAGCGGCTTCGCATCGAGTTTATATGATCGTCGTCCGCTGAAATTTACTCTTTTCCCGCCAACAAATTTTTCTGAAATCCGGCTAATGTTTATGAATTTTTTAGTACTACAACGGCATGATGTTAATAAAAGCAAGAAAATAAGTGGTAATTTAGACAAGGCATTTACCGATTTTCTAGAACGGACAATAGAAAAGTTTCTGAGAAAGATATTACATTAGGAGTCTTCCCAGATTTAATTTTAAATATTCATTATTTTACGATTATGAAGTAATAAAATGACTGTAAGCACTTATACAGAGAAATATACATGTTCTAATTAATTGTGCCTTTGTAAAATAAAGCAAATTGAGATTAAAACTAAACATATATACGTTTTACACAGAACATAGACTATTACTTTATAAAAACCAATAAAACAAAAATAATAATGATAAACGTCCTTAACAACTATAAAAAATGGCGAACAAATCACATGAATTAAAATTATTTTTAATTCATTAACAATATTATGAGCAATACAACATAAGCGACATGCGTACATAAACCACATTGTATAAAACAATTTATCGTAATTTCGCGTTACACGCCGTTGCAAGCCGGCGACTGAATAAATTGAAGAAAACGGAGTTTTGCCAACAGGAAAATTATTTTTGCAGTGTAGATTCACCAAAATCGTTCTCCCGACCAACTGGCGGCTTGCTCTGCGATCGTCTTACGAATATTGCTTTAAGCGCCTGGAATATAGGCAATGTGTATCAAGGAACATACGTTCTTATCAACGTGATTAAGACAAAACGGTTAGCTTTAATGATGTACTAAAAAGTGTATATTAAAGGTAAAAGACGCATGAAGGTATCCACAGGCAGTTTTTGCCATTAAAGACAAACATTACACCTTAAAGTATACGATAAATATAAGCATTTTTAAAATGTTATTATTCAGTAGCATTTTTTTATGTACAATTTTTTTCTTTCTTTAGGTACTTTAATTTAAGCTTAATTAACAAATTACTCCTTGTTTCAATCGATTCTATACAATGGTTACTACACAATATCGTCGATACGAAACGCTTGCAAATTGGCCTCAGCATTACCCCCTTAAACGTACAGCTATACGGCCTTACAACCCGTGGCTAGGTGCAACAAAAACTAAAAACGGGTTTTTACTCTAACATATACAACGATTTTAATTTAAATATAGAAATTTTCTGTATATCTTCTATAAAGTTTTCATATATAAAATTTGAATTATTACATACGGGCTTAGGTTAGAATGAACGTGAATTTAAAGCAAATTATTTAAAATTAAATACTTATACCTTCTTCACATGGCACTTTACATTCTCTCTTCCTTATTAACTTGTCTTCACGACATGGTTTTCCACCTTCTCTAGCTTGTTTCTGGAATAAAACCATTCGTATTAGTATGTTTTTAAAATTCGTATTTCTAATCCTATATATGTATGTACCCCAGAGCCAAACTATGCCAAGTCCAAAATTTTGGAAAATGAGTTAAATATGCAAAGTCCTTTGTGTTAACATCCAGAATGGATTGCTTCCAGTTGTAAATCCATGAGACTCATACTAAGAAAGATAGCTCGTTAATACTCAGTATAAACGTCGTCAAGTCCATGACCTTGTAAGAGTAAGTCTCAGCCAAGTCCCGATATCGTAATCACAGTCTTTAATAGTGTTAAAATGTTAGTTGTGACTTGAGGCACAATGTTGGATAGAACAAAAAAAAACTGAGTTTTGTGAATTTGACACAGGCTAATATCCAAAATTTACAAACAATTACAACAATTACAACTCGAGTAACTACTAGCAATGGTGAGTACCAATCACTTATATCGACGTTAATTATTGTTATTTAGATAGATATGCAAAGGTTTCTTAATGAACATTGTACAGTATCGAAATGATTGTTTTTACCGAATCTCTCCCACGTGCATTGTTTCATGTGCAGGAAATTTTTTTTGTATATTCCAAAAAACGCAATCGCGCGGACTCCAAGGCGAAACATAATACGTTTGTTGAAATGAATTTAAAAAAAATTACGAAAAGAAACAATGCACTAGGGACTAATAATTTTTAATAAAAACCTACCACCATGATTGACACTGTTATGTGTAACTAAATTAATATAAAAAAGATGTATATGCAAGAAGAGATGTACAAGAAAATGAAGAATATTATTTAGGAGAGATAATAGAACAAGTTGGAGTTGTGTATAATAATATTGTAGTTGAAAAGAATTTACTTCATGTCCAGGAATGGTAAAATGAAAAAGGTGAAGATCAGATTAAAGAGGAGCACCATCTCATTCAAAAAGCTATAAGGTGCAAGAAGAACGTTTGTTGTTTAAAATGAGAATGTAGATGAGCAAGACCTCATGTTGCAGAGCCTACATTTGCTGCCTCAGAAAATGAAGTTAGCGAAGAAGGCGAGGAAGAGGATCCAACTCACAAGGAAGGCCAAACAGGAAGAAAAAAAAGAAAAGGAGTACCAAACCCAACAACCTGGAAGAAGAACATCAAAAAATTAAGAAAGACATTCTGGATTGGAGTAAAACAGTAAAAGTAAGACTATTTCTGCCAAAACTTTAAAACCTCTTTGTTACTGATGAAAAACAACTACGTCACGGACCATCTCCACAGTGGGTGTCTGCGAGGTTTCAGAAGAGGGATCCTTTCGTCTCCTGTAAAATTACGTTTTTTGACTTGCCATAGTTTTGCTCTGGGGTACAGATGTACAATATAGTGAGCATGCATACGCATTGTTGTTCTTGCGTACAAATAGTGCGAACGGTCATGTTTAATGAAAGTGTTCAAACAGCAATAAACCTAATTTCATTCCTGTTGTTTTGTCAAATTATATGCCAAATAAATTGGTTAATTGGCTGAATAATGGCAATAATAATGACACAGTTCTATTAATATTGCAATATAATAGAGAGAAGTTCAAAACAAGGACATCTTAAATCTTGTATTTTAAAACTGTTGAACGGAACCTTAAACACTTAGAAGCTACACTTCTTGGGATATTTTAACAACAAAATTTTGATAGTTTCGAAGCGATTGACTAATGTATGATTTAACTTTTTCTATTACTTACCAAAATTTTACGAGTTTTAAATTTTATGCCCGTACCGCATGACACATTACACTTTGACCAATGGCGACTCCACTTCGAGTATAAGCAGTTGTTTGATGATTCCCTTGATGCGTGATCTTCTACAATTCGAAAATTAGAAATAAGTACGGATCGATCACTAAATAAATGGAAGGGTGTTTTTCATATTGAAATGGATGAACATGAAAATTAGAATCAATATAATGTTAGTTAATATCGAGAAATTGTTAGTCTAGAAAAAAGCAAATTTTTCTTAAACAGTTGTTAGGAAGAAAGCATTTTTCTGACATGAAGTTTTAAAAATGTGAATATTTTAATATGTTTACTAATTCCCGTACATACTTTTTTCCATTCGAGTAAAAGTTTCATCAAAAATAAAACACATTGTATAATAATAATAAGAAAAACAATACATTATGAAATATTTATGGCCGAAAAACAATCCACCTGTTTCAAGGGCAAAACTTGCTGGAATATCAAAACACATGGTAAAAATCAATAGATTTTTGGAAATGTTGTTGTTTCGAATTGTCCAAAAATCTTAAACGAAAGGTTTGAGCATAATTTTAAAGAATCGAAATCCGCCAGTCATAGGTTTAAGGGGTTCTTTCTATAGCCACACTACGACCTTGATAACAAAACCTAAATATTACCTTCAAATTAGTTTTGTAATCTATTGCAATAAACGTAAGCGCAAACATACAAAATTTTCTTATTTTTTCGTCAATTATCATATCAATTCTACTTATCAATATTCAAAATAAATAAATGCATAGCAATAAAGATGCTCATTTAAAAGCCTATGTTCGATTTTGTGATGGTATGTTAGCAGTAGAAGAACTACTATTCTGCAAACCGATAGAACTCAAAGCAACAGCAATTGCATTGTTTGCTATCTTAAATGATTTTCTAAACAACGCAAATATAGAGTTGAAAATTGAGAAGGAATATGCACCGATGGTGCTCGTACAATGTCAGGAGGATTCCAAAGTGTACAAGCACTTGTGAAACAAAAATTTCCACAGTGTATCTGGACACATTGCATGATCCACAGAGAAACTCTGGGCTTCCAAAGAAATAAGTCCTGTATTATGGAAGTACATGAGCCAGGTATGTGTATTAATATATTAAATATTTGGATCTGTATTTATGCGATAAGAGAAATTAACTGGTTTTGAAAGTAGTACATTATTTTTGTTTATTTTCCTATATTTTTCATATTCAAAAGAGAAAAAGTTACACTTCCAAGTGTTTCTAAGTGATAAATTGTGCAGTATTTATTAGCTTACAGTGTAGTGTTTTTGGCAGAACGTAATTTACGTGCGACTATTTGCAACCTGATATTTTAGAAACCTTTCAAC
Organism: Amphimallon solstitiale; assembly: GCA_963170755.1. Taxonomy (NCBI): domain Eukaryota; kingdom Metazoa; phylum Arthropoda; class Insecta; order Coleoptera; family Scarabaeidae; genus Amphimallon; species Amphimallon solstitiale. The sequence continues at coordinate 74,724,506 of OY720678.1, forward strand.
AACTACCTACGTAACAAAATTTATTTATTTCCAAATTGTAAATAGAATTGCATTTTTTCGTTGCAGGACCATCGGAATTTAAAACGGTTATTCGAATGAACATTTACAACATTATGCGAGAGTACGAGGGTCACACCATAAAGGAAAAACTTGAATATGTTGAAAATTTTCTTCTAGGTAAAGAAACTTACACAGAGGATGAAATAAAAGTATTCAAACATAAAATGTCACTATTTAAAAGCCAATTTCAAGAAAAATGGTCGGATGTATCTATAAATCATCACAAATTTATTAAAAAATATGAAATTTGGCTTAAAGGCGGTTTTGAACTTCCTTGTACATTGGTAAGACCGGGAAGGCCAGTTATACCTTTTCATGAATCATGTGCTCGTTCGAAAAGAAGAAAAACGAAAACACTGCTTAAAAATGTGGCATACGAAGAGCTTGTTTTTGCTACCGAATCCAAATTAAGGTCTTGTGGTAAAAGAGACGCTGCAAAAGTGCTGGAACAACTTACTGAATCTCCAAAACCGGCAACAAGGTACAAAAAAGCTTACGCTGAAGAGCAAGAACGTAATCTAGAGAAAATTTCGCCTTTAGTTATAGCTCCATCGAGATTTGTTGAGGCGGCAGTACGAAATTATGAAAACTAAACAATAAAGCAGATTATAACAGGCCAAAAAATGATGTTACCCAAAATCAGAATCTTATTTTATTAGCGAAAATTGCGCAGAGATTAATTTACAAGATTTACTAGACCACACCTCTGAAAGTCTGATTTTATATTTGGCTGAAGTAGTGCAGACTAACAGAAAATGAGCGGGCAACAATGCAGTTATCATCAAAATGGGGATGTGATGGTTCTCAGCAGTCTCGATTTAGACAAAAATCTGAAAGCGACTCTTATTTTGACGCAACATATTTCTGACATCAATGGTGACATTGCAACTAATTTGCGAAAGAAACAATAAAATAATTTGGCGTAATCCGACTCCATCCTCTCCTCGATATTGCAGGCCAATAAGAATAAGATTTATTAAAGAAAGCACTGATATTATAAACGAGGAAATTGAATATACTACAAATAGAAAAATATCCATGGCAACCTATGACACCTACATTACATAAAGTTTTAATTCATGGTCCCGCAATTATTAAAAATGCGCTTTTGCCAATTGGGCAGTTGTCGGAAGAAGCAGCTGAAGCACGCAATAAGCACTTCCGTGAATATCGATTGAATTACGTGAGAAAATTCTCTCGCAAAGCTTGTAATAAGGATGTTATTAACAGGCTATTGCTGACTTCAGATCCACTCTTATCAAGCATTAGACCGAAACCCGAAAAGAACGCTATATAGAGCTTTTTCGAAAGAATGCATTGAACTGTTACTTCCAGGGGAAATACAAAGTATATCGAAAGAAACAGATGATGAAACAGAAGAAGAAGAAGAATAAGAAGAAGAAGGAGTAGAAGATGAAAATGAAAACTCATTTGACGAAGAATACTGGTCATCTTCAGATTGATTGATATGGAGTATGTACCTATACTACAGAAACAAGACAGCCTTAATAGATTAATTAACATATGCATGATTAATCCTATAATGAAATACCTACTACATGTTCTCTACATTTTATAGTTTCAAATAAAAAAATTACTAAATGTACTTTAAAGTGAGTATTTTGCGCTACATACCCTGTTGATCATAATTAAATAGCGATTTTAAGAGATAAAAATAGAAAAATAATTTTGTCCAGCTAATCGGCAAATAACACACATTCCGCAGTTTATAAAACAACTTAAACCGTGATTAATGTTTTTATTATTGTTAAACGAAAAAGTAACACTAAATACAAAAACGTAATGATAATGTGTTGTATCTTCGATGAAATATTTATTCACCCTAAGAACATAGATGATGTACTACTCTTAAGTAGGACACACTGTATATTCAAAACATAGTAGAAGATTTAATCATGTCTACTCAAATTGTTGTGAATTTCTTTATTATTATCATGTTACTATGTAAAATTAACAGAATTGAAAAAAACAAGTGTAACATTTAGGCAATTATTACATTATATAAATTAAAATACAGAATACCCCAACGTCTCTCATCATTCTGAAACTGCATATTGTAGAAATGATGGCCGGAGGTGGACGAACCAGTCTGTTGATTTTGAGATGTCCTGTTAGCTATTAAATCTCCTAAGGTTGCAGCATGTAAATATATTTTTTTAAAGAATTATTGTGTCTCATATCGATTACTTTAATTTGATAGTCACCACAAATTTTCTCGCACGTTTCCAAAGTTCTGAAATTATTTCTGTTGCCCTCGCAACCGCTATAACTAAACAGTTCACATTTTCCCTTTACACTGTTGAAATGCCACCTGTCGACGTTACTGCGACACATTCCAACATCTAATGGTAAGCTGCATGCAAGAACTGTTAGGAAGAAATTTTTAATTATTTTTAATTAGTCAATTAGAATTAGTAGGTACTTGTATGCAGATTATTGTATATAGGTACAACAGGACATTTTATATTCCCGAACAGTGCAGTCTTTAATCTTAATGCCGTACTGCTCAGTACACTGAATATAGATACAACGCACAGATTTTTCTATATAGCACTGTTTGCTGTGAGAAATCACTTTGGTGTAGCAATTGGTTGACAGATGTGTTTGATAAATTCACTGGAAGAGTTTATCAAAGAAACAAATAGGAAGTTCTTCTAGAGGGTAAACTTTGTAGAAACCTCTGCACTAGAGGATACTATGAAAGACAAACCCCGAGGAAGGCACAGGATCGTCACGGGTGCACTCAGTCTCCTCCAGCACCGAAAACCCGCCCAAGGAGTTCCTAGAAGACTGAATCCTCCTAGGCGTACAGTGAAAACAAACGCTCCGAAGAATATAGCCCAGAGACGTGGTAGGTGGGAGAAATCCTGGCTGCGCGGGTATGGGTCAGTGTAAGACAGAGAAAGAATTCGGAAAAAAGAAATGATAATATTTGTTCATCATCGCATACATTAGCCGGAGGAAGGAGATAAGAAATTGTAATATTCTGAGAAGAGATATATACACTGCGCGTCAGAGAAAACGGGCCACCCGACAAATTTACGTAATTATCCACATTTTTGAATATTGTTTGTCTTTAGTGCAATAAATTGATTATATATTATATCATCAATGGGTTTAGCTTATCGTCCGATGTTTTCATGAGATAAAAACAGAAACTAAGCAAAAATTGGAGAATTTTGAAATTTATTGAGAAAATACTAAAAATAATATTGACTATTCATACTACAACAACTTGAACTGAAGAGACAAGAAGTAACAAAAATCATTTGTCAATACGGGGTATTGCCACCTCCGTTCTGGATGACACTCCTCATCCTATTTGGCATAGAGTTCAGCACGTCCTGTATGCTTGCTTGGGGAAAATTGTTCCATTCCTCAATAAGGGCCAATCGGAGGTCTTCCCGTGTTGTTGCAGCAGGTATGCGTCGTCTTACACGCCTTTTGAGCTGGTCCCAGATATGCTCAATAGGATTCATATCTGGGCTTTGAGGAGGCCAGTCCATTTTTGGAATACCAACTTCTTCAAGGTACTGTGTTACTATCCTTGCTGTGTGTGGTCGCGCATTATCCTGCATTAACAGGAAACCATTGCCAACAAACCCAGCATAAGGCATCACATGCCCTTGTAGAATCTCTTCTAAGTATCGTCGGGCTGTTAATGCGCCTCTGTCAATCAAAACGAGAACCGTGTGTGCCTCAAAGGAAATTCCTGCCCAAAACATTACTGAGCCACCCCCAAAAGCAACCCGAGGTGACCGAGTACAGGCTGCATAACGTTCGCCAGTTCTTCTGTACACCTTATTTCGGCCGTCTTTGCCATACAGACAGATTCTGCACTCATCCGTGAACAATACATTTTTCCAGTCGTCCATTGTCCAATTTATGTGTTGTCAGGCAAAAGCAAGTCTACGTCTTTTGTGAGCTGCAGTAAGCAAAGGTCCTGTAGCCGGGCTACAAGCTGTTAAACCACTTTCTCTTAACCTTCGTCGAACAGTGGAAACGCTGATTGCTGTTCCGTGAGCTTGCTGAAGGCTGCTTTGGAGCATTCTAGCGGTTTGCGTCCGATCTCTCAACACAGAAATCGTGACAAAACGATCTTCTCTCGCTGTAGTTTTTCTTTTAGCACCCGTACCGGGCCGTCGGTGATAAGACCCAGTCGTAATGAAACGTTCGTGTGTTCTTTGCACAGTCGAACGACTAACATTTATTTGTCTTGCCACTTCCCGTTGACTTACTCCATTTTCCAGCAATGTTACTATCTGCACAGCTCTACAATAATTCTCATCCATTGTTATGAAGTACACTATACTCTGCAAAGACCGGTGTAAATACTACAATAAGTTTGCAACTTATTACGCATGTACACATAAGCATATAACTCGTCGAAATATCGAATGGGTTTAACGAATATTTCGCAATATTATGACAGTTTGGGTTTTTTGTCATGCGGTGACTGCGGTGATACTGTACAGGGCCATCTGTCTTCGCAGTATACATACTAACTTGTTTTGCTTAATTAAAAACAAGCAATATTCAAAAATGTGGATAATTGCGTAAATTTATCGGGTGGCCCGTTTTCTCTGACGCGCAGTGTATATAGGAAACATACTGCACTTCGAAGTGTAACGCTTGACAGTCTTTTCGAGATTGCTCGTTCTTATCGTAATATTATAAGAATCAACTGCCCACCTTGTGGGAGGGGCATCTCAACGGCTAAGTCTCGCTCTGTGAGCTGTATGTTACTTGTCTTGTTATCAATATATATACCAATCTATCTAGTGTGTTTTTTAATGTTCGAACGGCGTTTGAATTTGCAGCCGTAGCTTTTCGTCTTTAGTTTTTAAATACTGATGTTATTTTAAGTGTTATTGAAGAAGGTAATCCCACATGTTTTTGTTTTGCTTTGTTTCTACTCCAGACTTTTGTTTTCATTAGTAATGTTGGATTCGGTTACTTTTTCACTACTTGTAACTATCCGTTACTTTCGAATTCAATATCCGCAACTTTTTATTCGTTACCGAGCACTCGTTCAAATGTGCGGTGCGGGCATATGTATAGTTAACATATGGTACAAACAAAACGTTCACTTATACAGGGTGTCCGGGAAAATGTGGGAAATTTCTTGGATGCAGATAGAACATGAACAAATAAGATGACAAATTCATATAAAAATTTTTCCCACAGGCCCCTCCTACGGAGATATGCGTCCCTGAAGGACGCCGCTGGAAATCGGTTTTTATTGAATGTCTTTTAAAGTAATTAATATAAATATAAACGCAGTGGTGTCTCCGGAGGCACCTTAACGGAATTATTGAAAAACTTCATAAGAGGGTTCACCATGGGCTCCGTGAAGTCTGATACATTCGCGAGCACGACGAATTAATGACTGTTGTACCCGCAACAATCACCCAGCCGTGTTCCTTATCACATCACAATGAAACGTGATTCTCTGTAGAAGTTCCTCCCTAGTGTCGACCGGAGTGGAATACACCATTTTTTTGAGGTGTCCCCACAGGTAAAAATCCAACGGCGTTCAGTGAGGAGATCGAGGAGGCCAGGCAATTGGTCCTCTGCCTATCCAACGGTTTGGATGGACGTTATTCAGGTGCTCCCGCACACGAACGCTGAAGTGAGGTGGTGCCCCATCGTGCATGAAGTACATGTTTCGGTGGGTTTCAAGTGGTAAGTGCTCTATTAAATCTCGAAAAGCGTTTTGAGGGAACTCCAAATAAAGTTGTCCATTCAATCGTTCTGGCAAAACCAATGGTCCAATCAAAAAATTGTCAATGATTCCTGCCCAAATATTAAGTGATTGGAACTGATGTTGATAATGCGAAATAATAGTGGCATGTGTAAATTGGTGATTTACAACTTTCCTAAAATTATGAAGATAGTCAATAAAATTTATTACCCACCATTCTCCCTTAGACGTTGGTCAACCCGTTCAATTGTCTTATGGTTTGGTAGAGCACGATTAGGAAATCCTTCGTGATATAATCTTCTGGCTTCTAAAGCATTGCAAGACGCAAGACCATACACCAGATGCATATATGCATACTCAATAAACGTGTATTCCATACTTCGAATAAATTCAATGTGTCAACGATGTGATGACAAGTTCTAAAATGCCGGATATTTTATTTATCGCGTACCATAGTAACGTTTGCAACAGCAATAGGTTTTTTTGGTGCTGATAAAGACTAAAACGCACATTTTTTGCAAACTTTTTCTCGTAAACGGTTCATTTTAACGACAATAAGCAAGAGTATATTTTTTAAAATCTATGGTTCAAGCTATCCAGTTTAATAGTCTTTATTATACAGTGTTAAAAATTTAGGCATTAAGTTGTGAAGATTAGCCCGCCCCTCGTAAACTACAAAAGCTAAATATGTTTCAAGGACACTATTTTAAGAGGTCTTTACTAGTGTCCATCACATTAAATTTTTATTAAATTATATTAATTACTTTAAAAGAAATTCAATAAAAACCGATTTCCAGCGGCGTCCTTCAGGGACGCATATCTCCGTAGGAGGGGCCTGTAGAATTTTTTTTTATAGGAACTTGTTGTCTTATTTGTTCATGTTCTATCTGCATCCAAGAGATTTCCCACATTTTCCCGGACATCCTGTATACTAATTTTAATATATATTACATTAAATAAATAAAATTCGTTAAAAGTATCACACAAAACATTCCACCTCAAAACTAAAAGTAAAATGCCAAACTTGAAAGTATTTTTTAAGGAGTCTATTATTAATTAATTTACGATAGGCCAAATATTTTACCACTCCGACTCCGGTATTAAATCACACAAATAAATGTAGAATGTAGTACATGGCACAAAATTTATTTTAGATTGCATCAGTATAATAAGTTCAAACAAAGCTTTTATAATGAAATCGACCTACGCAAATACAAGTAATAGGTACTAATAATTGGTTAAATTCAAATATTTTGTACAAAGTTATTTACTCAAAATTATATTTTTTAAAAAATATATTTCAGACAAGAATGTATTCTAAAAGTTATATATTATGAGAGTAACAGTTTGAAAAAGTAATGAATATTATTTGAAACCAGTAATCGTTAGTTCGGATCTTATCGAATAACGAATACTTTAATAACGGATAGTTACATTTGCAGCACCACTAGTTTTCATGCCTAGTTTGGGAATATAAAAACGGTCCCTCGTTTATCATTCATAATATTAGAACATAGAATCTTTGTAGTAGTAACTAATTTGGTTAGAATTCAATTGGGATTTCTGAAGCAATAGTACTAAATTGGTAGGTACTACAAGGCGTTTGTTGCTAATAAACCCAAATATCTCATCAGTTATAAAAGCCAATTTATGACAATAAGAACAAGTTATTAAGTTTAGGAATTCAATGTTTCTATTGGGTTGAGAAGTTTGATCTCTTATAAATTGTCTATTATCAGATATTGCGCATAATAGGTACTGGGTTCTGCAAACATTTGGACATCATAAATGCAAACATAGTGTACGTATGGATAGTAGATGGTAGGTATTGTTATTTATATCTCCATTGTTGAACTTGATTTAAAATAATGAAATATATTCTGATTTCAAATTTATGCAATTATCGGTAATTCAGAACTTTATATCAAAAATTAGGTACTTCATCTTTCTTTAATACTCATATCTCAGGTTGCGTGTGGTCGGTTGTGTGTTAAATATATTTGTAAATATATATATATGTATATCTCATATAACAAGTAGAGTGTTTATAAATTCCAAGAATCAGTAAAGTTAATTACTTAGATGCTATTATCTTTGGTTGATCGATACTGTTGTTTTAAATTATCTACGGAATTTCAACTTACGACAGAGGAAAATCTACTAGGAACAAAATACAAGTACATAGTTACAGATATACAATTTAGGTTATCCTAGTGAATGTAATTATTTTAATACTATACAAAACTTGATTGACATACTTAGATATTTCAGATATGAAAATTAATACTGGGAACAATCTTATTTAAGGGGGCTTACGCAGAGGTGCCGACTAACTGTCGTGAGGTAGGACGTAAGAGGGTGGCGCCATATGCGCTAATGTAAATTCTGGACTTTACAAGGTTTCGTTAAAACAATAGTACTGCTTTTATTTACGAAATATCAAAACGAAATTTAAAACACAAATAAACAAAGGCTCAATGCATGCTCGACTGGAATTAGTTTTTAGAATAAAATTTCTGAAACTGTGTTATGATTTTGTAAATTTTGCCAACTTTGAGAGTTAAATGAAGGAGTAAATAATTTGAATTATAAGAAAGTACTCCCAACGAAGCCTTAATTAATCCTTTGTATTCAATTTAATGAAAAAACGTAATAAGAAAAACAAAAATTTCTGTTGTTTGTTTTATTTTAACGAATACCTTACATCGGCCGAATTTACCTTAGCGCATATGGCGCCACCCCCTTACGTCCTACCTAACGGCAGTTAGTTGGCACCTCTGCGTAAGCCCCCTTAAACTGACTGACGATTTTTGCTGGTCATTGACGAATGGACATCAAAGTGGATATAACCGACATCTTATCGGTTGTGTTTCATTTGATAAACTTTAGCAAATAAGGCTGTTCCATCGTTTGCTGCAGTAACACACCGACAATTTTACTATAAAAATAGACAAAAACTGAAAGCATACCTATCCCATACGCTCACACCCACGAGGCAAAATCACTATATGCTCACTTGTTCTACATTAGCAAATACGTATTTTCATCCTTCTCTAAAATTGTGTTTTTGCCAAGTGGGATATTTAGCATTTCAGTTTTTGGATTATCAGTGTGCCTTTTCAAGTAGGATATTATTCTGCACTAACTTGTGTGAATAAGTGAAATATTGTATAACTATAGCGATATGACGTAGTGCAACTATATTACGTTTTCTTCTTGAATCATTAAAATAATGACATAGGTTAAGATTTCTGATCAGGTTTAGTAATAATTGGAAATTATAATGAAATTTGTAATAGATGAATTTTGTATTTTCACTTTATACTACAGTTTTCTCTTTTCAGAATTCCAAATTTATCACAAAATAATCAATATGGAAGGACGCAAATTTGAGCGTGTGTAACTCTTTTGGCATGGATTGAGCGCCTTGGTATTAAACACTCCCTTTGGTTTTTGAAATGCCCTAATGAAAGGCAGAATTTATCGAGTTTGGGTTAAGAAGCAAATAAATCTATAGATAAAATTAGCACAAAATTGGAGATCGTGTCTTAGAGAGAATCAGACTATTTAGTCGTAAATGACTTTAGTAGATATGAAATTGTGAAAATTGCTATTCCTTTTTTTTTTCATAAACCAAGTAAATTATTAGATATTTATCCCTTTTAGTTCAATATAACGGCTGAAAACTTAAGTTTATTGTTTGGATTAAATTTTAAATGTCAAATTTTGTCTGTCAATAATTGTCTTATTTCAGACATGATTTCAAATTCTCATGGAATACATACACACCCGTTCTGTGAGAAATAAAAAAACTTAACTACAAAGATTCACAGGTCCAAATTATGCTTATGTCTATTATTAAAATCGCCCATATGCGAGATTTAGAAAGAGTTTTTGGATTGTTGATTCAATGGCCATGCATACTATCAGGGTTATTTTTGTGATATACGCAGCGTGCAAAGATTTAAGTTGTATCACATTCTATAAACAATACCAGTGGTAGCAGTGTCTTCACAAGAAGGTGCATCGTCATTGTAGCATTCTACTATATCCCTGTACTTGTCACAGATATCTTCATACTCTTCTTCATTGTAATCATATTCGGAATTTCTGATAAGACGATTGTGTTTGTCCAGTTCATCTTTCATTAAGCGGAGCTTAATTCTGGTTTTAGTTCCTTTGCCGCAAGTTACCGAACATGGTGACCATTCACTCCAAGCTCGGTCTAAGCATTCTTGAGGAATCTAAAATTGGTTAGATAGGTAGTTATTATTCATGTTGGTACATTTGAAAAATGAGTAAGTGAACAATAAATAATCGTAGAAATTGAGAAAGGTTATTTATTCATAAGATAGTTACACTCTGAAATTGCTGTACATTTATAACTCAACCAAGAAGCAACCCTAATGAAAATTAATATTTAAAAGAAATGGAATTTGTTAATATATTACCTCTTATGCTTCTATTACTATAGGCTTGAGGTTAATTAATTGCACACTCCTTCAATGAATCAACAGAAAAATTCTTGAAATGAGAGTGGGATTATTAAGAAAGGAGATATAGAAAAGGTATAGCTAACGCATTTTGTGTCTTAAGTTTTGAATGCCTATACTGACAGTATGTGTCAAATTTTGTGATTGTGATTACGCAGGTCATATGTTATTTTAGACTGAATGTATGTAATTTACTTGTAGTATTTACATAGTCATCTTATATGAGGACTTATGCACTAGCGTCTTATTAGTATGATGGAGCGTTTCTAAATTTACGGAATGAGAGAAAGCAGAGAAAGTAAAAAGAGATTTTTTGTCTAATATATTCACCTACAACCCTAATACATTTTTCAGATCTTTTATACTCTTGTGTATACCTTCATAAAAACATGTTTTATCTTTGCTTGAAAAATACGTCGAAACTGCTTCCTTTCTTCACTCGCAAATTTCTTCCCGTATTATAGTATTCTCTAGTTATGGAAACGACTTTATTTCGTAATCAATAAACAAGACTCCTTCTGAGTGCTAAAGAACAGTCCCCATGAGTTGTCCGGCCGACTGTGGCCCCTTAAGACTTCTTGGGCGGCGCGGCGGCGGTGTGCCTTTTTCTGTGCCACTGTGTGGCGTCAGCTTCGTGCTGTTGTTTTTAATGCAGCGTTGAGTTGACATTAGTCATGCGATGATCATGACAAATTTTAAAAATAGTTTTATCAGATACTTCAGTCATACCTGCGAGTTGCGTCTTCTTTAGCCATTATACTAGCCGACAATTTTAATTCTTTTTAATAACTGTTGTAAATATGGGTCTACAGTTCTTACAGTCTTTAACTTAAGGCATAACCAAAAACCAAATCTTTCCACCACGTCTGGTTTTAGAGTTATAATCATACTCCGCTAGTAGATAAACAATATTATTATATTTAGGAAATGACCTGAAGGTCACTACAGATTTGCCAAAGATGATTTGAATATTGAATGAAATTTAACATAGTTGACATACTGTCATACGTTTCTTTTGTGTTTGCAGAATGAGTCATTGGAATTGATGGTTTCGAGTTATTGTTATAAAGTATAACGACTTTGAGAGTTGATAAACAATCGCCATTCTGCAGGGTTATAATCAACACTCATTTCATACAAAAGTTGATTTACATCAGTACAGTCAGACATTTTTTTCAATTTTGTAAAAAAAACAGAATTTTTCGTGACGATTCTCAATACAGTGATTCTTATAGCGAAATGTAAAAGATTCCATTCTTTTAATCGAGATCCCAAAATTTGTGACTTTTCTTTAGTTAAACCTTATTCCCGATCAAATCACTCAGATCTGATTGAGTAATGAGATGTGGTTCGTCGGAAGGAACTTACGTCAGATCATTTGAAAATGATACATTCAAAACATCGTTTATATCTTCCTCGGCCGCGGAATTTGCAGAAGAATTTGAATCCATTGGAGTTGGAAGCTCACAATTAGTTCTTTCAACGGTTTGCTTACAGATGGAATGTCTGGATACATTACTTTGTGTTTATTTGTCACGTAAAAACAATAGTTTTTTCCGGGCAAGAATCATCTGACCCTCCTTACCGTAAACTTAAGAACGCTCTCTCGTATCATAACAGATTTTGATCACTATTTAATAACAGTGTAAATTTATGGCATTTAGTTACTTACAGGTTCTACGTTAAGACACGGCGGTTTGAAGCAAGGAATATTCATCTCTAATTTCGGATGGCTATGGGTCACTTGTTGACAGTGTTTAGCTGCCGTTCGTCCTTTGTATCTTCTACTTCTAGTTTTTGTTCCGTTTCCACAGGTAACACTGCACTCAGACCATTGTCCCCAATTTGTCAGTTCGCATTCCTCAACTGGCATCCGTTCAGGTACACATTCCGTTTGTGCCCCTGTACAGGAACTTCTTTGAGTTAAGTCTTTCTTGCACTTATCCTGTTGAGTGTGTCGATCTGCATCTTTGTGCTTGTATGACCGCTGTCTGTGTCTAGTACCGCGACCGCAATCAACGTCACAAGGTGACCAATCGGACCAATCAGTTACGGAACAGTACTCGTTCTCGTCCATTTCTTTTCCAAAGTCCATTACTTCACAATTGCGTTTTTCGTATAATCTTTGTCTTGATAAGATCAAACGGGCCAGAGGTTTCAATTCGCCTCCGCTTTCGTCGTAGAAAGGGGAATTCTCTGGGTCGCTAGAGGTGATTTTCCTGATTCGTTCTCTAGGTCTGATCGGACTGTTTTCTGACTGAAAATATAAAAAAAAAAACGGTGTGTCAATATTTCACAAATCAATACAGACTACAAAATATAATCTACTTCTGTCAAAATTAACTTCTACAGTTACAGATGTTGTGACTATTTCGATAACCGGTAAAAGCAATGGCATCATTGCATTACTGCAAAAAAAAATATAGTGCAGTATATGATGCATCCAAGAGAGTGTTAAGCGCGAAGGTAATGAGCATGAAGAATCTGTTAATACCCATCAAAAAAGTAATAGATTTCCGAAAATATCGAGGTTTAATTCATAGATACCAATTTGTCACAGTATATTGAGGTATGTTGACAAGCTTGCTGCAAGGTTCTTAAACAATTTTGGAGCATGAAAGAAAAACATGCCAGTTTCTAATAAGTAAAATTCAAGATACAACCCTGTCTTTGGACATTATCTATTTACAAATTCCCTGCTTGATATAACAAAACACTTAATGTAAAGGTAAAGCTGGAAATGATTAGATCATTACAAACATGGGTAATCAAGTTAAACCATTCAAGTGTAGGCTAGTTTAATGAGAAAATGCGTTGAAAAAGGTTTAATCCATTTTTTGACATACAACATGAACAAGTCATGTTTGGGTGAAAGTGCATCGCATAACAAAGCAATTTTTTTATCTCCTCGATTTATTTTATTCAATAAATATGGAATCAATACCTATCAAATCTAAATAGAAAAAATTGACATACAGTATGAATTAGATTTGATGGCAAAATTTGGCGTACCTAAATTGTCTGCCTGCTAGATTCGAAAATAGTATGCAAATGAAATTATTTCTATGTTTCAAAGTACTTGTGAATGTGATCAGATATTTTCAATGATAAAAGGAAGCAAGTCTGCTGTTTGAATCGGTATTGTTGACATTCAGCTTGGGTCAGTTTTGAAAGTAATCATTGTAAACACGCTTTTTCGAAAAATAGGAAAGTAGCAGGGAAGAGATGTCAAGTGGCAGTGTGATGTCTAATGCTTATGGAAATGTTTTGCAATAAGCATTAGACATGCATTTTCATGTGCTTTTGTGTCCAACATGTCTGATTAATCAGTAGGATTAAAATAAAACGTAAGTAGGTTCAGAAAAAATATTATAAGGAATAGTATATCGACTGCAAATATGAAAACAAGAAGAAAGAATAAATTTTAAGATGAATAGCTTTTTATTTCGATACAATGGTAATATCTCTATTACATGACGATCCTGCCTGTCTTGAAATACAAATAGGGAACAAATCCTGCGACTGTAGTCTAATAAGAAAATATGAGAATTTCTGCAACAAATAAATAAGTGTAACTGTCAAACAAGAAAGAGTCCGCCCTGTTATTATGTATTCGGAAACGACCAAGAAGGTCCTGCATACGAAAATAAGAAGAGAATTTAGCGGAAATTTAAGGTGGGGAAATAGTGATAAATATAAAGATATAATAGTTATAAATTGTGCAATTAATAAATCAGATATGTTTAAAACAGAATTAATAGAAATAAGGAAGGTATTTAATAAAAACTTTGACAGTCAAAATTAATCGATGGAACGGAAAAAATTGTTAGTAATATAAGTACGTATTTAGATGAAATTAACAACATTTTAAAAATTAGATTAAGTACCTTTGATAAGAATTGTAACTTGTTAAATATAATGTCTAATGAACTATTTGATTTAAAAACCGCCGCAGGGTTATTGCCTGTCATGAATAACCATGATGAGGTACTAAAGCAATTAATTGATGCGATTAAGTTGTACGACTTTATGGTGGATAACAACGGAAAAAAACATTGACCAATTACGTTTTAAAAACTAGATTATCCGAAATGACAAAAAATTAGATTAAATAAAGCATATATAATAATAATAATAATAGCTTAATCACTTTATAGCAGAAGAAAACATTAACAGAATCTTATTCTTGTTTGTTTGGCTCATGCAAGTCTTCAAGTTTGACACGTTTGAAATAGACTATGCTCCAACGAGGGAAGATGGAAAAAATAGCAAGAAAATGGTAAAATATAAAACAATGATACTAGCGCTGCAAGAAATTGGGTACTCTCATACATTCATTATAATTACATCGCAGAATGCTTATTTCTGATTACATCATCAAATCATTACTTACCGTGTAAGTGGTGCCATTATCTGTACCTGCATCATATGGAAATAGGTTAAGTGTTTTCGATTCTACCCACGAACAGTTGGGCTGACAAAGTTCTAAACTGGATACACCAACGATCCAATCTGGTGATGGGTATATCATCGAGACCAGAGACATCAGATGATGACTGTCGTCCACTCGAAATACAGCAAATGTTTTGCCAGTAATGTTGGGGTAGCTGATACCTCTAGCTTTAATAATGGTTCTTATGTTCTCACTCTAAAGAGTCAAGTAAGATAATTAAAAGATTGCAGATAATGCATTAAATACGTCAAACAAGTAATATGACATTGTTTTACTAAACAAAGTATATAAGGAATTTATTTATTATATATACAGGGTGAGTCTTCTCCGCGCGTAAAGCCGATTGTGCTTTTACGAGTAAAAATATTTTGAAGCGTTTTTTTCTTGTGGTAGCTACTCTTTAGGAGCACATTTAAAAAATATTTTGTTTTATACAGAATGTTCCATAGCTTGGTGGCTGACCATAGTTATAGTCTTTTTAGAACACCTATATATTATTAAATTTTTGTATTTCCCGTATAATTTTTAGGCAAAAAGTAATCATCTAATCTAAAATCTAAAGTATTATCAAAATCTTAGGCTATTAAAAAAATTTTTGTCATTCCCCCAATACGTATAAAAATCATATCTCTAAGCTAATTTTTAGAAAAATTAATTATAAAATCATGCTTGTCATCTGAGTAACAACTTATTAAATGGCATCCATTCAATTATCAATATTGCAGCAAATATCATGGCGCACTATACCGTATTTAAATAAAAAACATGAAGCTGGCAAAATTATATCAAAAAATGACAATAGCTCTGTAATAATCACTTTTAAAGTATTAACGTCTTACATGTTTTTGATGTGAAATTAAATAAGTAATTCAAAAATGAACTGATATATAGGGTGTTCCGTTTGAAAAAATTGACTTTTACACAAAAACGTGTCATGTAATTTTCATCCAGTGTTCTGCACATGCACTTAGTAACTGAAAATAATATATGCTTCCATTAAGACCTCTTATTATGAACAATACTACAAAACAATGTGTCCACCGAATACGTCATTTTCGAGAAATATAATTTTATACAAACATTGAGTTTTTCAGAAAAATGGGAATAAGTCGAAAACTTTGGGCTTTAGGTCTATACTATCTTATTACTTTTTGACTAAAAATTATACAGGGAATACAAAAATATATAGGGTGTTTCATTTAAAAAACTGTATCTATGGTCAGCCACCAAGTTATGGAACACTCTGTATAATACAACATATTTTTAGAATGTGTTCGTAATGAGCAGCTATCACAAGAAAAAAACTGATTTGAAATATCTTTACTCGTAAAGGCACAAACGGCTTTACCCGCGGAGATGACTCACCCTGTACCTATATAGCAGCCCCACGCCGGGCGCCACCTCATGTGCTGTTTTTATGGTCTATTACAAAACCACATTGACAATTTCTCATACATAGCCAAGAAATTAAATATCTTTTTTAGTACTGAATAAAGCGATTAAACATTTATGTATCTATTTATCTACTCATTATATTTATATTAATCAAAAGATAATTATGCAAGAAGTAAAAGAAAAGGTTCACTCTATGCCTGTTTACCTGGCTTTTGAGTTCTCTTTCTAAACTTTTTGTATTTCCATGTTCAGCCAATTCCGCCAAACCATCACTAGCGTATCCATCATAACTCCAAAATTTATACTTAACGGAATGGGTAGCACCGATGATATCGCTAAATTTAGTTATAAAATTGTTTGCGGGAAAATCTTTCGGATGTGTATTTCTGGACCACAAACTTTCAAAGGTAACCTTAAAAACAAGCAGTAATCGATCAGAAACTTTTTTCTGAGACTCGAACATGAGTCAAGTTTACCTCATATTTTGCCTCATGGCACGCACAGCATTTGTCTAATATGGGAGGTTCCAAGTTTTCAACATCCAATGAATTTTCACATATACGCCACGATAAAGGCCCGTCCTCAGCGTACCAAGTATGTATATCTATGACAACTGTTGCTTTGAAAATTATACATCCACTTGGTTCCGGAGGGGCTACCCATAATACCTGAAAAATATTCAAAATAAGAATGTAAAGGATATGTAGAATTTTTAAAGTCATGCTCATATAATAATTTCAGTGTTCCACAGATTTATTTTTCCCACTGGTAATCTGAATTTGTACTCATTGTGGCCTCTTTCATTCATCATGGGTAGTCAATACTTCAAGCTGTGAGGAGTTGAATAAAATCCATGGCAAAAAACTAATGAAGCAGCAAAGCAAATCAGTTGTTCTAAAATTATATATACTCTGCTCGTTTAGTACCAAATTAAAGCACAACTCAATTTGTCTTCATAATGAACAAAAAAGAAACATAATGCATAAGCATCCTTATGTCAATGTAGGTAGTTTGCGCAGAGTACTTTTAGTTGAAGTCCATATATGGTCAAGTTGGCTTTGAAGGCAGTTGTAATTACTCAACTGACGTTCTGCAGCATTAATAGTGTTTGTAACTCTCCCAGACTTATCAGTAGGGATTCTCATTCAGGGTACATTGTCCTACAATAATGCTTCTGGAGAAGAAGTATTCCACTGGTTATCTGAATTTGTACTCATTGTGGCCGATTTTTTTAGTCATGGATAGTTGGTATTCCAAACTAGAAGTGTTGAATAAATTGCAAAGCTGAAAACATCATGAAGCAGCAAGCAAATTAGTTCTAAAATTATACTGTACTCGTTTAGTACCAAAATAAAGAACTCAATTTGACTCCATTATAAAACAACCATAAGACATAAGCAACCTTATGTCCATGTAGGCAGTATGCGCAGAGTGATGTTCAGTTGCAGCCCATATTTAGTCAAGTCAGCTATGGAAACAGTTGTAATCACTCAACTGACGTTCTGCAGCATTAGCAGTCTTTGTAACTCTCGGACTGATCAGTAGGGATCGTCAGCCAGGAGTACATTATCCTGCAATATTTCTTCTAGTGAAGATATATATATATAATATTACTTGGTAAGTATAGAGATACAAGTTCTTACCAAGTAACCACAAATACATCTTCTCCAAAAGATATATTGCAGTTTAAGGCAATTTTATGCCTTGTGACTTTGACTCTCAGTACTTGTTGTTAGCAATTCGTCCACTTATGATCGGCGTGCGGTCTTTGAATTTTTGCGTCTGAAGGATTCAAAGAGATTAAATTCAGAAAATATTGGTGTTAGTGCAGAATCAGTCCAAATTATCGTATACACTTTGTTACACCAAGGTTTTGAGCTGGGGGTAACTCGTCTTTTGTCTGAGGACCAATAATGTTTGCAAATCATCTTTACTTACCAGCACATCACGAATAGTGATGATTTTCTCTTCTGAGTAATGGAAGGTGACGAAATGTTGTGTCAATATTTTGAATCGTTCAGTAAGTTGGTATGGATGCAATGAGGACATTCAAGTTCACCACAACTCCTTTTGGCACGATAAACTAGACGTGTTTGAGATATTTTCGCTATTTTTTGATATACAATCACCATTAGTTAAGTCCAGGTGGAATTTAGCATTTAAAACTACTTTGACATTCAACATTAGTTTCACTAATCACTTGTTTTGAACAACGCTGCCACCCGTATCATGGCATATACGATATTTTACTGAATTAATATATAAGTATATGTATTTGTTCTTCTTCATCTTGTAAGTGTTAGATTCTCAGTCTGGCAACCCTGTCACCTATTTCTCCACTTAAAATAAATTAACGTAAGATTCCCGCAGTAAGTTCTTTGGATTGAATCCCATTATAGAAGAATAATTTGTCATTTGTCATCTGATATCGACAGCATTGATGTTGCACTTGATTATAATTGGGTAAGAGCTACCGATCCCAAAGCAAGTTTTTAAATTGATATGAAAACTATTCTGTAAGCTTTCGAATAGATTTCTTAGGAGACTTTGTGGTGGATGTTTAAAACCTGAAGAAAGCAATAAATAAAAGTCAACTTAAAGTTAAACTTACTTCCATTGTACGACGAAGAACATGAGTATCAAAATATTAATTGATTGCATGTTATAGTTATGTTGTATTAGTACCACTATTAAAAGACCACAACGAGTATAAATTATTATTAACAAGTATCTAACAACAAGACAATTAGACTAGCCGGCGTTTGTAGTGATTTCTGTACCTGTATTTCCGTTTTTGGTTGTGAATTTGTTTGAGTTATAGTGTTGGGGCATCTATCATGAAAAGTTGTAAGAGAATCACCAAGAACTTGTAAACTACCTGCATCTCTTTCAGGATCTTCATTTTCAGTTACCAAAATAAAGTCCGTAAATCTCGTATGTTCAGTATGACCGCGCAACTTAACTGAAACACAAGATAGTATTAACAATAGTGTGTGTGTTACCTTAGAATTAGTTCTAAATTTAATTTTATTCAACAAATATCCTGGTGATGCAACCCATTAAAAGAATGTCACTCAAAAGAAGAAAAAAATTGACCACGCAGGGATAATAAAAATAACAGCTATATATAAAAATTTCAGACTTTCAAAAGATTCATTAAAATACATGAAAACAATATAAACATAAAAGTAAACAAGTAAAAATTGAAATAAATTCAAATTGAGTTCAAAACAGTTTTATTCAATTCACTACAATTGTTTCACCCTACTAGGGCTTCATCAGGTGATGAATATTATAATACAAAATATTTGTAGACGTTCTTATTTATGTCTTTTCCTAAATGAAGAGGGGGGGAGTTTGTGACATTAGGTTAAGAGCGGGAGTAACTTATATATTTAATGTAATATTTAATATATATATACATAACAATATGATTAAGAATATTAAAATATTTTTTTTTTGAAAACTGATTGTTTACTGTTATTATAAAATTTAACAACGGTGAATTATTCACTTCTAGTTGGTCATTTAAAATAAGGTTTAATTTGTTTAATTTATTTATTTCTAGGTTTTCTAATAAATTTAATTTTTTACTCTTGTCTCGTATATGTAGTATGTCAAACTTATTATTGAATTTATGTTTTTGTTCAATACAGTGGTTTGCATACGTGGAATCTGTTTTTTGTAATTTATAACTTCTTTCATGTTCTTTTATGCGTATGGAAAAGGATCTACCAGTTTGTCCGATATAAGCTTTTCCACACTCGCAATTTAACTTATAGACCCCAGACTTTAAATTTTTGTCAGTTTTATCTTTATTATTTTTTTTTAATGTGATTCTGTAGTCTGTTGTTTGTACGAAATGAAATTAATGTGTTTGTTGTTTTTTGTAAATATGTTTTTATTTTTATGGAAGGTGTACCTATATAAGTCACAGAGGCAAATTTTGATAAGTAAATTTGGGGAACTATAGGATAAATTTTGGATATGATTTTTGTTTTTTGTTTTTTATGAAGGAGATTATTTATTAATTGTTTTGAATAACCATTATTCTGAGCTATGGTGTAAATTCTATCTAATTCTTTATCAAAATTAATCTTATTCATAGGAACATGGATTAATTTATATAACATTGAGTGAAAAGCAGCAAGTGTGTATGACTAATCGGGTGGAAAGAGTTAGAATGTATCGTAATATCTGTGTGGGTGGGTTTATGGTAAATAGCGAATTCGTGTGTATCCGTAATATGTGATATTTGAAGGTCTAAAATTAATGAAAAAAAAAATTTTAAATCTGGGGTCTATAAGTTAAATTGCGAGTGTGGAAAAGCTTATATCGGACAAACTGGTAGATCCTTTTCCACACGCATAAAAGAACATGAAAGAAGTTATAAATTACAAAAAACAGATTCCACATATGCAAACCACTGTATTGAACAAAAACATAAATTCAGTAATAAGTTTGACATACTACATATACAAGACAAGAGTAAAAAATTAAATTTATTAGAAAACCTAGAAATAAATAAATTAAACAAATTAGACCTTATTTTAAATGACCAACTAGAAGTGAATAATTCACGGTTGTTAAATTTAAATATTTAAAATCAACTTAATAATTTTTATAGTTATATATATACAGTAGAGTCCCGATTAACCGAGCTAATGTGGACCGACGGTACCTCGGATAAGCACAAACTCGGATAATACGGATTGCCATTTGATTGAGAACAATGTGTTTTCCCATTTCTATATATGACCTATTCCTTTTCAACATAAATGAATTAATTCTAAATAAAACTAGAAATACTACACAAAATAAATATCAATTTATTGTATAATCTTGAAAAACAATGTAACATAATATAACTTAATAAGTCTTCTGTAAATAAACATTTACTTTGAACAATGTAACATATTGAACATAATAAATCTTCTGCAAGGAATTAACTTATTTAAAGCAATTTGTAATGGATTTTTGACACATAAGTGTTTGTCTTTTCTTGGCAGCAGTGTTTTGAAGTCGTCGTAGTACCAAAATATCGCCTGGACTTGTATCATCTTGTTGTTCGAGGTATAAAATAGCTGTTTTAATAGCGTTAAATCCATCGCTATGTGATATTTTTTGTAGATTTTCAGCATAGTCGTCATTTTCATTCTCAAATTCGTCTTCAATACCTTTTTGGGTTCTAATAAGGCTTACAATATCGCCATCACTTAGTTCATTGTTGTCATCATCGTTCATCCATTCTACTATATCATTTTCATTTAACGTAGTTGAAACATTGAGATTGTTAGCAAGGCCTTCAGCTGAATCTTGTACACTGTCAGGTTCCATTTGGTTAGTAGAAATCTTATTCCAACTTTTAATAATTGTCGTGTCTTTAATGTCAGTCCAAGAGTCTGCCAACCAATAAATCACGTCTTTTATATTAATTTTTCTTAAGCTTTGAGTTACGGTTTGATTATTGTCTAAGTCGAGCAAAATATGCCTTGAAAGGTGTCGTCGGTAACTACGTTTCAAATTTTCTATTACACCCTGATCAAGAGGTTGAATAAGAGATGTTACGTTGTGAGGTAAAAAAAAGTGCACGAATTTGTCCATCAATCAGTTCACTTTCGTCCGGATGAGATGGAGCATTATCTAAAATCAAGATAGATTTATGTGGAAGATTATACGCCACAAATGTATAGTTGTCTCACACCATACCTTTTCTTCCAACGATCCAACCAACCAACACTTGCTGTAAATTCTCCTGCTCCATCTTCAAGAAGTTTGTAAAACTTTCTCTCGCATTTGAGTAAACCAAATAAATAATGCTTCTGAAATCTTTTCGTGCTCACTATGTTTCATAACCTTCCTGCTTGTATTACCACTAACTGATGCACGTTGTAAAATCCACTTCTCAATATCTTTACGTTTTCTCCTCCAATCCCCCACTGTCACTTCACCAACACCCATGTCAGCAGCTACCTTTTTAATCGTTTCGCCTCCATCTAAACGTTGTATTGCCCGATATTTCTCTTCTAATGAAATTACTACACGCTTTCTTTTCCCACTCATATGTAATAACAAATATACGCCACAAATGTTTAGTAACATGTACATATGTACTTTCTAGAAAAGGAATGTACACAACATAGTAACGCAGGTGTATTTATAACAAGGTCCTGCCAGATAGATAAGCAGGGGAAGTCCCTACGTTAAATAATGTAATGAAGGAACTTCCCTACAACAACCGTGCCGGGACCGACGACAAGCAATGGTACCTCGGATAATGCGGAGCCTCGGATAACCGGAACTCGGATAATCGGGACTCTACTGTATTTATAAATTGTTTAATTTTATAATAACAGTAAACAATCAGTTTTCAAAAAAAAAAATATTTTAATATTCTTAATCATATTGTTATGTACATATATATTAAATATTACATTAAATATATAAGTTACTCCCGCTCTTAACCTAATGTCACAAACTCTCCCCCCCCTCTTCATTTAGGAAAAGACATAAATAAAAACGTCTACAAATATTTTGTATTATAATATTTATCACCTGATGAAGAGAAAAACAGGGAAAATATACTTTAAGAATGTCATGTCTTGTAAAATATTGTTTATTTGAGTTCAGTTCAAAATGCAAACACTATCAAAAAATATTTATTTCAATTGAATTAACGACAGACCAGATGTATATGCACGGAAACAGCGCCACCATAGCGAACTACTAAAGCTGAGCTTTATGCGAAAAATAGAATAACACAATAATTAAAGTGTCTTGTTTGTTGTCTCTAATGTATGTTCAAGTAATGAGGTGGATAATCAATTTTATAACGAGTATATCTATGAATAACTATTGCTGTGTAATAATTTTGAAGGTTTAAAATGAAATGCATAAAATGTTATACTTATTAAAATTTGTTTTATTCAAACCACCTATACCTGTATCGCATACGTAAGAAAATAATGGTGTTTAGAAGTACACATGAATAAAACATGTAAAACATGCAAAGATATTTATATAAAATATTAGAATACACTAATATTGTTGGGCTTGAATTACATAGCTTATCTGCTATATTTATTAGTTCAAAGCAATATTTTATAGCCCACGGCATATTTATTGTCGCTCGGCGTGGGGCTCTTGCCACAGAGTATTTACTAGGAAAACATATTTAATAGTTAAATTATTTATTAAATGCAATCTCTATATGCAAGATTAGCAACAGTCACTTAAATTAATGAGTCAAGAAGTTTAATTAAAATCCCACAAATCCATGTCAGTATACGTGATGTGGGAAAAAGAAGCTTATCGGAAAGTGCGGGTGATCACTCTTTACTGTCAGCAATAAGAAAAATTCCAGGAATTTAGATTACTAACGCTGTACAGTTTTCGAAGCCAAAATTCTTATTTCATTGCCTGGACCTTATATAATTTGTATGTTTATTTTTGAATATATTTATGTGGTGTAGTGAGTAACTCATCCTTTTGTAGATTTTACAGATAATTGATCATGTGATTTATATATTATGATACTACATATATTGGAATTGATTCAAGGTTTGTTATAAGTTTAAAATATAATATAATACAAGAGGAGAATAAAATTTAAAGGTAATCATAGAGCCTATAAATTATGAAATAAAGATATTGAATTGAAATTTAATAAATAAATGTATAATAAATTATGGCCTGCTATATTCACATTATATCCATGTGATGTATATAAATAAACAAAAGACGAAATTTGTAAAGAACTGACTTTGCAAGCATTTAATGAAGTAAATATACTTATAGGAAAAATACGTAGGAAGTAGATAGTTTTGTGTTCCCAAAAAAATGTTGAAAGTTCATTAAGGTAATTTAAGCGCAACATCAGAAGCAGTATTATTAACTCAAAACCGTACGTTTTCAACGACGCAAGTATTACTTATGTTCATAAAATAAGATTAAATGAGAAGTGACACTATTTATTTAATTCTGTATTATTTTCGTAATTCATAAAGAAACAGATCTCGAAGAAATAATAGTGAACGGAACTTAAGAACAGAAACTCCGGTAATGTAAGCTACACAATGATAATATATAAAACAAAGTCTATGATATTCAGTGTCACGTCCAGGTGTTTGTGCCTCTGACAGAAACACTTCAAAGGAGATATGAGAATGTATATGGGCATATGTATGTACAATAATGTACACACACAGTCACCCAAATGTGCACGATAGATAACGTAGACTTCTCAAATTCTTTTTTAAAAGAGGTCAAGATTCCTGCAGTTTTGAAAAAATATAATAATTTTATTAAAGTTTATAATACAAGAAATCAAGAAATACATATATAGAATAGATAACTTATAAATACTATAAGTGCTAATGAATTAATAGTGTATAGCGGCGCTATTGGTTTCCACAACAAGCTGCAGACGCCCTCTCATTGACAAAATTAAATTCCGCATGTCATAACTTTCCGTTAAGCTCTCCCAAGCATTTTCAATTGCCTCTTGTAGCTGTTCTGCATTTAGCGGCCGAAAATCTGATGAATAATTTTTTTTTTGACCAGATATCTCCAAATATTTTCTAGGGGGCTCAAATCTGGACTTCGTGAGGGCCAAGGAACTAATATATTAACTCCATTTTCATCAAACCATTGTTGAATAGTTCGTGCCGTGTGGATCTGCGAATTACCTTGTGAGAGAAACTTGTTTAATATTGTTTGTAGAAAGAAACTTACTTGTATTTGTTACACCTTGTTTTTTTTTCACTTCATATGTCGTTTTCTTTTAGTGAACTTATTATTATTTTAGAATTTTTAGTTCATTTCATTTTGGCACATTTGAGCGATACTGTATGTATGTCTGGAATTCTTCGCATGTAATTATATAAGCCTAGAATTACTGTTGTTCCTTTTGTGGATTGCATTTAAATATATTCCGTGGGAATGTGGTATTTTATTTAGATTTATCTTTATCTAATTACCCTGTGTAATTGAGTATTTCTTTTATTTTTGAATATTAGGTCTTTAATTAATATTTTTATTTCTTTTATGAGAAAAACTACATGCCAGGACATCTGTTGTTGTCTAGATGGTACTGTTAGGTAGACAACTCTTTTATCGCCCAATAGAATTCATTTGTTCAATTATATTCTGTATTTTCTTGTTTTGGTTGGTTATCGTTGATTTCGTTTAATAATTATTTCTGTTTTGTGTTTTCCCTCACCCTTCAATTAGTTTATCGTCTAAAAATTTGAGTAGTTTTGGAATTACGTCTAACTTGCCGGCCGAGAGCACCTGCGTGAGAACCGGCGCAAGCCGCTTTCTCTGACCGGTACTCGGTCATTTTCTTGCATTCTTACCGTCTTGATTATCACGTGTGTACGTTTGAAAAGCGATCTGAGCCAGTCCAGTCTATGCTACTGTATAATTTTGGGTTTGTCCATTTATAGTTTATCGTAACGTAACATACTCGTACATGCGAAGGATGGTGTCTAAATGGTAGTATTTTATTTTTCTGGGAAGTATTAAAACTTTAACTGCGACTTAAGTAGGATTTTCGTTGAGATTGGAGTGGTGCGTAGGATCGGTAAGGTTTCTATATTTTTAATTCTCTTGGTAGTGATTAATCTATTTGTTCTCGTGTAACTTTAAGCTTTATGTAATATACCACTTGAATGGATCTATATTGCACGTGGATGCTGATTTAGGCAGCCATTTTGTCCGGCCTTTATGTCCGCATTCTAGAAGCCTGACGTACAGGAGGTTTTCGGTTGACACCAGGAAATAATTGAGTCCTCACCGGGAAACGCATTTAGTGAAGTTCAAGACCTGTGGATGTTGTGGATACGCTGTTTAAGCTATGTATACCACTATGTTTGTTTTCTCTTGTTCTAAATTTAATTAATTGATTGGTTTAATTAATTTATATTTGCACAAGTGGCAATCGGCTATGAAAGATTAGCTTCTTAAGAATTCATAGAATTTTAGACAGTTTCATGAAGCTTTTGCTGCCGACACCACCTGGTGCGGTTGAATTTTAAGTATTTGAGTTAATTGCCAGCTTCATACCCTCAGTATCGAAAGCTGAATTGAAGTTACAATTTCAATAGTTGTTTAGGAACTTTTAAAGTCTACAAATAGTTCATGACTGTCGTAACGACTGATTTATCCTTGAATTATGAGGGTCCTCGGACAAGTGTCAGTTAGTTTATTGATTCGTCAACTGGTAGAGACCATCAGACGCATGAACATTAATTGTTAGTTTCTATTATACATTACAATAGTAATTAATATCTAACTGTATCAGTCCTGTGCAGATACAGGTTGATTTATTTTATGTTAAGCACATTGTAAGGTGGGAGATATCTCGAGCTGATTGCAATAATAGTTGTCATGTCTTTTTTTCTTTAACAACATTGAGCGATTTGAATCTGTAACTTTGTATTTTGCTCATGTAATTTCCATATACAGGGTGATCAAGTGGGACCCCTGATTCATAGTTTATTTAGTTATATTTGGCATGCTGATGTTTAATGTTTAACTGTGATTCATTTTTGAAATTGACTAAGCCAATTGTTTTTTTACTTTCTTATACGTAGTATAAGGAAGTATTGTGATGATGAAAATTTTCGACCTCGAGATTTTTGCAGATGTCCACGTTTTGAGGTCCCCTGATACCAAAAAAGTGGTTTTTAAAAAATGTCTGTGTGTGTGTCTGTCTGTCTGTCTGTCTGTCTGTCTGTCTGTCTGTCTGTCTGTCTGTGTGTGTGTGACCACGATAGCGCCCAAACCGCTATAGATATCAATTCCAAATTTTATATTTATGAATATAATCTCCCTCTTGAGAACTCATTAGATTTTGAGCAAAATCGGCATACCGGAAGTAGTAGTTTACTTCAGTGAAAAAATCGAATTTTGCAAATATTTCGTCAATTAGTAAGTTTAAACAAATTTATAAAGAATTCAAATGTACTTAAAATTAAATTTGAGAAAAATTGTATTGATAAAGTTTTTCGAAATTCCGACCGGAAGTAGGTCTTTTACTCTTATCGAAAATCAGTTTTTTGCGAATATCTCGCAAGTCATGCTTTCTAGGCAGGTACATTACCAGTACAAAAGTATTTAGAACGTACTTATAAATATCTCTTGTATAAAAAAAATTTCAAAATTCGGACCGGAAGTAACACTTACTCTTACCGAATAACGATTTTTTGTAAATATGTCGTAAATTATGCATTCTATATATATTTATGAAGAGTACAAAAGTATTTAGAGTTGGATTTGGAATATTTTTTGTATAAATGAAATTTCAAAATTCGGACCGGAAGTAACACTTTCATACGTATAAGAAAGTCGTGTGGTGGCCACACCTCATTTTTTTTGTACGGATAGTCAATGGTAAATTTGTTCTTTTTGGGCAGTCTGCCGGAACATACAATTAATCCATAATTTTGCTCATAATAAATTTGTTATTGTTGATTATATTGTGTATGAATGTCTTACTATACCTAGTGTAACCAATATTATTTTTGCTGTCGGAATAACTAACATGTTGGAGTAGGCCTGAGTTAGAATGACAGTTGGCGCCTAAGAGTCATCCACGCACACTAGGGAAGTAAGGTAAGGCAGGTTGAAGGTGACACACAATAAATCTCCGAAACGTTCTTAAACTTTGTTGAGCGAAGCTGCAGGGTTTGTAATTCCGACAAACGGGCACATCCTTAATTGTCGAATGGATGACATTAATTTAATTATCGTCAGCGCCATTTGCGCCTCCTCTCTGCCAGGACGATCTAAAGGCGGGGGTTGAGCGTAACATATTACGTACTGGAAAATAAAACTCTTGGAAAATGTTTGGCTAACAGATAGTAGCATAATGTGCTCTAAAATTTCCTCATTATGTCTTCAATTAAAACGTTCATGAACCATCAACACTTATCCACCCCACACGTTGACAGGAAACCGTGCCTTATTTACAAAGAAATTGCACAAAGTGGCTTTGTGGTGTAGATCGACGAAATAAAGTCTCTAAAGGAAATGATATCTTAGATACTAGTTGGAACTCAAAAGAGAAGATTTAAAATCCAACCAGACGAAAATCTGAGAAAGTTAAGAGTAAAATAGGCTGAGTTCTACTGTGACTTCCACAGCTTGTGTATATTTTGTTTAGAAAATAAATTAAAACAGTGTAATGTAATACTAAAAAATACATTTTGACATTAATTTTTACAGATAATTTTAACACACTACAAAGCTTCTATATATCGATACTAAAGTCTAGATGCCAAGTAATTCCACAAAATGTTTGACAAGCAATTTGTTTGAAGGTATAATACACAAACACTAAATAAATTATTAGATTCTTATACTTACACAAATTAAACAAAATGTCTATAAAACTTAGTCATACATTAATCTGACATTTATAGTTAGTGACAAATTATGGCACGTTATTTGATTGGTACGCATCATCTTCAAGCATTTCCTAATAACTTAATTGAAGGTGCCGTATTTCAAACATTTCATTCAACAAACAAATTACTAGAATTGGTGTACATTCAGTCTTACTTATTAAAACAGTGGAACAAAATATAATATCAATTAAAAAAAAACATATTTTTTGACAATTACTTTTAACTAGACGATCACGTCATTGATTAAATAACAAAGTTACGAACATTACAGTGATTGATACCATTTAACACAGCAGATGGCTTCAATTTTTACCGTCAATAAATCTCTCACTTTGCCGTGTGTTTATTGGAAACTAAATTGCTAAAGAGATGTTTGTTTCCGCGTGCGAACAGTTACAATTGCGGTTCACTGGTTTCGGTATGTGCTAGATGACTACAATAAATTATAGAGGCAGCCAAACAGTAATTAATATTAGATTTTGTTATACGCATGTAACGTGTTGAAACTTAGTTCGTAATTTCCAGGCAAATCGATTGTTTACAGTGCCCATTATTAATGTATCATTAACAAATGGTGCATAGAAAATTAGCAGAGTTGACAATGGCGTTATTTGCAAAATATTTACTACCGACGTATTATCAAATATTTTGTTGGTAAGTTATTGTAGTAAGCAATATTATCACGCCGAAATATTACTATGTGAAATAAAAAGGAATCACCCAGTGAAACTATCTTTTTTTCTAAATCTTACGTATGTGATGACTGTGTTGAGCACTATTTATAGAAAAATATTTTGCTAAATATTTTTTCTGCATATTTGAACAAATCGTGTTGTATCAACGTCTATAGCAGTAACATCGACATTCTTCACATAAGAATAAATCAAGAAGCATCACTAATCCGATACACGAGGGTACTAACAAAAATTATTTATAATACGCATTTTTCTAAAAATCCAAATATGGCAGATGTCTCGTAATAATCTCACGACATTTTCAAATTTCAGAAGAATCTGTAGAAATAAAGACGAGAAAACGTTACACTACTGATGTAAAGGTCGGTAGACATTATAGTCCAAACGTAGCAAGAAATTCGTTATGCCTTGCTCTGCATCTTTCGGCGTCAACATAAGCCAGTGCAAACTTTCATGAACTCTAAACTTCATATGGAGCACCATTTCTTATGTCTGGTTCCAGGTGGTTCTAGAGATTTAAGACTGGACATTTTACTGTCGACAAAGGATCTCTGAAAGGCCAAGCAAAATATCCGACCGACGAGAAAAATTTGGCCCTGGGTGAGGCTGAAACTGACGGAGATCCACGATTGATACTAGAAACGATAGCTGATGAACTGGGATTGTGTGACATGCCATGATATTCCGAAATGATCTGCTATACACGAAGAAATCTGTTCGATGGGTTCCACTAAATTTAAATGACGTTCAAAAACAGGCACGAGTTCGTAGTTTGGTTTTATAAATACTACTTAAAAATCAAAGAGCAGTCCACGGTATGGAGATCAAAAATGCAAATCCATCCATTAACGGAAGAAAACAAAAGTAAGTAACAAACGTAATGGTGTCTATTTACCGCACCAAACCAAAAATTATTGCTGATATTCTCTTGGATACTGGTCAGATAGTAACTGCTAAATGGTATATTAAAGACTGCTTACCAAAAGTTTTTGAAAATTTATTGGAAAACCGGAAAAAGAAAGGAACTGGCCCGCTTCTTTTTACACCACGATAATGCGCCAACTCACACTGCTGAAAAAATCCATAACTTTGTTGCGTTTCAGACATCGAAGAATTTCACCCACCACTATATTCTGCGTATTTAGCGCCGTGTGATATATGGTTATTTCCAAAAAGTTTAAAGGAAGGGTCTTCAGTAGTAATACGATGATAATTAATGCCGTTAATGTCGAAATTGAGAAGCGATTTTGAGAACTGCTTTGAAAAGTGTATCTACAGACATCAACCAATCGCACTATAGATTGCAAAAAAACTGCTAGTGATGGCAAATTTCTAAAAGAATATATGCTAGACGTGGCCGATATCTCTTTCCCATCGTAAAAAGAAGTTTTTTAAGATACACCATTAACTATAATAAGATTGCTTCCAGAGTAAATGAGCTCCCAGAAAATTTAAACTTTCAGTTTAAGGGTAAAATTAAAGTATTTATTGCTATTTCTTAACAGCCAATGGAAGTACATAAATTAGAGATACATCGCAGCTTGCTGTATTAATTTGTGAAATTTATGAAGGTTTTACTATCACAAAAGAGTTGGTGCAGTACATACCTTTCAAGTTTACTACCACAGCTGAAAATATTTACTCATCAATTAAGCACTCAGTAACAAATTATGAGTTGGATTGGAGTAAATTCTGTAGAATTACAACAGAGGGTGCACCGTCTATGGTAAAAATGCTGGTGTTTTTAAATTTCAAGGAAAAAAAGTAATGTGGGAGTTGCACCTGCGAGAACAAAAACTTGACCATTTCCTTAGCATTTTTGGGATCTGCATGCACAATGCACGTAAATAAGTACATTTTTCTAACCGTTTTCTTGATTTTATTGCTAAATTTAATAGTCGCTCTACAAACTTTCGCAAGCTTACCGTTTTTTAATGACATATTTACTTGCAAATGAAATTAATAGATGTAAAATGTGAAACTGCTATAAAACCTAAGTTCAAAGAACGTCAGAACTTGGTATTCAATACAAAGTACTTTCGAAATCAAAATAGCTATCCAAGCTTAAGAAACCATGCTGCCCGAATTTTATCTACGTTTGGAAGTTCATATTTGATGTTATCAATAGCAAACATTCAAAAATCTAAATACCGTTCAAGAGTTACTGATGAACATCTTCAGTCAATTTTGAAAATCAACATCATATGACATCATATGTTGAGCAGATAATTAAGTGTAAGAGAAGCGAGGATTTTCGATTTAGAAAATAATATTTAGGTTAATACGTCACTACTTAAAATAAATATAACCTGTTTCATTAATAAAATCCTTTTTTAAATACTTTTTACTTATACTTAGTATTACACATGCATTTTATTTTTAATTAGCCCACTGCCATACTCAAGACAAAAAATTGGCAAGAGTCTGAGTTTGACACCTCTCCTTTAATGCTGTTCTTTTCAAAAAACTAGATTAAAACTAATGTAGAGTAATATAATTCAATAAATATAATTGCGCCCTGTGTAGAGAGGCTTATTAAGATTAAATACAGGCTGATTATATGGTCTTGTAATTTTATTTTCAAAGGGCGATTAAACACCTTAAAAGGAGGTCATTAACATAAAAATATCTCAGTAAAAGTTGCACAGTAGGAGAGGTCTGTTAAAAAAAATTTGTTGTTTAGGTTTTTTTTTATTTTTAAGTAGTGATTAAGCATGTTTAATTAAACATTTCTGATAGATTCCACGTTTTTCATGGAATCGACTTTACACGCCGCAGCTGCCTCAACGCGGTTACGAAGATCATCTAAATCAATTATTTTGTTTGTGTGTACCATCGCCTTCGTAACACCCCATAAATAGAAATCAAGGGGGTTAAGGTCAGGTGACCGAGGACGTCATGGAACAGGGCCACCTCGACCAGTCCACCTATTTTCAAACACATTCTTTAAACATTGGCGAACTGAACGATTAAAATGCGGCGGTGTGATCATGAAACCACATTAGTCGACGTATATTCAAAGGAACTTCTTCCAATAGTTTCATCAACTAAGTTTGCTATTTTGCAAAAATAGAGATAATCATACCCATTCACTCGATTTGGCAACACAAAGGAGCCAATAAATTGTTTGTTGACCAGTCACGGCTAAACGTTTATTGTGCTAATATGTGCTGGAAATGATAATGAATATTACGACGGTTATTTATGCCGCACGTGGTAAAACGTTGTTTGATCAGCCAATACTATAGAAGAATAGTTAGGAATTTCATCATTATTTTATAGAAACCATCGGCAAAATTGTAAACGGAAAGGATGATCTTCAGGTTGTAAGACCTATACTTTTTGCACATGGAAATTATATTAATGCTCGCGTAGTGTTCGTCAGACAATCCGATTTGATACATTTACTTGGCGAGCTATTTTTCGTGTACTAGTAGAAGGATCTTCTTCGACAAGATTTAAGACTTCTTCTTCGGCATTCAAAATTCGTTGGTGTCAGCCAGGTCCACCATCCCGACCTTGACGTGGTTGCAGTACGCCAGTTTCTCGTGCACGGATTATTAGAGCGGTGAATTTTTGTGGAATAGGTGTTGGCCTGTTAGGAAATCGCTCAGCGTACAATCGACTTGTAACAGCAGAATTCTGGCGTACTTTCCCATAAATTAACATGTCAACGTATTCACTGTTGGTGTGAGAGACCATTTTTACTTTCCTTAATTATAAACTCTTATTATGCAACTTTTGTTAAGATATTTTTACGTTAATTACCTTCTTGTGAGATGTTTATTCACCTCTTGAAAATAAAATCACAAGACTGTAAACACCCTGCATAAAGCGTACTAAAGAACAAACATTTGAAATTTAGATAATTTTATTACAAACATATTTGAAATTTTAAGAAATGTTAGATTTTTAATGTAAATTTAGTTGTTGAAATGCAAGGATTATTCACAAAATCATTACTAATATTAAATTAATTCTAATATACTTTAAATTGATTTAATATAATTTAAATGGTAAAGTGTGATCATAAGCAAATTATATTTTGAAGTTGTCATAAATTTTTAAAAATTCAGATTGGGAGTAAATTTTATACTAGTACGCAACTCTCTGGATACATTCTTTAATATACTGGCAATGATAAACAACACTAGTAAACTTAAAATATTAACTAATTCTATTGTTTTCACGTGTGTAGGTATGTTGGGTTTTCTTTTGCGATAGAGTTTCCAAGATTTAGAGGAACTTCAAACTTTGTCATATATAACCTTATATATAACAAATATTTATCTTTCATAAACATGCTCCCTAAGCACAATTTAATAAGACTCTCGAAGGAAGTTTCAGTATAGGATAACATTTCTCCGACATCTGGTGCATTATTTATTAATTTCGTTGCGCATTGGAGATAAATTGTAGCTGCAATATCATCGCGAAATTGTATACGTAAATAATCTCAGTTTTCTCTAATAATTTCTTCAAGGCAACACAGTAGATTCGAGCAACATTACTTGTTGTTAGATAACTTCTCTGCAATATTCGCCTTTCAGTTTAATTTGCTGCACGTTATTCTTGCATTTATTCTGATATGATTAGAGATTATAAATACAGCCTGAAGAAGCTAATTAAAACAATACTAATTGTAGCGCTTGCATATTTCTTACGTAAGCAGATAGGGAAATAAATTTTCGTGGAATTTGTAAATTTCATAATAGTATACTGGAGCTGATTACTAGGAATGCATGAAAGGTAAGTTACATAAGATTAAGGTTCTCAGTGAACGGTAGCGTTTCATTTGTCATCGTTTTGTTGGGTAAATCGATTTGCTGTAAGCATTCCTTCTGTCAAATCAGACATGGATTAAATCCCAGTATATAAATGACTGGAACTCGTACTATTCTGCAGGAATTTCTGCAGTTTGCGTAAATTAAAACTGAAGAAAATGTGTATATAGTAGGTTCATTAATGGGAAAGCGATTTATTTTAAATGCTTGTTATCATTGTCAAACGCTATAATATTAACTGTGCATAAAACGTAGTCTATTTAAGTCCAGTTAAACATACTCTTGTATATATGTACAGGGTTATATTATAACCCTGTACATATACAATAATATCAAAATTGTTATTATTGCATATACAAATAAATATTTCGAATAAAAGCTGTGTAACTGAGACTGAATTTTATTTGAATGCTAGCAAAAACCCAGTGGCGTGCAGATACAAGAATATAGAAAAAAATATTTTTTTAAATGGTACGGTATAATACCGGTATCTTAAACCGTTTTCGAGTTAACCATATACATACATATACGAATTAAAAATTCATACATGCATGCATGAAATGGATGCACATCTGCTCCAGAGCTGGCATTACAGCAACCAACGCACAGACACAGTGCTCAGCTACATCTGTCATGCAAATGCAATGCGCCAAGGAGGTGTGGTCTATCGATAACTAAGTTATCATTCAAGACCACTGCAGATATATGTGCATCCACTATCCCGCTAATAGGTAGCGTACCAATATCAAAAATGATAGTGAATACTTGGAATATCTCCAAAAGATAAAGCATACATACGAAATACATGCATGCATGAAATGGATGCACATCTGCTCCAGATGTTCTTAGGCATTGCAGCGGACCACGTCGCACACTGACGAAGTCATAGTAGACTGAAACACTGTGTCTGTGCGTTGGTTGCTGTAATGCCAGCTCTAGAGCATATACTGTTCTACCTGCACGCCACTGTGTTTTTGATAGCATGCAAATAAAATTCAGTTTCAGCCACACAACTTTTATTTGAAACATTCTTTGTATCTGCAATAATAACGATGATGAAGGGTGGGAATTTATAATGAATAACCCTGTACATACGTTACTTGTTATAGTTTTCTTACATGATTCAATGATTCGATAGAATTGTTTAGCTTGTTTAGTACATTAAATATTTTGCTAATATCAGAACTATTTAAATTGATATTCTTTACAGTTTTAATTCTCATTTGATTTATGTAGGTTTTATAGGTGTTATAGCGGGTGTTTAGGAATTGCACGGCACTATTGTAGGTACTTGTTCTCTAGCATAAAATAAACAAAAAAGTCCATATAAACATATGTCTCAAATTAATTTATTACTAAGATATTGGATCATAAAGATATTTATTTAACAATATAATATCCAAAAGAACTGTTTAAAGTGGCCACCGTTTTGTTGAATTCAGCATTCAGCACAACAAATTCATGCTTCTTTGGCACTTCGTATAGCATCAGGACGATTCTTGATATTTGCTGAGGCTTCCACCATGCGATTACTAAACTCTGATGACTCCCGATCGCCCGATCGCCCGATCTAACGCCGTTAGATCGGTAGTTTAGTGATCGCATCGTGGAAGCCTCAGCAACTATCAAGAATCGTCCTGATGCTATACGAAGTGCCAAAGAAGCATGAATTTGTGGTGCTGAATGCTGAATTTTGTTTATTTTAGTATACATATTTATTGTTCTCTTGTAGTTCATTTTTTACTAACTACTGTTGATATAACCTCCTAATTCCTGTTTTTGCACTTACTATAATTAAGGCATTAATTTATTTTGTATAAACATTTGTTTATTGTACCATATTCTATATATTTTATGAAATATATTGCTGGCATAGAGTGTATTGGAAGTACAATATATCCAATTTGTATGTTTGTATAAATATGTAGATATAGATATGAGACACACCAAAATTATAAGAGTTAAAGAAAAAAGAAGAGTAATGTTATATTATATATTTTTGGAATGCAGTTTTATAAACAACTCAAAATCTTAAGCTAGTAAATTTTTTTTTGCTATTCCCCTAATACATATAAAAATCATATCTCTAAGCTATTTTTTAACAACTTATCAAATGGCATCCATTTAACAAATATCGTGGCTCACTATACCGTATTCAAATAAAAAACATGAAGTTGGCAAATTTATATCCAAAAACGACAATAGCTCTGTAATAATCACATTTAAGGTATTAATTGTCTTACATATTTTTGATGTGAAATTAAATAAGCAATTCAAAAATGAACTGATATATCGGGTGTTCCATTTGAAAAAAATGACTTCTATACAAAAACGTGTCATGTAATTTTGATCCAGTTTTCTGTACATGTAATTAGAAACTGAAAAAAAGTAAAATATGCTTCTTATTATGAACAATAGGGGAGAGGGGTCACATGGGGACAAATTTCAGCAATTTCTTTTTGTATCGTAAAATGAGATTCGTAGCAAAGTGTTGAGTTGTTCAGTGTAAGACTCATACATCTGTCAGCCTCTGTGTACATTTAACTTTTGCAATAATGCAATTATTTAGGGCAAATGCATTATGTTCCTAGTGGATACAATTTGTCCAAATGTGCCCCTATAGGAGGCACATGTGGACAAGGCAGTATTTTCAGCGGGGCACATATGGACACATACATTGTTGATTATAATTAATAAAACTTTCTCACAACTGCAATTTTTATTGTTTATTTTACATAATACATTGTATTAACCCATATTGTAACCATGAAAATTAACAGGAAACTTAAAAAAAGAGCTAGATCTTGCTGTTCCAATTTTCGCTTCAGGGGCTGGCAATTTTCGCACAATATCGTCTGCAGAAATATGGCTATCGTCTTTCTAGTTGGAAATACAAATTCTTCTCGGGCAGTCATTTTAAAAAAAATCACTAAAAATTCTGATTCTACCAGTTTATCTTCGATCTCACCGACAAAGAATTTAAGTGTTTTCTTTGTCGCAAATTTAACGAGAACAAAATCTCCTTTCTGGATATTCGTAAGATTCCGTCCAAAATTTTTATTATCTTCGACGTCAATTTCCATAGAACTGTCATCTGTTTCTTCGCAACAATTTTCAATTTCGCTTTCTGAGGTTTCCTCGTCAATAATTTTTCGAATATGAGATTTGGCTTTTTGCTTTTCTATATTTCTTGCCTTTCTTTCCTCAGCCAGTTTCTGTTTTTCCTTCTTTTCTTTCATTTCGTTCTCTAATCTATTTTTTTCTGGTGTAGCGGTCAAGATGGTCGAAATTTTCTTCTTTCTTCCTTTCTTAGAACTTATTCGCTCAGCTTTTGGATATGGACGGACCTGTTCCGGAGTAAGCTTTACATCGGAAATAATTACAATTTTGGAACTTTGTTTTTGGGTAGCTAAAACAGGTGCTGATGAAGTATAAGGCATTTCGCAATTAGTCATGGTAAAGTCTTGAGAAGCACCATTTGTGTTATCTTGCTGCGATACATCGCTGACTTCCGTAACTTCAGCTCCAACGAAATCTTCAGAGGAAAATATATTTTTATTAAAGGGATAACAACCAGTTTTTAAAAACCCAGAAATAATGTTTTTTCTGTTAAAAGCTTCATCAAAGGCTGGAGCCGTTAGATGTGCAATGTCATAAATTGTAATAGCTTTTCCCGGATGTTTAGACACCCATAAGTTGAATGCTACACGGCAACGAGCTTTGAAAGGCGCAAATACACACACGTCTAGAGGCTGCGTTGTGTGGGGAGGAAACGTTAAGAGTACTAAACCATTTTCTCTGCAGTACAATATAACATCTAATGTTGCATGCGTATTGTGGTTATCTAAAACTATTAAGGCAGGATTTTCCTTAGAAGCATGCATATTTTTTTTAATGTGCTTTACAACTTCTAGGAATCCCTCGTTGGTCATCCAACCGCTTGGAGAAGCAATACCAATGCTGCCTTCTGGAGCACCAGTCAAGAATGATTCTTTAAATCTCACTCGTGGAAAGATATAAGCAGGGGGAATAGCATTTCCACTTGCAATGATTATTCCAACGAACGTCACTTGCTCGCCTCTTTCTGTCCCAACTGCTTGTCCCACCTGCTTACAGCCTTTATTTGCGACCACTTTTGGCATTTGTAGAATAGTGTTCACTCCGCTTTCATCTACGTTCACAATTCTATCACTCGTAAATTTGTATTTTTGGTAAACACTCTCTAGGTTATCGAAAAACATATCTACATTAACTTTATTAAAACTGATGTTTCTGGCTAGACTTATGGACTCTGGTTTTCGTAAAGCTAAATTATTGTGACGCTTCATAAAACGTTTCATCCAATCAAATCCAGCTGCATGATTTTCTAACCATGACGTTGGAACATTTTTTCCGAGCTTTAAAGCATATTCATAGGCAAATGTTCGAATTTGAAAGTAGGTTAATCCATATTGTAACTTCGAAGATTGAAGAATATAATTTACTAAACTCTCCTCTTCTTCATTTAAAAAAATCTGTTGTGTTGTATATTTTGATGTAAACTTTATGTCCGGTATTTCTATATCAGTTATATTTTGTTGATTATGCTTCTTTAACCGTTTATGTAACATTGACTTCTTCAATCCATATCTTTGTGCTACGTTTCTTATTGACCCGTTACAATTTTTTTATATCCTGAAGCGCTTGAACTACCACTTCTTCAGAAATATCAGATCTATCAGTTTTTCTAATATATGTTCTCACCATGTTCGAACTGTAAGATAAAAAAAAAACTATTTACATTGTTTTATTAGAGCATATGGGGTACAAGTGGACACTGTCCCCTTGTACCCCAAACTCGTTGTCCACATCTGCCCCACGTGCATAGTTTTTTAAAATTGGCGGTTATTTTATTTTAGGTTATCAATGGAACAAAACTGTAGTTACTTACCCGCTGGCAGTATTCCAAACAAGATAAACTTCACAAAGGAACACAAAATGTGACCGAATAATATTAAAATCTCTAAAAAACTGAATATTTACTTTTACATCCCAAAAAATACATAACCTCGTTACACAAACAAATTGTAACGGACATACGTTCAACTTATTGTCAAAAAGCTATACCACTAGTGGCATCTATGAGAGGGAGGCAGAACGATTCAGAAAGAAAACTATATGGAAAAAAACAACTGTCCACTTGTGCCCCTGTCCACATGTAACCCCCTCTCCCCTACTACAAAAAATTTTTCAATTTAATACTTTTTTTTCGAGAAATATAATTTTTTCGAAACAATGAATTTTTCAGAAAAATAGTCATGAATCAAAAACTTTAGATTTTAGGCCTATACTTTCTTATAACTTTTTGCCTAAAAAGTATACGGGAAATACAAAAATGTAAAAATATATTGGTGTTCCATTTAAAAAACTATATCTACGGTCAACCACCAATTTATGGAACACTCTGTATAATACAAAATATTTTTTTAAATGTGTTCCTAATGAGTAGCCTCCACAAGAAAAGAACCGCTTCGAAATTTACTTAAAAAATTTAATATCTACAAATGTTACGCTGAAAGAACTATAAAAAGACAATAGTTAGTGTCTACCCAATAACAATAGATAAATCTAGTAACTATAAGGTATTAACATACATTGGACCAACGAGTGAAAAAATAGGAAAACTACTACATAAATTAAACATAAATGTAGTTCATAAAACAAATAATTCATTACGAACATTCCTAAGAAAACAAGTAAAGGTAAAAAATCAGGCGTATATAAATTAAACTGTATGGATTGCTCAAAAACATTTTAAGAGATATAATAATAAAAACTATGATTCTAATTATGCACTTCATTTGTTAGAAAATAATCATACTTTTAATAGTAATTTTGATATTTTACATTTAGGAAATAAAGGATTGAAATTAAATTTACTCCAAGCACTGGAAATATAGGAAACCATTGTAATTACGTAGAATAACAATATTTGGATACTGTATATGTATGTTTCATATTTACTGAAGAATACGTTTCTAGTAATATGTTAACATCTGATGAAGCTACAGTGCTAGCGAAACATGTCAAATTAAATGTGTGAATTGTAATTGATATATTACATTTGAATATACTGGAAAAAAAATTTGAAATTTGTTTCACGTCAGCCCTGTATATATAACTCATATTAATTTACGTTTTTGACACGGAAATTTTATGTTTTCAAATGCATGTTTACTATGTCATAAGCCTTCACTGTAAGATATGTTTCACTTCAGGAGAAAAAACAATTCACTCCAGTTTAATAGTGTGCATTATCCCTTAATATATTAGGCAATATCCTGGAAACGCACTTCCCATGCGATGTCAAGTGTCAGTAGCATAAGGGTTATCAGTCTTTACTGACCTCTCGAATATCCCATTGAATTACTGATCCGGCGTGAATACAGATAACAACATGGTACTTGTACAGTGTGTGCGAAAAAAAATGTGCCACACGGATATTTCCGAAAACTCTTGAGATAACAACTCAAAATGATTTAAAAATTAATAATTACAATGGATTTTATTAATACCATACATTTATTTGTCCCCGTTCATTTTGTTATATTATGATAATTCTCTATTACTTTATGCTCTATACTCTATCAGAATCTTTAGTTATTATTATTTTTATTGAAAATTATAAAAATATATAAGCAAGTATTTATTATAAAACTAAAGCAATTTAAAAAGTAGTTATTACTCAGCAATAATAAAATTTTACGATTAAAGGTTGCATTTTTATAGTAATTAATATATATTTTAATAATAATTTGTTTATTATAAGTTTCTTTGTATTTTGCGCCACTTTGCTTTTTCTTTTCACCCTTCTAAACTCACAATGTTTATGTTATTATTGCGATCGAACAAAGTAATTTTACTCTTTAATGCTCAATATAATTAAAAATTTGGGTGCTGTAGTTAATAGGCTTGTAATTGCTTCATAATTTAAAAATGTATACGCTTATACAGACTGATCCATAAATCATTTTTTTAAATGGAAGAGCCTATATATAAGTTCAAATTCGGAGTTCGCGTTAAAATAGAAATATTTTTTATCAAGAGTAATTGTTTGCTAAGTTAATTTTTTTTATAGTTATCTATGTTTAAAGTTAAAAAGTGACATTTACGACTGTCTTCTTAATTGTCTATAATTTAAGAGTGGCATGACAGAACACAAAATAATTTGGTATTGTACACATTCAAGGTGTGCTAAGTGATACTCTTATGCAGAACCTGTTCTTGTTTATAATGGGTGTACGCGAAGGTGTTGCAAAGTGAAGAAACATTAAAGACAAAAAACTTGCTTATTTTAAACGGAACTCCCTATATTTTTTTACAGAATCATAAGCTCTTCAAGAGCAGCTTTTCTTTGTTAAGCATTTCATATACCTTATATTTGATATTTCAGAAGATATTTAAATTTATTTAAAAGTTTTATTCTGGCAGTAAAAATTATGCATAGTATCTATAGACAAACATAGTAACCACGACACGTTGCGCGGATTTGTTATGCGTCTGTCAAACTACCTGCAAAGTATTATTATTCATCTCTAAACGTATTATTATTGTCTTTTCTTTTTGTTCTTGTTGTTTTTACCAGTTTTAGTTTTTTGTCTTTACATTATATTTATAGTAACTCCACATAATAATGAACTTTCTAATGTAACACATAATTGACATGGTATATATCTTGGGTGAAAATTAGAAAATTTGTTTACTTGCTTCGCATATTTACCGAATGCGTTACCCGAATAGACGTCACCCACTGACGAGAACTTTTGAAGGACTCAAATGTGCATTCGATGCTAACGGAGCAGTATAGTGTATTAAAAGAACTGTAATAAATAAACACACTATTACCGACGAAAAAGATTGGAGATTCTTCTTTATGTAACACAAAATCCGAAGGTTAGTAATAGACAGCTAAGTGTCAATGCACAAACATCTCAGTCCACGATAAATCGCACATTAAGGAAATATAAGCTTCATCCATATCGCATAGAATTGCATCAAGAAGTAAAACCTCGAGATTTTGAAAGCCGTATCCGCATTTTATTACAATTACTAGACAAATCAACAGTAATTATTATAGCTTCCTGTCGTTGGTACTCTTTGAAGCAATTTTGAAAAGTAATGGTCTTATTAATCGTCATAACATGCATTATTATTCAACGGAAAATCCACATTGGGTGCGTTATATGAAGATCATGTGGTCTCTTAATTTTTGGCCTAGTATTATTAATAGGCAACTAGTTGGACCCTACTTCTTTGAAGAGCATTTAATTGGAGGTGTCTGTTTATCATTCGTGAGTGAAAAACTACCGATTCTATTAGAAGAAATTGATCTTCTGACCAAAAACTCAAGTAAGTGGTTCAAGCATGATGGAGCACCAACACTTTACCATAACAATGTCCGTCAATTTTTAAACCTTCCTTTCTCTAGGAGATGGATCGGCCGCGGTAACTTCATAGAATGGCCAACGACATCATGAGATCTTACCTCATTGGATTTTTTATGGGGATATATTAAAAACAAAACGTATGAGGAAGAACACACAACAAAGGAGAATATGAAAACATGAATAAGAATTGTTTGCCGAGAAATATTTGTCGAAACTTTCCGAAATTATATTAAATATTAAAAGATACGGCTTTCCACTTGCTGCTGTTCAACAGCTTTTACAAAGAATTGGTCTATGTGAGCAAGTGGAAGCCGTATCTTTTAATATTTAATATAATTTTGTTAAACTTCGTAATTGATTACTTTGAATTACTTTAAATATATAATTTTCACATAATTGCTATGTGATAACGATTGTTTTATTCTTTTAGGAAAAGTTTGACAATTTGACACTTTCAACACTTATGCATCAATTTTTTTCCAAAGCGACTATATTTTTCTATGGCTGGACATGGATAAGATTTTAAAATAAATTTAAATATCTTCTTAAATATCAAAGATAGATACAGGACATGCTTAACAAAAAAATGGTTCTTGAAGGGCTTAATATGATTCTGTAAAAAGTATTGGGCGTTCCATTTGAAAGTAAGTTTTTTGTGTTTAAGGTTTCTTTATTACGCAGCACCTTCGCAAACACCCAGTATAAATTAGAACAGTTTCTGCATATAAGTATCACTTGGCACACCTTGTGTGTATGCCATACTAAATTATTTTTTGTTCTGTCATGGCACTCTTGAATTATAAGGCAATTAAGAAGACAGCTGTAAATGTCACTTTTTAACTTTAATCATAAATAGCTCGATAACTATTACGTTTAATGAATAATTACACTTAATAAAAATATTCATATTTTACCCTGAAATCGAAACTTGAACGTATGAACAAGTGTCCACAAAAAAAACGCCCCAGCTCGTAGCACCGTTATTTGAAATCTGATTGTAACAATCGACATACCAAATTAAACGACTTAAAAATACTATTAGAAAAATATCAAATTTTCTTTTTAGCTACTCACTTCTTCAATGGTCGATAATCAACTTTTTTATGTTAAATGGTCACCTGCTACTATTTTCACAGAAATTGATAAAGATTTCTTTTCTGAATTCAATTATGTAGCACACAATACAGTTTTTTTGTGTTATTTCAAGTTGTTAAAAACTAAGAAAAATTGTTTCCAATAATCAT
Source organism: Amphimallon solstitiale (assembly GCA_963170755.1). NCBI lineage: Eukaryota > Metazoa > Arthropoda > Insecta > Coleoptera > Scarabaeidae > Amphimallon > Amphimallon solstitiale. Next base: position 74,768,191 of record OY720678.1, read on the forward strand.
CTCACTGTAACCATGACAACCATAGTATGTAGTTGTGTCAACCATAATATATCTAAAATTAAAAAGCTTTGATGGCACCTTACATTCAATAAGAACATTCAAGGTATTTTCAATAAAACAACCGTTTAATAATACAATGATGTTTTTTTTAAATTTTTCAATGAAATGAACTTATTTCAAAAAAAAATTAATGAATATGCTCAAACGGGGAACCATCCCTTTCAAGGCACTGTCGACACCTGGATATCACACCTAAAGTAACATTCATCAGAACTTCCCGAGACATTTCTTGACATGCGTCAATTATTCGATTTCGCAAATTATCGACTGTATCAGGAGGTGTGACATAAACAATATCTTGCAAACATCCCCAGAAGAAAAAATCCATCGGGGTCAAATCACAAGAACGAGCTGGCCACAAAATAGGTCCGTATGTTCCCATCCAACGATCTCCAAATTTCAAAAACCCTCTATTGATTATGGCGTTGTGTGGAGTAAATTGTCAAGAACTTCTAGTAAGTCTTCACTTAAAATTTGGTAATAGTTTTGCTGGGTAAAATTTCCATCGATGAAGATGGGACCTATTATTCGTCTGTCTAATATTCCATACCAGATATTTAGTGAAAATATTCTTGTTCTACGGAAACATGTGGATTTTCTACATCCCAGTAGCGATGATTGTAGCGATTAATTTTTTTTTATTTGTAAATTGACATTTGTCGGACCATAGTATAGTTTTGGAAAACAACGGTTCACGTCTTAACTGATTTACAAAAACCTGACAAAAATTTATACGACGTGCTGGATCACCTTCTTCTAATGTGTGGATCTTGCGCGGCACAAATGGTTTGTACTTGTGTTTTTTTTTCAAAACTGAACATACATTTACTCTGGAGACTTGTAGATTTGAAGCAATTTCTCTTACAGAAGTCCAATGATTTTTCTCAACACACAGTAAGACGTTCATCTCGAGATTTTCAATTTTGTTTTCTAGGTTTTTTAAAGCATCCGTCGGTTCAAATTGATTTCCAATCGACTAAATTGACGGCGATTCGGTACACGCCTGTCCGGGAAGCGTTCTCCATAGATTCTATAGTTTTGCGCACTCTTTTTGTGACACCCAATATAAATTTCAAGCATATCCACCAACTAGTTACTTCTTATGAAATGATAACATCTGAAACAACTAAAATTGGTTTGATGACACTTACTGACATAAAATTCACATGGTAATAATAATGTCTAAGCACCCTATTACTAATAGAATACAAGTATTTTTGAATTTATTTTGTATTTTTCAACAGCAAACAAAAAACGGTATTGTGCTACATCATTGAATTCAGAAAAAAAAATCTTTACCAAATTCTGTAAAAAAAGTAGCAGGTGGCCATTTAAAATAAAAAAGTTGATTATCGATCCTTGACGAACCGAATAGCTAAAAATAAAATTTGATATTTCTGTGACAGTACTTTTTAGGTCGTTTAATTTGACATGTCGATCGTTACAATCAAGCTTCAAATAAAGGTGCTACGAGCTGGGGCGTCTTTTTGGGGGCACCTGGTATATATAGTATTTAATTTAAAAAAAATACACTTTTTTTGTGCTAATGACTTATGGATCACCCTGTATAAACGTATATATTTTTTAATTTTATTTTGCATTAAAGAGTAAATTTACTTTGTCAGATCGTTGACTCACCCTGTATACGACTCAAAATAATATAATAATACAAAAATGCCAGTAAAACGCAACAATTAATGCTTCGTATCTTCTGTTCTGAAAAAAATACAAATTTGAGTTTTTTTCCGAAATGTTGAAGCTTCAATTCTTTATTATGTCATGTAAAAAGAAACTGTGCATTTGTTTTTCGAAACAAAGCACAATATTGGTATACATTTCAGTTAACGCCATTTAGCGGCGACGACAAAACTCAAGGTTACAAAAATAAAAACGCAATTTGTAGAGCAAATAAAGCTCTTTTAAATGAGACAAAGCAAAATCGGTTATGTCAAACCGGAGTAACTGTACTTTATTTAAAAAAAAATATTTTAATTAACCCCACCACTTTATTTTACTAAATAGTAAAAAATGTGGAAGAGAAAATGTATTAAAAAATGTGAAAGAAGTAAAATGCAGATATTTTCAATACTTCTCAATTAGTCAAAACACGAAGAAATTCTTAATTCTAGATCATGACTGTTACGTCCCCTAGTGGATATTTTACAAACGCGAAAATAATTTCAAGCATTTTCTTTTGGCCCTTTAACTTGAAAAACTACCAGTAAGCTATATGGCTACTTGTTTCTGAGATATAGCCTGCCGCCATTCTTCGTTGATCACCCGGTACACCGGCAACACATTGAAAGTGTACAGCTTAAACTTTACTTTTGCCGTAGATATTTAAGATAATCACCTATTAATGTAGTAGTATTTATATAGGTAGATAGAGGTAGTTATGCCTTTCCACTTCAGACTTTTATACATAAAAAGTATCGACAGTAGACATGTAAAAAATTAGAGCATATTATTTTTTTTTAAACCCAAATTTTACGCACAGAAACAAAATCTCAACTATGCCTCTCAATTAAAATTCCGATAAAGTCATAACTGGCCATCTTTTGGTGTGAATCAATAAAGCCGAAAAAGTTCGGCATTCGAAAAACGTGCAGCGCGTTCTTCTCCTCATGCAGACAATACAAATTCCGAATACGCAAAAATTTATGAAATATTTAGTGAGGATGTTAAACTCACGTCCTTATCATTTTGTATATATAATAGCGAATTCACGCGCACGACTAATGAATTTATTAAAAATGACTTTTATTAATGCATCGACGTTGTCAGCGGGTCCGTCTTTTTGTGCCAGCCCTTGTCCGTGCCACTTTCAGCCAGACGATTTTTTCTTTACGGTCCGCGGCCTCCGTCGAAAATTCATTAATCTTCCGACCTCTTCACCGAAAAGACCAATAAAATACGAAGTTTATTGTTCAGTTTTAGAATGTGATTTAGAAGGCCTTGTAACGTGGGCGCAAATATAATTAAAGAAGAGCTCATTCCTTTCACAATTAAATATTTTAATTTCGAATACTTTCCAGAAAGGGTGTCGGATAAATAGAGGGTTTATTATTCCCCATTTTAGTTGTAAGATCGTAGCATTACTGGTGTTATCAAATTCGTGGTTCCCTAATGGAAGGTTTTCCAATAAGAGTTATGCAACTTGAAATTGAAACAAATCAGCGAAATCCAAAACGTAATTATAATCAATACTACAAATTTTAATGAATACTACCACTTTCGTATTTCATTTATATATTAATCTTAGTAGCAGACATATTTTCCCATATATGTCTTATAATAGTATATATGGTTACAGTGGCGGCTCGTGATTTTTTGGGACGGGAGGGCACCGGGGGATCTGAGTGTTTAATATCAAAAATTAAGTACAGACAAAAAATACACTCAATATACTATTTAATTAACTTGTTTGAAAACGAAATCCATCCGCCTTTCCTTACGATGAGCAAAATGATTAATAACTAATTCATTGAAGTTTGGTGTTGATGACAGTAATTGTTTTTCAATGGAACACATTGCTAAAGCACATAGTCTGCTTTTCCGCATGGTATTTCTAGAAAATGTTTTATTCTCTTCAAAGTAGAAAAACACCGTTCACTTTCAGCTGTTGTCATCGATATGGTGCAAATTAATTTTAATAACTTCACAGATTCGGCAAATGTAGTTGTTAAATTATTGCATTGCAGTAATGTTAGAGCAGATGAAGTCGTTCCAAAATCTGGTCTGTTATATAAAACTACCAATTCGTATCGAACTATAAAAGCTAACTGGGAAAATGTAGCCGAATCTGTCGTCTCGTCTGCTTGTATAGCGATATAATGGGCTTTGTTAATTTCGTCTAGAATCAAAGTGCGAGAAACTTCGTAGATACTGTCCAGCAATTAATTTTGAATGATTTTTGACAAACCCATAAAAACTCTATTATTAGACTTGTGAATGTGGTCCTTGAGGGTGGTGTCAATTCCTACCAATAAATTAACCAATCCACGAAAAATCCCCGGATTCGCACTGTGCTTCGTCATGGCCCTTTAAAGCGATTTCAAACATGACACAAAACTTAATGCAGTCTATTAATTTTCCAAGAGTATGTCTGTTTTTACTGACGTTTTCATTGTGCTGAATTATATTTAATCTATATGCAGTGTTCAGCTGACACATTATAGGTACTCGTATTTACCTTTCCCAAAACTGAATATTCTATCATGTTACTATAACATGTTTTTCACTTACTTTATGTCTTTTTACTTTCTGACCAATGTGTGTTAAATCCCTAATACTATTAGAAGTCCAGACAGGGTCGCTTTGTGGAGAATTCCTAATTAAGCACACATAACAAAAAATAGTAAATTAAACTACAAGTTTCAAAAAACATGATTTTTGCGCACGCGTTATGTTAAGAACAAGAACAAGTGTGCAAAATGTGTTATGAAACGTGTATTTTATACTATTTTTTCTATTTTGGTTATTAAAAGTTCAAGAAAGCTTAAAATGAGAGACATGTTTCGTTCGAACATTTTAAATATTTGAATATAGGCGGTGTTATACCGGGTGTAGAATGGATTTTCGTACATAGGGATTTTACATGCAAAACTAATAATTTGCGAATATTCCCTCCCCTAATTTTTTTATAGGAAAATGTTAAACACAAAAGTTGTAGACAAAAAAAATGTATCTAAATTCTTTGATATTTATTTTCTAACACCTTCTGGTCCTGCTAGACTTGAAGAAAAAGTATTAGGAATGAACCGATTAGTACTAGCCATGAATTCTGTCAGCAATAAATGTCACGTTTTGACAATCAAAATAAGTTTGCTGATTCTTAAAATGAATTGCTATAGCCAAGAAGAGAAAGTCAACTTTATTAAATGGTATTACTCTGGATTGTCTTTTAGGGACATACAAGCAACTTTTGCTGGATTCTACCCGGAGCGACCAATTCTAAATTTGAACACCCTGAATAGAATTGTCAGGCACTTTGAGACCAACAGCACTGTTAATAAGAAATGTAAGTGCCAGAATGTAACAGCTGATGCAAGTAGAGAGAAGGTAGATGCCGTTCTCTTGAGCGTTGTAAAGAACAAAAATGTCTCCTTAAGACAAATAGGTAATAATTTGGGGATTCATTTTACTACTGCTCAGAAAATTTTAAAGAGTCAAGATCCGCGGTTTCGGTCTTATAAATACGAAAAGCACCAAAAAATATTTGAGGAGGATAAAGAAAAAAGAATGCAGTTTTGTGAAATAATGATGGAGATGGCCAATGATGACCGAAACTTTTTATCTAGGATTTTATTCAGCGATGAGTGTCGATTTCAGTTAACTGGTGAACCAAATCAACAAAATTATCGCTACTGGAGCACACAAAATGAACATTTAATGTTGCAGACTCATACGCAATACCGGGGTAGTGTCAATGTTTGGGCTGGCATACTAGGTCCTCACATAATTGGACCGTTCTTTATTGCAGACCGCTTAACTGGTGCTGCGTATTTAAATTTTTTGCAAGAAGAAGTCGGGCCAGCTATCGACGAATTGGGAATTAATTACGAATTTTGGTACCAACATGATGGATGTCCGGCGCATTACCAGCGCGATGTTTTAGAGTACTTAAATCATGTATTCCCAAATCGCTGGATAGGTCGAGGTGGAGAAATTCATTGGCCTCCAAGAACTCCGGATCTTTCGCCAAATGATTTTTTTCTGTGGGGCACATTGCATGATCGGCTATACAATGGAAGGACGTATCAAAATGTCGACGCTTTAAGAGCTGCAATACTTGCAGAATGTCGTCAAATATCACACTATCAACTGGCCGCAACTAGAAGAAATTTTTACGAGAGATTGGGGTGCTGCTCAGCTGTCAACGGAGATTTGTTTGAGCATTTAATTTAGTTATTACTACAACTACCTTTATTACCACGTTCAATAAAATTTTAAAATCTCTTCAGCACGTTTTTTATTTTCTGCAAGCGACTTAAAACCTATGCTTAAAACAGATTTAAACGCCTCTACTAAAATTGTCACATTGTTGTGTTAAATGAATGAATTTTGTTACTTTTGTTGTCACATGTCACGGCTGTTGCTATTTTGTATCATTTCTTCAATTCTTTTTCCTTTAATGACCCGGAGAGTGATAGTAAGCAAAGAAGAAAAAAAATGGAACCTATTTTTAAAGCTCTATAATTTTTGTGTTTAACATTTTCCTATAAAAAAATTAGGGGAGGGAATATTCGCAAATTATTAGTTTTGCATGTAAAATCCCTATGTACGAAAATCCATTCTACACCCGGTATGTAATTATGGTTAAAACGTCTATGGAAACTGTAACTTCGTACGAGTTCGGATGTCTTCGGAATGTCAGTGGTGGCCTTGCTTTGATTTCGGCCAACTTCGTATGGGATTGGACGTCTTCGGAATGTCGGTGAAGGCCTTGCCTTGGCTTCGGCAAACTTCGTTTATGTTCGTACGTCTTAGGAATATCGGTGAAGGCCTTGCCTTGTCTTCGGCCAACTTCGTGAACATTTTAAATATTTGAATATAGGCGGTGTTATATGTAATTATGATTAACATTCATTATGCAATAAATTATTTCAAAATACCAACAAAAAGGACGAAATAAATAATTGCACGCCTCCAGAGATTCGCAAAATAGCAGAAGACAATTTACAAAATCATTTGCCAACATAGTCTCGACATATTATCAAAAACAAACTTGTATAACAGTTGTACTATTCAACATTGGAAGTAAATTTCAATAGTAGCATCAGAAAACTTATCATCAACTCTGCTTAACAATTTATATTGTTAATTAATAAATAAAATGTTAGCATGTGTGCTTTTTATTCTTTGTACAACTTCCATTGCACATGTTTGTTACATTAAAGGCTTACATTTTGACATTTGAATATAATTTGGTTCCATTTTTTTCTTTATTACCAACGTCAAAACAACAAAATTAGCGTGCGATAAAGTAATACTTTTGCAACCAAAACGGGTGTCGTAAAGTGAACTTTATAGCACCGAAATAGCAAAAAGCATTTACATCCCCACAACCAGTCTGATAAACTGTAATTTATCTGTTAAAAGAAATTTGTCACAGGGGGGCATTGCCCCATTGCCCTCCCTGCAGCAGCCGCCACTGTATGGTTATGGTTTGATTAAGATGATAGTCAAGTGAAAAAAAAAATTGATATTGCCCCACGATGTGGGCGCTACTTTGTTATGGTGTGGTGGGGAGAGCTAAATGAAAAGATAGTGGTAATTAAATGGCTGTATTAATATTTAAATGTTGCCCCACGGTTTTAGTTGCCAATAAAATGTTATGGTTTGGATAGGAAATAAAACATTTAATTAGATCTTTTAATAATTGATGATATGATGACTGAAATTTATATTATTAGATTTAAATAAGTGAGCATAAGACTACATTTACATTTGTCTGTATTCTATGAATTCGCTATTTGATAACTTATGGGGTCCCTCTATATGAGTTCAGTGTACGGGTATTTAAGCGAATAATATAGGTAGGTCAACTGCTGTTCGTTAAGGTCACCCAAAGTAAGCAGGCGCTCTGAAAATGGGTAAATTTCCGTTCAAGTCGCCTGATTGACACAGGTTCTTTGTTTTAATATTATTTAATAAATTACCGGCTATTAATAAATTCGAGATACTTATCACAGGGTCTCGTAGTAGGTCCGGCTGACTCCTGTATTATTGTAAGGTTACAATTTGGTATGCTTTATAATATTATGTTTACTAGTAAGTATGCGTTTCTTGTTTATTTTTTTTTAGATATTTTGTTGTCAACATGGGCGTAAATAAGCGGTTTCTTAGATATTTCTTACCTGTCTTAATATCTAGTTTTTTACGTTAAATTATACTTGCCCTGTTTATTGAAGAAAGAATTCAGGAGACAATCAATATACTTACAAATACACAAGGGAAATATGATGGAACCAAGTAATTACCAAAGAGATATATAAACTATATAAATTGATAATTTCTTAAAATCAGCATATGGCAAGTTGTTGGTAAATACGATAGCGATAAGACTGTTTGACTAATATTTCAATTTGAACAATCTACCGTATGTGTCAATTTTCATTAGGTATATGGATTCAATGTTTACATGCGATTTATACGTATACAAATAATATGTGGCAACGTGTGTCACCCCTACTATCCGTCACCAATCCCGACAACAATCGACATCACAACGACTTTCTCCGATCTTCCCACTTCTACATTAAATGTTTAGCTGCGAACACGTTCCGATCTAGTCTGCAATAAAAGCCGTCATCATCAAATGGCCGCCGCGATCTAGTAGTTTATTATTATTTTCAGAATCCTTTTTTATTTACCTTATTTTTAATTTTATTAGAAATACGCTTTTGTTTGTGACATGCAGCGTGAACGCAGCTTAATAATTCTCTGCATTTACTGAAAGGAAAAAGAAAATGCGTAAATATTATTTCTGAGCGCAGTACAAACACCCTAGTCAATACTCCAACAGCTACTGCTAACTTGAGCTTGATCGGTCGCGCTCGCATTGAAGAGGAAAGGTGGGGTGCCATGTTGTCACGTATTGCATGAATTAATCGCCTATGGCTAATGAAAATTGACACGTGCTGTATACAATAATATAATATGGCCAGTATTCAACAGCGGATTTAAATTTATTTAAAAATCGGGATTAATATTGAAATTAAATATGTAATAATTCCAAAGTTGAAGACCAGTGAAAATCTTGACATTTTATAAGAATCCTCTATCTGATTTTCTATTATATAAAATATTAATTTCATTTTGGAAAGAAAGGAAGTTTAACGTGTACAAGATTGGCTCCTTTTAGCGTCCTTAACCCTTTCACAGGTCCAATACTAATCTTTGTTGGAGGGCTTCTATGCATCCACTGGCGTCCACTGGCGTTAAATCCTGGAAAAGCGGAGGTTTGTCCATTTCCATTTACAATTTTTTCCCCGTAAAAAATGTGATGGTACTGCTAGAAACGCAGTTCGTCAGTGTTGAGGAATTAAATTAACATCTGTGGTACACAAATTTTACAATAGATGGTTCTAATAGCTTATGAATGATGATAACACTTAACAGAAAAAGTGATAATTTGGTTAGATATTTGTCAAAATGAGCAATCGTAGTGATAATGATAATAATAAGAAGAGGAAATTAGAGAAATATGCTATCACGACAAAGTCGTAATAATGTCAATCATCATGTTGAACACTGGAGTAATACCAAATGGTCTCCACCAATATATATAAAAGCTATAATTCAGTACCACTAAGCACACACAACTACAAAAAATCTGACATACTATTAGCTGGTCCATCATTCTAAAGTTCCTACAAAGATATTAATCAAGAACAAGCAGAATAAACACTATCCTCAATTACTAAGAATGAAAAGATCTCTACAGTTTCCAGACTAAAAATCTAAGAAATAGGAGAAATAGGAGAAATATGATAAATATTCTTTTCCTATAACCGCCAACTATTGTGCGCCATTAATAGCGGGTTTCTGATACCATAAGTTATTATTACACCACGTCTGTGGCGCAACTTAAGGTGGGTGACTCTTCACATTCGCCATGAATGTGACAAGCTTCAAAAATACCAACAACTAGAAAGAGAAGGTATAGGGACTTGAAATCGTTACCCTTCTATTACGAAGCGATTATAATACAGTTACCAGAATAAAAATCTAATCATTTTAGAGCTGGTTTCTGATGCCATAGGTTGTTATTACACCAGGCCCATACCAACAATTAGAAACAGAGGGACTCGAATTCGTGACCCTTCTATTATGAAGCGATTATGATATTTAGCCAAGAAGTATTAATGGTTGGATATTTTATGCCTCTACTGTGTTGATCACAGAGAAAATTTTACATAAAAATAATATGAAAGGTCCTGGGCTCGAATGTCAGCCGTTGGTAATTCTTAAAAAAGTTAAAATGTTTCCTAATTAAATCAAAAAATCAGTGCTCAAAAGAAGAAAATTATAATTTGAATTTTCAACACTGTGAAAAACTAAGTTTAAAGTAATTTAAAATTTAGTAAATACGAAAGGCATTTTCTAAGCGGTACTATTATGTGCCCGATGAGGTCCACAAAAATACAAATCTTTCAGTATATATAGCTATATTCGTATGACACTACATGACAGGTACAACAAAAGAAACATATATAAATTGTATTACAAAAATACATAGAAATATATTTAAAAGGGCCATAATTACAGGAGTCCTTTAAAACACTGCACCACTAGGATGTAGGAAAAACCCTGCAGAATAAAAAACTTCCATCACAGCGCCACAAAACTAAAGGTCTTTAGTTGTTAAGATCCAATCAACAGCCTCTAGAGTTAAATTATGTAAATCTGTGTATCCAAATTCAAACTTAGCTAGAGGACATTCTTCAACAATATGTTTAACTGTTTCAATCTCAGCTCCGCAATCACAAGCTGGACTCGCAATCACATTACATTTGAATAACATACTATTGTACCTTCCATGACCTGTCCTAGGACGATTCAACTTACACCACATTTTTCTTGGTTGTGTAAAGCAAGTCACTTTTATCAAAGGATCGTCAATTAATTGTTTATTAAACACTTTACATTCGAACCAAATTGATTTCCAGAGGCCATTAATCGAAAATTGTTGATTTAGGAAATCTTCCTTCCAAATTGGACTACGTGATTTCAATCTATAAAGTGGTAAGTTCTGAAGATCTTGAGTATTTATATATAAATTAGGACAATTTTGATATTTATCCCAACAACGTTTTAAAGCCAATTAATTTTCTTCTTAACTGATGAGGATAAATATTAGCCAGGACGTTGAGCCAAGGAAGTGGAGTAGATTTTACTGTAATCGTAATAATTCGAAGTATACAATTTAACTGAATATCTACTTTACCAACATGTACGCTATTCATCCAAACTGCACTACAATATTGAGTAGCAGAATACACCAATGCAAGAGCAGACGTGCATAAAATGTTTGCATGAGCTCCACAATTTGAACCAGCCAACTTCTGTAAGATATTATTTTTTGTTTTAATCTTCATACGCAATTTATCAATGTGTTGTTTATATGTTAATGACGTATCCAAAGTAACTCCTAGGTATGTTGGATTAAAATTATGTCTTAGAACAGTACCATTAAAAGATACTATAAGCTTTTTATGTTTTTCGTTATTCTTAAGATGGAAACAAGAAGCTTCTGACTTAGATAGGTTAGGGCATAACCTCCATTTTCTAAAATAATCACTCAGAATCAATATATCTTCGTTTAACTTCAATTTGACTGAAATTATTGTGTTGATAAGCAATTGCCATGTTATCAACGTAGATGAATCTTCTAGAAGTCGTATCTGGTAAATCACTTGTATATAGATTAAAGAGAAGAGGAGATAATAGCGATCCTTGAGATAAACCATTATATAATATTTTAAATTTAGTATTTTCTCCTTTGACAAAAACTCTAAATTTACGATTTGTAAACATATTTTCCATAAGTTAAGTCAAATTACCATTAAGCAACACATTATATAATTTGAAAAATAATCCGTCTAACCAAATTGCATCATAAGCAGCTGTTAAATCAATGAGACTAATTCCTGTTTATCAAATTCTTTTGAAAACCTATCTCAATATAATTTGTTAAAGCTAATACTTGATCACAGCAATTACGATTTGGTCTAAAACCAGCTTGCTCTTTGGGAAAGATATTTTCCATAATTGGAAAAATTCCATGATATAACAATTCCATTATTTAAAATATTATTATAGAAACATAAAAGCCAATTACGTCCTGAAGGACCTAGATATTTAATAAATTCAGGATAAATTCCATTAAAACCAGCAGCCTTACGACTCTTTAATAATTCTATCACCATCTATCTTTCAGTAATTGCTATGAACAAATTACATTGTTCTCAAATTCTTTAGCAGTAAAAGTTGACCCCTATCGGAAATTTCTAACAATAACAATTAAAAACGCTTGTCCATCATACCATAAGCGTATCCATAGAATTTCATGGTTTTAGTGATATAGTGGAGTTCTGATGTCTATAGACTTCTTGCACTCACTATTGTACATAGTAGTTGAAATTAAAGTTAATATATTCTTTGTAAAATAGTAAATAAATAGAATGTTTTGTAATATTATTTCAAGTATGAAGATTTTTTTTTACAAAGTAATCTTTATCAAAGCTACACTGATGACGACAACAGATACATTTCGAAACATTTGTCGCTAGTTTGATAAGAAATAGTCCCAAAAAGATCATTAATAATAATATAATCAATATCATCACTTAATCATCATGAAACAACAATGTAAAATCTCAAGTTCATCGATAAAACTGCATTAATTACTTTCTGGGACTATATTAGGATTGTCTTTATCATCTTGCTGCCTTTATTTAAATATCTTGTGGACAAACACCTAATTGCACTTTAATTAATGTATTCTTAATGAACCTCCGCAGAATTTCCGTTTGTTTCTCTTCGAGCGCCAGTAATTAGATTGACTGATTCCGAATCTTGGTTTCTTTAACGTAAGAAATATAGCCTTGCAGGAATAGAATGGGTATCAAACCTCAAGACTTTAAATAGATTTCCACTCTCCGAGTTCCAACGACGGAAATTAATTTTGAACATTGCAAATTTATCGCTAAGGTTACAGCGCAAGACTGGAATATATTTTGTCCATTATCTTCTCTTCTTTTGTTTATTTTTACAGTGACACCCTTTTCGAAACTGATACGTTTATATCGTAAATATAAACATCGGAAGTTCGTGTGTGTTTTTTGTTTTCTTTACATAAGAGGACGAAGAAAGTTTTAACGTAGGTGTTTTTATTTTATACTTTTATATTGATATTTGTTTTTGTGATACAAAAACGTGTTTCTTCAACACTAGGGTTATTTTTAAGAAATGTAAGCTTGCAAATATCACGGACACAAGAAAATGATTAATTAAAAAGGAATTCCAGTAGAAATGAACTGAAATATATAAGTAACACGTCATCATACTGTGACTTGTATAGCTATTTCCGCTTAAAATAAGTTTCGATTTGCGGGATTTACGTGTATAAATAAAATAATGGTAAAAAAGCCATTTTGACTGTATAATGAATTACTTTACGAATTATTATAATGTAGAAATATCAATTACTAGCGCATCGTTTGTATTTGGTATTAAATTATTTGACTATGTTAGTATTGTTACATTTATTTTTCGGAGGGCATTGAATATTTGAAATTTGTCACTTTCATTCTTGTTGGTAGAAATATTGTTTTTATTTCATTTTGATTTTGTCATTTTTACGTATGCATATTTTCGCTAGAATTATTCTAATTCTTTATTTATACGCGCTTTGCAAATCATTTTTTATTTAATTCTAATTTCTTACCGTGTCGATATCTGTCGTCGGCGAGCACTTGTTATCGGCTAGCAGGTGCCTACTTTCCGGCTACTCAGAATTAATTTTTAGTTATATGGTGCTGTGCCTTTAAGATTTCTCTAATAATAATCCTCCTCTTGCCTCAAACAACAATTATCGTCTTCTTCTTATTCTTATTTAGCATTAGTTAAATTCTGGTTATTAGACGTACTATAGTTGAGAGTGGTGTCTCTGCCTGTCGAATTAGTTTCATGTTTCGTAATTGCAACTATCTTATCATAAAATTTCTGTCATCCCTCCACTTTCCGATTTGTCGTCCTATTGAGTACAAGCAGAATTGTTTCCGACTATCGTCCCTTATTGCAAATTTGTGGTGAACATTATCGAGTTTCGTAAATTTACATGTTATATACGTGGATGAAGTTGCAATAGAGGTTTAGATTTATGCCGTTTGTAATTTTGACGTATCGATCCATTTTATTGAACCAAGTCGCTGAAATTTTTATGGTAAGCTTTTGTAACTTTCTATTAATAAGTTAATTTTTAACGTGTGTTAGCTTTTGGTTCCATGCCGAAATTTTCGTAAATTCATCGACACGAAGAGTGGACCATGTGCGGTGGCCCGTCGCGATTTTGTCATGTGTAATCTACTATGATGTGCGTGTTGCCCATGTTAAATTACCGAAGAATCAATTATTTTCTCCGAATCAGAGGGCTAGAATACCTTTCAACGCACCTGGAGTTTTAATTTTGGGTTTTGGAGTTCGTTTCGAGCGCAATTTCCCAGAAGACATCGTCTGTGTCTGCATGCACATGTGTTGGCAGATAAGTTCTTTGTTTTATGTATTTCTGTATTTTATTTGTGTAAATGTGAGTATCTTTTAATCTTAATTCTGACCTTAATATTTCTGGAATTTAATTCCTCAGTTTAGTTAGACTTTTTGCAATTTTTGATTAATTCTAACCCGAGCAGTTTCTGTGCTCGTAGGGTTTGGTTTTAGTTTGAGCCTTTTCTGTTATTTTAATGGTCAATTAAGTATAAGAACGTTGTTCTAAATTTCTGTATTTAGTTAATTTAAAGTACATTTAGAATTTTGCCAGTTGAACTTATATTTATTTGACAGCTACGAGGATTATTTTGAATATTCCTGTTATTTGCTGATTAATATTTGAATTTTGGGCCTTCAGCCATATGTAATCACTTAAGTATATTTTAATCCTTACATTTCGTGAATTTTGAATAACTTTTACTTAGTGATATAATTTCTTCCTTTGTATACAGGGTGAACCTGTTTAATATATATCTAAATCCATGTAAAGGGGAGATCTCAGCTTCTCGCTTAATTCATGCTTAGTTTTTAATTTTTATCTGACAATATTTAGTAATAATACAGGCTGTCCAACAAATTAGGTCACTTATATTGCAATTGATTTATCTTAGATTCCTCAACTCAGAATTTTAGTTTGGAAATATTTGGGTTCTGTCTTGTCTTTGGGGGGGGGGGGCATATTACATAATAGGGCTGGCGTCCAAAATTCATCCAGTTGCGGTTTTATGTAAGCCCACGCCCACCAAAGACGACTGAGTTAGAGACAGTGCCTCTCACCATCTTTGACATCTGTACCTAAGGGAAGTAAAAGGTAAGGCATGCTCCTAACGGAGTAAGCACAGAACTTTCGAAACTTTGGTGTAATATTTAACGGTCTTGCCATTGTTTTACCTTAGTCAAACATTGTATATTGCTAATAGTGCTGAACTCGGATGAATTAATTTTGTTTTGCGACGGTGCCATTTGTCTGCGCTCTTGTGAATTTACTAGTTTAAATTCGTGAGGGGGTAGCAGTATAAATGAAATTGGTTCATTACAATTACTACTAACGACATAGAGATGAAGTAACAATGGAATGTGCAAGATGTTTTATAATGCATGTATCAAAGTTATATAGACGTGATTAATTTTTCAAAAACTATTTGTATAACAGAAACTTTCCATTTTAAGTGTTTAAGTTTTAAGGTTTATTTTTCAATATAATTCAGTATATAGCTAGATATGTTTTTAGTTCGAAACCAGGACACTTTATATAAAGCAGTAGGGTAAGTTTGCCTGTAACCGGCCACCATCCAGTAGTCGGCCACTGGTGACTTTTTTCAAGAATAATTTAAAATTCGTGCAAATATTAAGCTACTTGTCTACACATCCGAAATTTTACGTTTTAATACAGTTCGAATATCAATTTCCCATTCCTGTATATCAATATTTTATTCCTGTAATTCCCGCCCAAAAAATAAGTGTTTTGTGCTCAGTCGAGCACCGAGATATTTAAAAAGTTTTATCACGTTATAATTTTATAATTTTCCTCCACCAAAGCCATTAAGTTTTTTTGTAGATGTCTTGTCGGCACAGTTTTGTTAAGGAATAAGCAATTTCGGCAGCCAATAAGCTGATGCCTTATTCATTGCTAAATATATCTGCAAAATTTTCAATATTGATGTTGCCGATTGATCGACAATCTATAGAACTTATTATTCGATCTTCTAAGACTTTCGTGGTGTATCTGTTGGTTCTTGCTTCAACAGACCTTCCGCATCTTCGGTCATTTTCAATTGATTGCGTGCACTATCGAAATTATTTGCATCAAAATTGTATCGTCAAATATGTCAAAAAAAATTAAATATGCTCTATATTATCCATAGTTAAGAATTGATTAGGCTGTGAAATTTTACCTGAATTTTGCTAATTTCCTGTTAGTCAATGCTACACAAGAACAATAAAACTCTGTGGATGCAAACCAAATTTAGTCAATAAACATCAAAACTTGACAGCAAAATTTGCATTCGTCATTTGTTGTCATCATTTTTTATACAAAAATTATTATAAACGCATGTCTAAATACCTTTGTATTATTCATAAATCTGTATAGAATGCAAAATTTGTGAAATATTTGCAAAAAAGCGCTATTCAGTAGGACTAGAAGTATTACTTCCGGTTCGAATTCTAAAATTTCTTATATAAAGCCATTAAGTTTTTTTGTAGATGTCTTGTCGACACAGTTTTGTTAAGGAATAAGCAATTTCGGAAGCCAATAAGCTGATGCCTTATTCATTGCTAAATATTTCTGCAAAATTTTCAATATTGATGTTGCCGATTGATCGACAATCTATAGAACTTATTATTCGATCTTCTAAGACTTTCGTGGTGTATCTGTTGGTTCTTGCTTCAACAGACCTTCCGCATCTTCGGTCATTTTCAATTGATTGCGTACACTATCGAAATTATTTGCATCAAAATTGTATCGTCAAATATGTCAAAAAAAATTAAATATGCTCTATATTATCCATAGTTAAGAATTGATTAGGCTGCGAAATTTTACCTGAATTTTGCTAATTTCCTGTTAGTCAATGCTACACAAGAACAATAAAACTCTGTGGATGCAAACCAAATTTAGTCAATAAACATCAAAACTTGACAGCAAAATTTGCATTCGTCATTTGTTGTCATCATTTTTTATACAAAAATTATTATAAACGCATGTCTAAATACCTTTGTATTATTCATAAATCTGTATAGAATGCAAAATTTGTGAAATATTTGCAAAAAAGCGCTATTCAGTAGGACTAGAAGTATTACTTTCGGTTCGAATTCTAAAATTTCTTATATAAAAAAAATTATAGGAATTTATTACTTACTTATACTACAAAGAAAAAGTAAAATGCAAATGATGACATGTTACAACTGCAAAGTATCCGTCTAAATCGATTAGATACGCCAGTGCAGTTTTACAGAATCCCTATCATTTTCCTTAAGAAATTTCAAAAATGTCACCAGATTCAATTTCCACATTTTTAAATTTGACGACCTCGTATGGGCTAACGAAGAACAGAAACACACAACTAGATTAGGATTGCGTACTTATAGTTGAATAATTTTGGCAATCGAAGCGCAATGCGGCCAACGTAGAAAGACGACGATTTAATGTCACTCAAACACCCATCAACCGGAACAATTTCAGAACAATAAAATTAATCTAATTAATATCAAAGCGTATGTAGCTTCCTCTAGTAAAACACTATTACATGAAAGCCAGTTACAAATTGTATATTATAATTAATGTTATTAAATATGACTTGTGGATGCCTATATTTTATTTAATATTTGACTACTATGTTTAGTAGACAGGAATTCTTGAAAAAATTGTATTATTTGGATGACAATTATAACAAACGTCAAAAGGTAAATATGACAAATGTAAAAAGGTATATGAATATTATTATTTATCGCCAACCGTCAGTAAAGCGATGCGTTACCATAGCGTTTTACGGAGGTAAACAAACACTTTATCGTAGTGTACAATAAAGTACTTTACCTGCCGCTCATATCTGTCAGTGTAGCCATGACTGATGACTTTAAACATAAATCGTTTGTCACTGTCATAAACTGTCAAAAGTTATTATATCTTTATTTCTTAAATTATCAATTTTCACGGTTGGCGATAAAATTTTGTATGCACCACGTCAGTAAAGAACCTTTACCGAACTCGTCTGTTACTCGCCGCGCTCGCTTCACTCGCTTGGCTCGTAAATCAGACTCGTTCGGTAAAGTATCACTTTACTGACTTGGTACATAAATAACTATTATAACAGTGCTGATATCGCCTTTGTATTTTACATTACCGGACAGATAAAATTTTGCAACATCTCAAATTTGAGGCCCTTTTAGTTTATTCAACCATAATATAATAATATAATAGAATTAGACATACTCTTTATACATAGCTATACCCTATTCCAAAATGAGAGAGACGAAATTCTGAACAGACCCCAAGTCCAAATTACAACCAAACTGGTTGTGGTAAATCAATTTTAGGCGGTAAAATAAAATTTAATCTGCCTGACATATGAAATCTGTACCAAATTAAATTGTATTTAGATTCTTCACAGATAAATCCACAGTTAAGGCAACATAATGGTAAATGTAGTAATCACAACACATAAAAGTAAATAAACTTGTCTAGAAAACAAACAATGTCAAAGATGTTAAAGTATTTGACAGTTGATAGCAAAAAGCTATTGTAGTATGGTGTTATTTCGCCTTGCTGTCAACCAATAAGAAATAACTTACTTGGGTCTGTTCAGAATTCTTTTCTGTCTCTTTTTGGAAGGAGGTATAGTACTAGCTAACTCAGTATTGCATTTTTGCAGATGTCCACGTTTTAAAGTCCACTGGTACTGAAAAAGTGGTTTTTAAAAAAATCTCTCTGTGTGTGTGTTTTATATTTATATTTATATTTTTACTTTTGTTTTATTCTTTTATACTTAAGAAATAATGACACATACATCATACTGGTATAACATCTTTATTATGAATCTACACACTGACAACCTAATACATAAGCCTGTTTTACATCAAACACTATTACAGTCTTTATTACATTGAACACCTTCCCCTCAAAGATCTAGTCGTTGGGGTGGTAACACTTGGCGTCCATGTCGAGTGATCTTATTACTAATAACATTAATTGTTTTACATGCAAGTTGTGAAGGTATTTCAACATTATAATTTGGGACCAACGTTGGTTCGTCTATCTCTTGATTTTTATGGTTATTACTATCACTATGTGTACCTTGTGATTTTATTTTTTCATTTACATGTTGTTTTTCCGGGTGTTGGTCTATTTGTAGTTCTGGTAATAATTTCAAGTCACCTGGCTGGGGTTTTGTTAGTGATATTTTTATTTGACTTGAGTTGCGTCTCACAATTTTATTGTTGCACTCTTTCCGTACCCAGTATGATCTTGGTTCTTTTGCCTTTTCAATGACAACTGCTTTATACCAAATCTTGTCCTTGGAACTTTTAATTACTATTTTATCTCCGTTCTTATACTCTTGAATTCGTTTACGGCTTCTTTTATCGTAGTGTAACTTCGTATGCTCTTTCTGTTTGCAAAGCTGTGGATAAATTTGGTTTTGAATTTTAGGTTCTAACATTTTACTAGTTATTGGTAATTGTGTCTTCAGTCGTCTACTTTGGAGAATTTGACTTGGAGATGCCTTTAAATATATTATTGGCGAGTTGTTATATTCCATTAATGCTTCTCTGTAGTCGGTATTTTCATGAACACTTTTGCGTAAAATTTGTTTGCCTATACTAACAGCCTTTTCTGTGCTACCATTACTTTGATGGTGGTGCGGAGAACACGTTACTATGGTGATGTCTTTATTTCTGTAATACTCTTTACATTTATTTGACAGAAATGGTATATTATCTGCTACTATGTACTCCGGATATCCAAATCTTGTAAAAACATCTTGCATAATATTTATAGTAGATTCTGCTGTCTTGTCTGGCATTGCTCGTATTTCAATCCAATGTGAAAAATGATCAATTAACGTTAAGTACGCTTTTCCTCCAAATTCCAATATATCAACACCTATTTTATTGAATCTTAGTTTAGGAGCTTCGTGAGGCAATAGAGGTTCTTTGAAATCATGCGGCATAAACATTTCGCAAGTTCTACATTGTTTAATATATAATTTAACATCCTCAGTTAAACTTGGCCAGAAGAACAAACTCCTCGCTTTGTTTATTGTTTTGCTCATACCAATATGACCTTTATGCAATACTTTTATGATTGACAGTTTTTTAGGAACCACAATTTTGTCGTTTGCAAATACAATACCTGCTTCAACATATATATCTTCTTTGATATTGTAGTATGGTCTCAATTTCGATTCAACCTTGTTTGATTTGGGCCATCCATTAAAATAATAATCAATTATTTTTACTAATACCTGATCATTTCATGTTACTATTCTAAATTCGGATTTCTTCTCATCACTCACGGGTAAGTGTATGGATACAGAATGTATCATCTCTATCATTTCTGCGTCGTATGTTACGTGTGGTAAAAATGATCTTGATAACATGTCTGCAAAGTGTACTTCCTTACCTGGCACATAATATACATTAAGAGAATATTTCATAAGTTTTAATCTTAGTCGCTGTAATCTAACAGATCCTATTTTACAGATAGGCTTTTTCATAATGGCAATGATAGGTTTATGATCCGTTTGCACATCAACAACACAATGATAAATAAATTGGTGAAATTTTTGTGTACCGAAATAAATCCCTAATAATTCTTTTTCTGTTTGACTATAGTTTATTTCATGGTCATTCATACTACGTGATGAACAAGTTACTAATTTGAGTGTTTTATTTTCGTATTCCTGAAACATGCAACATCCCAGTCCATTTTTGGATGCATCACATTGTACAATTGTCTTTTTATCAGGATCAAACGGTACCAAAGCTGGTGTATTACATATTATTTTCTTTAAATTCTCGAAGGCTTCCTGGTGTTTTGGCATCCATTTCCATTCTATACTAGATTTCCATAATTCACACAGAGGATGCAAATAATCTGCCATATTTGGTATATATCGTCTAATATAATTAAAAGAGCCTATAATTCTTTGTAACTCTACTTTGCCTTTTGGGCTTTCTAACTTTTTCAATGCTTCTATTCTATCAGGATCTATTTGCATTCCATCCCTTGAAAATATCTGACCCATAAACTTAACTTGTTGTTGTTTGTATTGAAATTTTTCCTTATTAAATTTCGCATTTACTTTGTTGGCACGGTCGACTACTTATCTTATTATTTCGTCATGCTCTTCTTCAGTCTTACCTCCTATTATCATGTCATCGTGGCAAATTAGAACATTCTCAATATCACTGAATTTTGAAGCAACTGCTTCTTGAAATAAATCTTGTGAATTTGACAAACCATATGGCAATACAACATATCTATATATCCCAAATGGTGTCGCAAAACAACACTTCCAAGAGGATTCTTCAACCAATTCCAGATGGTGATAGCCCTCCGATAAATCAAAAATTGAAAAAAACTCTTGTTTCTTAAATTTGAACATATTTCCTCAATATTGTGAATTAATCCTGGTTTTCGAACTATTTGTTTATTTAAATCCGATTGGTCTAAACAGAGTCTCAATTTTCCATTGGGTTTCTCAACAATTACAACTCTATTTATATTTGCGCGTGCATCAATTTCATTAACTTTAACAATCGCATTTATTTTTACTAATCTGTCTAATTCGTTTTTTAGTGCTGGACGTATCGCGAGAGGAATTCTTGTTGGTGGATGACTCACTGTTTCAAATTTATCAATAGTAGTAATTTTATATTTTTCTGAAAATTTTCCCGAACCTTCAAATATTTTTATATTTTGCTTTATAAATCTTTCTTTTTTATCATTATTACCCTCCAACCTAGCATTATTAATTCTTTTTATCAAGTTCAAATTTACACATGTTCGTCCACTTAAAAGTACATATTTAGCTTTATCAACAATTACAAAATCTTCATATATGCCTGGACTTCTATATTTACAGTTTAAATTAACAATACCTTTTGGTTTGGTCTGTGTACCTTCAAAAGCTTTTAATACATAATTTGTTGGTCTAACCCTAAATTGTTTATTAACATTTTCAAATATATTTAATGGCATGATATTTATATCTGCACCTGTGTCGATTTTGATTCTAACTTTTTTACCTTCAATATTAATAATTTCATCCCAAATGTTATTTACATGATGAATATTTACATTACGATTACATTTATTTTTCTTAACGTTTACATTACCTATGTATATTTCACTAGAACAATCACTGTTACATTCTTGGTCTACATATTTTACATTTTTAACTCTACACGATATAGCAAAATGCTTCAATAAACCACATTTTCTACATTTTTTATTGTATGCTGGACATTCTCGTTGTCCATGTGTTTTACTACATCGTCTACACTTGAATGTATCAGTCCTTTTAACTAGAGTGTCACTTTTGTCTCTTTTATGATGTGATTTAAACTTATCACTATTACTTACACTATACTTTCTCTGTTGTCTTCTTACCATATTGATCTTACCACTTGTTCCCTGCTGGAATTGTTCGTTTTGACTCCGACTTTGTTCACTGGTCCTGCATAATTGTATCGCCTTCTCTAATGTTAATTGGTCGATTCTCAATAAAGCTTCTCTTGTATTCGAGTGCCTAATTCCCGTTACAATCTTATCCCTTAGTGATTTATTTTCTGCAGTTTCCTTATCATCTACTTCATCATAGTTACAAGTCTTTATTAAGTGTCTGCATTCTGTTAAAAATTGTTCAAACGATTCGCCTTCCTGCTGCATACGTTTCATGAACTTGTATCGTTCAAAACATTCATTTACCCGTGGGTTAACATATTTGTCAATTGCTTTGATAACACTATCATATTTGTCTTCTTCTTCTTGCGGAATAACCAATGTTGACATCAATTTTGCAGATTCTGTTCCTATGATGTTCCTCAAAATCGAAAGTTTAATTCTATCAGCAGATTCATTTTGCCCTGTCGCTATAAGGTAATCTTCAAAGGTTATTTTCCAAAATTTCCATTCTTTCGATGCGTTACTTCCTTGTAAATTAAAATCTGGCGGTAATTTTACTGTGCCTGAGCTTGGGTTAGCCATTTTTTTTTTATATACTTGTTATATTTACGGTATATTAACTTTCAGTTGTACATATTTCCTTTCGATAATTTATCACTTTAATGACTGCGCCATGTTTTATATTTATATTTATATTTTTATTTTTGTTTTATTCTTTTATACTTAAGAAATAATGACACATACATCATACTGGTATAACATCTTTATTATGAATCTACACACTGACAACCTAATACATAAGCCTGTTTTACATCAAACACTATTACAGTCTTTATTACATTGAACAGTGTGTGCATCTCTCTGTCACACCACAATAACGGTCAAAGCCCTAAAGCTATTACTTCCAAATTTTATATTTATAAGTATAATCTCCCTTTTGAGATTTGATTCGGTTTTCATTAAATTCGGCAGACCGGAAGTAGTAGTTTTCTTGAGTGTAAAAATCGAATTTTACCAATATTTCGTAAACTAAATTTAATCGAAGTTATAAAGAACTCAAATGTAGTCAAAAGTGAATGTGAGAAAATTTTTACTTAACTTGAAGTAGATTTTTACTCTTATCGGAAGTCAGTTTTTGCGATTATTTCGCAGGTCATGCTTTCTAAGCAAATACATTATGAGTAAGTATTTAAAGCTTGATTATAAATAGTTTTTGTATGAAAAAAATTTAAAATTTCGGACCGGAAGTAACACTTTTATTGAGTAGCGATTTTATGTCGTACATTATGCATTCTATATGGATTTCCCAAAAGCACAAAAGTATTTAGAACTGAATTTGGAATAATTTTTGTATAAAAGAAATTTTAAAATTCGAAACGGAAGTAAACTTTCATTCTTATCGAGTAGCATTTTTTTGCAAATATCTCGCAAAATATGCGTTCTATAAAGAATTTATGAAGAGAATAGAAATACTTAGAATAGAATTTTGAATAATTTTTGTATAAAAATTTTTTCAAAATTCGAATATAAACAGGCTTAATTTTTTAAGAAGATAAAAATATTTAAAATTTAATTAAAACAATTTTTGTATAATTTGGAACGCACATAGGTATAAGAAACTTTTTTTCATTTTTTAATTATTATTAAATGATTTAAAAGATTTACTGTATTAGCAAAACTACGAACTTATTCAAAGCTAAATGTGTAAGTGATATTACATTGGAATTTTAAACGTTGTGTAACATTCTAAAAATGCTTTTAAATTTAATGCCATGATAAAACATGGCTTAAAATCTTCACAAAAGACACATTTAAATGTTAGGACGAGTGATTTCTTATGCAACTTCACTTGGATTAATTGAAAAGAGAATTTTACAAACACATCATTCATTCTTTCATTCATTATCATCGTTCTCTTAACAAAATGAGACTCACTCTAATAGAAATTTATGGGGTGCGATATGAAACTTTAAGAGTTAATTTATTGTATTCAATAGACGAGCATTTATCTTGTCTTTGCTCCACTTCCGACATCAAATATTGTGTTTGAGTAAATATCGATTAAGGTCACAACGTTCTGTGTGTTTTTTTGTATATCCTCCACGAGATTAGCCGGTAATCGATTCCTCTTTTTATTTGTTACGATAGTCGGCATAATAGAATCATGATTTAGTGAAGCGTGAAAGAACACTAAAAGGTGTGAGCTATTTAATCCGAATTAAATAATTTCTTTCATTAAATGTACGTTTGTTGATAATACCGAAATTTAGTTATACTGATAATTTCATGAAATTATGTATTTTTATTGTTGAGCTGTAGGGTCGTGGTACAATTTCGAAGACATAGGTTTCTAATCTGGTCTCGATGTTATCAATTATGGCCCTTTGTCTAGCCTCAGCTGTACTTTTATATGTTTTTAGAGAACAATACAGGTTATTTATTACACTCTCATACGTAGTATAAAAAAGTATTGTGATGAAAAACATTTTCTCCAGATTTTTGCAGCGACGTTTTGATCTCCTTTGATACCGAAAAATACTTTTTGCAAACATCTCTTTCTCTCTGTGTGTGCCTGTGCGTGTCTGGCCTGTGTGAGTGTGACCACGATAGCGACCAAATGGCTACAGCTATCAATATAAACTTTATATTTAAGAATATAATATCCGTCATGAGATCTGATTAGATTTTCAGTAAAATTGGTAGACCGGAAGTAGTAGTTTACTTCAATCAAGAAATCAAATGTACAGCTAAGTTTAGGCAAATTTCTAAAGAATAAAAATTTTGAATTTAATATAGCATTTTAATAATAATTATAGTATCTTAATTTATTCAATAGATATAATTCTAATTACAGAACAAAAATTAACAATGCTGACATATTCATAATAAACCCACTTGTCTTCTGATATCCTCTTTAAAATTCTAGTAAATGAGCCCTCAATTACATTAGAGTGCACATATTTAGATTTATTGTTAATATTAGTGACCAAAAATAAAATCTACCTATTCTGCTGCTTCACTTCAGCCCGGCAATTTTTCCATTAGAATTTAAAAGAAACTCTCTTTGCACATCTACAAATAATAAAATATTTGTAATTTTAACTTAAAAATCCTTAAATACAAATTCAGATAATCAATTCTCCACCCGGCATATATAGAAAAAAAACTATTTTTTTACTGCTCAAGACATGTATTATGGGTTGTTTCAACGATTAATTAATACACAGTTTTATGCATGTAATGTTTTGTATTGTGTGTTTACAATCTTCATCAGACCTTTAATAAAAGAAATCAAATATACAAATTTGTTCATTAACTTAATGCGTCAATTACCAACTTATACTAACATAGCACTGTCACGAAAAGCCATACAAACAAAGCATACATTTTAAAATTACTAAATCGCAGCTATAAACGACGACACATTAAAATACAGTATAAAACTTTCAAACAATTTAAGTTCCCTACATATTAAAGCACTGCAGGTATGAAGTTGGTTCTTCTTTACATTTTCTTTGTATATATTCTTTTGTTTTTTTTTAAATTGTAATTAAATAATATTTTTATTTAAAAATTAAACATTTTTAATTTCGTAATGATAATTGATGATTTTGATAATGTTGAGCTTGTAAATATTTTTAAGTAATATTAAAAGGGAGTTTGAAATATTTTTCATAATATTTGACTCTTTAGATTTTTCTTTTAAGAGAGGATTTCAAAAGACAGTAAATATTTCTCTACATTTATTTGAATTTAATTTAATAACCTTCAAATCAAATAAATGTATTTTATTAATAATTAATTAGAAGTTAGCTAAAAATAGTTAGGAATCGGAATGTTTTTATTTTAAAACACGATGGTCATACGCTACGTGTTATAGTAAAACATTCCGGAATTTGTGATAGTTTTTGTGTTCAGATAGGATAAAGAATTTATTTTACTTTGTATACAGGGTGTTTAAAAAGATGCGGCAATATTAAAGGGGTTGATTGTCCAGGTCATTTTATACAAAAAAGTTTATAATAAACAAGGTCCGCAAACGCTTCGTTACCGATCTACAGCGTATTGAAGTTTAATTAAAAGAAACAGTAAAAATTAGATTTCTCCAAGACGGCATTAAAGATCATAATGAAATTTTAGGCGTGTTATTTTTCAAGAAAAAAATAGGACGCCGCTGATTTCTCTAAAAATAAAAATATGTTTCTATTTTTTGTTTAATTGTGAAGAAAAAGCTCTTTTAACTTTCTATCATACGACGTACCGTTTTTTAGTAAAAAAAACACATTTTAGTGCATGTACATTTATTACAGATTTTTTTTTAAATAACAAGGGTTTTATTTAAGGGCAAAAACAAATATTTTACCATACCAACAATTTTAGCAAGCAAAAATTACAATAACTGTGCAAAGTGACCACCTCGAGCTCGGATGCAAGAATCCAATCTTCTCCTCATCGACTGGCGAACTCTCTCAAAAACAACAAGATTGGTTTCAATTGATTTGCACCCAGCAATGATTCGATTTCTTAAGTCTTCTACGTTTTCCAATGGAGTAGCGTACACCAATGACTTCAAATGGCCCCACAGGAAAAAATCCAGGGGATTTAAGTCCGGAGATCGTGCAGGCCATAAGTGTGGTCCACCTCGGCCAATCCAGCGATTTCCGTATGCTTGCGTTAAGAAATCACGAGTTACTTGACTAAAGTGGACTGGTGCGCCATCGTGCATATACCACATTGCATCTCTAATTGCTAATGGTACGTCCTCCAGAAATCCAGGGAGCGTATTTTCCAAAAAGTTGCGATACACCTCTCCGTTTAGTCTCCTTGGTAAAAATACCGGTCCAATTAGGCAGTCACCCACAATCCCAAGCCAAACGTTCAAAGAAAACTGATGTTGAAAACGATTTTCAACAATTTCATGTGGATTTTCGTCACACCATACATGGTTATTATGGAAATTGCGTATTGCATTTCTTGAAAAATTCGCTTCATCGGTGAACAGAATCAACATCAGGAATTGAGGGATTTGAACCATTTTCTGCAAAAGCCATTGACAGAATGCAATGCGAGGAGGAAAATCAGCAGGAAGTAATGCTTGAACGCGTTGTATATGGAATGGGTACAACAAATTTTCCTTCAGAATGTGCCAAATAGTCCCATTACTTACATCCAAAGCGTCAGCAATTTTTCGAGTAGAAGTACCTCGATCTTCTTCAATCATGTCTAGCACATCCTCTTCCAGCTCTACCGTTCTTGCTGTCCTTGGCCTTCCTGCTCCTCCATTTCGTCTTAATGTGCCTGTTTCATAAAGACGCCGATGAATACTTTCGAAAGTTTTTCTATCAGGAGCAATACGGGCAGGAAATCTTTCAGTATACAACCGCCTAGCTTCTAATGCATTTCCATCAGCAAGTCCATAGATGTAGTGCATGTCGGTCATCTCTGCATTTGTATAGCGATTCATGATAAGGAAATTCAACAAATTCGACACATACAAAATTATTAATCATATGTCATTCAATATGTCAGTGAATAAAACAGGACTGTTTAAAAGTATTTTTGTAAGCATGATAAATGTACATGCACTAAAATGTGTTTTTTTTACTAAAAAACGATACGTCGTACGATAAAAAGTTAAGATAGCTTTTTTCTTCACAATTGAACAAAGAATGGAAACATATTTTTATTTTTAGAGAAATCAGCGGCGTCCTATTTTTTTCTTGAAAAATAACACGCCTAAAATTTCATTATGATCTTTAATGCCGTCTTGGAGAAATCTAATTTTTACTGTTTCTTTTAATTAAACTTCAACACGCTGTAGATCAGTAACGAAGCGTTTGCGGACCTTGTTTATTATAAACTTTTTTGTATAAAATGACCTGGACAATCAGCCTCTTTAATATTGCCGCATCTTTTTTAAACACCCTGTATAAAATACAGACACGCGATGTTTTGTTTTATGTAGAATAATTAACATTACATTTCATTTATGCATATTTTTCTTTGTAGAATTAAGTTGTGAAAAGTATAAGGATTTATTTGTGCAGAATGGAAAAGTTCAATGAATTATATGAAAAACTGAGGTAGTTTATATGTGTTTTTTTTAATTTTATGTACAAAGTGTTTAATTATTTAGGTGTGGTGATTCATATTGGAAATAAGAGAGGTTGGTAAAATTTTTCTTTTGTTTAAAGTTAATGAATATATTTAAAAGATTTCTTTTGTGTGCTTGCGCATTGAAGTCTGACGTGTTCCAGACTTTAAACTGGGGATGCATACAATGAGTTATATAATTAATTACCTCGTAGTATGGAGCCCTGATTCATCCTATGACACGAATTTGTGCTGAGAATCTCATTTAGAAGCGAGAAAAGGCATTTGATTGAAATTAACATCAGTGCAAAGTCAGCATTTTGATGCACATTTAAGCACTTGAATTTTTTTATATAACATTAGAGACTGGACGCGTTATTACGTCAGTTAGGGGTGTGTTCAATGAGTTAAAGGATGAACTCATAGAATGGAACTCTGATTGACTGATTGACGTGAATTTATATTGGGAATATTCTCTAGAAGCGAGAAAAGGCATTTGGACAGTATTAATATCAAAACAAAGTCAATGTTCTAATACATATACAATTACAACAAATAAAATTTATTTTATTTTATTTAACACCTTTGGTGTAAAGTCACTACATTTTATAAATTTTGATTCATAAGAAATTTATTTTTTTTGTTGATAGCACTCTAATTATAAACAGAATAAATACAAGTGCGTTAGGCATGTTATTTTAATTTTTTTATTACTATTATAAATTCATCATTGGACACTAAGATCATTTATCATAACATAAAAGTGGTTTATTAGAAAAGTTTTATGATTTTGAATATCTCTTTTGTTTATTTTTATTATGATATAAACATTTATTCTGTGTGTTCAATAAATTATGTTAATATATCTGACCTGTTAAGAACTTGAGAGTAACATCTTTTGGGGAAAGAATATTTCTGCCACTGAGATAAAAGGATAATTAGAGAAACCGTTAACTGAGCTAGTGAAGTGCGACATTGCCCAACCCACATTTTTGCAGAAATAATAAGATCCCAGAGTAGCATAAGGCTAAGTTTCTGGGATATATGCTTGAATCCTCATAATTTTAAGAATAAAGAGTTTTAATAATTTCACTACATTATTAATTTGCAAGGGTCACAGCAATATGTGTATGTAATACACATACTAATTTCCAGAAATACAATCAGCTCCCATTGTTTTAACGATAGGCTTTTACTGGAGACATTAATTCACTCCGCTTTAACAGATGGCGTTTCAAGTTGAGGAGTTGTGATTTTAATCAGATTTCACTTGCACTTATCCGAAAACATTTCCCGAAAATCCAATAATTTTCATTCTACATCGAATATCAGTTTGACTGGTTTAACGAAATTGGTATAGAGGAGTTGGAACAGTTTCAATCTCTTATATCGTCAGCCACTGAATTACCACTCAATTCTTCGACTTTAATTAAACCTCCTTCGTAACTTTGTGCCGTTTATTGAAGTACGCAATATTTCATTACTGATTTATTACATGATTTTTTTGTAACTTGTTGGTTGAAATTCAATGAAATTATTGATATAGAAAAATAGCTTTTTAAATGTGTTTTAGTCGACGTTTTCCTTTATTTAGTATCTAGTAAATCTGTCTTCAATGGCGATGTCTTGTGAAGTAAAAAAAAATAAGTTTATTTTACTGACAAATATTTTTGATAATAATGATAAGTCCTAACAATAATAATAGTCTATTATAAACATTCCAGAACATCGAAAATGTAAAAATATACAAACTATTCTATTTAAAATTTTAAGTTGTCGCTGTGCAATTTTATGTGGTACTGCCATCAATTCGAATAAATTTTGCCGTAAAATATTTTTTGTATTTTGCATAACAATGGGAATATAAAATAATGTCGCACTACTGTTATACCCTGTATATATATTTATATACCGGGTGTCCCAATGGCAAAGCGCCAAATTATTGGTATTTAATAATATAGACAGTGGATAATTTTTAATTCAAAAATTGTAAACAATCATGAGCTCTATAATTTAAAAATATTTTAATTTATACAGAGTGTTCCACAATGACGAACCAACACAAACTTATGTTTTTTTAAATGGAAAGCTATGCATTCATTTACTTTTTATGATAGGCTTTGAAGAGCTGATTAAAATGACATCAACTTGTATTTGTCTACTTTCAACTGTTTCTGAGATATGGAGATCTTTCGTTAAAAATTGTAAAGCATTTGAAAAGTTGCTATGAAATAACGACTGATGATGAAGTACCTATTATAGGTTCAATTACTAGAGATAGCTTTTTAGTACGGAAATTTATGTTTATTTCGACATATCTACGCATGTTCTTTAGAATTACATACCATTGACTAAAGTTAAAAATTATTAAAAAAAGTAAATGGAACAACCTGTTTATTTATACGTTATTGAAAAGTACTTAGAATTTAATAAATAAAAATATATACCTTCTAGTGCCTGTGGGCACAAGAAAGTTATAGGATATTATATCTAAATAAACCCGATTATGATTTAAAAATATGAGTTGCCTTGACTTAATTACACATAACATAACGAAAAGAGTTGCTTCTAATATTTTCTTTTTACAATAAGTAATTGTTTATTGTCATACTTAGACTAAATTTTAAAGTATTTTGAAATTAGAGAAGTCATACTTAGATTTATAACTTCAGTTGAAAAGCAAAACGTCAATACAAGTATTTAAATGTATGTTATTGAAAACTTCTATAACTTTCGCAATATCTTGAAAAACATATAAGCTACTATTTCAAGCATCACAGTAATATAAGTTATGATATAACAAATTAAAAAATGTTTGGTTTTATAGTATATTCATATTTTTTAGTATTTGAAATATATAAAATATGGAAATAAATACATTTACCGTAAAACAAAAATTGCGGATTCTCAGTGGCGTAAAAATACTATTTATAAGAGATCATTATCTTAAAAGTAGCATATCACATCACAAAATAAAATCTGAGATAAGTACAACATTGTGGTTGTGATTTATTTTGTGCAACATCGTATTACTGAAGGCAACCCTATTTATAAAAACTTTCCTCTGAAGATCTTGATGTAATACTGATAGAATTTAAACTTCTCTATGGTTCTCTTAATAAAGTTTATGCTCACATCAAGGACTCTAGAAAGTTTATGCACCCTTGTGTGAGGATTTTCTTGAACGCATAACAAAAGAACCTTTTGTGGATCTGCGTTTTCTACGACTTTCTCACGGCTTCTTTTTTCATACGCAATACTGCCAGTTTCTTCAAATCTTGTTAACAATTTTTGAAAAGCACTCATTGATGGCAGTCGCATATTTCGATATTTTTGGTTGTATATCTTTGTGCCAGGAAACAATCACTTTCCACCACAACATAGACCATATCTATTAATTCCAATTTTAAATATTCATTTTGAACTTAACGTACATTCATGTACTAACTTTCCTTACAAACGGAAGCTATACATCTAAGCTTGACGTTTAAACATTTTTTGGCACACAGCGACTGCGATATTTTTTATACTATTGCTAATTCATGAACTTCCAAACTCTTCATTTCATGAGTTTTCAAATTATAATAAGAATTTCCTTTTACATATGAAAATATTAGAAGTAACTCTTTTCAATTAATTTTAGTTATAGGGGAAAGTCGCCTATATTGGACCGACTCCTAAACTGAACCACATCATCTACAAACAACCAAATGTTGATTGCTGCCATCTAACGGTAATATTCAACACTACTACAAGTAATAGCTCTAAGTATCGCTGTAGTTGACAATTGTGACAAGTTCTAGCAAATTATTGTCGATTTTAGAAAACCGAAGTGGCTGATGTAAAATTACATAAACTTACCGTTCAGCTAGGATCTTAATAGGTACGTGGTAGATCTTTTTTGTGTAACTACTTTGTTTCTGTAAGATATTAATGTAACATTCAGCAACTTAACCTCAAAATTCAGGTTTCCCACATAAAATTACAGCGGCGAAACTAGTAACGTATACAGGTTTCCAAAATTGGACCACCACGGGTTTCCTTATTTGGACCGGTCCAATTAAAGAAAAAAATAGGGGCCCCATTACAGAAACGGCTAAGTATTTAATGGTTAAAACATGATTCATGTTATATTTTTCTGATTGGATGATTATATTATAAGCAATATATAAATATTTTCATTAATTACGTTTTTATTTCAATCAGAAACATGGCAAAGAGGGGAAATTATGGAAAATGGTCCCGAGAAAGCTTACACGATGCGCTTGAAGTATTTCGAAGGGACGAGATGGGGCTAAATGAGTGTGCCCGTCAGTTCAAAGTGCCTAAAGCAACTCTTCAAAGGCACATTAAACATAAAAATAAATATGCAAATGATGATGTAAAGAAAATGGGCAGACTCACAGTATTTTCCGCAGAAGTAGAAAATCAGATGGTTGCGCACGTATTGCGCTGTGAAAAAAATATGTTCGGGATGACCATGAAAGACGTACGCACATTGGCGTTTCAAATTACCACGAGGAACAACATACCAAATAATTTTAATCGAAACAAAATGATGGCTGGAAAAAGTGGTACTACGGTTTTATGGCACGGCATAAGGAACTTTCTTTAAGACAACCGGAGGCCAAAGGTTTCAACCAAGCACGAGTTGATGTATTTTTTACACTTTTACAGAAAATATGCGATGAAGAAAAACTTACTGCTACCCAAATTTTTAATGTAGACGAGACCGGGTGCTCGACTGTTCAAAGGAGGTGCCAGAAAGTAATTGCACTGAAAGGAAAAAGCCACGTTGGAAGCATTACGAGTGGAGAAAGAGGTATCAATACGACGGTTGTTTGTTGTGCAAGCGCAGCAGGACACTATGTACCGCCGATGATCATCTTTAAAAGAAAACAATATCAAGAGGAGCTAGCAACAGGAGCACCACCTGGTAGTATAGTTACAATAAGTGACACCGGTTATATTAACTCCGAATTATTTGTGAAGTGGCTGGAGCATTTTATACAAACAATTAAGCCTACGCAAGAAAATCGTGTGTTGCTCTTACTTGATGGACATTCCACCCGTAGTAAAAATCTGGAAGCTCTAGAGCTGACCCGGAGAAGTGGTGTGAGATTGCTACAGCTTCCGAATCACACAACACACCGGCTTCAACCACTCGATGTGGGTTTCTTCAGGTCATTTCAAAATGTTTACAATCAAAGTATAGAGAAGTGGCTGCGCACGAATGTGGGTCGCACGGTTTCCTTTTTTCAAGTATCTGCTCTAGTTGGAGAAGCCTATGGATTAGCAGCAACCATCAGAAATGCTGTTAATGCTTTTCGGGCCACAGGGATATGGCCTATTGATAGAAACGTTTTCGGGGAATCTGATTTTGCTGCTTCACTAGTTCTCAATTCACCTCTTACTCGAGAAACCTTTGATATTTCATCGTCAGATGAAGACAACCAACCTTTAGCGGCGATCATACAAAAATATAAACGAAATTCTTCAGGGGCATCACTAAATGTTTCTATAGAAGAGATTTCTCCACTTCCAGCTAAAAGGCTATCAACACAACAAGCAAGGAATAGCAGTCATACACAAGGAGCAGTTGAGTTAACCAGTTCCCCTTATAAAAATGACCTAAAGAGATCAAAGGCAGGACAGTCTAAAGTGAGAACAGTAACAAAACAGCTTGTAAGGTTAAAGGGCATACCTCTAAAACACAAGAAAACGTCCGCATTAGAGAAAGAGGAGAGAGAAAAGAATGTGGCGGAAGCTGAGGAAATGTACACCGAAAAGAACATTAACGGAAAGCACGAAATGAAGTCAGAGGTTGTCGCTGCCTCCGCAGATGATAGGTGGTATTGCGAAATTTGCGAGGAAGAAAAACTGATAGAAATGATACTATGCATGACATGCAAAAAATGGTACCATGCAATATGTGTAAATGTTTCTGCAAGAGTTAAACAATTTTATTGCAAATATTGCGAGATGTAATTTTTTTGTAAATAAAATAATATTTTTTTACTTTTCCAAGTTATAGAAGGTTCGATATATATCAGTTTTGTAATAAAACACTGTGGTCCAATTTAGGAAGCCAATGGTCCAAATTAGGGGATCGGTTTCCTAAATTGGACCTTTGTTTGCATTTATAATTTTTTTTTCCATATAAAATTTATTTTATAGAATCACGAATTTTTCTATAGATAATTTAAAGAGTACACTTTAGCACCCTATAATATTGAAATCCATCTTTTCTCAATACTTTGGCTTAAGAATATTCTTAAAAATAAATGGTCCAATTTAGGCGACTTTCCCCTACTCGTGGTGCGAGTCATGACAACTCATAATTTTAAGTCGCAATCGGGTTTATTCAGATATAATATCCTATAACGGTTGCAATATCGCTCACAAGCACTAGAAAGTATATATTTTCAATTAGTAAATTTTTTAAGTACCTTTTAATGACAAATAAATGCTCCATTTAATTTTTTTAAAATTTTTAACATTAGCGAATGGTCTGCAATTCTAAAGAACATGCGTAGATATGTCGAAATAAACATTAATTTCACGTACTGAAAATACATCTCTATTAATTGATCCCATAATAGGTATTTAATCATCATTCGTTATTTTCTAGGAACTTTTCAAATGTTACACAATTTTTAACGAAAAATCGCCATATCTCAGAAACTGTTGAAAATCGACAAACACAAGTTGATGTCAATTTAATCAGCCCTTCAACGGCCATCATGAAATGTAAAAAAATTCTTTAATAAACATAAATTTGTGTTGGTTCGTCGTTGTCTAACACTCTGTATACATGACAATAGTTTTAAATTGTAGAGCTTATGATTATCTACAATGCTTGTATTAAAAATTATTCGCTATTTACATTACATATTAGATAACAATAATGGATTTTACCGTTCTGCTGGGACACCCGGTACATTGCCAGCTTACAGTATACACTTTATTTATTGAAAGTTTAATTAAATATAAAAAGAACTAGTAATTAAGACAGAAATCAATACCTGATGAAAGAAACTTAATTTTGACTTTTGTGTAACTTTTTTCTAGTTTTAGTTTGTTTGCTCCAATTAAATAACTTTAATTGAAAGTCGATAATTAAAACAATTACTGCCTGCGCAGACGATAAAGTAAAGTTTATTTCAAATTTCTTCCGAGAATTCGAAATAAGAGTTTCATTGATCCAATTCCTGTTTGAATTTATCTTTTGCGCTGTTTACATTTTAAAATGTATATTCCCTGACTTTCGTATTTCAAATTGAGATCTTTAAATACGTACGCTGAATTCACACAAATCAAGATAAATTTCTTGCAGTGTTCGACAACTTCAAAGGAAATTTACTTTATCTGGGGTATTAATTTGTACTTAATTAAGTACAAAGTAAAATATATATAATATATTCCTATTATTAATATTTTCATAATGAAATGTTCATAAATCAATAAAGACCAGGGATATTTGAAATGTTTCCGGCACTTTTAACAAAAACAAAATTTATTTTTCAACGTAATCTCCCTGCAATTCGATACATTTGGTTCAACGTTTTCCATCCCTTCAAACCGTCAGAAAATAATTGATTGTCCAAACCTGAAAAATACTGATTTACAGCGTCCTCAGCCTCAGCATTTGACAGACATCTTTTTTCGCCTTGCGAAAAAAGATTTTTTTTGCCAAATGTGGACGTTTCTTCATAACTGTGGCCTTCAATTTATCTGGAAATGTAGCGAAGTATTGTCTATTGATTCTTGAACGCATTGCAAGTAGATGACAAGAATTATTGCTCGGCCATCCCAAAAACTATCGCCATCACTTGCCCTGCAGAGAGAAACGACCTTTGCTTTCTTCGGAGTTGGTTCTCCCACCACAATCCTTGCATTGCAGGGATTTCATCACTGCGCGATTGTGAACTGACAACTTTACAAGCGTACTACACACAAACTAATGATCAGTATGGTTTGCAATGTTTACAGTTTACATATGCCGAGGCCATCTATCGGACGGCGAAAGAATTTTTTTTCTACAATTACCTTATTATTTTTTGTGATGGAAGGCTTTGACTTCAAAACGTCAAACACTAATTTATGTGTCAAAAATAACTTCAAACTATAAAAGAGCTACCATCGCGTTGCGGAAGAATTTAATGAAACATATCCCGGAGTAACTGTTTCCCGTATGGGTATAAGGAAGATAGCGAAAAATTTTTGGTAATTGGTTCTGGTCTGAATTTAAAGAGAAAGAAACAGTACGTGATGAATATGATTTTACTGCAGTTTTAATTTTGGATTCGGTGGAAGATAATCCTAAACTTTCATTACCGAGACGGGCGCTTCAACTAAATATGAGCAAATCCCATATTCAAAGAGTTTTGAAGGAACGTAAATTATACCCCTATAAACCTATTTTTAATCATACGTTAGAAACGGGAAATGATGAAAAGCGTCTTTATTTTTGCATGCGGATGGGAGATAAAATAATGGAGAACCAAAATGTTCACAAAAAAGCATTGTATTTTCCGATGAAGCAATTTTTACTAGCAATGGTACCATATCGTCACAACATGTTCGTTATTAGAGTGATACTAATCATCACTTTAGAATTGCATCATAACATCAAACGTTTGTTAAGGTAAACGTGTGGTGTGCTGTTTCTTACCATGAAATAATAGACTTTGTTAACTGTTAAAAAAATGGTCGACAACGCTTGTTTGTTTATTCAATACGCACCTCACGAGAATCTAGGACGTTCCGTTTACCTGCGCCTGTAAAATTTGCGGGAAGGGTTCGAATGCCCAGATGGGGGGGGGGGTAATGGGGCATATCTTCAATTAGTTGCAGCAGTAAAATTGACAAACTAATCGACTAGTCTACTACGGATCAATGACGTCGTTAGATTTATAGTTAACTGTTTGAACAATAAGTTCGTTAGTGAACCAACACACGTTGATAATATAGTTCGACACGTATGAGTTCCGTATGATTTGAGTCAAATATGTGTTTGTGAGCCTTTCTTAAACAAAGCCTCAGAATTTATGTTTGGATTTTCAAATGTATTCTATTAAAGTACCATTCAAGATTCGGCAAGCTTTGAGTTCATCCCCAAATTGTTTTTCTTAACATCGGATTAACTACAGAAAGCTGTAACTCTTTACCTGTCATTCGAAGTTTAATTAGACACATGCGTTGCCCCCCTTTCTTCATGTTTCATCTATATGTAATGTTAATAGTTCATTTTGCTGTCGCTTCCGACGAAATATGTATTGATATGTTTGTTTTCTTCCTGTATTTTCTGTCCGTTAAACTAGACATGTAATTTTATCAAACAGGCTTTCGAAGAAATTACAGAAACGTTACATCAGCTTTGAATGCCATTAGGAAGGTTGCGATAAGTGAATGCTATTATCATACACCCTTTTCTTTTGTCGTAAATTGGATTAATAGCTTGATTAATCCAATTTACGGTACAAAAAAATTGATGGCTAGCATTTTATAATTTTTTTTTTTATATCTTTACCATCAATTACTTTCTTATACGTAGTATAAGTATATGTAGTATAATTTTTAACTCATAAAAATGTGTTAAAAAATTTTTCGAAATTTCTACCGGAAGTAGGTCTTTTACTCTTAACAAAAATCAGTTTTTTGCGAATATCTCGCAAGTCATGTTTTCTAGGCAGGTATATTACGAGTATAAAAGTATTTAAAACATAATTTCAAATATCTTTTGTATAAAAAAAAAATTCAAAATTGGGGCAGGAAGTAACACTTTTACTCTTACCGAATCCCGACTTTTTGCAAATATGTCGTAAATTATGCATTTTGTATTTATTTATCAAGAGTAGAAAAGTATTAAGAGTTAGATTTGCAATGTTTTTTGTATAGATGAAATTTGAAAATTCGGACCGGAAATAGCACTTTTACTCTTAGCGAGTAGCACTTTTTTTTATAATATCTGAAAAGTATGCATTCTATAGAGATCTATTAAGAGAATAGAAGTACTTAAAATAGGATTTTGAATAATTTTTGTATAAAACATTCTTAAAATTCTATAATTTGAAACGCTCATACGTATAAGAAAGTCGTGTGGTGGCCACACCTCACGTTTTTAAAATAAATTACTGATTTTAAATGTGATCTTGATTCGGCACTATGTCTTCTATTTCATTATGTTGGAGCGAAGTTTTCCTTGTCTACATGCCATATAGTATTATATATGATCCACGTACTAGGGTACAGCATATACAGGGTTCAAACTTAAGTCGGCACTATCGCTATCTTCGTTATTATTGGAGCTACGAAGTCGGTTAAATTAGCAAACTAGTAGGACTTTTTTTGCTGATTAAGTTAGTCAAAACAGAGAAACAATTGAAAAGCTAGTTTTTGAGATATTCACAAAAGCAACAAATTTTTAAATGGAACATCCTGTATATTTCGACATATTTTGAAAGAGAGTTAAATTCTAAACAAAAAGTAAAGTATACACTATCGTCCTAAATTTAAAAATAAGCGAGTAAAATGCATTTAAACTCTCTGATTATCATTACTTTAATATGTAAGTAGTATTAAAGTAATGATAATCATTACTTACTTTTTGTTTAGAATTTAACTCTCTTTCAAAATATGTCGAAATATACAGGATGTTCCATTTAAAAATTTGTTGCTTTTGTGAATATCTCAAAAACTAGCTTTTCAATTGTTTCTCTGTTTTGACTAACTTAATCAGCAAAAAAAGTCCTACTAGTTTGCCTATTTAACCGACTTCGTAGCTCCAATAATAACGAAGATAGCAATAGTGCCGACTTAAGTTTGAAAACCCGGTATATTCAGCTATTTCTTCTGCCATGAAAAAAATACCTACTATTATAACTTAATTTCCCAGGATAATACAGCAAAAGATTTCGATTAGCAAAAGAGCGCTCGATTGCGATTTCCTTGGGTTTTCCGCCTGAAATCTTCGTGTCATAAGTACCTCATTTAAAATTTTCCTGAAAAATCTGAGTGTTCTATTACGGGATGCAAAATTTGCGAAATTACGAATTATTCTAAAAACCGCTATTACTGAAAATAATTTTCTTGCTTGATTAAATCTTATAAGCACCAATACTTTGTATATTGTGCAATGTCTAATAAAATGATAATTTAACGTAAAAATCAAACAAGTGATCATATATATAGCTTTCCTTCTGACATAGAAGAAGCCGCAACTAATGCCGTTTCGTCATTATTGCCAGAAAGTCGAGAAAAAAATACGAATAAAATTAGCGCTTTGCTCGGTGGTGCAATAAGATGGGTGTGAAGAATATATTATTCGATGTTAAGAGCAACGATCTCTATTGCAGTGTTATATTTATAATATGTACATTAAACATGGGTAATAATTCTTTTTATAGTTAAGTCACATATGTGTGACATTACTGAATAACAGTATCTGCATGTGATCAGTTATAATTTTTCTGGTTAACTTCGTATATATTCATATTTCAATTTTATTATCTTTGTCGTCATTTTTGATATTAATCTACTGTTTAATCAACATAGCCACTACGTCAAGATAACAGATTAGTTTAATTACATTTCTTTTAGTTGTCCATCATAAATTTCTCCTATAAATTATGATCTTCCGCATTCTTGAAATGCGGAAGATAGATTAAGTAGTATAAAGGTTATTCACCTGTCATTGTCAAAATTTATCATCGAGGTAGGAATTTTACCTGTCAAGTAATATAACCTACAAAAGCCATTTCAGGACTGTCATAAATTATAATATTTATACAAATGTTGACATTCTGATAATTATCTTTTGACGTTTGTTATAATTGTCATCTAAACATTTAAAATTTGTCAACAATGCTTGCCTCATAAACAGTATAGCCAAATGTTATATAAAATATAGGTGTAGAAAAAATAATATTTAATAGATTTATTTGTTATATTTAATTTGTAACTTGCGTTCACGTAATAGTATTTTATTATGGGTGGGCATATATCCTGAAATATTAATTCATTAGTTTAATTTTATAGTTTTGAAATTGTTCCGGCCGATCGAAATCTGTAGTGGTATTGAATCGTCGTTTTTAGTTCGTACTTTGGCCGTGTCGGCTGGTAAAACGACTCGACTTTATTTTAATTTATTATGTACTTATTACGCCGGCGTGGACGTCAGGTTCGGAAATGTTGAAAAGACGCATTCGGACAAACTGACTAAAAAATGTACCTTATAAAATTATTTGTCAAATAGTTATCGGGCACTTTATTGGTAGATGAAAAGATCGGTCCTAAGATAAATAACTTATTTCTATAAATTTTAATTATATTTATAAAGAGTGTTCAAAATGATCACCATTCTGTTGAATGCATAATGCAATACGACGTTTCATGTTGTCAAAAGTATTCTGCAAATATATTTGATGTTATTTAATTACATTTAATTGTAATTGAATTCATCAGGTCATTTAAGTTATTAATTCTTGTCTTATATTCATTTTTTAGCAATCCGAAAATAGAAAAATCTAACGGAGTAAGGTCTGGTAATCACGCTGGTCAAACACCTCCGCTTATAACTCGATGAAGGAAGTAATGTTCTAGAAGCACTAAATTTTCACGAGTTGTATGTCCTGTTGCACTTGAGATAAAAATGGTGTTAATAACTGTTCTCGGTATCCCGCTTAAATGAAACTATGCTTTATCAGTAAAAGAAACTTAGATTTAGAATTTCGTTATTATTTAAAATTTCTTGAAAGAAATTGCAATAATGAAGCCTAGTAGCGTCATCTCTAGGTAATAGCTGATGAACAACCGATACTTTGTTACGTACATATGCAAGCAACGCAACGCCTCAAAATTCTATGAACGGTACTAGAAGAAACGTTCGTTTGAAGTGATAAACCACGAACTGATGTATGTGGGTTTTCTCCAACAAGGTTTTATACGTGGTCAACAATATTTTGTTGTGTACGTCGTCTACCTGAACTTTTGCTTTAACACAGATCCTATAGCCCGAAACTCTTCCACGACTAGGGACTGTGATGATGTAAAGCGGTATTATCCACAACTATATTCGAAAAGTGCAAGTGAAACTCTCGCTTACATTTCACGTAGTAATATTGCCATTCTCCATTGCACTTCGGAAATATGCTTCAACAATAAAAATATTTTCTTGCATATGTACAGTCCCGAGTAATAAATACTGGTCGTCAATGCCATACAAAATTCTGTCATATTTTGCAAACTAGAAATTTCCGCTGATTGTTTGTACCTTTTCTTTTGTCAATAATTACCAAAAAGCTTTCAAATATAAATTTTATTCTGAGTTGTCAAGAAATTTTCTAGTCATTGTTACACCAGTTTCTTACTTTAATAAAGTTAGAGTCATTTCCCTAGTGGAAACATGACTATCTGAAGCCACTGTAGCAGGCCAGTCAGGGATGACAAATAGTTCGGTAAATTTAATTGTTAGACGGTGGAGAGAGAGGATATCTGGACGAACTCGAGCATCAACTGCGGCGGACGACCTTATGTTTGTCCAAAATGTTAAAAATAACCTTTTTTAAGAGTAACAGAGGAAATTGTTCAAAACTTAGGCTGCTCCTAGAAATATTAAACTTACAGCTAGACACAAAGGAGCCAGATTGGGCGATGCATTAGAGTACCTTGCGACTGACAATAACTTTTGGGAAAACGTAATTTTTAGTGCTGAAAAACCTTCCAGTCATTCTCCTTTGACCAAGCTGGAGTATATAGACCAAGGAGTCGGTAGTATGATACAAAATATATACAAAAGTTTGAAATCACCCGTTAATTTTCGGTAAATATCTGGACATGGATTTCTGCAAAAAGTCTTGGGGTATTATTGCATTTAGAAGAACGTTTCATAAGTGACGTTTATATTGGAAGATGTGATGTTGCCCTCCGTGAGGCAAGTGTTTCCAGAAGGCGACTTTATATTTCAACAGGACTATGGTTCAGTCCATACTGCTCATATGGAAACAGAATGGTTCCAACACCACAATAAAAAAGTATTTGAGTAGGTGAGTTTAAGTGCAGATTTGAACCATATAGAAAACAAGTGGGGAAAGTTGGTCAACAGTATGCAAAACCAAAGTTTACATTTGTAAAGCAGGGGGGAAATTTGGCCGCTATACGTACAGTTTGGAATGATCTTCTTCTGTGCTGCTTTTATTACTTAATGTCTTAATTGTATTATTAGAACAATATCTATCATATTTGACAAGTATCTGAAAAATGGAAAACAATGACAACGTTTGAAAAAATTAATACCAAAACCAGATATACACTAGAGCGCTGTCAACTGCATTAAGAATAACATTGACGACCAGAATTTATTGCTCGCCACTGTTCATTATTTAGTACTATTGTTTATTAAGCACAAAACTTATTTGTCAGAAAAAATTATATTCTTAGTCATAAAATGACAAATGTCAAAATGAATGTTTGATAAATAATTGCTTATAAATAAAAGACCAAGTGACTACCTACCTATACTAAGATGAAGTTCTTTTTGAAACACGTTTTATTATAAGTATATACTCGTACATCAACAAAGATAATTGATCACCTACAGATACTCTTTTTCATTGATATCACAGATGTGACATAACTATACTAAGAATTATTACCCATGTTTTTAATATAAATATGAAAAATATAACAATTAAAGATGTTG
The DNA here is from genome assembly GCA_963170755.1 of Amphimallon solstitiale. Taxonomy (NCBI): domain Eukaryota; kingdom Metazoa; phylum Arthropoda; class Insecta; order Coleoptera; family Scarabaeidae; genus Amphimallon; species Amphimallon solstitiale. The sequence goes on from OY720678.1 coordinate 74,811,444, forward strand.
ATAATAGTTAGTATGACCAATGAATTGTATTTTTTAAAAAGACAAACACACAGGTATAAACCGAAAAAGTATTTTCCAAAAACGATATTGCAAAGAAAAGAACTTCAAAAAGTAATGACTGGCAGCATTAATATATTTTTAGAATAATCACAAGAAGTTCAGCAGAGGTAACCTGATGACATAGAATAAGTTTCTCAAAATGCAAAAATTGTATTATTACTACATAGGTATAATAAGTAATTTTTCTTTTGTGTTGTTGCTTGTTTCGATAAATCATCATGTCGTTTTAAAGTCTTATCTAAGCAGTCTAGATAAATATAATAATTCATAGAAAAAGTACCCTAAAAAGTAAAATACAGTGCAAACAAAGATACTAATAAAGCAATTTCATTGCTTTAGTATGGTAAAGGTGTTTTCATTAGTGTGTTTGTTTAGTATCCAGCCACAGACTCCAGTTAAGTTTCTTAAAATATAGTGTGTATAAAATACATTCCAAAATAAGTTTAATTACTGAAAACCTCAGACAAAAAGAAGCAACAACAATGTGTATATGTAATTGCTGTTCCTAGAGTAAATATGCACAAAAGAATGCCAAAAATCAATAGTTCCATTGTAATATGTTTTCTCGCCTATAGGGTATTATGTCTTGATAAATGAAGTTTCGGGCACTAAGATTTATCACGAAATTTATAATTAATCATTTAGGTAATTACTCCTCAGTGCAGATATTAATCTCTGTGTTTTAGATTGTATAACTTTCCAGATGTTAATGCTATAGTAGCATGTTCATAATATTATGCATTTATCATTGTGTTCATTGTAATAAGAAGTGTTTTAAGCTTTTTTTTTACATTGCTGTAATTTAAATTGCTTTTCCTTCTTGATAAGCACTATACAAGTGTAAGCTCGGCCACCGGCTATATCTCGGCAACCGTTTATCGAACAACCTGGCGGAAAAAATCTTGATAGTAAAATGGACGACGGATATTACAACAAATATATTTTTAAGTTTCCAAAATGATCGCAAGGGGGCGCAATTCTCAAGATAAATTAAAAATTCAATAATTTTTCATTAAATTCTAGATTAATATAGATGAAAAATTTTACTAGCAAAATTTTTAGACGTTTTTATAATAACTTTCATTTGAAACTTTTTGATCTAACTCCCATAGGAAGGGGAGAGTGGAGGGGGGTATGTCTGCGAACAAAAGTCGGTATAATTTTGGTTTGCCCCAACGGATTTTAATATTTCTGGTCTCATTAGATAGAGAATTTTGCAAAGAATAGGAGGATATGTAGCACGAATTTACGTGGTTGTCAAAAAAAATAACAGGGGCCGCTGTTTTCAATGTATGTATATTTCTTGTTTTTTCTTTACAATTCTAATTGGAACGGTATATTTTTAATATCGTAATATTGAAGCACATAAAAAACTGAAGGGAATGATGAAAACCGGAAGTCGTTATCTTTTGCAACTAGCAAAATAGTAGAAAGAGCAATCCTGTCAAAATTGGTACAGCACTCCACAGAACACCACGTTATTCCTGAAGAGCAACATGGATTCAGAAAACACCACTCCACCATCACACAGCTCTCCAGGGTAACAGAGCATATCCATGACGGCTTTTATAAAAACCAGGCAACAGCAGCAGTATTGCTAGATGTATCCAAGGCCTTTGACAGGGTGTGGCATCAGGGTCTTTTATACAAACTTTATTCATATAACTACCCCAATTATCTAATCAAAATCATTCAGTCTTTCCTATATCGCAGAACATTCTCGTTACAACTTCAAAATTCAACTTGCTCACCGAGAATCCTCACCGCCGGAGTTCCCCAAGGTTCACTCCTTTCACCGCATCTGTATGCATTTTTTACCTCAGACATTCCCAAGATCCCAAAAACCCTCTTGGCGACATACGCTGATGACACAGCTATCTTTCCCGAAAATTCTATGACTCCATCGATAGCAACGACAGCATAAAACTCACAGCAGAAAATGTTATACGATCCAGAAATCTACTTGCCGCACAAAAGACCTAGGCTCTCTCTCACCTAGGCCCTCTTCCGTAAGAATCCTCTGAAAAAGTTCATTTCCACCAAGGCACATTAAGATTAATACAGATAAGATTAAAAGTAAAAGGCCTAAGGTCTGACTTAAAAGTCACTATAAGAAGAAGAAGAAGTCTAAACTTGATAGTTTCTGTATAAATAATTATTTTCTTTGACAAATTGATGCACTTCAGTAGGCAATTCTGCACAACGAAGAAACATTTTTAAAACAACAAAAAAGAACATTTTCTATTAGCATGGACTTACTTACGTTCATGTATGAAATAAATGCAGTAACTGTTCAAATTATACAGACTGTTTACTTATTACAATATTGGAAGTATCTCGGCCGATTTGGCTATTTTTTTAAAAATGATCGTACTAGTTCGAATACGGGTTTTTGGGCGAGAAAATTTAGTAGATTATCCGAAAAATTGGAAAACTCGAGAACAACTGAAAGTGCTTTTTTCTATAGGATTTTTATATGAACTCAATTCTTTTTTGTTTTGTTCGTTATTGTCCTGGAAAAGTGAAATCTGGAAGATTTGGACAAAAATCTGGAAAAATGCATTCCAACCTAAATTTGTGCGTCTGTTAGTATTCGTGTAGCTTCTGCACGACTTGACGGTTTAAGCTCAATTTCACGAATTTTTTTTCTATAGTTAAACAAATTCTATATTATGGACCAAAAAACTCACATTTATAATATATTATATTGCCAAAAAATAATATCACAAAATCTGCACCTGACAGATGGCGCTGTTGTCGAGTTATTAATAAATTTTATATTTATAAACCGACATGATTTATATGTACACAATATGGTCAATAAAATCGTTTTGGTATAGGCTGCCGTCCGATAGATGGCGCTATTTTTCGGTAGAATAATAATCGCGCCACCTACCGGAAAGGGCAGAACAACGACTGCCGGGCCAGCTAATATAATAATAATAATAATAATAAGTAGAAGAATGTATTAATTTATCTATTTGCATTATATTGTAAATAAATAAGTCACATTAAACAATAAAAATTAAGACCAATATTACAATTACTTACACACAAACACTCATAAACAGAAATTTCAAATTTTTGGACCACTACACAGATACAGTGTTTAAAAATGAGTTTTCATTAATCGCACGAATGTGACATGCAACTCCTCGATGCTGTAGAAAACACACCTCCCAGCAATAGAACGCAATGCAATACAATGTAAAATGATAAAGGAAGCCAAGCAAAATGAAAGTTCTTAAAACAAGAGCCTAGTATTACAGAAGAGAAAATGAACAAATAATAAGGTATTTTGTATTTTATAGATCACCAGCCACTTGTTATCCAATCATATAAATAAAATTAAAACCTCTTTAATAATACAACATTTCAATAGTGCGCCCATGGGTGATGAGTCATCAACCGCACGTGTCCGCGCCCTACTAATAAATCTTGGCAAATATTGGAATGATTGCTATAGGCTTGTAGTTTCCCACGTTAGCTTTATCACATAGTATGCAAGATATATGCAAAAAACTCCTATTCGATAAAAGTAAGTGTTACCTCGGATCCGAATTTTGAAATTTTCTTTAAATAAAAATTGTTGGAGAACCAGCCCTACATGCTTTTGTACTTGTAACAAATTCATACAGAATGCATAATTTGCGAGATATTTTCAATAAATTAGTTTAGATTGAGTACTGCTTCCGATGTGAATATTGACCATTTTTTATACAAAAATCATTCAAAATTAAGCGCTAATAGTATATTATGCAATGAGCATTTAATGATAGCTATTAAGACACGAGTAAGAGAATTACAATACGAGGCGAGGCCGAGTATTGTAATGAATACGAGTGTCTTAATAGCCATTAAATGCGAGTTGCATACACTATTTTTTCTACGGCCCCATAATAAAACATATTTTTTGAATAATCCATTTCATAAATTGAGGTTAAAATTTTCCGTACGTTTTTGTGAATTTGGCTGGTAATAAATTGTTCGTGGCTACTAAGGCTTGTTCCAGAATTTCTGGTGGAGTCAATTATTACATTTCACTGTCATTATCCCTCATTCTTAGCGTTTATATTTTCAAAAAAGCACAAATTTTAAGTACTTACTTGTAAATTGCAGAGAACTGTCACATTTATTTCATTTGTATATCTGTCAGATATGCAGTTGCCATATTGAATATTGTTTGAATATTGAAATGTCGCATTCCTATAATATTGGATATAAACTTGTATCGTAATGAAAAATCTGTATTCCTATTGGATATAAACTTGTAACATAATGAAAATCTGTATCGTAATGAACATCATTATAGTACAGGTTCGGCATATCTAATAATACAATTAAAGTATGGGAGTAGAAAAATACTATTATGGTCTCAATATATCTGTTTGCAAGTGTAACTTGAAAAAATTGGCAAGAAACCGTTTTTCTATAATAGCAAAAGACCTACTTCGGGTATGAATTTCGATAGATATTGTTTTTTTTACTAAAGTAAACAATTGCCGATTTCTACCGACTTTACTGAAAATATAATTATACCTTCCAAGAAGATTATACTCGTAGAAACAAAGTTTGGTGTTGATATCTTTTACCGTTTCGCCACTATCATTGTCACACACAACATAAACGGACAGACATATACCCAGACATATACCACTTATTCAATATCAGAGCACTTCATAACGTTGACATCTGCAAAAATTTCGAGGTCAAAAATGATAAAATGTTATCAAAGGTGTAGCCAGGTTTTCGGGCAGGGGGGGGGGGGGCAAGGTCTTGACATATTAGGGGTCGAACTAAATATATGTACTTATGGTCGCATATACATTATTTTCAACTAGAACTAGAACTAGAAGTAGGAACTATAAAAAAATATGTTGGGTTTGCATGTGAATGTATAATTAACGATATTTGTTTTTTGGCTTTCAGGGGGGAGCAAGTGCTTGGCTATGCCCTTGTTTCTTATATAATATGTATAAGCAAATGAAATGTGATGAAACATAAATCGCGGTAACAATAGTTTTACGAAATATTAAACACTTTACCTGTATATTTTTGTCTTGGGGTATAATAGTGGGGATTTCCCTGAATTTGAACGAAATAGTGTCCGTTCGAGCGAGATTTTGATGTAACTACTCCAGTAGGTTCTCTGCTGCATATACTATGTGCTCCTCCAAGGAATGCGAAGCCAATTATCAGAAGTGTTAGAATTTGATTGGTTCGCTTCATTTTTAATCCTGAAAATCTAAAATTCGGTTAGCAAACACAATATATTGTGATTATGGTTTAGAAATAGATAATCAAAAAGATATCTGAATTATAGACATACATATGTGCAACAGATCAAATTGTAGACAAGACAATTACCACAGTTAAAATATTGTATAGATTTTGATATATTTTGTAATTTAGAGTATAAGAGTTCTAATACTCAGGAAGTTATATTTTGTAATTTAGGGTATAAAAGTTCTAATACTACGAAATTTACCTCAGATTTTAATTTTTGACATGCACAATTGTTTTAGAAAACTTTTTTTATAGGTATGTGAGGTCTGATTTCTTTTTAAATTTTTAATTGGAGGTTGTTTGAAATTAATTTTTGAATATATTTTTAACGTTAAGGGTAGACTTTACCTTCCGGCACGAATGTTTATTTTTTCAATACATAAGTACATATTTCCAAATATAGCACCAAATGCCACGTACTTATAATAAATCTGTGTAGAATTTATAATGTAATATACATATATGTATTTGTAAAAAGAAATATAACTGGAAAATTCACGTTAATTGAACGAACTCATTGGTGATCGTCAGGACAATATATATAATTGCAAGGAGAATCACAAAAAGAAATCAATAAACAGAACTTCAGGTCTTTTTAACAGCTGTTACTGGTGTTAATGTTTCTAAATGTTTAAATGATAGAAACAATCTAGCTATTTAAAATTGCATTTCATTTCTCTCTCCCAGTAATGTTTTCAATTATTTCCACACTCAAGATATAACTTTGTGTTTTAGATTTTGGTATTCTTTATCGATAAATTATGGTGTTTGAATTTATTCACTAATATATGTACAAAGAGTGAAACTCAATCATATGCTTAAGGCTCAATAAATTCATGACTAGTAATGACGATATTTTTTGTTTGAAGTTTTATCAATTTTTTGACACACGCCAACTGCAATATTTTCATTGTATTGTTGTTAATTTATGAAATTTCATACTTGTCAAAAGATTGTAACTTATTTTTCCGGCTACTTTAAGATGGCTACATGTAATGCAAGTTATGGCCACCCATATTTTTAAATTTATAAGTCGAAACGGGATTTATTCATTAACATTATATACATTTTGAAATATCGCCCACAGACGCAAGATAGTATGTATTTTTAAATAGTAAATTTTCAGTACTTACTGGCATGTTCCATTTAATTTTTATTTATAATTTTTAACTTTGACGAAAATAAACATTAAATTCACGTTCTGAAATATCTCTACTGATTGAGCCCATAATAGGTTTTTCATCATTAATAGTTATATCACAGTAATGTTTCAAAGTTGACGAATTGTTGACAAAAAATTGCATATTTGAGGAACAATTGCAAATCAACTATTCCACATTTTATCAGATTAATCAGCTATTATAGGGCTAGCCATTAAATAAATATCTAGCATTCCATAAGAAAAGACATAAATGTGTATTGGGTTTTCGTTGTTCAGAATTGTGTATAATTGAAAATACTTTTAAATTGTAGAGCTCATGATGGTCTATAATTTTATATTCAAATTTTGTGGTGACTTACGTTATTAGCGGTAGATATAGAGAGATTTATTCTTTTGCAATTGGAGTTGAAATATTTACAAATTAGGTAAGCATCGATTTATTATAATAATCCTTGAATAAACTCTTATTCTACTTCTTGTAGTAAGGAACTCACCGTTTAACTTCATATAATATTTAGAAGTTTTAGTTTTGATAGACAACTGAATCACTCGCCTAAAGAGTTAAAAACCTATTTCGTTCTTGTCAAACTTGGCACTAACAGCAGCCGCAGTGGGATGACTATTTTCATTTACGATATTTTTTTTAATGTAACACGCGTTTTATAACTGAAATAATATATACAGGAAGACACTAATTATGATGCTGCATTTGCCTTATTAAAATGATGCGCTTTTCAATATTAATATTTACGTTATAACCTACATTAACGCACATGTGTACGTATATGGAAAATATACTTCCTTAAGCGTACATAAATTCCCCATATTTAATATTGCAATGGAAAGTTATAATCATCCACGTTTTAATGAGGTAGGTAATTCATCAAAGGGTTCTAGATCCACCGGTCTAACGGCAATCATTTCCTTTAGAAAACCGACCGAAATTAAATCCACTCTGAAGTAGATATACGTATAATAATTTTCTTGAGAAGCCGTACATTTAATTTATATTTAACTTATTTTTTGTTAGTGTAAGACAGTATCACCTTGAATTATTGATATAAACCCAATAAAATTTCTAACTTAAATTAAAGTAAATAAATCATGCTTAACTAGTGCAAGTTTAGTAGAGAAAGTAAATAAATATACTTTCACATGTTTGAAAAATGTTTATCTACCAGAACCCAGATCCTCGTAATAAAATAATTTTGATGTTATCTGATGCTGCTCAATATACAGGGTTGCGATTATGTATAGAACCGGGTTCGCTATGCTAAGGCGGTTTCAGCTAGAATCCTGAAATTTTAAATAGACACAGGACTCAATTAAAACTACTTATTAATTTTTATTTTCATTTTGATCCATGTTTTTGAAATACATAGCATGCTTTTTTTTTTTAATTGGAACATGGGTTAAATTGGACATCGTTAATTTTTTCCGAATTAAATGGTATAATAGGTTTGCTGATTCGTTCGACAAAATTTTAGGAAAAAATTTAAACTTAATTAAAATAAAATAAAACACGCAAATCAAAGCAGCCTTTGCCCATCCGTGAAAAATTAGAAGAACTTAAGAATGGCAGTTGAGAATGTCCAACTGCCATTATTGCCCCTCTCATTTTCCATTGAAACACCGACAAATATTTGCAATGAAACTAAAATAAACAAAACTAAACAAAGCAACAAAAATATAATAAAATGTTTCATGGAATACTTAGACAAGTAGTTATAATTTATGAACAAAACTTCACTTTCGAATTTAGATTATAAAAGATGTTCAAAGTGTTATCCATTTACTTCCTGACAATAATGAAGTCTCTGGATGAATCTATTGTTTTATTTGACAAATTTTGAGGAATATTTCTTATTTCTGTCTGAATACGTAATTTTAATTCGTCCAAAGATTCTGGTTTGTTGTTGTACACACGGCAATTTAAATATCCCCATAAGACAATGTCTCGGGGATTCTGATCAGGGGATCGAGCCGGCCATTCAATAGTTCCTCGCCTCCCTATCCATCTTTGAGGAAATGTATTATTTAAGTAATAACGTCTATATTGTGGTGGAGCGCCGTCCTGTTGAAATCAAATTTGTTTGTTGTGATTTGGCAAAAGATGTATAATTTGAGGAACAATTTTTTCTCGCAATAATTGTAAATACTTTTCGGCAGTTAGATTTTCGTCTGTGAAAATGGGCCTATGATATTATGGTCGATAATTCCGTGCCATACATTGACTTTTTGTGGATATTGGGTATGTACCATCGGCATCCAATGAGGATTACTATCAGACCAATATCTACAATTGTGCCTATTTACAATACTATTTAACTGGAACGTTGCTTCGTCTGAGAAAACAATCCTTTTAACAAAATTTTCATCGCCTCCGATCATCATCATCATTCTTTCACAGAAATCCAATCTTTTGTCAAAATCATCCTCGTTGAATTCGTGTACTAGATGAATTTTGTATGAGTGGTATTTTGCTCGTTTTAAAATATTTTGAACAGATCTTCGAGACATATCATGATTTAAAAACACTTGTAGTACAGACGTTTTAGGGTTCTACGCAATATCTAATAAAATATTAAAAGAATTTTCTTGGTTGGTGCACGTTCTTGGCCGTCCTAATTTAGGTTGGTTTTTTAGACTATCGGTTTGATTAAATCTTTTTAATGTTTTTGTCACTGTTGACTTACTCATTGGATTCCTATCTGGATGTCGTTATTTATTAGTTTTTTGCTAATACAACGTCAACTGACAATTAACTGTCAAGAATTTTATGTTTGACGCATTTGCAAAGGCTGCACGATTTGCGTGTTTTGTTTTATTTTAATAATGTTTTCATTTTTTTGTAATTTTAACGATGTTCTATTTAACCCATGTTCCCATTAAAAAAAAACAAAAGGATTTGTATTTCAAAAACTTATGGATCAAAACAAAAATAAAAAAATCAATAAGTAGTTTTAATTGAGTCATACGTCTATTTAAAATTTTGGGATTCTAGCTGAAACTGTTTTGGCATAACAAACCGGGTTCAATACATAATTGCAACCCTCTATATGCAAAGCTTTGAATAATAAATAATAAGGATTTTTTTCCCACACTTAATACAAGCGACCTCTGCACATGGATTAAATAGAAAAGTGGAGGACGTGACAAAGCAGTTTTCAATAGTCAACAATTATATTAATAACTGTTTTCTAAAAGTTCAAAATGTTACTATATGGGGCATAGTTAAACACTTTCTCATTCAAAAAATAAAATTGTCCATAAAATAAGTTAAAGAATTGTTTATGTATGTCAAATTTTATTCATTTAAAAAATCTCTTTTATAAATATATTAAAATTTTGTAATTGTACATTTTTAGTAAACATTATAGAACGTATAAATGATAATGGAAAGAAATACCATTACATGCTATTTCCTTTTTATTACGCCTTCATAATACACTGCCGATATCTCTTTTAGGGATATTTTACTGTTATTAACCGGATATTATGTCGCTTTCTATCTATACGTGTACACTTTTCAAATCTTTTGTTTTACTCACTTTCATAATGTAATTTTCACGGTTCAATAATTTCGAAAATAGCTCCGGCTTAAATAAAAGAGTACCGCCAACGTTTCAACAACTGTCGTAATTTCACAAAGTGCGAAACTTTTCCTTCAGCGTTGGCTTTAAAACTTGCTGCGCTTGCAGAAAAACTCTTGACACCTGCTGAACAAAAAGGAAATGATATATGGGCAACAATTGTACGCAGGGAAAACGTGGAAATGACGTTATAAGGGGAAACTTATTATTATTAAGTTTTGAATCGCTCTAATTGGAAAAATTGGAGAATCTCCAGTTTTTAAATGATCTAAACTTTTGAATTACAAAATCGTTCCTGTTGCTTAACGATTTAGTAAATGCAATAAGTAAATGTAGTATTTTTCCTATTCAACTTCACTAAATATATTTTATTTTATTATTGTAGAGGTTCGGATTTAAAATGCGTGTTGTCAACTGTTATAAAGGTAATCTTCAGGGATGTTCGTTGATGTTGATCGAGTTGTTGTAGATTGAAGAATGGTTATGATTGTGACCGCTGCAATTTATATCGGACACCTGGTCTGATGATGGTTTGTTATTAACATGCGTCTTAGAGGGGGAAGACAACTGAAAATTGACAAGTAAATTTAAAGGATATGTGTGGATGTGACAAAAGTTTGGTAAACTTTCACGGTAATTTCATGACCAGAGATTTACTGTGGTCTCTGCCAGTGCTGAACCAGCTATACTTAATAACTTGGGCGTGCCGCAAAAACTCAGACACACTCACATTGACAAGCCAATAATTTCTTCAATATAAGCATTACTGCACAAAGGAATGTGGTACATATCTTGGATTTGAAGCGGGAATATCTTAATTGCCGGCATGAAATTCGAAACTGTAATGTTGAGTCTGAAGATGGTCTTGATTTTGTGTTGTTATGGAGAACTTTGTGAACGGTTATACCATATATTCATGGTAGGATCGGATTCACCTAGTGGTTTTGAATTGTAATGTCTAACAATGGTATAATGTATGCAGCGAGAATTGTAATTATTCTGGTTTAGAGTGACTTTTTATGTGTTTAAATTCAGATAGATATCTTACGTTCTGAATTTGAAAATGCAGGCTGGAGTAGTAATTGATAACAGCTGATTTGTACGTGGAATGATTGTTTGACCGCGCTTTCTTGAGTGAATAGTGGTCAAAACGTCACCATCTTCGTCTAACATGACGCGATTCCCAAACACCAAGTTCTATATTGTGAAACCGACCGTGTAAGTTTAAATATTAGATTAATTCATATTCATAATTTGTCCTCTATGGAAGGCTGATGTCAAAAACCAAATAAACGTGTTTATAAATACTACTGTATTACAACCTTTCTGTAGGCCTTAAAGTAACTATATGTAATTTTTGTATATAATGTGTGTATTTAATTGTTTTATGCATTGTCGTCTAGAAATTTTGTAGTTTGGCATGAAACTTGAAAGACTTTTTAAAGAAATAACTATTTATACTTTGAGAATACATAAATGCAACTACAAATAACTGGCCAAAACTGTACAAGATATTATAAGAAAATATGTACTTACTTGCACTTTTATCATAATTGAACATAATTTCAACATATTTTAATCAATAAAATTTGGCACGAGCAAAATCTATAGCACGTCCATAACCAACAATATATGTTCTTTTTGATATGAACTTATTTCTTTTTTCACGTTTGTCCATTCTGCTTGTTATTTGTCGACAGAAAATGTCAAATACTTCAATGTGTACGTCAAGAAGGTCACATTAGTGTATATGTTACGGTAAAAGTAGATATTGCGGCAAATGTACACATTTTCCGGTAAATGTGCACATTTGCCTCCTCGTTTGGGTAATGTGCATTCAACTAACATTTACAATTTCAAAGAAGGGAAATGTACATTGACTTCACAATGACCATGTCGTTTTGGTAAATGTGAGCATACAAAATACGAAATCGCAAGTGCTAGTAATGTGGTGCGCATGCGCACTTGTAGTGGTACGCGAACTACCGTTTCGGCTAGTTCAGTAGGCGCTGCTATTTCACGTTACACATTTCGTGCAAGTGCTCTACCTATAATGTTAATGTTATTATGTTTATGTACCCTACAATAACTACATTACAAATTAATGCCATAGTACTGAAGATTTCTGGATATAATTTAAGATATTTAGAGAAATAAGACTCAGGTAAGTTAAAATTATCATAATTATAAATTTAAAATTTTAATTTTTCTACAAAAAAAATATTTTTTTAGTTAGAATTTTTGAAAAACAATGGAACAAAAAGAAAAATTTAAAAACCAAGTAGAACAGATTGTATCACAAAAAAACAAAAATAATATTTATTTAAACCAACATCAGTATGAAAAAATATTATTGGAAGTAAGGGCAGCAAAATTAAAAGAAAAGAATAAAAGTGATGTAGATTACCGCCGGCTGAAAGATACGATATAATAGTGGTAGGGAAGGAAGAAAAATTAATAAGTCCATTAAAAGAAGGGGGTAGCATAAAATATTTTGCAAGAATTGAAGAAACTTATGGAATTATACACGATGCTCATTTGGCAACTGGCCTTAGTGGCCGAAACAGATTAGTGAGAGAAATTAATAACAAATACAACAACATTACTACTGAAGCAGTTATGTTGTATTTATCTTTATGTGAAGCATGTCAAAAAAAGGCAAAGGGCAAGAAAAAAGGAATTGTGATAAAACCAATTTTGACGAGTGAAATGAATTCTAGGTGTCAAGTGGATCTTATAGATTTACAGACACAACCAGATAATGAATTTAAATTTATTTTAAATTATCAAGATCATTTAACCAAATTTGTTGTGCTGCGCCCACTAAAAACAAAAACTGCGTCAGAAGTAGCAAAACAACTTATGGACATTTTCACTCTTTTGGGAGCCCCATCCATTCTCCAATGTGATAATGGTAGGGAGTTTGCAAATAAAATTATCCAAGAATTAGTAAATATGTGGGATGGTGTGAAAATAATACACGGGAAGCCTCGCCATTCCCAAAGCCAGGGCTCGATAGAGCGCGCGAATCATGATGTTCAAAATATGCTTACAACCTGGCTTATCACTAACCAAACAACCAAGTGGTCAGAAGGTTTAAAATATGTTCAACTGATGAAAAATAGAGCTTTTCATGAGGGTATAAAGCAAACTCCCTATGAAGCTTTATTCGGAACTAGAATGAAATTGGGTTTGAAAACATCAAATTTACCTATGGAATCTGTTGAACAGCTGGAAACAGAAGAAGAGTTAGAGCAATTACTAGAAGGAGTACACACAGCCAATTCACCACATAGCAAAGTCGCAGAAAACGATGAATTTTCCATTGAAACGTTAGACATAATTTTGGATGATGGTTTATTATGCAACCAAATTGAAGATAAAGATTGAAGTTTTGAGTTAAATTCTGTTTTAAACGAGAAGAAAATTTTAATTGATAATGCTCGAAAGAAAGCAAGGGAAAATTTAGAAAACAAGCTATCAAAATGTGTAGTCTTTCGAAAGAAAAATTTCCTGCTGCTGTGATTGGTGACAATGTTAGAGTTTCCATTCCAGACGTTGATCGTGGTAAAACGGATCCAAAAAATTTGATTTGCGTAGTTTTGCCTAGAGATAACGATAAAAATTTATATAAATTAGGAACTAAACAGGGAGTTTTAAAACAATCTTATTTTAGGCATGAATTCGCCATTTGCGAACAAAAGTTTATATCATACGAAGATGTTCCTCAAGATGTTGAGAAATCGGTAAGAGAAATTATAGGAATGCAGTCCCTTACTGGTGGACAAGGTTTTAAAAGATGCATCTGTAAAGGAACATGTTCCTCAAAAAAATGCAGTTGTAAAAATGCTGGAATATTATGTAATTCCAAGTGCCACAATAGCAATTCTTGCCCAAATAAATAAAACTTTTTTCATTATGAAATTTCTATATGTTCCTTTATAGTTTTATAAAATTTAACTGTTATAATAAAGAAAAGTATGTTATTATTATTATTTGTTTGATTCCCATCGTATTGGTCCTGAAATTATGTTTATTTAAATAAATATTTTTTTACTGCAACAACATTTTTAATTTATTTGTATTCCGACTTTTCTTAAAACATGAAGGTAAGAGTATACATTTACCAAAACGTGAAGGCAAGAGTACACATTTGCCGGGAAATGTACATATACATTATATTCAGTTCACATATACCTAACTTTTTGGGAAATGTACACATTTTACGGTAAAAGTGTACATTTCCCAAGAGTGTACATTTACCGTAACATATATATGTCATGGACGTTTTTAAATGTCAAGCGTGTAACATTTTCATTTACATATTCTGCCGTTAGATGGTACTTGGTGGTTTAGCAATCTCGAGTGCCTTTATAATGGGGGTGTTGACACGAGATAGGAAATTATTAGAAATCAAGTCAGCCATTATGTGGGTACCTGTTGGTATCGCCAAATGGTAAAATAGCAAATAATTCTGTTTTATTTATAGGGCGCGGACACCTACGGTTGATGACTCATCGGCCATGGGCACACTATTGAAATTTTGTATTTTTAAAGAGGTTTTAATTTTATTTATATAATTGGATAACAAGTGGCTGGTGATCTATAAAATACAAAATACCTTATTATTTGTTCATTTTACGTCCGTTCTATATCGCAACTGGTTATAGTTGCGTACTGGAATTATTCTTTTATTTAGCATACACAATTGCCGCATCCGAAGGCCACATCCGAAGTCACTTGGAATACTTTTGAAATTATTAATAGCCCACGTCTAATGTGGTTAATCCATCTTTTAATTTGAGATTCGATTTTCAAAATATGTGATTAGTTTAGACAAATTTCTAAAGTATTCCTGAAGGAATAACCATTGATTTTTTAAATTTGGGATTTGTGTTAGTTCCTTGCACTCAGAAATACTTCGAGCATCGTCATTTAAACATGTAACGAAATTTTGTAAACTATCGAAGTTCTCTGCATAAAAACTATTTCTGTGTATGTTTTAGCAAAGCTAAGTGACAAACGTGCGATATTTTGGCATTCTGTAACTATATTTTACAGACTTTGTAATAAATTTCGGAATCACTGACAATTAATTTTCATATCAGAAAAAGTAACATAAACAACGTTCTAGATCTAAATAAATGATAACTAAAAATGTACGCGTATGTTATTGGAACTAAACGAAATCCAGTGCACACTTTTGTCAAGATAATTGGGAGAAGTCGATTCAATAAATCGGTATTCGGAACAAACTATTACAAAAATTACGAAGTACGTAATTAACAGTCAAAACAATGAAAAAACGAAACTAACGTAAGCATGAATGCAAATTTTATTTCTCTTGCAAAATATAAGGTAAATATAATACATTTTAAAAACACTCACGCTCCTATCTATGCCGATGAAAAAGGATTTTACTCATAAATTCCTTATTTTATGGGCATTTTTTGCTCTCATTCTCGGGCACTTCTCGGGCGTAAACAGATGTTGCAGTTCACCATATTAATTAGTGCTTTTCAGTAAACGTGTGTTGTTCACATTATTTCTTTGCTCCGTTGTAATTTCATCGTAGTTTAAACCGGTCATGTTCGCACCCTAATTATTAAATATGGATTAATGTAGTAACCTATAATTTCCGTATTAAATGGACATGTATTTAAAAAGACTGTAAAATACAAGACGCCCTTATGTGGGTACAATTTGCGTCAACCGTCAGAAAGAATCTCATTAGTGTCACCACTCTGATTATAATGGCATTCCATAGCAATCTAGTATTAAGAGACCAGACGTCGCTTTTGTCGGGACAGTCCCGAGTTTAAACAATTTGTCCCGCGTTCCGCGGCGTTGTAAAGAAGACCTGATTTTTGGAAAGAATGCGCGCTAAGCTGGTGTTGAGACTTTGAAAGCCATTTTATGCAAATTCTTGTGAAAATTTCATGACCTTTTAAACAACGACAGCAATCTACTAAAAAAAATTACTCAAATGAGAAATATGCCGAGGAATAAAATAATACTAATAATACATACATTTTTTAAAGTATTATATTTGTAAATTTTACTTATGTTGAAATTTAAAAAAAAAATATTGTAATACTATTTTTGCGTTCTATAAAATTTTTTGTTGCTCCATATAGACCAAACTTTTAAACAGGAACCCCCTCCCCCGTCAATGGTGTCCCGCTTTACCAATGTTAAAATCTGGTCACCTTGTATTCTATCTAGGAAGACAATATAAAAATATAATATAAATTCGAAATGGCTTTGAACGGTATCGCTAAGTGTTACAGAATAAGACGATAGGTCTTGGACTGCAAAAATCAAAAAACAAAATTTTATAAACAAATGCCTTCGACATATATTAAAACACCATATTTAAAAACAAACCACTTGTAACGATCCAGTTAAAAAGAAATAAAATATACTATATTGAGAAAAAAAGAGGAAATCATTTGATTGTTCATATGATGACGAAAAGCAATGAAGTTGTTACAAGATAATAAACTAAATGGAACCCAATCGGACGAAGAAATAGAAGAAGACTAAAACTAACATGAAGAAAGATGGATAATGCTGGCAGTTTTAGCGAAAGAAAAGAATTTTGCATAAAACCAAAGTACATATCTACTATTATACTATGAAAATATTTAGAACTTCTGTAGATCATTTTCAAAATTCGGACCGAAAATATCAAACAACATTTTCTTTCAAATATCTTGTGCATTGTATGAAAGTGTTTAGAATCTAAATGTTTCATGAACCAATAGTTTTAAAATTAGGATTGGAATTAACACTTTCACTTTGAACAAAAAGTAGTTTTTTTGCAGATGTATTGCAAATTATGCATTTCGCGAGATTTATTAAAAGGATAAAAGTATTTAAAGCTTAATTTAAAAGAACTTTAATATACCAAACTGTTGCATAAAAAATTTGGACCTCCAACACGTATAAAAAAATCATGTTGTGTCCACCCTTTATTTTCAAAAACCCCACATTTTACAAATTTACTAATCTGTTTAAACTTTGACACGAGTGTAGAAAAAATACATTGATACATTAAACACATAATTATCTAAAACTAAATTTTATTATCATGATTTTAAATATACTAAATCCGTGTTATTTCAATACAAATGATTACTAAAGAGACGATTAAATAAAACTTAGAAATAAAAATAGGAAAAAAAAATAACATTACATCTCTGTATGTAAATCATAACCCGCTCAAAGAATAAATTCAAATCGTTTGAACAATTAAAGCTCGAAATAGAATTAGTCTATTTTGCAAAATTTTAATCAGACAAGCCTTTGTTGTTTTAATTTTGCAGCCCTTAAGTCGTTACAATTTAATGTTGGGACTCCAGTAAAATGGATTATGTAAATGTTCCGACTGGCTGTGTAAGTTGAAAACTGTGATTATAAAGATTTATTCCAGCTCTTTCTATTAAGGATTCTTATTACACACCGTGTGTTTCGTGAATTAACGCAATCAAGCAAGGACATAATTACAAATACATTACCTCTTTTAAAAATAAACCTTGATTAAAACACTAGGCTCGAATGTAATTGAAATTTACATTCAAATATTTTCTTTACGGAGTTAGTTTTATCTTTATTGTGGGAGACACCGTAGTTACTCACATATTTCAAATATTCTTCAAAAAGGAAGTTCAAAAATTGTTGAGTTGATTTTTGTGCATATTTCTAGGACGAGTGTTGTCAGTACATATATTTTTTGGTTTTGCTTCTATGGCAAGAGACTTTATTTTTTATATGGTGTATGGCATATATGGTTTTGTTTTTAACGTGACTCACATAGGAAAAAGTTCAGCGGTGACAGATCTCGAAATAACGCAGTTCATTAATTTAGGTACCCTTTTGCAATTCCTTTTCTTTGGAAGAAAATTCTGTTGTCAATATTTTCATTTTGTACCAGATATAGAACATGTGTTGGACCTATAATGACATACGTTATGGAGACTAGAGCCGACACCAGGGGGGATAAATTCACTAAGAACTACAGAAATGAAAATCCTGAGAAGCATATCGAGTACACACTGAGAGACATAAATTGCAGTAAGGACTTAAAAGACGAATGTCAGGTGTTGAATGTAGTAAGATGAGGAAGACAACGACGGGCCACGCTGACGCCTGGGCAGACTTCCTAAATGCTGGAAAGATTCGTGGGTATCGACATCAAACGAAAAATAAGGCCTATATCAAAAGGAAGAAGAAAAAGAAAAAGAAGAAGAAGAAGAAAAACACTAACGAACAGATAAAAATAAGCTTATTTTACACATCACTAGATCTGATTGTTTCTTTGAATTCAGTCCAGATTTTTCTACTGCAAATCTTTCCTCTTTGCTGATTTTCTGAATTTCAGCTGAGGAAGTTTTATATCAATTCACTGGGTTCACTCGAATTTCAATTTGGATTGGGCGTGACAAAAGTTTGGTCTGTTTTAAGGTTAAAGCTTTCCGTTGACTTAACTTTATTGTATATTTTTAAACAACTTAGCTATCCAATCCAGATTATTATACTGCAAACTTTACCTACTTGCTGATTTCGTAAATTTTAACTTAGGAGTTTTTGTACCACTTCACAGGTTTCACTCAAATTTCAAAATGGTTTGGGAGTGACAAACCTGTCTGTTTTAAGGTCAGCGCTTTGCGTTGGCTTAAGTTTATAGTATATTCTGAAACAACCGTTGAAAATATTTTTTCCAAGTTGTGAGACTATAGCACAATTCAGCATTTAAATCGTCTTCTTAATGTGCTGATGAAAATAAAACTTGTACATATCTTTTCGTGCTTGTACACTTCTTTTTCATACTCAGGGCCAAGTATATTCACCTTTTTCTGCCCCCTTCGGGGCATTTTCTCCATTAGCTAGTACATACCTTTTCAGTGGCAATTAAAGCGTTACCTCAAGTGACATCAATATAATGGAAATAATGCCGTACCGCTGAAATGGATAATTTAAGTGCAATATAACAAATGCCAAAATGTCTATGGGTTGTTCCTTGGAGACTTCTTATTTACAACACAGAAACTAACTGTTAAATTAAAAACAAAATAAATTACGCCAGTCGGATTTGAACCAACTGCCATAAGTGCATGAGGTTTAAAAAAACTCGAATTTTTGAAAACTGTCTGAACCTTAATGTTTAAATAAAATCTGATCTAGACAAGATTTTTAAAAACGGAAAAATTTTCTTGATAGAGCTTGTGTTGTAGAATAATTAGTATCATGACTTCAACCTTCTAGTCCAAAAATTGACTATGCTTTATTGCATCAAAGGCGGTTTTACACTACTGAAATCCGAAAAATTTGAATAAAATCGCTTCCAATGAAAATTTTTCAAAACGGAAAAAGCTTAATTTGTAGGACATGTTGTAATATAACTATGCAAAATTCCAGCGTTTTACCGTTAAAATTGCTGATTTGCTCAAGAGGGTCACGTTCATTTTATGCAAATTTTGCAGTTTTTGGCACTTTGCCAAGTCCCACTTTGGTTTCGTGAACCCTAATTTGACGCATACCCTAGACTCGTCTCAATGGTCATTTAAAAAAAAAAGTTCAAGTAAATCAGCCTCGTAATTCCTGAGAAACACATGGGTAAACACCCACTCTAATGTTAAACGAGGCATCAAGTATATTAAAGGTAGAGCTACCGCGCTACCTCTGATAAAAATGAAATCTATAATAAGTCAGATATTTAAAGTCAACACTAGCCTAATTAGTTGTAGTTGATGTGTACATACTATGATGAGTCAAGATTTTTGAAATTTGATTTGATGTTATTGTCTTTCTTTGGAATAAATTAGAAAAATAACGGGGTCATCAGGGCTGCCTTGAGGATACAGACAGATCGATTGCAGAAACGTCGAACGTAAGTTTTAACATAGATGATGGAAATAATCCAACAAATAACTAAAACGAACTATAAATTATCCTTAATTACATGAATGACTGTATTTTATTATTCACGATTAAATAAAGAAATGAAACAAATTTGCTACACTAATTAGATTAATTAATACGTCACAGCTGCACATTACTCAACGCAAACAATTCCTCATTAAGAAACGGAGCAAAATAGGTTTATATTTAAGTAATTAAAAAGAATATTTAAACGTGGAGAGTAATCGTTTCGCTGAAACTTTTATTAATGTAAATATTTCTTAATTACTCTTCATTATAAATACACATTTGATCAGAAATAAGTTACTCACTTAATTGTATTATTGCTGGTATTTAAAACCCTCGACAAAAAATTTAAAATAATTTTAGATTTCTACCTACTAATATATGTAACACTGAGCATATTTCTAATCACATTAAAGTATTTGTTAATTTCTAATACGTTTATAAATGAGAAAGTTGTACAATCTACAACTGTTGGGAATTTAAACGCTTCCTCCACGGATTAATGACCAATGTAATAGCGAGATTTTACTTTTCTTTACAGATACTTAATTATACATTGACGATTAATCTTCTGTTTAGTGTTTTCTTGTAAATTAATTGGCATAGCTGTATGTCATCAAATCTGTGTACCTTTACAAAATATTGTAACGTTTTCGGGTTCGCAATAAACAACTCGTGCAATTTATTTATTTAAAACAGTCCGTATATTCATATACTTAAAATTAATTACAATATAAAATGTAAAACTAATGTATCACACTTAAACTACTACGATTTAAATTAACACTTGTATTTATTTCTATTACTAATATGTCCGTATATTTATATCACTTAAGGAACTACTTATTTCTTTCTTATTGTACTATAATAAAGACTGCACCGTATTTATGTCTTTTCTTCGGCAACCACTATATTTATTTCTACGCGCGTCGGCTACTTCTTAATCCCGAATTAGTCATCCATCGGTGACCCAGTCGCCTTATATACGTATGCGAGGATTTCCAGAACATACGGGCACAGTCCGGCTTTTTCTCCACATGTACGAGAAACGTTCTAGTCTTTTCGCTATGCACGCCGTACGGCGTGGAGATGATTCTTGGCTATTTACATTTCGTTTTTATACGTCGCGCCGAGGTGATTTACAACCTTTTTTTGATTGACGCTCGAATGTCTGCTGGTTTCGTTACAATATCAAGAAAAAATGAAAAGTGAGGATAATGTAAAGAATTGTAGCACGCTAGACGTTCAAGAGGCTGCTAAATTTGCAAAACTCCTGCTACAAAAGTCGAGAAAGAAATACAAGTTAAGTTACAAAACTTTCTTGAATTGGCGCACCACAAAGAAAACGAATTGATTCTCTGAAAACGTTTTTTTGACGTATTTCTCTGGACGAGCAGGGAAAAAGTCCTCCTAATTATAATATAATAATAACTACTACGTGAGCAGTTTAAACTGTTCTGGGTTGGCAACATAAAATTCCCAGTATTTGTCCATATTAAATTTTATGTCAAATGTCAAAATTAAAATGTAAAAAATAAAGCGCAATTACTATATTTCTAAAAAATTCTTTCATATAATTCAAACTAAAACCAACCCTATTTCATTGACATTTATCACAGGAAAATTTTGAATAGTAAACCTAATCATAAAAATAAATAAAAAAGGCTTGCCAATTACACTGTGTTCCTATATTAAAATCAGTATGGTCAACTCAGGACAGATCAAAATGCTCGCCTTGTATAAATTTGCGTCATTCGACGTAAGGACACTTCCCACTAAGATCCCGACCAAAGAAGAAGAATTCAATTAAAACCACATCAACATGGTACTAATACTTTTATAACTGGAGAAATCTTAAATCTGTTTAATATTTGCGTTGAATAACATTTTTTTCAATTCAACCACAAATATTACACACAAACTACAGGTTTGGCCGTGGGAAATCCTGCGGAAATTTTCATGCATCATTACGAAGACACTATTAGCACATACACCCTATTTATTAATAGACAATTAAGAATTGTTTTTATCATACCTGAATCATCATCCAGGTATCTCGAACGTATTTGCTTGCTTCCTAAGTAACGACAAATTTACCTACAACAGTAACAAACAGGTAGTGCTATTTTTTATTCAAATAAACCTTAATGGTACAATTATTATTGTTGAAAATTCGAAGACCAGAACATGCAAAATCCTTATCATTGGTAATTGAGAAAGTAGCAGATTCGATCCTCTGGTTTTCTGTGATAACAGGGACGTCGACAACTGATGATGTTGATGCAACACCAGTTCCATTAACAGCAACAGTAATACGTTTGGAAACACGTAATTTGTTTACGGTGGACTCTTCGATATAACCACTAGCTACAGTCGATGATTTCTGCCCAACCTGACGTTTGAGTATAAAAGCATGATCCGTATATTTGACACCATCTGGAAGATCCAAGAAACGTGCCACAAGGCAGGACATGTATCAAAAGTTTTCCCGGCCACTTGTTTAATTAATTTTCCATTATTATATTTCAAAAATACTCTGTCTGAGTTATCCGGACGTGAAAGATACAGTCATTTTCTTTTGCTTTTCCGCTTTTGTCAATTGCGTTTCACTATTTGTCAAATGACTTTCCATCTTTTTAAACGTCAACTCAATTTATCAAATGGAATTCCCTTTTTGTCAAATTACTTTCCCGTTATATCAATTGCTTTTCTGGTTTATATTAATTGCTATATTTTATAAAGAATATAGCAATTTACACATTAAGTGAGAAATTTATTTTGTATTTAGATACAAACACAGTGTAATACCGCGCGATCATTTAAATTCTAAATTAGAGCAGTTTGTGAAATTTAAATTAAGTTGGTATATAAGTACTAATTTACAATTTTAATTGTCAAAGTGACGTTTCAAAATGTTTGATTTAGAACATAAGATTTTTCTTACTGAAAGTTATTTTTAAAACGCCGAACGACAAGAGAATGGTGAATGTATATATTCAGTACCGCACTGCATCAATGAGTTTCAAAATGCCTTCCATAATTTTCCTGCGGATTATCAAAAATTAGTCCAAGAAATTTACACATGTGTGGCGAAATTTCGTAATGTTGGAACTGTAGGTAGGAAAGCTGGTAGTGGCGCGCCCAAAAAAAGGACTCCTGAGATTGTGGCAGATGTTGCAGAAAGAATGGAACAGTCTCCCAAAAAATCTCTTCGCAGATTAGCCCAAGAAATAAACCTTTCATATGGAACTTGTCAAAAAATTTTAAAAGAAAATTTAAATCTTTATCCCTATAAGATTATCGTCGTTCAAGAGCTATTCCCTCGAGATTTTCCTGTACGAATAGAATACTGTCAGTGGTTTTTGAATAATTTAAATAACAACAACACTTTGGATTTAACATTTTTTCCTGACGAAGCATGGTTTCACCTATCCGGCTATATAAACAAACAAAATATGCGTATTTGGTCTTCGGAGAATCCTCATGAGTTTATTCAATCGCCTCTCCATCCGCAGAAAATTGGTGTTTGGCTAGCGGTTTCTAGAAGGCGTATATTTGGACCTGTGTTTTTTGAAGGAACGATAAATGCTGAGAGATATCGAAATAATTTACTTGATCCGTTTTTACAAAATCTTCATGATGAGGAACTTTTACATGGGTATTTCCAACAGGACAATGCAACAGCTCACAAAACATGGGAAAGTATGGCTCGAATTCGCGAGTTTTATGATAATCGAGTCATTGAATTTCCGCCTCGCAGTCCGGACTTAACGATTCTTGATTATTTCATTTATCCGTATCTGAAAAACACAGTTTACAAAAATAACCCACAAAATCTTGAAGAACTACAAGAGGCAATTTCTAATGCATGTAACGCTATAACCGTTCAGATGTTGGCAAATGCTTTTGAAAATATGAAACGGAGGGTTAACAGTTGCATTGCAACAGGGGGAGAACACTTTGAACACCTTTTGTAATTCACAATAAAACTAATTTATCTTGTAATGCTTTCATTTCCATTAAATTTAAATCGATTACACATAAGATTCACAAACGTCACAAAGTATAACATAACCGCAAATTTCAATGAATCAATAATTGACATTCTGGACAACCTAATAAACAAGATCCCGCCTGCTATAATTTAGAATTTAAATGATTGCGTGGTATAAACATAACTTAATTCATAATTTCATTTCGTTTTGCCGGATACAGTTAGAAATTTTTTTACAACATATAGGCGAACTAATAATGCTGCAAAAGTAAATGCAAGACATCGGCAACAAATTTATTAAATACTAAAAAAGAACAGATTTGTGATCGGGTTGACCTAGGTTGTTCTTTAACGCTCCGCTAGTTTCAAGAAAAATGCTTAAACAAATGGCCCACTACTTCAACAAATACCACTCTCTACGATTAATAGAGCAGCTTTCATTATTTTCTTAAAAAAGTGTGATTTGTTCCTGAAAGAAGAAATACATCGGACATTATTCAAGCTCGCTTTGATTACGCAGTGCAGTATAACAGAATGATCTTGGAAAGAGAAAAATGTTCCTCATTGACGAATACGGCATACAAATATATTTTCGCGTTTCATACGGAAGATCTGCGAAAAGTATCAGAGCATCAAAAATAAAAGTACAGTCAAGATGGCGCAATTATTCTATTGCCGCTGTAATGAATGTAAATTCCTTGTATTTGTTTCAAATTCAAGATGTGCCCTTTAATGTACTGCACTTTTCTGAATTACTCACAATGTTAATTCAACGTTTACATATTGACGGTGCAGAGGGGCTCATATTGTTCTGGACAATGTAAGATTCCATGGAAGTGAGGAAGTCCTGGCCCTCATTAGAGGTTGTAGTCATTTTAGAGTGTTTCTTCCTGCTTATAGCCCTTTTCTAAATCCAATAGAAGCAATGAATTATATGAGACAGTACACAATGCATCTGAGCGTATAAGTCCACAAAATGGTTTCAATTATATTCAACACATGGAGACATATAATCACACAATTGTTTACAATGAAATGAAATTTTGAATTAAGGGGAGCGTTTACCTATCGAAAACTAAGGCATCGCCGTTTTGCGTTTTTTAAATTTATTTTGTAATTTTACAATCTCAAATTTGGGTTAGTAATGCAAAAGGCATAAATTTATAATGTCAACGCCAGTTTTTGTACTAATTTATTTTCTTAAAAAAATGTGTCTTAGAAACAACGACAAAAATGCATGAATTTAATTAATGTCTACTAACTAAGGCTGATACACAAAAGAAAAAAACAACTTCCACGCGCCAGCTGCACATTTGATGAACGATTTAAAAAAAAAATTCTGTAATTATTTTTGGAGATAAAAAACATTAAATAGTTAACATTGTCACACACATTTCACACGAGGTTTTTCCAAGCTATTGCGTTGTCTATCCCCACTTTACGGTAGCTCTACCGGTTCTAGCGAAGACGCAAATCTATCGGAATCGGTCGGCTATTCCAGACTTAAATTCGAGTGACAGTTTGAAATTAAAAAGAAATGTCATATATCTTATTATAAAACATCAACAACATCAACAGTTCCGTAAGTACTCATTCCTTATACATTATGTTTCCCATCTATAGTATTCTTTTATCTATGACAGAATCTGTGAATAAAACCGAAGCGCTGTGATCGAAACCGAATATTGTCTACCTCCACCTACTCACACCCCCTTGCGTCTACCCGTCCCGCGAGTAATATAAGTTGCGTAAGTTTCTATTTGTTGGTAAACGCCCCTCTTAAGTTATGTTTATATTGCATAGATGTTATACAATGTTTGTAACTAAATACAAAATAAATTTCTCACTTTAATGTGTAAATTGCTATATTTTTTTTTATAAAATGGTAGAGGTGTACATACCTACATATACACATAAACAAGAAAAGCAATTGATATAAAGGGAAAGTAATTTCACAAAAAGAAAATTCCATTTGACAAACTCAGCTGACGTTTAAAGACATGGAGAGCCATTTGACAAATAATGAAACGCAATTGACAAAAGCAGAAAAGCAAAAGAAAATGACTGAATTGATCAAACAACTTCGCATAAAATATATCAGAATCAACAGCAGCACATTTTCCACCATTTTCTGTTTTAGATGGTCGAATATTAATAATGAAAACCGAGCCCTCTCTCTTAATATCCGACATTCGTAAATCACACACGACAACCTGAAAAACGAAATATTGCTCTGAATGCATTGAATGTTTGTCGCAACTGTCAAAATAAGACAGCTCTTACCTTCAGAAACAGAAAAGCACGATGAGGGGCTAGAACAAAAAATTTAATGAAAAATTAAAAATAACGCCGAAATTATTGGATTTGGGTATAGGACATTATTAACAAAATTAAGCGCAATTAACGCATCATTCCAAAAATTTAATAATATACGGGGTGTTCGATTTTAAAAAAATCAGTAAACGCTCTTTGACGAAAGCCAAATTGATTGCATCGTAACAAACACCCTGTATAATAAAATGAATATTTGATTACGTTGTAGGTTCAACACATCCCTTGGCTGCATACTTACTAAATAATTTTTTCTTAGATAATCGTAATACTACCGCATAGAATTATTATGGTAAACATTGTCGCGACCATTTTTTTTTATAATTTTGTTTAATAACTCAACAATGCGTCATCCAAAACCAAAACCCCAAATATCGATGAAAACACATATTAAAGTAGATAAGGAAAAACAAAAGATATACAGGGTGTTTCATTTAAAAAAAAAATCGAATGTGTGCCATTTTAACGCATCACCTTGTATAATTTAAATTATTTTCAAAATGTGTGTTATTTGTTACAGTGCAACTTTTTATAAAATAAATTTCTTCAGTACTATTTAATAACGCCTATATTGGACATTGACGCACTAATGAGCAACCCTGTATATAAATGCATGGAAACGTAAGGATCTTACTACTTTGAAACGTGTTCCTACCAGTGTAAATTGGTGCTAAATCAAATATAGCGGACTATTATTAAACAGAAAAAAATTAGATTAATTAATGACCCTTTTTAATAATGTTACCTACCACTTCGTTCATGTACGCAAGCATCAATGTTACGTTCACCGTGTGGTATCTTTTTTTGTCATCCAAGCCAATAATTTCTCATATTCTTTATTACTTTCAATTCGGCTTGCTCAGCTAATCGTTCAACTTCCGATGAAATGCCTTCACTCATTTTGTACGATGGAAATTTGTGAAAAATGTACAAGACAACTACATAACAAGTAAACAACAATAATTTCTAACCGTTTCTATGTTAATTATTAAAAATTACGAATTTTTCTATTCTTTTTCTGATTTTCGCATTGTAGCGTATTGTAGTGTATAAGAGCTTCTAAACACTTGCTCCACGTCGAGTCGTACTCTTAAACGTGTTGCACATACTTTAAAGGCTTACTTATAAACTTATATTATAATATACTATTTTGATTATTTAATTAATATTCATCCCAATACAAAATTTACAATAGAAACAAAACAATGGTTCAATTAATTTCTCAGATATTACTGTATCACAAATACTATTAAACATGAATTCTCTATTTACCATAATCCCACACATACAGACACAACAATACAAGCTACGTCCTTTCATCCTTTAGAATACACATTAGCAGCGTAGGAATCTATGTAACATAGACTATTACGTATACTCCTTAGTAAAACCAACTTCGGCCGAGAATTAAATAGAATGTACAGCGTTGCAAAAAATAATGGATATTCATAAGATATTATCAACAGTATGCTCCGACATAAAAAAAAGCATCCTAAAACTTCAAGAAAATATTCAGTACAGTATTATTCCATAACTTATATCGGGATAACGTTAGGCAAAATTAGTAATCTAATCAAAAGGGCCACTATCGGTATCATAGCCTACAAAACTAATAATACAGTTGGAAGATTTTTAAAAAATAATAAGGACAGAACGGACAAAAAATTTAGCTCAAGTAGTTACTCTGTGAGTGTAATATGTCATATACTGGCCAAACTGGACGAACTTCTGCCCAACGGATATCTGATCATCACAGAAGTTACAGAGATAAAAGCCAGATTCTATGTTTGCTAATAATTGTATAGCAAACACATTTTTAAATCGCGTTTCGTCCATCTAATTTAGAACAATTATGCGCCAAAATTATTGAATTTTTGAATCATGTTACCCCGGAAATGTTAACAAATGTCCGTCTTCTCTAAAGCAGTACAGTAAATGAGTTTATTCTTGGTTAACGAATTTGCTATTAACAGTAACAGTAGCAATTTTCACGGACTAACGCAGTAACGATTTCTGCGGTCTCGACATTAACGTAGCTCTAATGTTAGTAACAGAGGCGACCCTCTTATTCTCCCACTTATAGTCGACCAGCTTGTCTAGTATATTCATGCGCAGGTAGACCGCGTGCACACTATATAACTTGTAGTGTTGTAATGAACTATTATTATTCAACTGTAAAAATTCTCAATCAAGGTCGCCCGCGCTCTGTTCGAAACCAACACACGATTGAAGAAGTGAGTGTTTCAGTGCGTGAAAATCCGTCTCAATCAGTTCGCAAACGCAGTCAAGTAATGAACATTAAGAAAGCGTCGTTGCACAAGATTCTGAAGCAAGATTTACAACTTACAGCCTACAAAATTCAGTCATTTCAGAACGTTTCCCAACGTTCAAAAATATTCTGTTTAGTGACGAAGCGAACTTTCACTTAAATGGTCACGTGAACAAACACAACTGCCGCTATTGGGCCAACGAAAATCCAAGACAGAAACATGAACGACCATTACATAGTCCAAAAGTGATTGTGTGGGCTGCCATGTCTGGTGAAGGCATTATTGGGCCATATTTTTTTGAAGACCAGCGAGGGCGAGCACTTACGGTAAACAGTGAACGGTATTGCGACATGTTAAGAAACTTTTTGGTTCCACAACTGCAGGACTTTGAAGGCGTAAATGGGGAAACATGGTTTCAACAAGATGGCGCCACATACCTCAAACCAATCACTTGAGGTTGTGAATCAACTTTTCCCGGAAAAAGTGATCTCTCGTCGAGGCACCAACAACTGGCCCCTGAGAATCCCCGATCTTACACCCCTTGATTATTTCTTATGGGTATACCTTAAAGAGAAAGTGTATGCAAAAAAACCACGAACTCTACTGCAATTAAAGCACAATATCCGCACTGAAATGGCCGCCGTTTCCAGAGAGATGTGTAGACGCGTGGCGGCTAATTTCCGTGTTCGGTTAAAGGAGTGCCAACAGCGCGAGAGTCAATATTTGGACAACGAAATCTATATTTTCCAAAACTTTGTCTAAAGATTAAAAATAAAAAAATATTTTACTGACTTGTAGTGTTTTTTTTATTAAATTTACAAATACCCCATACCCTTTCTGGACACCCTGTAGTATAAATCTGTAATAAACTATTTTGAAACTTAAAATCAGTGTATTTTATTTATATTGCTCCTCATTCCATGCTAAGATAAGTACTCACAACATTATTATTATTGAAACATATCCCATGTCACGTCCATTTTCAAAAAGTAGATACGAGAACTATCTATCTACAAAATGGTGTAATCCCAAGGAAATTGACGAATTCTTATGCAAATCTCCGTGTGAAGTATATAAAACCGTATGTTGTTAAAAAAAAAAGATCAATCTACGTCCGCCAAACGTATCGACGAATATTTTTTTTTCTTCTTAACTATCAAAACAGATTGTTTAGTTTATGTCAGTGTACATTAAATTGTTATTTATACCCTAATGTGATGAAATAAATGAATGTTATTATTATTATTATTATTATTTAACACAGTAATAGAGGATCCGCGATAACGGAACAGGAAAAATCGGCGTGTGAACTAGTGAATCCTTAAAAGTTCATGCTGCTATATTATTACAGGAAGTCCTCCAATTTACTCCAATAAGGACAAATGCTTTTGTGAAACGATTCTTTTACAATCCGTCAGACAGAGTAGATGAAAAGCTGCAATTTATTTCACCTAGGATTTTTATAAAGAGATTGCAAATGACGATCGATTTAATTCTCAAAGGCTCACTAGTACTGAATGTCTCTTTTTTTAACGTTTTTCTATTGAATAGACTAATGACTGTCACACACTACAATGAGAGTTTGGACACTGATTGATTTATGTAGTAACTACAAATGAGCATAGATTGGCAATGAATGATAATAGGTAATAGTAATACTTGATGAAGTCGGGTTGTACTATTTGAACATTCAATTCATTCATAACGAAGAATATTCTCCGCTTATATTTAATACTATTTATTCAAAGAATATCCTTTATTTTACTACATTTGTGGCATCATCAAATTCGAATATTCTACTAAATTACATTTTTGTACTCACCGCCTGTAAAGTGACATTTGGCCCATGCATCGCTCGAAAAGCAATGAGTATTTCCCAGTCGACACGACTGTAAAAACTGCAAAAAACACTGGCTCTTTGGGACATTAAAAAAAAATCGAAATTGATAGTAATAAAATTTAATCTATAAAATACTACATCCCTCGACTATTCTTCACTAATAGTTATATATAAATAAAATAATTAAAATTTTTTCCAATAGGTTTATTGGCGCCATCTATTTGACTATTTCTCAAGTAACATTCATATTGACAGTTAATTGTAATCAACCCAAAAAGCGATGAATACACTATAAATATAAGAATAAAAACATCATAAGCTAGAATATAATAACCTAAACTAAATTTAAATGTGAGTAATAGATACGTACAAGAAATGCTTAAATTTATTAGGTAATTTATTTTAGGTTAGGTATGATGCTAATCACTTTAATCAATAATATTTTTTTAATTTAATGCTCGTACAAAAAATATTGTAAAACACTTGCGTGAAGACATCTTCCACGCATTCCGCGCTTCCTTCGGTCGCTCGAGCTTTCAAAATGCGCTCATGCGGGAAAATAGTCTTCCCGCACTTGGTTCGTCAATAACTATTACGAAATATGCCACTTTTGTAATGCAACAATACTGGGGAAAATTCAAGTATAATATTATTTCGGATTTAAACCTATAATTGATAATTAAGTAAATTCAAGAGTTCACAATATTTCCGCTTATTAATGTTTATAATCTTTAAATAATTTAGCTTCAGGCCTTTCTCACCCACATATAATACAGTGATGTCTTGGCCAAGAATGTTGACTGTCCGTAATATGATTGGTATATGTATAGTGTAAGGAAAGTATTGTGATGGCGATCACTTTCGATCTCAACATTTTTGCAGGTGTTTACGTCTCAGTTCTCTCTCTCTCTCTCTCTCGCTCCCTCGTTCCTTCTCCTTTTCCTTCTTTCTTTCTTTCATTCTCTCTCTCTCTCTCTCTTTCTCCTCCCCCTCTCCCCTCCCTCTTGCACTCTCTGTGGGACTACGATAGCTGCTAAACGACTAAAGCTATCCATGCATAAAAATTTTGTAATAACCTAATTTATAGTTTTTATCAATTTTTCTAATTTTCATGATCCTAATGATGTAGGTGAGGAGATCATAGCAATAGTTATAAGTAGGGTTCGGAAGTCAGGGCTTCATTGCAGGACTGGTCTTAAATGAATTATTACTGTGTCCAATTCCTTTAAGTCCAGTCCTGCAATGTACCCCTGACTGCCGATCCCTAGCAATAAATTATGTGCTTAGGTAAGTCAGTACTTATCATTTTACGTAACATTTTCTATTTCTTCTTGTAAGTCTCTGGTCAAAATAAATTATTATTTGTCGCCAAACACGAGGCGAGACTGCGTGAACATACTAATGTCTACGCTGTCAGGCCGCACGATATCCAAAACCCAAACAGAAGGCTGAATAGGACTAAACCACACGAATTAGTTTTGCTTCGTGTGCAGTATTACCGTGCGCAGTGTGGAATAGAACAGTACTGTGTATTTGTTTTAAGATCTAAAAAGACGCCATTGGTGAATTTTAGATGAGTTTCCATATGCGCTAGTGCAAATTCCGCCGTTGTAAAGTATTCGTTCAAGTGAAACAACTAGCAGAAATTTTTGTTTTCCTTGGTTATTTTTTGGATTAAATAGAATACAGAGAATTAGTTGGGAGTATTTTCTTATAATTAAAATTATATACTCTTCCATTCCATCCTCGAAGTTGGCCAAATTTACATCATAACACAGTTTCAGAAACATTATTTTAAAAACTAATTCCAGTCAAACATTTATTGAACCTTTTTATTTGTGTTCTGTATTTCATTTTGATATTTCATAACTGAAATCGGTACTATTGCTCGAACGAAACCTTTTAAAGTCGTTAGGTTTGTCGTTGCGAGGGGCCCCTTACGTCATAAGTAATAATAAGAAAAATATTGTTTTTTATTCGTGAAATTTGCTCAATCGCAAATAATTTCTAGGGAGGTGCAATGGTTTCTAGGCGCAGCAAGATTTGTTTCGTTTAAAATGTTTCACACCCCAAATGACACATTGGCCCATAGGTTACAAAACTGATATAGCATTGCGTGGAAAGAAATACGGTTTAATGTTTTATGAAGTTCCACGTTCCAAAAAATTATTAACTAATAACAATATTTTGAGTTTTTCTTTAAATTTTAAGCCCTCTGTCCTATTTCTCCAAGTACTCAATAAAGATTTGTGAACTTCAGCCATGCTTTATTATTAGCACAATAATCCACAGATATTGTTCTAATATTTTAAAAATATCTAGGATTTTTAAATTTTTTCAAAAACCAAATAAATCAGTGTCATAAATACGAATAAGACAAGGTTTATACATTGAACTTCACAAAATTGTAAACGAACCCAATTTACCAATAATAAATATTTTTTGTTTTACTGTTACAGAAGCATTAGCACAAACCATCGCAATTATTCTGTCTTTTAACATGTTT
Source organism: Amphimallon solstitiale (assembly GCA_963170755.1). NCBI lineage: Eukaryota > Metazoa > Arthropoda > Insecta > Coleoptera > Scarabaeidae > Amphimallon > Amphimallon solstitiale. The sequence goes on from OY720678.1 coordinate 74,844,416, forward strand.
CATCTTTTGTCCTATGAGTTTTATCTGGGATGAAGCCATATGAGAACCCCGTTTCGTAAGCATTAAAAATATTATCCATGGGGTAGTCCTTGCTTATAACAGGTCAGGTTTGAGATATCGAATCATCTGTCATATTTCGGTCTAATAAAGCTGTTTCACTATAAAATTTTTCGAAAACAATATAGTGGTTCTTTTTTTAAAATTTGTCAAGCCATCCTTGATCGTTTTCGGCGGTTACAAACAAATTTATGAAAGTTCTTATATTTATATAATAAATGTTGAAACATTTATCACCACTTAAAATTGTATTCAAACAATAACACAATAACGGAAAATGTAGCAAGACGAGAAAGAATAAATGTATGAAATTATCTGGTTTTATATTTCGCAGATCGAAACTTCAAATTGTTATATAAAAAAAAAGTAAATTGTGTGTGGCGAATAGTCAATTTAAAAGAAAAAAATTATTAATTTCAGTTAATTTGTAAAACGCCTTTAATAATTTATCAAATATTTTTAATATTTATATGTACCTGTGGAAAAATTCAGATATCTTTACATGTATATGTATTTAAGTAAATTGCTAACCTATTTATTTAAATTTATAGTGCTTTTCATTAGCTTTTCCTCTTTTGTCAATTGTGTTTCACGATTTTACAAGCGAGTTTACCCCAATTCTATTCGTAGTTGCTATGCATGTCAAATAATTTTCGCACATGTCAAATATATATCAATTCAGTTTAACACGTTTAGTTGCAAATAATATGAATGTAGAAGACGAAGGAAAGTTGTAATAAGTGATAAGGTTCGTTCTCTTATTATTAGAGGTATGAATAGTGGGCATCAATGAACCATTATAGGTCAACAGTTTAATGTATATATGACCAAATTCAGTAAGAAAAATTTAGGCCAATTATAAAAAACCATTCAAATATAAAGAAAAGTGGTGATTATCGGCCAAAAAAAATTAACTATAGAGCAAATTGGATTGATGAGGATTGTTCCCTAACACTTCAAAAGTTAAGAACTAAATTATTAGAAGAAAATCCTCAATTGCAAATTAGCATATCAGCCATAAGTATGGCTTTCAGGGAATTTCGCTAGTCCATGAAAGGAACTTAATTTGTACCAGAAAGACGCAACACATCGGAAACTATTCTAGCAAGATTTGATTATGCTGTTCACTACAATAGAATAATTGATGAAAGTGAAAAAATATTTTTTATCGATGAATATGGAGTTCAAGTATATTTGCGAATGGCATGTGGTAGATCGCAGAAAAAACCAAAGCAACGAAAGTCAACGCCCAGATAAGAAGAAGGATTTATTCTATTACAGCTGCAATTCTTCACTGTACTTATTTCAAATACAGGACAAACCCTATAATGCAGAACATTTTAGAGAATTTTTAACAATTTAACATGAAGGTGATATCCAAAGCGGTAATTTCGTTATGGGTAATGTTAGATTCCATCCAACCTTCTTCCGCCATAAAGTCAATTTTTAAATCCCATAGAAGAATTATTTAATCAGTGGAAATGTTTAGTTAAAAGAAGACAACCGAACAAACAAGATGAACTATGCGACCAGGTACATAACGCTTCCGAAGCAATAACTGATCAAAATTGCAATAATTATATTCGGGACGTGGAATCCTATTTGGGAGATTGTTTAAACAGAAATGAGATATTAACTTAAGGTAGTTGTAGTTACCCAAAGTTTATTTCAATGTTTCAATAATATTAGCCAGACAGTTTTGTTTGCATACTGTTTTTCTATACTTTTATGTATCATAATGTATTGGTAGTCTGTACCATTTAATAAATGTGAAAACCATTTGATATAAAGCGAATCTAGTGAGGTGTATTAGAAAAGAATACACATCGTTAGGGGTACCTTTTATGTTTTCCACGAGAGTACCAACATAGATTACTACTGTACGTATTTCAAGTATAAGAAATTAATTTGATGCAGCATGTATACACACAATCATTAATTATTTTGTTTGGTAATTTAAACGAATAATATCGAAAAGTGTTACTATTTAAATAAAGGTCGTGATATTTTCACAAGAAAGTGTAACAATACTTGGATATAATTTTGAGTTTAAATAAGTGGAGTACGTGGATTCACTATAACAATAAGCTTTTAAAGCCTGAATATTATATATGTATTTAGATAATATATACGTAGTATATATGTGCCTATCAATAAACGGAATAGAATAGAAACATAACAACCACGTAATTGTATAGTTCTTGGACAGGTAAAATAATGGTAAGCTTCACTTCATTGTTATTTTAGTTTGTAACGGTTATTGTTCTATATAAGTTTGCAGTAACTAAAATTGAATAGATTGGTCAGCAAACAATAATAATTTATTATGTAATATTATAACTTGAACAATTTGATGCTAAACAATGGTTTCTGTCCAAGAGTTTAAGTTTCTCACTTCGAACTCATTCTCTACGACGTGCAGCTTGTTTGATAAAAAATTCTCAACCCATAGCTGTGGTATTTATAATAAGTTTATAAAAAATTAAAAATGAAAGAACCGGTTTTAAAATACACAATTAGAACTAATCTTAATTTTTTAGGCGCCATATTTAATAAATTACGAAAATTTCCTTTTTTTAATGGAAACCTTTACTTTTTTGAAAAAGCCTGCATATTTCTACTCCATTGTCACTGTCAATGTCAGACATTGTCAGTGACATTGGAAATCAAATAAAACTGTGCATAAATTTAAGCAATACACTCTTCGAAAAATGCAAGCAATAGACAAAACAGATGTAGTTCAGAGAAAACGAATGTAGAACATTTATTTAAACAAGTTACATCGGGAATGAATGTACTATAGAAAGATTATTGGGAAAAATAACATTTATCATTATGGAATCCAGTAAAATCCTGGAAGTAATGTTGTAAATAATTTTCAAGAAAAATCGATGTGCGATATTTTGGGCGATCAGTTGACCAAGAAAAATATTATCGGCTACCGTCTGAAAACATTTAAAAAATTTAGGCGATCTACCAGAATTATGCAACTTATATTACTCGCGAGACGGGTAGACGCAAGGGGGTGTGAGTACGTGGAGGTAGACGATATTCGGTTCTGTCACAGCGCTTCGGTTGTATTCACAGAATCTGTCGTAGGTAAAGGAATACTATATATGGGAAACATAATGTTTAATAATGAGTATTTACGGAACTGTTGATGTTGTTGATGTTTTATAATAAGCCAATTTTCGCTTGTCCATAACATATATTATTAAACACTCGAATATTATAGGTATATATGACATTTCCTTTTTAATTACAAACTGTCACTCTGACTTAAGTCTGGAATAGCCGACCGATTCCGATAGATTTTCGTCTTCGCTAGGACCGGTAGAGATACCATAAAGTAGGGATTGACAACGCAATAGCTTGGAAAAATCTCGTGTGAAATGTGTGTGACAATGTTAACTATTTAATGTTTTTTATCTTCAAAAATAATTACAGAATTTTTTTTTAATCGTTCATCAAATGTGCAGCTGGCGCGTGGAGGCTTTTTTTTTCTTTTGTGTATCAGTCTTAGTTAGTAGACATTAATTAAATTTATGCATTTTTGTCGTTATTTCTAAGACACATAACTTTTTTAAGAAAATAAATTAGTACAAAAACTGACCTTGACATTATAAAGTGATGCCTTTTGCATCACTAACCGAAATTTGAGATTCTAAAATTACAAAATAAATTCAAAAAACGCGAAATGGCGATGCCTTAGTTTTCGATAGGTAAACGCTCATCTTAAGATGGAGCTGCACTGCATAACCATAACATGATTAAATAACAAATTTGTGCTTGATGGATAGAAACAGATGGATCAATTCAATGGGCTGAGTGTAAATATTGCTTCAAGTGATTTTTTTCTTTGAGACTACCTTAAGCTCTTTTGTACATAATACACCCTGAAAGCGAGTTAATATTAAAATAAAGGATAACTAACATTCCTGGCGAAATACCTCGTACTTTAATATCAGGCTATGCAAAAAACTAAAGAGAGACATCTCAAGAGATAACAACATATAAAATAGCAGTTAAAAGAATAACAAACTTTATACCGTATGATGTACCAGACACAGGAAAATCAAAAATAAAATAGTTAGAAGATTGTGTTATTAGTCCAAAATAGAAAGGGCGTGAATAAGAGCGAATAGAGTCCCAGTAGACTAGAATGAAATTTTAAGCTAACAAAAACTCGTCTAGGCGAGTGGCTAAAATTGTATTTATACTAAAATAAAGTAAATCGAAACAACCAGCTTCGTACAGATCGATTTGTCTTTTGAATATACTGACCAAGTTATGTGAGGCTTTTCTACGACAGAGGTAGGAGGGGGAGGTAGAAAGAAACGGGGGCAAAATGACGTAGATGAAGAAAAACCATTTCTTCGCTTTTTAATTTTTTAAAATCCAATAAAAAATAAGGAAATCATGGCTTAAGAAATTTTGTATCAAAACATAACATAAGCTATCATTTCAAAAATTAGTACTACAGCAATATGTACTTTTAAGTAAATTACCTTTATATTTCTTAATTGACTTACGTCGCTGTTTATTATTTATTTATTATGGAAAAGAAGAAGAGCGGATAAATAAAATTGGTACTAGTTTAAGGCAAGCAATAAACATCATAAAATGTAAAATGAAGAAATACAAAAATAAATATACATAACAAGAACTACTCAATTCGGAATTATCAATTTCATTAAACTGAAAAAATCGTGAAAATATCGTTATTTATTTAAAAGATACAGAATAAATATTACACTTTAAAATTCAAGAAATCCTTCCCTACATTCGTGTCAAGTATTATATAATATTTTATTCTGATTTCAGTAGGAAACCGAGCATTTAGGTCTTAATAAATTGATTGAATTATTTCATTCCGCGTCACATTCAGTAACGTTATTTCATCTTTTCGAACTTGCGTTAATGGAAGTTTAAATTCCAAAATTTTACTTTAACTATGTTCAAGCAAGTTAAGTAGATTCCATTTGTATTCTTCGCACTTTTAAAATATTTTTAAATATATTTATGAAGTAACAATTTTAAAATATTTAAATACATTTATGAAGTAAAGTATTTTAGAGTTAGAAAGCTTCAGTTCATAAGAAAGCAGTTGTTTTATATCGAATTAATACTGTTTGGACAAATCCAAGTCGTAGACTTCCACGGTTGTCGTTGATATCTTTTTGGTTTCTGGTTTGAAATAGTGTCATAGGATTTATTGCTGCTGTCTAAGTTTAGGTTTCGTCCACCATCTTAAGGGACATTTTCAGGACTGTTACTGCTACTGATATTACCTAAAACAAATTAGTTTGGTAATCGTAGTAGAATAAACAGCATTGAAGATCAAAACAGCAAACAAATTTAAAGCCACTCAGCGATACGTTAGCTATAGCGAAATAATTAATTAGCAATACTTCTTCTGCCTTTCAATATTTTCATACAGACTATCTTAAATTCTTAAGACACGATATGAATCATTTATTGCAAGCAATATCCTACCTTTCACAGTAAGTACACGAATTGACGGTTTATGGCAGTACAAGAACGAAGCACTCAATACTAGCCTGTAAATCTTTTGTAAACGATAAATAAGTCTTATTTTAAAGCAAATCGCATATGATTATGATTTTGTTTCGTTAGGTCTATTATCAGAAAAAGTTAAACTAAATTTAAAAAACACAGAGTCATACCTGATGCCTTCACTCTCGCTAGGTCATCACGATACCATATTTTAATATAACATAAGCAAAATAACGTAAAACAAAATAATATTAACCAGAATGTTCAAACAGTTTTACACGTTTCAGCTTATTTCTTATTGTTTATCTGTCAAATGTTTAATGTTATATTCTACATGCATTATATAATATTTGTGCTTTTATCTATATTATTATTACAATCTGTTAGTAACTTTACTAATAATAATGATTTTCTAGACGGATGCTTTAATGAATAGGCCACTATAACAGAACTGGACGTCCATACATAGGAGAAACCTAGAGGCCCCTAGATGTCAGAATCAAAGAACACAAGAAAGTGATAGTCAAGGAGAAACCGAATAGTCCCGCTTGGCACAACATACTTGGGAAAGAGACCACCAAACCAAATAGAATAACGCAAATATTCTGACCAAAGAAGAACATGGTACCGGAAGAATGATTAAAAAAGCGGCATATATGGCTGTAATAACTAATTCCATAAGCATACCAAGCCTGAAAATCAAAGAGGTCTGGACATCAATTCTTGAAATTCTTCATAACAGCATAAAACGCAGCAACTAACACTACACCACACAAGACAGAGGTTAAGATACTGCGCATCCAAGGGGACGCACACAAAAATATAACTACTGCACATCTACTTCTGCGTATACAAGTGCAACTTAACAGTTGGCACTAAGAAATTGCCGATAACATATGGAAAATTAAAAAATTCAGATATGACATTGGCAAGAAACAGCCCTTCCGAGGGCTGCTACACTGAAGTCGGCAGGAAATATCTGTCGTAACGTCGGAGATAAAATATATTAAACAATGGGAATAGCTCAAAAACACAATTATACTTCACTGTCGACAATCACATGTCATGAACCACAGAACATGACTATGAATTATTTATTATATTTGCAGTTATAAATTACACTATGAAAAATTTAAAATCTTCATCGAAAGAAAATCCTTTTCTGATAAAATCTTTGAAAATGTTTCTCACATAGGTATTCTTTCTACAGACGTTTTCCAAATCACCACTTATTGTTATTCCAGCATTATAAATCTTGAACAGCAAAAGTCAACCAATCGATAGATAAGTAAAATAGAAGAAACAATTCAGAAATTCTTCCTCTCTGACGGCGTTTAGATAAAGTATCAAAGCATTTTACATATATTTATTCTAACAAGCGTAGACATTTAGAATTTTGAGCAAGCTGCACCATAAAAAGAAATAATACAACGTCTTGTAAGTTGTCTTGAACCTCCTTCGATATACTTGATGTTCTTTCTTTCAAAAGTATATAGTACGGGAGGATCTGGAAATATTCTTGTCAATATCTGTTCCCTAAAATTTGTTCGGAAAATGCAGAAAAGCACATAATAACAGTATAATGGTAATAGTTTTAATATTTTATGAACCCGACGATATATATGAATAAAATTATAAGTAATGTATCTGGAGAAAGATCAGCAGCTGTAGAAGACGTATTTGTTTTCTTTGAAAATCAATTAATACTTAAGCAACTCATCCATTAGTATATTTGATAAATGTGTCTACTATCAGTATTTCATTCCCTTAGTAGTTCAAGTAGAGTGTCAAGTAAGTAGAAGTCAATATCTTTATTGCTTGCTCCCGTAAGATATGAGAGAAAAATTTGAACAGTCCTTCGATTTGTTGAACATACTTATTCTAAATTTAGAGCTAGTTGGTTTTATGTCAGTCCAACATGAGTGTATTCTTTGATATGGCAAAAGCTTTTTTCACTGATAACGAGATATTTTTAAAAAATTGTATGTTCTGATATCAGATGTAGGTATTATACTGAAACTTTTTTGAAATACCAATTTAAGTTTGAATAAAAAAATTTATAGTCTTCTTGCGTATGAAACTTCTGTAATAACTACAATATTTTTATTTTGATTGAAATCATATTGTATTACATATTATTTTTATTTTATTAGACCTGACAGTAAAAGTGGAAAGAACAGAAACGAAATATAGAAAAATTCAACTATTGTTCAACAAGAAACACAAACGAGCCTTAAATGATGAAATGGATTTATATGAGTGTGGTGGCTAGCGGTGGCTTTATAGCTTTTTACTTTTTTATACATAGTATATACAGGATGCCCCACCGAAAACGAAACAGATTGAATATCTCGAATGAGAAAACTTTTATGAAAAAACGCCCTTCCATCATATTCTCAACTGTGATAGGTCATCCCCCCCCCTCCATCACTCTAACCATTACAATTTAAATAGGGAAAGTACTAAATACGATATATCATTGAAAAGGTAATGTATGAAGAATTCAGCAAAGTGATTGTTGGTGGCGCTATTTTTGATTTTAGCGCCCTCAAGCGGGATAGAAAACGCTTACGTGTTCTTAAATATGACACATCATTTCAAAGCTAATTTTATTAGCAATTTAATGCACAATTGAAAAAATATTAATAAATATTATAATTGAAAAACCTTGCAGAGCTTTAATATTAGAAACTACGAACTTAATTAGTTTACAATAGACGTTATCAGTCTCTACTTGACAATAATGACAAATAAATGTCAAAAATATTACGTATTTTGTTGCTAATAAAATTAGCTTTGATATAATGTGTCACATTTTGGAATACGTAACTGTTTTATTATCCCGCTAGAGAGCGCTAAAATCAAAAATAGCGCAACCAACAATCATTTTGCTGAATTCTCCGTTCAATAAGCTTTTCAATAATGTATCGTATTTAGTACTTTCCCTATTTAAATTGTAATGGTTAGAGTGATGGAGGGGAGGGAATGACGTCACACAGTTGAAGATTTGATCAAAAATCGACCTGTTTATGCGTTTTTTCAAAAAAGTTTTCTTCGAGATATTCAATCTGTTTAGTTTTCGGTGGAGCACCTGTATGTATACGGAAGCATTGTGATGACGAACTTTTTTGACTTCGGATTTTTGGTACATTTTCACGTTTTAAAGTATCCTGATGCCAAAAAAGTGTTTCTTTAAAAAAAATCTCTCTCTCGCTCTCTCTCTCTCTCACTCCCCCCCCCTCTCTCTCTCTCGTATGTGACTACGATAGCGGCCAAACGGCTACAATTATCAATACCAAACTTTATATTTGCGAGTATAATATCCCTCTTGAGATCTGATTAGATTTTTTACTGAAATCGGTAGATCGGAAGTAGTAGTTTACACCAAAAAAAGATTCTTAAGAATCAAAATGTATCTACTCAAAAGAGAATTTGAGAAAAATTTTACTTATAAGGTTTTTCGAACTTCCAAGCGAAAGTAGGTCTCTTATTCTTATTGAATATCTAGCAAATTATGCTTTCTAAACAGATACATTATGAGCATGAAAGTACGAGTCTTTAAAGTTTGATTTTTGAATAATTTTTGTATTAAAAAAAATTGATAATTCGGACCTAAAGTAGCAGTTTCACCCTTATCTAATAACAGTTTTTTGCAAATATCTCGCAAATTATGCATTCTATATAGATTTATCAATAGTACACAGGTATATTTATAGCTTGATTTTAAATAATTTCGATAGAAAAAAAAATTAAAATTCGGACCGGAAGTAAAGTACTCTTAACGGATAATAGCTTTTTGCAAATATCTCGAGAAGTATGCATTCTATACAGATTTATTAGACTATTAAAGTATATAAAGTTGGATTTGGAAAAATTTTCATAGAAAAGAATTTCAAAATTTTAACCGAAAGCAACACTAATACTTACAAGTTTATTATTTAGATAAAACTATTTAACTCTTAGTTTGGAACAACTTTTACATAAAAAATTAGGTACCCATATACGTATAAGGACGTCGTGTGGTGCACACGTCTTATTTTTATGTTAAGATTTCCGCAAAAAGAAATTAGTTATAGACTAAATATTACTTCATAAGTTAAGTTGCACCTTTGTGGTAAACCTCTGGCAAATCATTAAACAAGCATAATTTAAGTTTATCAAAATTCAATATCTGTTCTGGAGTGGTAAAAGATTTCAAGATGTCTGCAGTTAAATAAAGGAATTTCACGCAAAATTTTTAGAAGCAACATCTTTTGTACAAAGCAACTTATTATAAAATTTGAATAGAAAAATGCTTAAAAATTAATTATTGATGAAATAGTATATAATAAGGTGCTTAGTTGGAATCCTGTGGTACGCCATATCTCTTCTTTTATCACAAACCATTTAGAACATGCTTTCATCCTAAATTTATCAAATATCAGTAACTGATCAAGAGTATTAAAAGCTTTCAAGAATTTTGTATTTCCGTAAAGGTATATTATGTAAAATTTAGAAAAATAAGAAGAGACTATGTATACAGTGTCAGTGTGAAGTTAGAAAAATAATTTGTTTAACTTTAAGCGTTACTTGTTAGCAATTTTTCTGGGACAGGTCAATTTTTATTTTTAAATTTCCAACTTCTAGCATAAATTTCATCTTTCTATCCCAACCAGTGGCGGTGTAACAGAGGGCAACACGAAAATTTTAAATAACAGCAGAGGACGCTTGAAGATCCCTCTCGACATCAGGCTTGATACGCTACTCATCCTACAAGAAAATCCACATCGAACATTTCGAGAATTAACTCTGGTCAGGTGGAATACGTCAGAGATTAGTGATATATATTTAAGAATTTTAAAACAAATTAACGAATTAAGTGAAGATGATCCATATTACTGCTTAGAATTATGTGAAAGAATGAGGGAAATGTGCAATCCAAATCACGGTTCAGCGGCCAAATTATTTTTTTTTCGGATGAAGCAACGTTTACTGTTAATGGAGAAGTTTTCCAACAAAATTTACATTACTGTGTCCCCAAAACTCCCCACTGGATCCGACGCAGAATCCACAAAAAGTCAACGTTAGAGAGAGAATAGTGGAAGACAGAATTTTCGGTTTATACTTTTTGGGGGGTATCCTAACAGGAGAAATGTATTTAAATTTAATGAGAAACGACTTGGTTCCCACATTTGCTCAATTATACCCAAATCTAGTAGATCTATAGTTGCGACATTATTCATTTTGGTACCAGTAGGATTAAGTGTCCCCGATGTATAGCAGTACGCAACTTTTTGGGTGAAACTTTCGTAAATTATTGGACTGGAGAAGAAAAACAAAACCCGACAACATCGACGACTTAAAGGCAAGAATTACAAAACAAGTTCTGCAAATTATACCACAGATGATTTGCAATATTCGAAAGGAATTTGAGAATCGTTTGGCTGCGTGTCAGGAAGTTGGTAGAGCACAGTTTGAGCACCTTAACCGATCAGGTTATTTATTCGGGTTGTTTGAGTATATTTTCACAAAATTTGAACGAATTATAGCGTTGTGACATGGAAAGCTGTTTTTTTCTTGTTTTAATCGACCGATTTATAAAATTGTTTCACTGCTAGATGCGTGGATGGAACGATCTTTCCGAAAATCTAACACTATGCCAAAAGATGGAAATTTAAAAATAAAAATTAAACATCCGGGGAAAATTGACAATAAGTAGAGATTATATACAATATCTTCCTGTAAAGTTCTAATTGAAAAATGCATAAAATATTCATTTATAACACTATATTGCGAAAATTTAATTTATGTCACAGACGCTAATAAGTAAATTAAGTAAATGTAGCTTTAATTGACCCATTTTATTTGATATAAAATTTAACATAACGTAATATTAAAATATTTCTAATATTTTTCGCAATTTCAAACATGTTTGTATATGAAATACACATCGAAATAACGTTACATAAATATTGAAATACAGGAAAACACTTACCTGAAAAGCACAGAAGCATTAAACTTTTACGCGTCTTCCCTGATTGGAATAGAATTCGTAACATCGACGCTGCGCGCAGTAAAGTGTTGAATAGAAGCGTTCGCAAGACCAACTAATACAACGGTCGGCTTGAATTCATCGTATTGAAAATGTCATGCGCTGGCGTTCAAATGACTGTAAATAAAACCGTTCATGAAGAGCTTCTGACTAAATTCAATTTCCTGCGAGCTTGAAATCGCTTTACTGAAAGCTACTCAACTCGATACGCCGCATATTGGGAATCTTTTATTAAGCACAACAAATCTCGTGTGTTAAATCCTTCGCGAGAAGGGGGTAAATAATATTAGCATAGCGGTTTTTGCAATTTTTCGAAAATTTTCGACGAGTAACTAGTAGAAAATTGTTTTATATTGTGTCGGGGTGCATAAAATTAGGGATAAATAGGGATTACACCGCAATAATGGCTTGGATATTATGTTATTCCACCTTTACTGTATCGCTTAAGCTCTGGCAGCAAATTTATTACAAATCTTGTTCTTTTAGTGCGATTTGTTGTTTTTTTGATTTTTTGTTATTTATCTTTAGTAAAGTATGGATTTTTTTTTATGTTTTATAATGAGAGATTGAAAAAGATTGTCTATCCTGCTTTGTTAATAGTCGTATTAGTCATCTGCCGCATTTTTAGAATAATTTTCTAAATTTATAGTCTAGTAAGTCGTCAATAATAATGAAAATAAATAAATTTCTAGAGAAGACATTAACTAATTAGAATAAGTTGCTAATATATGGTATTGTACGTATCGATATTTAACTTATATTTTAGAAAATTACACTATTATTTCTTAAAAAATAGTATATTGGTAATGAGAAATAAAATATATAAATAAAGCAACAAAAGATCTGAAAAAACTAGTACTATAACACAAAAATAAAGGAATATCAACTCAGTTGGAACATTTATCCCTGAGAAAGTACATTATTATTTACTATGGAAAGCGACAGAGAAGATAAAAATACTTCAAATAGAGATTCCACCAACTAAGAAAACTAATGGAGAGTGGGCAATAACAAAAAAAAGAAAAAGCTGATACATTTTCTGAAAATTTATCTAAGGCCAACAACAATAGAACTATAAAGGTCAATTAAGGAAAATCTTGAATTACCATACCAAATGACCTTACTTATAATGATATCACCACAAGCTATACCGAACGAACTTATAATGATATCACCACAAGCTATAACGAACGAAATTAACCCAAAAAAGCACCCAGTTGGGACCTAATTAAAGGAAAGGTTTTACAAGAATTGCCAGAAAAATCTATTAAAGCGATCACTCAGATAATTAATCCAATTATGAGAATCGGTTGCTTTTCTAGGGAAAACTACACAAATAATTCTAATTCCAAAACCTGAAAAATTGGTGGAGTTAGTTACCTCTTATAGGCCGATAAGTCTTGTGCCAGTAATGCCTAAGCTGTTCGAGAAAGGATGAAAATATCTTTGACAAACATAAAATGATCACCAATTCCGTTTTAGAAGCTATACTAGAACTATAAAACAAGTTCGGAAGAAGTTCGATCAAGTAAACCATGACCTGGTTAGAAATAGATTTTGCTCAGCTGTGGTTTTTGACTTTATACAAGCATTTATCACGAAGTTTTGTGTTACAAACTTAAAAGGTATTCCCACACCAGGTATACGACGTTTTGAAGTCTTACTTAAGCATGAGAACCTTTGAAATCTCAAGGAAATTTCGAAGTTATATTCTATATTATCTGGGGTACCTTAAGGTAGTGTTCTAGGCCCCAATTTATATTTGATATATACAGACGAACAGCCTAAGACCAAAATGACAACTTTTGCCGAGGATACAGCGGTATTATTTACCTATGGTAACCTAAATACGGCCTCAGCACATTTACAAAGACACATTAATGCAATTCAAGAATGGTTGGAAGACTGAAGAATAAAAGTTATTGAAAATAAATCAATCCATATAACATTCTCAACAAAAAAGAAGACTGTCCTGAAGTAACATTGAATGGTCAACAATTAAAATATGCTGACTCTGTCAAATACCTTAGCATGCACCTGGACAGGAAATTAAACTGGCAGAAGCACAAAAAAAAACTTTGAATACAGCTCAGTAAGTTTAGTAAAAAATCAATATTATCAATTAGCAACTAACTCCTGGTGTATAAAGCCATATTAGGGCCTGTATGAACGTACGGCATACAACATCGTTGAACAGCAAGCAATTATAAGTTCGAAATATTCCAACGCTATATAAACAATCCGCAAATAGTAGAATGTTATAATCGTGTCTCTCCGGAAGATGATTCATATACAGGCTGTACAACTTAAAACTCCCAGATCAAATATCTCGGAAACGGATAAAGATATTTGAATTTTGTGAAAAGTAATTACTAAAGAATGTGATTGACTCTACTTAGTTTGCTCTCACAATTGTGTTTTATTATGTGAAGATATAGATGGCGCTGCGATGAAAAGAATTTTTTTGATCGCCACATCTTCATTTGAAAGAGTATTAAAATTAATGTAAATTTTATTATTTGTGTTAGTTTACAAAATTTAACGGTTTCATAGATATTCGTGTTTAAAGAAAGTAATAGTAATTTTAAAGTTTTGTCTTTATTTTGTTTAAATACATCACAGGATCAAATATAACTAACAAAAATGTTCAAAATTGTTGCCTTCTTGATTGCTACATAACGTATATCGCCTTATTAGTTCTCTTCCGCAAACATTTACCAATGTATTTCTACTAATTTTTTGAACACTTGCATAAATTTGATTATAAAGGTCGCCCATATCTGTTATGGGTTCCTTGTAAACTTCAGCTTTCAAGTAACCCCACAAGAAAAAGTCTAACGGGGTTATATCAGGCGAACGAGCCGGCCACCTAAGTACGCCATTAGTACCAATCCAACGACGTGGGAACGTTTGATTAAAATAGTCAGTAACTAAGTTGGCATTATGAGCAGGTGCCCCCTCTTGATGTAACCACATATTATTTGGCAGCATCTACCAAAAGTAGTGGTAACTCATTTTGCAGGAAATGTAAGTAGCGCACACCAGTTAATGTTTCATGATAAAAGTGGGGGCCTAAGATATATCCGCTTAAAATTCCACACCAAACGTTAACGCCAAAAACTGTTTGATTTCTTGTTTGCCTTAACCACCTAGGATTATCTTCTGACCAATATCGAGCATTATGCTTAATTAAAGTACCATTGTTGTAAAAGCGACATTCGTCACTCCACATGATCTGATTCATAAAGTTGTTGTTTTACGCTAACATTACAGAAAATTCTGCCAGAAAATCGAGTTTGCGTTGATTATCTCCTATTCTTAAATGGTGCACTAAATGAGCTTTATACGGAAAGTATTTATTTTCTTTTAGAATCCTACGGCAAGACGTTACGGATAGATCATGCTGTTCCTTTAATTGCCGTAATGATGTATGTGATTTATTATTAACTGTTTGTAGTACCGCTGCCGTAATTTCATCATCTCTTACGCTTTCATGCCTTAATTGTTTTTGTTTTTTGAAGCTACCGTAATTTGTGAAATTTGCACGCAGACTTATAAATGTTTTGTGATTTGGTAAAGCCCAGTTTGGAAAACGTAATAGCATTACTTCAGATGCATTTCTACGGGATTCTCCATAAATTAAAACCATATTCAGTTTGTCTTCATTTGTGTATAAAGCCATATTTTTAACACAATCTCAGCGCAAACTGAGTAAATGTTTGAATGAAGCTAATTCTAGAGACAATTCATAATCAAGCAAATGTAAATAATCAAAGTAAGCATACATACATATAACACAGACATGAATGCTTTTCTACCTACATACCTATGGGTGCCTATGAAGTGGAATTTATAAAAAGAAACTAACTATAAAATTTAAATTGTGAAGTAACTATAATAGCAAGAATTGTGAATATGTTTACTGCTATTTTGCCTACAAATTAAATATTTAAACAAAATAAAGACAAAACTTTAAAATTACTCATACTTTTTTTAAACACGAATATCTATGAAACCGTTAAATTTTGGAAAGTAACACAAATAGTAAAATTTACATTTCAAATAAAAAACAAATGAAGATTGTGGCGATCAAAAACATTCTTTTCATTGCCGCGCCATCTATATCTTCACATAATAAAACACAATTGTGAGAGCAAACTAGAGTCGATCACAACCTTTAGTTACTTTTTACAATATTCAAATATCATTATTCGTTTGCGATATATTTGACCTGAGAGTTTTAAGCGGTACACCTGTATACCAGAAACAGGATAGCCCAATAGCTTTCCATGACGAAATCAGCTTATTACCATCTGCAATAACTCTAACACACTACTTCCTATTTCATGCAAGTAGCATATTAATAAATTTTGTGCTTTTCTCCGGAAACCCATTATTTCTATTTTGGTAAATAGAATTTGATGCTCAACACTATTAAAAGCTTTTGACTAATCCAAGAAGATCCCAAAAACAAACTCATCATTATTAATACCGTTTAAGATGTCTGCTATATATTTAGTAAATAGTTACGTTCGTGAATTTAGTCTTCCTATATGTGCTTTGCTTCTCTGTTAAAAGGCTTTACGCATTTAGAATGACACATTTGTATTATTGGAATAAAAATTACAACAAACGTCAAAAAGTAATTATGACAAATGTCAAAAGGTGACAGATTATGACAGTTCTGAAATGGCTTTTGTAGGTTATATTACTTGACAGGTAAAATTTTAATTTCCTGGGACATATTGGTTGCCAAAGCGATTCAACTTAAATCAAATCACCGGATGCAAGCATTATTCAATGTCACTTATTGTCATGAATTGTTGACTATCAAACTGACATGTGGAGATAAATTACAAAATGAAATTAAATGCTTCCAAATTTCATAACTTGTGAATTATAACCTTATACTTATAACTAAACGATATCTGTGGTAAATTTACTAAATAGTACCTTTTAGGAATGAATAGCTAGACGCTAAGTTCATGAAGTTATAGATTAAAATGGCGTTTAGATACTTTGACGGGACGAACACATACAAAATACATGTTTTGTGGGAAGTGTAGTAAATATTTACGATATTGTACAAATGAGATAGCAAATCCTCAGATAACCAATAATTTCAAGACAGATGATATCCATTAATTGAAAATAAGTGAGTCAATGGGAATTAATATATCGATGTTAAATTATATTTACTTGTCTAATACCTTGTGCATTTTCATATTCTACATGTTCTTAAAACACAGTAAAAATTGTTGGCCCTAAAAGAAATTACTGGAGCGTTTACAGGCCACAAGCAGGGTTTTAGATATTTAATTACTTAGCTTGAGCACTTAAATGCCAGCTTCTTTAGTGATATTATCGATAAAGCATCAACCTTTAAATGCTCGTGACTTGACTAATTCTTAACACTCAATAAAATCTCTGGATAAAATAAATTAACTAATTAACCGAACGCAATGACATACTTCCCTAGGTACTTTTGGCATTTCATTGACAAGATGTAATTCAAACTTTAAATCAAGACCCCGCTCTACCGAATAAACAAATTATTTATTTACGTGCCTATAGTTTTTTGTTTTGTGTGTTGTGCTTTAAAAAATTACTTTTCCCTCTCCAAAAAAACATGTAAATTAGTTTGTCTTGAACTCCGTTTTTTGTGTATTTCTGTGCGCACCACTAGGCTGTAATTGAAATGTCTTTTGCACGGGCGAAAATTACTCGTTTTAATGAAAAACATCGTAAGTATATTTTTTAAATTGACATTTTTTAAATCGCACGTTAAAAATATGTTTTTGACATTGACTGATTACGGTTGATGTTAAATTTCTATATTTCAAATACAAATTGAGAATTTACCATTTCCCAAGGAGATAATAGAATTATTCGTACTTAAATATAACAGAATGTTCTATTCTAAGTGTCAAATTGCATATGCATGCCTGTTACATTACACCAATTAACTCTGTATGCTTTAATCCATAGTTATTAGATATGGTCATTCCAGTTAGATTCAAAAATTAAATTTAATATGAGAGTATTAGCGTATTTAATCATTTAGTTTCTGTAATAATTAATATTATATATGTTAAATGATTATGATTGAAAATGTTATATGTACTGTTCTTTTTAGTTGCGCAACCAAATGGAACTGGAGGACTTAAACCAAAATCTCAAATTCCGAAAATTTATAGAAGTGTCTCGGTGAGTGTTAACAGCTTTATATTAGTACATAATACTTTTAATCTATTGACATTTGTGTTGTACCTATTACTTGTATTGTTAATTTGGGTAGATTTAGTTAAAATTAATAGCTGAATTATTTCAAGATTTGAGCTTGTTTCTGTTTACCAGTGAGTGATAACTGTAGAGAACGGACACGAGCGGCCGATGACTAATCGCATTGAAATTTTGTATTTTTAAAGAGTTTTTACTTTTGTTTATATAATTGCATAACAGGTGGGTGGTGATATATAAAATACAAAATACGTTATTATTTGTTTATTTTGTAGTTCAAGTCGAGTAAAGGAGTATTAATATATTTACTAGCAATACTTTCTCAAGGTTCTCTTCTGTGAGATTTGTTCTCTTTGAATGAAGTACATCCTTGTAGATTGAAAACGCAACAGGTTATAGGTGCATACTGGAAACATTCTTTTCTTTCAGCGTATTTAGCAGTTAGATTTTTTGTCATTGTCTCCATACACAATTGCCGCAATGTTATTTAATTTAGATTTCTATTAAAAATTACGTCTAACTTTTGCCGAAGGCCCCATCCGAAGTCACTTGGAATACTTTTGAAATTATTAATTGCCATATCTAATGTGGTTAATTCATCTTTTAATTTGAAATTTCGATTTTCAAAATATGTGATTAGTTTAGGCAAATTTCCAAAGTGTTCCTGAAGGAAGTACAACTGATTTTTTAAATTTGGGATTTGTGTTAGTTCCTTGCACTCAGAAATACTTCTAGCATCGTCACTTAAATATGTAACGAAATTTTGTGAACTATCGAAATTCTTTGAATAAAAACTAATAGCTTCCAACCATGTTCCCCATCTAGTTATTACTGGCGAGGAAGGAAGTGACAAAGATGGAAGTTTTTCCCTGTAAAGAGCTACTCTCAATGGTGCTTTTCTGAAAACATTTTTAAATGCGGATACAAATGTATCAACTTCCGTATAGGTGTCGCTTATATATTCACAGATTCTGTGAAGAGCATGTGCCACACAAGTAATACAGCATATAAGTATATGTTCCCCTTAATAGTCTGTCTGTTTTTCACATATATTCGACACTACCAGTAACAAATAAAAATATTTTTTCCTTATACCTGTCGTCCGAATGAAGCATTTTGTGCAAATTCTCGTCAACAGTTTTAGCAACTGTTTCCGCATCAACTGTATTTATAACTTTAGATACTATATTACATATGCGTTATATGGAATAGTTGGATGTAGTACACCAGCTACAATATTTACCACACAGCGTCCTAATATATCGACAATTTCGTCGGCACCTATCCATAGGTACTGATTTGAAAGATGTCTTCTAATGCATTCTACTGCGTTCGTGAAGCACTTAGAAGCATGATACTTGTATACGGAGGATTCATCAGGAACATTTCGACCAGTATATTTTTGGAGAAATGTTTTCAAAGTGTGATTTTCAAGTTTATTTAATGGTATATTAGCCGCCATTAAAGTTTCACAGAGTTCTTCGTTAAAATTATCAGCTTCCAACGGGTCCAATTTCTGTGTATGTTTTAGCGATGCTACGTGACGTTGTACGTGCGATTTTTTGGCATTCTAAACGATATTTTACAGACAGCAAGGTTAGTTGTATAAATTAAGTGGGCTAGAATATTAGTACATAAGTATTAACAATGATCTTTTCGTTTTGGGTCATATTATTACTGCTAAAGAGGATATGAGCCAAATTCGTATTCACAATTGCAAAATTTTGCATCTGTCACTTATGACTTATGATTTAATACAATACGCAATATAACTTTCTTAAGACAGTATCGTTCGAATTTACGTACACAGTGAAATAACTCATCTCAATCATATTTTTATTAGCAACCTCCATCGCCTACCCGAGAAACTCCTCGAACTCCTCCAATAACTCAGGTAGGTTTCCAACACATTTTAGGATGATTTAATAATAATTTATTTTAAAATATTTTAGAAACGTCCGAAACATGGTGCCGGAGAAGGGCCCAATGTTGGAAAACCGTGCAATTTAACAGCAGTAAATGAGAATTCCGTGCACAGCGATGACTATAAGGATGCACTGGAAGATAAAACTGAAGTGGACAATATTGACAGTCTCAAGGATTCGACGCAACTTTCTATCGCGATGAAAGAGAGTTTAGCATCCAGAAGTAGTAATTCTGGTGAGCATATATTGTCTTGAAACTACGAAATCAATCCTTTATTATCACTTTCCAACAATTCCATACTAATGCTAACCACAATTATTTATTTAATGGCTTATGATAAAAAGAAATTACGACCATGAAATGTCACGTTTTTACTGTTTTGTTGAAATGTACTTCACGGCCACTGTTACCAATTTGAATAAGAAATAGAACTGATAATAAGAATTTGATTTAAATCATGAAAAGTACAATAATAATGTGTTATTTTTATTATCTGTAATGTGGAACACGCAGTTAACAGAATGACAAATGTTTAATTTAGTCTATTGTTGAGCTCTGTGGTTGAGGCTCCTCGATACTGAAACGGTAATCGCAATATTGGTTGCATAGCACATACTTTATTAACCAAATGATGTCCGAGTACCTATTACACATATGGAACAAATAATAAATATTTGAAATAATAACTGAATACCTAAGTGAATAAAAATTCATTTATGATCAAATATTTACACATTTGTAACCGCGGGAAAATATTTTACCGGAATAACATTAATTGTAATGTGGGTGGCCTAATTTTAATTTATTTTGTATTCATTTAAAACAAAGTAAAGAATAGTGGAATGAAAAATAAGTGCAGAGCGGGGTAGCTTTTTATTCAATTTTTAACGTGAACTCAAGCAAACAAATCTGCTGCTAAGGATTTTTGAGAAAACTTGTTTTAAAAATTTTAACATATTAATTAATTTTCTTTAATCAGATAAATTTTTTCAAAGTTTGATTATTCAGTGGGATAGATTACTAAACTCTTCGTAAGTTGACGATGAAAAGTTTTCTCCAAATTTAAAATCAACCAAAATATCGTGCATCAAAAATCTGCTATTTTTCAACTATACACAGATCCACTATCGAGGACCCTTAATGACTCCTCATCATTACATTATAACTATTTTTTTTTTATGAATTATATTCTGACAGTTTGTGTCCCGGAAAAAGTAAATGCCTTATGTTATGCCTTAGTTATCAAAGAATCTTTAAGACACGGTGAAGGATTTCCAATATCTGTGATAATTGCAAATACAATGAAGGATGGTGAATAGGCTCTTTCTAAATATGTACACCTTAGACGTTGTGCGATTTGTATGACGTGAACCTATAACTAAATATTTTTATACACCTAACGCACTTAAACCAATTAAACCTTCAACTATTTCATCAATTATAGTAAAAAATCTTTTTTCTATTTCTTTTTGCGTCTGAAACGCTAATCACTAAGAAATTTCCTTTATCTTGAAAGTTAGACGATAACATTTTTCGCAACTCATCTTGCCCAAATATTCCTGTTAATCCAATTATTAAGCAAACCTATGAGCATCATAATATGTATGGGAATGTAATCAAATCAAAAAAATTAATTCTATAATTTCAATATATTAAAATAAATAATATTACGTGGTTTTTGTAGGATACTTTGGACTATCAACATGCAATTTACTTATAACAATGCTTATTATATAATATAAAAAAATACATACTGACAAAAATAAAAAAAATTCTACTTAAAGAACTTTGTGTATAAAACAGTTATGTAACATCAAAATATTAAATAAAACGGCCTTTTTTGAAGTCCCATTCTTTATCCTTGTTATTCCATATTTGTACAACATAATATGCGTTATTTGGTAAGCGTACAATGACAAACTTGCTTTATGATTAGTATTTTAGGACACCAAAAGTCATCTTTGATTTAGTGTGTAAACTTTTTATCATCTGAAGAGTTTTTTTTAAAACTTACACTACACACACTATTAGATTCTTCAGTTGAGATATCAGTAAGATTTCTTAATTTTTTTGTTGAAGATTCCCCCTGGTCTAAAATGCTTTTTTAATCGATGGATTTTCTTGTATATTTCATTATCTTCCTCTTTCTACTTTTCTAGCAGTAAAATTTTCTCAAGTGTATCTGTAATAATACTCCTACATTTTTCAATTCTACTTTACCTTACTTCACTTTTTGACGTTGTGCTTTTGGAAAACTTCTGAACTGTTTGGGTGAAATAAACGTTTTCTTATCAGGTTCATCGTCTTGATTTTCCGTCTTGTCGTTATTTTCTGTTTGAGGTCGTTGCTCATTCTTATCGATTTGCTGGTTATCACAATTTCTTTGTAAAATCAACTGGTAATATTACACTTTGCTTGAATCCGGTCTTAATAGTATTTGTTGGCGTAAAGGCTTTAGTTGCTGAGTTATAATAACTTTTAAATCAACCATTGCGAGTATTTTTGAGTGGTTGTACTCTATGGGAGAGGCTGGGGGTATGTAGGAGGGTGGGATTAAGAATGTGGTTACCAGCAGCTTTAGCTTTTTCCACAATAGTCACAGAAATAATACTCTCATGATTGTCTTACTTCAAAAGTTAAAGGTTTTAAAGTGAACTGGTTGAATATTTGATAAAATGCTCTACAATGTTTGAAAGAATCTCACTGGTCATCCAACCACGTGGAGTGGGTAAACCAAATGAACCTGCTGAAGCACCTAGTAACATATCCTGTTTAATATTTTTTTAGGAAAACGGAAAGTGGAAAATATATTTCTCCTACATAAAAGGTATTATCCAACACCAATAGCTTCAGTTACTTTCCAAGAATTGAGTATTTTTATATTATTCTCAACATTACTTTCATATGTAGTTCCTCAAAATGTAGTTGAATTTTACATTTGATATTCACATGTTGGTGCAGAGTTTGATATTCAAAATTGAAACTTTGGATTATTATTAAACAACTCGTATTTAAGACTAAATAATATGCTTGAGAAATCGCTTCCTTTGAGTATTTGGCAATCTGAAAAGAAAACAATGCCGATATGACACTAGTACCATGATCAGTAGCTACAATACATAAGGCAGTGCCTCATTTTGCACCACACCTCACATAGAAAGAAGAATATTTTTTGAAGTAAAGCCAGAGCTATAGACAAACACAGATTTTATGTTAGAATCAGGAAACATTAAACAAATAATTGTCTGCAAAGGTCACATAAATGGTAATACTTCTACAGTTCTTACCTTGGAAAACAAATGTTTGTGGAAATTTTTAATTTTAAAAAGACGACACATGCAAACTACATGAGATAGTGAAACATTTGAATATGGGCTTTTATTATTCGCAAACAGAGTCTGGATTACACGGTATTAAAAAAAAGGTGATTTGTATCACTGAGGAATTATCTCACTGTGTACTACTGTCTCCTCTACATGTAAAAATTGAAGGTGACCTATTCCTTTTAATTTATTTATTTCATCTCTTGTAAATATTGCAGATTTTCTGGCTTTGCAATATCTGCTTTATTTTTTCAAGAAAACGACTTTTACAAGTTTATTAATATCGATGTCTTTTCAAAAAAGGGGAGTAATATTTTATTCATGCGAAGTCTTGACCATTTATTGAAAACTTCGTAGTGCTTCATTTAAATTTTGTATGATTCATAAAGTAGCAAGTTTAGTGTTGGAGTACTTGCAGCTTCATAAATATCACAACGGAATACTGTTGCTATTGACAATTTTCTTTTTTTATGGTCCTTTTCGCTATAACAAATAATTTTTTCATATTAAGCGTACTGCAATCGAAAGCAGCTTGGTCAGTACATTTTTCAAAGTAGATAAATGATTAAAAAATGCAAAAAATATCAAAATTCAATATTTTATTGGGTTATTTCCGTTACTAACTATTATTCCGAACTTCAACCAGATTATTTTGGTTTTAGGCATCCCTTTGCCACTTAAGAACACAACATCTAAGCAATCTACTAATAGAACACCACGATCAAAATCTGAACAATCTGGTGAATGTAGACTTGTAGCGTCGCCCAAAAGAACACTCGAATTGCAATTTTTAACGAAGAAAAAACGCCTCGATGTTCTGAAGAAAGAATTAGAATTCAAACAGAAGCCTGTGTTTGAATTGTACGAATCCTTACTGCAAATTAAGAACAAATTAGAGCAATCCGGCAAAGTGGTGCCTCTGGAGACATTAAAATTATTAGATTACGAGAGCTTAATAGAGAGGCCGTTATCAACTCCTTCAGAATCGATATTATCAGGTGGTGAAATGGTGAAGAGCGATATAACTGAATTGACGACTGAATTTCTCAAAAATCTCAAAATCGAAATGAGCACCATACCTCAGACTTGCGTCGATTTAGGCTCGTATCTTATAAAGCAAAGGGAAGAGGTTCTACGATACTTGGGCGAATTAAAAGAGAAGGATTCGACTATAGTTATCGAGGAATTTGTCCAAGACAGCATGAGGCTCAATCAGATGGTCGAAGAAACTGTTCTACGTCAAACTAGCAGAATAGAAAGAGTACTGGTGGATATTTCGAGCCTCTTTGAGAAAAATAACGTGGCTGTAGCTAATCAAGTAATTCATGATCTCGAAAGAAAAGTTAAAGACCAAGCGCAGGAAATTATAAGTCTCAGTAATGAATTAAACCATAAGGAAAAGCTGCTGAAAGACTTACAAGAGCGAAAAGATGAATCAACACAAAAGATAATGGATGAAAATATCATATTGAAAGAGCGAATAAAGGTATGTATTTCATGTTAGCAAAGAAATTACAAAACTTAGTCAACGGTTAAAGAAAAATTGTAAAACAATGACAAATTCTATTGTCACATCTTCAACAAGAAGGCCATTATGTAGGAGAGCCCTTGCCGTATGATGTGTATAGAAAAGGTTAAAGTACTAAATTTAAACATGCGTAGATGACTAAGGTACTCTCTGTCCAATTTTTCTTTACCATTCTCAATTTTATACGTACCAATAAAATCATCGGTACTTCCTAGTCAACTTCCATACTAAATTAGTGAGAAAGACGAACCTACTTCTAGTATTCATTTAACTTTATTTGTAAATTGTCTAAATTACCAGTTTGACATACCGTCAATAAAATGTTGGTTATAATAGAGATATCCAAGATATTGTCAAACTGAAATCAATGTGGCCCCCTGCAGTCATGTTATAAAATTTCATATATGCAATTCACTTATTGACCTCTTTTTATCTATTTTGTTTCTTTTTATAAGTGTTTCTTAGAAAAAGATGTCTACAGCTTGCTATGTTCTAAATTACGGAAGTACTAGTAATCGCTTTCTTTTTAAATTATTTGAACTATTTAAAGAGCTACGTTTTCCGTATAAAGTAGTTATAATGAACGTTCAATAACAAACAGCTCAGAAATGATTACACAGGTAATGATTAAAACGATTCAGTCTTTATTGGCTAAAACTCACTCTCTGAAATTAATTATAACACAACTCCTACGTAGATTTTCATAATCTATAGCTATTTAACACAATACACAACATAATAAAACAATTAATTTGCCAACACATTTACTTTATCATATATGTATATATGAAAATTATACCATCATAGAGATACATAAGAATTAGTTTGTACTATTCCATTTTCAATATGTTCATACTTTGTTCTTATTTAATAAACATTATCAAATCTTTAGAATATATTTGTATCTTTGGAAACTATTGTAAGTCGATATTTTTCAGCATTGAATAGAAACGATAAGATACAAGCATTTACGATGTTATGTTGATTGTCCTCAGTGGAAAACAACATATCCAATAACTAATACTAATAATTTTGCTTTTATATCCTAGTGCGATAACTATTTGCAAATTTTGGGCATAACAGAAATATTTGCTCTTCTTCTAAAACGACTCAATTCCGCTTTATATCCGTAAATTCACTTTTAGAAAATATATACTTACAATGACAATTTAGTACAACATACCAGTGACGGTTCGTTAGTTCAATAACAGGTGAAGCAATGTCAGCAAAAACCAGCTCCCCCTCCCTTCTTAGAAAAAAATACTGTGTATGTAGCCAATAAATAGTGATTACGGTTAAAACTTACCATTGGTGAAATTACAGGTGGAACTATTTCTTGAACATAAGTTTGATTCTTCTATTTTTTAATGCGGCAAACTTATCAATGATGCCACCATAAAAAGGTTGGGTATCCAAAAATTCATTCAGCAGTACGTTTTCAATTGAAATTTTCGACAAATTTGTAAGTCTGTCCTCTTCAGTGGTACTGCGCAAATATGTCTTTATTTTTTTAAAACACGGAAAGCTACGCCCTGCAGAAGCACTGGTAGGAAATAGTCAATATTAAAGGAAACAGACTGTATGCCTCTTTAAAAACGTCACTATCCCCACAGATAGCTTTGAAAACAGATTGGGGCTCATAACTTAATTGTAGTTGCACATTAAAATTGTAGGAGTATCTAATATTTGGAAGTACAAAACTGTGTATTTTTCAAAAAAATTATATTGTGTAAGTGTGAATCTACTGCGACTCTCGTGGTGACCAGTGGGATACGTTGTTCGTGATAAAACCCTTATAAACAATTTCATAAATGTATTTCTATGTCTTTTACTATCTAAAAGATTCTTAATTATCTGTAATTACGGAAATGTCACAAAAAGTAATCACCAAGAGTGCAAATTCAAAATCATTAAATTCTTTGAAGAGGTCCTTGTATTGCCTAATTGAAGTTTGATCAGAGCTCTCATCGTTTATAACATTTAAAACTTTCGAGTTTGAAGTCCATCTTGTTGAAGCGGCGGTCGGTATTTGTCTACCCATATCCATGCCAGCTACATTAGTGCGTTTTGCAGAATGATGAAAGAATGGTGGTAAACCATTAATGGTTGCAAAAAAGACACATTTTGAAATTAAGTTGCAACTTTGCTGACTGAACGAGTGAAGCAACGTACTGCGTTGCTTCATTGGGAAGACGTAATGCGATCCCCTCTCGCTTACTGCTTACGTGTCGTTGTCATGGCAACCGCATATACAGGAAAATCAAGTTTCAGCGAATTGTAAATTGATTCACTTTCACAGCTTTCCACTCTCGTTCAATATATGAAAATATGAGCATATTAATAATTGTTTTTTATTGTAATATTATTAGTATAAATAATGCTATTTTTCTTATACGAAAGAAAGAAATTAGTTTTAATTTATTTTCCGTGCGAAAAATTTAAAAAACATGGAATAAAATGTTCACTAATTGAACAGAAATTTAACGTGAATCAGAGCTTCACTTGATTCATCATTAGAGCCGCCACTGCAACATGTAAGCTGTTAGATACGGAAATAAAAGGAATAATATATGTCTACATGGCGACAGAGAGCCATATGTATTAGAAGAAGTCACTTATTCTGGACAACTCTATATGTTCATAAATTAAATACATAATTTAAATTAAGTTACTTTTTATACATTTACAAACACTTACTTATAAATTTAGTTATTTGTATATTATAATAACATAAATTAACGGAAGAGTGATAAAGAATAATTGGATTGATGCTATGTCCTACGTTATTATTATTATTATTATTATTATTATAACATTAATATCTGATAAACTTAGATTTCTGTAATAAAATGTTGCCTTATACAGACACTTGAGGGAGAACTGCAAGCTAAGAAGAGGAAATTGTCAGACCAAGGCATGAGCTCAAAGTCGTACGAACAAAAGATAGAAGCGCTGACCAAGCACGGACATGATCTTGAAAAAGCCAAAAAGGACGCAGATACAAAAATAACTGAAATTACCAGTCATTTCAGGTCAGACATTATTTAAGATATTTAAAAAGTAGAACTTTAACGATCATATTTTTAGAACTTTACAAAACAAGGTGAAATTGATGGAGCAAAAGTGGCGCGATGAAAAGGAAGAACTGCTGAAGAGTCACAAAGGAGAGCACGCGATTTTGGAGAAGCTGACAGCGGAAAGACAGGCGCTGGATACAAGGTGGTTGCTTTCAATATCTTTGCGACTAGTGTATGATTTACTCATGCCAAATATCGTAACTTTCGTATAATTTTAGTTATGTCACACAATAAGCTTAATGTACCTACCATAATAATCATCTTTTAAATAATGTCATTTAACTGACTGTATATATCTCAATAAAAAGACATTTCGATATGCAACACTATAATATGTATAAATAGATATTTTTTCCTAAGTTTAAATTAAACACCAGACTGGACGTATCGAACCTAGGTGAGATCGATCCGCATCTCGGTGTTTAACTTAGGATTGACATGATACATTTTTTTTTGTTCAGGGTCAACTTGATGAACAACATTTTGGACGAACAGAAGAAGAGCAATGAAGCGGAACAGGAGAAGCTGCACAGGGAACTGCTGATGGCCAAGGAACAGATTGAAAAAGCTGCCGTGGAGAAGCAGATGCTGGACGATAAGATGAAAGCCCTGCAACAGGAGATCGCGTCTCTGTCACTGCAACAGCAACAAGCCGTGGATGTGATTAGGAACATGGATTCTGATGGTAAAGTAGTTTTGAAAAAAATTATAATCGATTTTATGAAACAAAGTTAATTTTACATATACTTATCTAGATAAACATATTCTTCGGTAAAAAAAAACTGGACCAGTGACAATAATTTGGCTTAGTATTAAAAAGCAACAAGTAGGAGTGAAATGATGCATTGGTACATAATATTAGAGTGTACTTGACAACTATAGATAAAACAAAAGCTTTGTTAGCTTGTCAGCAGTTTTGATAATTTCTGAATATTATCATTCAAGCAACTTTTTTATTAATCATTTGCGTTTGCTATTCATCAGGGCTTCAATTGTTAAATGTTAATTTTTGTTTATGTTCTTTACAAGATCGTGTTTGTTTACTCTTCTTTAAAAAAATCCAGAGTATAGCACCAGTTGAAAACGGACGCAGCATTGAAAAAGCTGCAAGAGCTACTTGTGCGCCTTATGCATCTTAAAATTTTAAGAAACTCAGAATTACACAAGAGCACCTGTATAGGTTGACGAAAATTAGGAACGCTCAGAGTTTTAATAAATATTCTGTTGTGGGATCGATTTTCCAATGCGATTTTTGCAGAATACAGCTTGACAGAGATGCCCGAGGAAAATGAGAGAGTAGATGGTGAAAAGACTCTTCAAGGAAGGTGGTTTGGAGTCCTACGGACAAAGGAGTTACAAATTTGCCTCTTCAACATGGAATGATTCGTTTACGGGCCGCAAAGCAATACTCACATTAATCATACCAACTATAGATGTTATATTCTTAAATGAGTGCGGTTTTGCCATCTAATCGTCAGATGACCGGGATAAACGTACAAGATAATGCAACATTTTAATGCACATTCTTCACAAATACATAATTTAGCGAAGACTATATTGGCATAGGTTAGAATTTCCAACCAAGCCTGTTCGGAGCTTATTTGCATTGGTAATGAATATTTGACTACATCTAATTACATAGAAGAGCCATATAACCTTTTGCTGATGTTGCTCTTTTATAAGCAGATGATTGCCACATCACATATTCGTTCAGAATATTGTAAAAGTATAAATTTATCGACAGATCAGGTCAGCATACAGCATGTGTCAATTTTCATTAGCCATAGGCGATTAATTCATGCAATACGTGACAACATGGCATCCCTACTTTCCTCTCCAATGCGAGCGCGACCGATACAAGCTCAAGTTATAGCAGTAACTGTTGGACTATTGACTTCGGTGTTTGTAATGCGTTCAGAAATAATATTTACGCGTTGCAAGATTTATTTTTCTTTTTCCTTTCAGTAAATGCAGAGAATTATTAAGCTGCGTTCACGCTGCATGACACAAACAAAAACGTAATTCTAATAAAATTAAAAATAAGGTAAATAAAAAAGGATTCTGAAAATAATAATAAACTAGTAGATCAGGAGATCGCGGCGGCCATTTGATGTTTCCCGTTCCAGTAATAAGACGGCTTTTATGGCAGACTAGATCGCAATGTGTTCGCAGCTAAAGATTGAATGTAAAATCTGGTGGGGAGATCGGAGAAAGTCGTTGTAATGTCGTTTGTTGCCGGGATTGGTGACGGAGAGTAGGGGTGACACACGTTGCCACATATTATTTGTATACGTATAAATCGCACGCAATCATTGAATCCCTATAGCTAATGAAATTTGACACATGCGGTATAATCCAATAGAATATGCTTTGGATATTCTACGAAAATCTTTTAGAGGACATCTAGTTGTTCTGAAATATAAATGACCTTCGCATTGATTTTCGTGAAGAGTAGTGTTATATTATTCCAATGTATACAACGAATAAAAGAAGCTGTAATAAGGGCAAGAGTGTTACTCTTTATTGATAGGATATCATAAACAGCATCAACTCAACTCATAGAAAATACGATTTTTCTAGATACGTGATTAGATTGCTTATATTTAATTTTTGGCCGTATTCTGCAACCCGCTCAAGAGTCTTAAAATCCGCTTTTCATGACTACTCGTGTATATTGCACATTTATGGCGTTGTTAACTCACGCTCTTCTCCGTTAAAGGGGATACGCCGTTAAATTGCATCTCTAACAACTAAGAGATTCAACCTATTATTCGGAAGAATCGAATTTATTTATTCATGACATATTTCCAAGCAAAATGTCGAAACACATCAGAAAGAAAAATATACTTTTGTGATTTTTAAAAAAATCTTTTAATTATTTAAAATTTGACCAAGATATACAACATATTTCTATTTAAATCTAACAAATAGATAATTATTAATCTAAAATATAAGGTCATAATGATGATTTGGAAACAAACCCAAACTAATTCAGATAAAGACTAAAGATTCGTCAAAAAGGAACAGTATAATATAATTTAATTTTAGATATTTTAAGACAAATCCATTCACCATATGTCGTACTTATCAAACTCCAAACTTTTATCTTTGTCACTTCAAAAATAATATTTAGGTTATTTTCTTACAGGAAATTTCGTCACGGAAAATGAATCGCAACTAAACACTGAAGTATTAGCATTACGCGTTTCTCTAAGAGCAGCTCAAGAACGAATAGAGACTTATACTACCGAAAAAATGCGTTTCATCGACAGCATTGAAAAGCTAAATTGCAGCGGCGACGCGAAGGAATCGCTTGGAAAAGCGCTGGTCCAAAAAGAAGAAACGATCACTCAGCTACAATATGAATGTAAAATGCTGCTACAGGAAATGGAGTCTCAGTAAGTAAGCTTATCGAGTGTGCAGTTGTACGGATGTACTTTGTCTTTCTTTCATTTGTAGAAAATTGACGATCGATCAGTTAAGAGTGGAAATTGAGAACTTGCAAGCTGGCGCTATAGTTAATAATTTCGATAACATACCTCATGATACGCAAGAGCTTCAATCGATGCTGGAGGAGGGAAAAGCTAAACTACAGAAGGCTCTTACGAAATCCTTGGAGAATGAACAAAAACTCCTTAAATATGAACATGATATGAACCAACTGAGGAAGCAGCTTAATGACATGGAGAACTTATTGAAAGTGCGAGATGGATTGATTAGCATGTTGAAAGTGAAAAAGGATGAGTTGGTGTTGGAAAATGAAAGTCTAAATAAGTATTCAGAGGAAGTTAGGCAATTACTATTTGAAGTAAGTTTAATTTTACTTTTGTAACTTAGTACGGAAATACGCTGATCATTTCTTTCACGTGCTGATTTCTAGATTTGATCAGCCTTTTTAATTAATGGTAATGAGCTTCGCATAACATTCAATAATGTCAATAGTTATGAAGAACCCATTGAAAGCTAATAGCTGTATTATTGATAAGCGTTAAATTTCCTAACCAGCTAAGTAGCTAAGTATCTTTTTATGCGTCTTTTAATTTCATAGTGATTTGGCTTGCTATTTATACCGTGACTTCAAATACTTTCCGCATTAGAGTAGGCTGTTTTAGAAGTTTTTAAGTAATCAATGTTGGTGTACATGCTAATTTTTTGAAAACCTCAAATTCTGACAGTTGTCATACTTAAATTCAAGTTATAGACGCCTATTATTATTTACATGATATAACCAAACTATTAAAATTATGCACTGTCACCAACCATTAAAAAAAAGCATGGCCGTCTCTAACGCGGAAAGTATTTGAAAGCACGGTATATCAGTTCAGATCCCACTTCAAAGATGGAAGTGAAATACTCCTTGCACCTTCTTGGTGATCGTCTCTGTAATCTTCTGCTGACTGATTTGTTTTTATTCGCTTTTCTGTTCAATCTGTAACAAATACCATCTTATCTAGTATTAAATTCCATTGGAATGGACTGAGTGAACCCCCGAGTCACCCATTTTGGATATATAAATCGCACGCTATTTTATCTTTTGAAGTTGGTAAAAAAAATATGGAACCAAACCATATTTAAGTATTAAATATAATCGGTTTACTGTAAAAAACATGTGAACTAAAAGTTGTACAAAGAATAAAAAAGACGCATGCTAAAATTTTATTTAGACTAATGAACGATATAATTCATCAAACTATGATTGAACTTTAATTCTGAAGACTGTTGATATTCAAATATTTAAAAAATCAGTGCAACCAACTTCAAACAAACTAAATTTCTAAAATTTTTTAACAAAGCATATCTCTTATTTTACGTCTTTTTGAACTTTTGTTACCTGAAAACAAAACAAATAATATGAAATACACGGTTCATATGACAGTTTGCGCATTTGTTCTTTAGAAAAATTGCCTAACGTCTCGCTTTCCAAAATTGAAAGCGTGAGCAAACATTAGGTCAATCAATTTTAGGCGGTAAAATTAAATTTAAATATTTGTCTGAAATGTGAAATCTGTACCAGATTAAATTGGATATAGACTCTTCAGATATAAATCCACAGATAAGACAACAGAATGGTAAATGTAGTAGTCACAACACATGAAAGTAAATAAGTTTGTCTAAAAAGCAAACAATGTCATAGATGTCAAAATATTTGACAATTGATAGCTAAAAGTGAATGTAACATGGTGTTATTTCTCCTTGCTGTCAACCAATAAGAAATAACTCTCACTTGGGTTTGTGCAGAATTTCGTCTCTTTCTTTTTGGAATAAGGTATAAGTTATATGCGTCGGAAATTCTTTGCTATCGTGTCAAAACGCTCAATAGAAAAATATTATTCATTTATAATATCACAAGATGCTGAAAGTACCATTACTTTGCTGTTGGAAAGAAAATGTAGTAAAGAATGCGACATACGAGGCTAAATTCTGTGGGTGCGGATTGTGGCTTAATAGAAAGGCACTCAAAAAGAATGATGACTCGAAAACTGTCAAAGAAACAATGAAAAACACAGATGATGAATCGTAGTTATTCCAATTTTTTGATGACAGCTGCGGTGCGGTTCCTATTATGAATATTTTTCGTAACTAAACTACGAATGAGAAATATGAAGTGAATTGGGGTCAATTTTGAGCACTTGCTGACACAAATTTTTGCTCATAAATGATGTGACAACTGGCAAGCAGTACTATCCATCAGATAAAGGAAAAGTGTCTAGATTTTACGTGCATTACAAGCAACGATGGATACGTAAAATGGTCAAAGCTCCATTATTTTTAGATGTTTTAAGGGATGCATATTTTAAAACTAACAAACGCGGGGTAAAAGAATTCCTCTTGTCAAGATAAAGATGTTACTAAAGAGCGGCGAAGCGACTATATTTAACAAAATTTTTACTTGCCGTGAAGTACTATTTAGAATATGAATAACATAGAATTTTGGAAATACTGCCGTATATTTCTTGAATCTATTTCATTTGGATCTGTCTATACGCTATTTCATTAAACTATCTTGACGCCACAATATTTACAGCGTCTTTTTCAACTTGTTACAGAATAATCATTATTTAAAAATTCGTTCAATCTTCCTCAAAAAACAATTCTGGGTCTACTGTTTCTACAAATACTAAATTGACATTTCTTCATATTATTGCGATTGCTGATTCAAAGTCACTTTAACTGTAGAAAAATCATGTATTTGTGTCATTTTACGTCATTCATCACATAACTATAAAATGAAATCTCCGAATTTTTGTGGACATTTTATTGCGTCTTTAATCCCTTTCTATTCCAAGTTTGAAAAACTTAAGTTTTATTAGTTCACTACTAATTACTGTGCCCAATAAAAATTAAACGACTAGCAAATCGATTTTTCTGAAATTTTTGCAAGAGATGTCACTATTAACTCAAGACTCTCTCTCCCAATTTCTAGTGATTTTCTCTATTCTAGTTCACAACGTAAAACAAAAATATTAAAGAAAAATATTACAAAAACTTATTATTACCTGTCATTATAAGGAAAAGTGTATATAGTCGAGTCTTTTTGGCAACCGACATGGCCAAAGTACGAACTAAAGACGACGATTCACTAACACTACAAATTTCGATCGGCCGGCAAAATTTCAATACAATAAAATTAAACTAATCATTTAATATTTCAGGATATATACCTTCCCATAGTAAATTACTATTACATGAAATCCAGTTACAAATTAAATATTAATAATAAAGCTATTAAATATTATTTTATCCACAATCACTATATTATACGGTCATAATTCAACTGATTAGCAACCTTTTATGGGGTCTATAAAACACTAGTGTTTTATAAATCATAAAACACGCTATAAAACACGCCATAAAACTCTCAAAATGAATTTATTTATTAAGATTTACATTGATATTCAAGCTAATAGAGAAAAGGTTATTATTCTTCTTTTGTTTTATTGGCGAAGACAAATTAACTTCAACCGTAGATGGAATTGAACTTTCACAAGAAATTTCACCGGTATGATTCATTGCAACTTGTTTCGCAGTCTCTTTCTGAATCATTTCCCCTGTTTTCAATTTATTTGATAAACAATTCTCCACGTAGCTCTCTGCGACATTAGACGACTTCCATCCACCGTGACGTTTGATGGCCATAAGATCGCCACCAGCATTGGCCAATAATGTAGCTGAAGAGCGTCTCATGCTATGACCAGTATAGGAACTAGCATCCCGTAGTTGCAAAAAAGAAGTCACTGCAGCAGGTATTCTTGACATAGTGTTGATACCCACAGATTGATTTGTACATTTTCCATCTGTATATCGTAGAAAAAATCTGCCCTGGGAAGCGATAGAAGCTGGGCGTAATTGCATATACCTACTTCCTACACATGTCCAGAAATACATAGTAACCGATCCAAGACCTCCCGATATTTTTTTAGTTAATGCGAAATTTCAATGATTTTTGAGGTGACAGCCGCTGTCAGACCGAAATGTCAGATCATTGTTTCATAAATTTCGGCGATTCTGATTATAAATAAGTGTGATTGTGGATAAAACGTTGTATTGCATACGGGTTTTAGATGCATTTTATTCACTTAAGAAAATTAAACGCTCGAGCAAGCTCTCGCGTTTAAACATTCTTGCGTGAATAATATGCTATCTAAAACCCTTATACAATAAATAACTATTTTCTATGTGTAATATTTTATAGGAGTATAACATTTGGCTATACTGTTTTAGAGGCAAGCATTGTTGACAAATTTAAAATTTTTACATGACATTTATTACAAACGTCAAAAGATAATTCTGACAAATGTCAAAAGGTGTATGATTATTATTCTTTGTCAGTCCTGAAATGGCTTTTGTAGGTTATATTACTTGACAGGTAAAATTTTGCAACATCTCAAATGTAACGCCATTTTAATTTAGTGGCGCATGTCGATTGCGAGAGCGACTCAACTATAGTAGAATCATTTCAGTAACCGACACGGTGAAAGTACGAACTACAGACCACGTTTAAATGCCACTGACCGTAATAATTTCATAATTAAGAACGTTTTTGTTTAAATATTATTATGTATTATACTAATTCATTAATATTTAAGGATAAGTATATAGATTCGGATAATAAAACTCTATTAGTACATGAAAGCCATATATACAAAGTGTGCGTTATAAGTGAAGGCATTAAATATTACTTTGCTATACCAATATATTATTTAATGCTTGTTGACAAATTTGTATTTTTTGGTGACAATTATTACGTCAAAAGATAATTATGATAAATGTGAAAATGTACATGAATATTTTTATGTATAGTTAAATCATGTTGGCGATCAACACGGCCAAAGTACGAACTAAACCCCTTATTACGTCAAAAGATAATTATGATAAATGTGAAAATGTACATGAATATTTTTATGTATAGTTAAATCGTGTTGGCGATCAATACGGCCAAAGTACGAACTAAACCCCTTTAGTTCGTACTTTGGCCGTGTTGATCGCCAACACGATTTAACTATTCATAAAAATATTCATGTACATTTTCACATTTATCATAATTATCTTTTGACGTAATAATTGTCAACAGTAAGATCATAATTGCTCAACTCTTGTCGGCAAGATTTTTATTTTGTATGAGCATTGGTTGCTTGGCAATTAAACTAGATCAAATTGACGACAAGAATTTGATCGAGTTTAATTGCCAAGCAACCAATGCTCATACAAAATAAAAATCTTGCTTGACAAGAGTTGAGAACGAATGATCTTCGGTTGGATAATTAACTTCATAGTGTTGTAGACCAATGAGACATTAAAAACAGTGTCACATGCACCAATCACAAGTTAGAAATGATTTCTTTAACTGAAAATAATGTATGCTATTTTTCTTGCCGATACCTCATTGTTTTAGCATTATTTTAGCAACCATTAATATTTAAAAAATCAAATGTCATTTTGACAAAAGTAAAAATGTCGCGCTTCGGCAACATTCCTGACGCTTCAATTAAGGAAAACATTCAAAATTCGATTCCGAGAAAGACAACTCAGTGTAGAGAAAGTGTGTGGAATCAATTTGCAGAATATTGCCAACAGCGCAAATATGAATTAAGCGAATCTTTGTCCACTGATATGATTGCAAGTATTTTAAAAGATTATGCATTTAATATGCGGAAACGTAATGGAGAAGATTATAAGGAATCGTGTGTCAAAACGCTATGGAATACAACCGCCAAGTTAGTGCAAGACTTGTATTTTAACAAATATAATAGAAGAATTGACCCATTCTCGGATATAGTCTTCAAAGATGCACGAGAAGCGAGGAACACCAAACGCAAGCAGCTGCAATCAATTCCGGAGAAACGGAAAGTAAGCGCTGAAGCATTCTCTCTTGAAGAAATTGACAAGATTATAAACAGCTTTGACGAAGATACTCCAGAAGGTCTTCAGAAAAAGTTTTTCCACATTGTTTCTTTTGAATTAGCGTGGCGCGGTGGGGAAGGAAGCAATTGTATCACGGAGTATTTTAAAGAAGAAATAGGAAAGATGGATGTGCGACAGGCAGGATTATTTATAATCCTATATTTACAAAAACTTGTCAAGGTAGGTTAACAATAACTAAAGAAATTCATTAAACTTTAAATAATATAGGTGGTGCTGAAAAATGCGCAGAGAATAAGTGGCTTACGCCTAAGAAGGAAAACATAGACCGATGTCCAGTAAGGTTATTCAACAAACTGCAAGAAAAACGTAGTCCACACATTACATCTAATAGACTATTTTTAACTGCAAATCCTCACTGGAAAACAACTGGAAAATGGTACAAAAATTCTCCTGTAGGTCACAATGAGATTGCGAAGTGGACCAAGTCCTCCGCGGTAAAAATTGGATTAGATATTAAAAAAAGGAAATTGACAAATCACTCGCATCGTTCTAGTATTGTTTCGCATTTAACAAAATCTGGAATAAATGAACAAGAATTAATTAAGATTACTGGCCACAGTAATGCATCTTCATATTGACGAGAACCACCACACCAACATCATCAACCAAATACGACACACCAACTCGAACATCATTCATCAAAATTCTAGTTCAGATTTACCTCATGTCGCATTTCCATCAACTTCAAAACAAAATAATTCTCAAGCTACGTTCACTAATTGTACTTTTAATTATATGTAATTATAATTGTTCTCATAAATAAAGTTGTTAAAAATTTGACGTATTTAACGCTTCATTCAGTTAATTATCACCAAAAAATACAAATTTGTCAACAAGCATTAAATAATATATTGGTATAGCAAAGTAATACAGTCAGTCGGGGTAACTTTGAACTACTTTCGTTCTACTACAATAAATTAAAGGAACTTTAATTATTACAAAGTAATTTAGAATTCTGAACCACTGTTCTCAGTATTCATGCATTAGCTTTCAATAAAAGAGAAAATAAAAATATCTGGTTTGTGGCTAAAAATAGTGATTATTTGTGTGTTCAATGTTACCTGGCTACTTCGGGTAACATTGAACAATGTTAGATGTCGGTCTGATTTTCCATTATATTTTTAGTTTCGAGGATTCTGAGTAACTTTGAAAGCCTATTTACGCTTCTTCAATAACTATTTCTCATTAAAATACCATCCTGAATGACACTACAGCTAAATCACAAACATAATGTGAGCCGTATATATAGGGTTGATAGGGAGCTTATATATTCAATTGAAGACACTGACATGCACGTGCTCATATAACACACACTTTTTAACAGCTGATTTCCCGCCTGTCTACTGTTTATCCCTCTCCCTCTTGACGTCAAATAAGTGTAAGAGATGGGTATATATAAAACTAATAGTTTAGAAAGGCTAAAAGCATGTCCTTATTGAAAACAAAAATAATTCATGGTTGGATCAAGTTTTGTTCAAAGTTATCTGACAATTCAAAGTTACCCCGACTGACTGTATTTAATGCCTTCATTTATAACGCACACTTCAATGTCACTACAAATTACAATCGACCGCAACAATTTCAAAACAATAATATTAAATTAAGTAATAAATATTTCAGGATATATGGCTTTGGCGTTACAAACTGATTATTACAAATGAAGTTACCTTTCTATACCTATATTTTATTCAATACTTTGCTATTCTGTGTACTACACAGTTTTAACAAATGTTAAAAGGTGTATGAATATCATTATTTATGACAGCCCTTAAATGACTTTTGTAGGTTATATTACTTGACAAATAAAATTTCTTGCTGGTTTATAACGACTTTAAGATGTTGCAATTTTATTTGTCAAGTAATAACAAATAAAATTTTGCAACATCGTAAATTTGACGTAATTATTGGCGCATGACGGTTGTCACTATTCAACCATATGACACTTCCGAAAATGCTTTTGTAGGTTATATTACTTGATAGAAAAAAATTGCAACATCTTAAAGTCGTTATAAACCAGCATTTAGCTGGTTAGCTTAAGTAGGTATGTATATTATCACAAAAAAATATTTCATGCATGTATTTGTTTCAGACAAAGGAAGAGCTGATGCAGAAAAATAAGGAGTTGGAGCAAACTAAAATCAGCTTAGAAGATAAAGGCACGTTTTGCTACAAGTTAGAAAAGAAAATTAGAGAACTGGAAACCACATTGTCGGAAACCAATGAGAAGCGTTATAAACTACAAGACACTGTCAGTTGCATGGAAAAGGAACTCCAAACCACCAAGGCGCATATTAACCAAATAGCTGAAATGCAGACACGGTACGACATCGGTATGCCTCAGTTAACTATTGACACGAAACAAAATGTTGCTCATAAGCAACAATACAATATAACTTCGTCGAACAATTCGCTACAGCAAAATAGACAAGCGCAAAAGGTAGCTGTTGTCCATAATATGAGTCGACCAGCAAGTCCAAATAAACGACAATACGCAATAACTGCTGGTATGCAAATATCACCAGATTACAAGGGAAACGTGCGAAGTACAAATATGGATCTTATACCAACTTCTAACGCGAGAAGCACCAATAACAGAATCAGACCGGTGCAACAACATAAATCTCAAAAACAACTAGAAACTCCGCACATTGGTGATAACCCTTACGTGAAGACGATGTACTATTACGTTCCGAAACGTAATATACAGAATTATGCCAACTATATGCGAAAAAATACACAAACAGCTTCAAATTCAATATATAGATGCTATAGGGCCCCAAGTTATAGGCCGTTAACGCAGAGTTTAGTTAGTTTTAATTCGGTTACTAAAATGAAAAACACTAAAAGAAACAGTTCGCCGGTCCTTCAAAGTCAAAAGAATGTTCAAATACAAACAGCAGAGACTACTAAATATAACAGTGCAACTCAAACTGTCGTTCAGAATAATAAGACGAATAACGAAAATATCCAACATGTACCTCAAAGAGATTGTTATGACCATTCTAAAGAAACTTTAGACGTGACAAAGGCACAGCTGCTGGATCCCTATAAGCTCTGTTGCGCTATGCTTTCAAGGGAACATGCCGACTTACAATCTACCAACACCGCAACTCTTGTAGAAGAAGTTGAAGAGAAAGATCGCGAAAGAAAAGATTTTATAACAGCGGTCAATAGATTATCGGAATTTGACAGTAGAGATGGTGAAGAAAAATTAGGTTTGGGTAAAGAATTTACTCCAATCGTCTTTGGTGGCGTGCGCAAATACAGAGTTTTGAATAGTGGTAGCTTGATGTGGTGCCATCCATCTAGAGAAATGCAAATAAACAATATGATTATCGCAACTGATATTAAAGCTCACATTTCACCGAGGCCGGAACCAACTTCAGATAAAACGCAAAAGATTTTAATAATTTAGTAGAACGAAATTCGCCAGTCTACTATATAATTTATTTATTAATGCCTGTAGCATGAAAATCTTTGTATTGTGAATTTTAGTAGAGGTGAAGAGTTTCAAAATATATCTTACGACACTAAATTCTAGAGATAAGTCACTCTGAAGGTTCTGTGAAATTTATTTTGGTTCGTTGAGATTTTCAAAAATATCATGGAAACTTTATTGTAAGTCGGTAAATACCTAATTGTTCTTTCTTTGTGTTTCAGGGCCAGACATAAATTTCTCAGACCTTGGTGATGGACATCTTAAAATTAAAATTACTGTGTCATAAAAAATAACAATGTGCTGTAATATATCAATATTATATTGTCTTGTTATATTTTCTAAAGTAATATATAACATTAAAAATTATTATATTCTCTTTATTTGATGCAAAACAGTTATACTTTAGTATATTTTTTTGTAATAGCTGCATTTTAGAATTTCGCGGGTGTTTTAAGTTGGTTACGAAGACGAATAGAATACAGGTAGGCTTATTCACATTTTATTGTGAAATTACTAAACAAACCGTGTATTCAAGCAGAAGATGCTCATAAAGTTGACGTACAAACATTGATTGATCAAATTGCATTTCTATTCATAGATATTGCAGTGAAATATAAGGGAGTACATACATCTCTGTATATTATTGTATTGTTTGCAGGGCAAAGGTAAACGCACTATTTAATTTGAAGAATTGTTTACTGGGATCATTCTATAAGTACTCTCTCGAAGTATCTACAAGATTTGGCACTGTTAAATTAAACTAAACAATACTATAATAAACAAAATCAGTAGGTAATTTGTGAAAGTAGTTTTTTACGATATGAGTACTGTAGATAAACTCTTACAAGAATTAACAATCGTACCTACAAGAAGTAATAAGGTAGGTATGCGAATGCAAAATTATGGCTATTTACCAAGAATTTTCCTTATGCTACATTTCAGATAACCACGTTCTTTCAACTTGAATATATTATACTAAATATGCTGTGTAAATATGTAACACATATTAAATGAAAAGGTTCGATATTTGTAGTGTCACAGGAATTTAAACAGAAAAACATCTAAAATATGCAAAACAACAGGCAAATAAGTCTGAATACTGAATACATCTGATCTCTGAGCTTGATAACTTGATATAATGAAATCATATTAGATAGGTATTTTTATATAGCTATTCCCACTTGGCAAAATCACTATATGCTCACTTGTTCTACATTAGCAAATACGTATTTTCATCCTTCTCTAAAATTGTGATTTTGCCAAGTGGGAAGTGATTTTAAGGTTACTCTGGTAGGTAGAGAACAGAATTTTATGATTAGCTGAAACAGCAGAAGTTCACCCCATTATGTTATTTATGGCTTCGGAAGTGCGAAAGAGCAAGTGACATCTATAATCAAGTAGTTAGTTATGCACTATTTAATTTTACATAATTTCCTAACTTCATCCCCTGCACTATGTCTCCATCTATAGGAACACCTGCTTACTCGATATTAAATCACACTGCATCTATATGACTAAATAATCGATTTCTTCCACATTGCCAAACATTGCTGAAATTACCAAATAATGCCGGCTGCCAACTTTTATAATTGCTCTAAAAAACTATTTTTCAGCAAAATAGATGTAACGAGAGATTCAAAAAAAGTTATCATTTAATCCTGTTACGAATTGGTTCATAACGTATTCTTCTTGTACTACTGGATTATTCACGTGAGATTAATCATTTTTATTATGTTATCAGCTATGTATAATATCCCAAGAGCATTGATAACAGTACGAAATAATTTTATCACAGTTTTTGAAAGCACGTTACTTGGTAACAGCCCGACGCCGTAGGCGGAGGGCTGTTAACCTAAAGTAACGTGCTTGAGAAGTTGTGATAAAATTATGAGTATTTATCAATGCTCGCGGGATATTCGGTAAGAAAATTTTTTGCGATTCAATGAAAATTATTTATTAAAAACACAATTATTGAAAGAACAATTCGAAAAATTATATTTCGATGATGATGTATTCGCTTCGGTTACTGAAGATGTGTTTCCACGCATACTATTGATTATTCTATTGTGATGTTCTTGATCGATATTTAAATAAGGTTTTATAGAATTTGCATTGTTGTGGCCTGTAATTTTTAACAACTGTTGTTCGTCAATTCCATTTTTAGCAAGTGTACTAACAGCAGTTGCCCTATTGGAATGATTGGTAATTTTCCTCTCTTTGGTATCCAAACCAACTGCTTCAGCAGAAGATTTTGTCCATCCGTTGATGGTATTCTTACCCAGAGGTACATTGTCGTACCACTTATCATTTTCTGTTTTCCAATGGCGATTCGGTTTTAAAAATAGTCTGTTTGTTTTGATATTTTTTCCTCTTTTCGATAATAATTTTAAAAATAATCTAACAGGGCAAACGTTGCTGTCACTATTTTGAACTAACCATTTACTAGAAGCGCAGTTCTTTGAACCTCCTTGGCAGGTCTTACTGAAAACTGGATTGTATTCGACCCTGTTAGTTGGAGAGCCATCATTGTTTTTCTCGATATGAAAATATTCAACCAAGCAAGCAACAGCCTCACCACCTCTCCATGCCAATTCCACCGCGGCGATATGATAAAATTTGCGTAGGAGACCTAGAGGGGTATTTTCATCCCAAAAGTTTATAATTTTGTTCATTTCGGTTGAACTTAATGGGACTGAACTCGTTTTACGTTTAGTGGGATCTATTTGTAAATTTTTTCGTGCTACGTCGCGTGCATTTCGGGCTTGTTTGAATGCAACACTGTTAAAGGGGTCTATCATGATATTATACTCGTTGTAATATTTTTCTTGTAGTAATTTACTTGTCACATTCCACATAGTTTTAACTGTAGCTTCCTTAAAGTCCGTGCCATCTCTCTTTTTCATATTAACTGCCCAATCTTTCAGTATTAAAGCAAGTTCTTCAATTGTACGATTTCCATCCAACTCATATTTCCTGGTGTTGCAAAAGTCTATAAATGTTTTCCATGTGTATTTTTTACTATTAATAGTATTTTTTGGTACATTTTCTTCAATGATTTTGTCAATTGACTCATTATTTTGAATACCAAAACGAGAAAGTGACATTTTGAAAAATTTTATACAATTAAATTAAATAAGCGTCAAAACCATTGCGTAGCAACCTCTTGATGACAGAAGTGAAAACTACCCTAGGGTTGTTATCAGTTAAATGATGAGTTTATTGGTTATTTTGAGACATGTGATCACAAATAGACGAATTTGATAGGATTCCATTTTAAGCAAAAAATTTTCAGTTAAATGATGAGTTTATTGGTTATTTTGAGACATGTGATCACAAATAGACGAATTTGATAGGATTCCATTTTAAGCAAAAAATTTTCCTAATAATAAACGTAAATAAAACAAAACAGACTTGTTGAACTACACTTTAATGTAGTTCAACAAGTCTGTTTTGTTTTATTTACGTTTGTAATATGGAACTACATAAAGTAAAAGCCGAATCTATTTTATTTCTAAATAATAAATGTCAATAATAAAGGAAACAAGTAATATGTAATTGCAGGGGAAGCTGTACAAAGTGCCAATTTTAAAAAAAACATTAAGTAATTGTAATAATTATTTTCACAACTTTTTTAATAAGTGTGATTAGCATCGGTAACCTAAAATATATATTCAAACAGCACAGCATTGAACAATTTGTAGCTTGAACCTTAATCCCCACTTGTACTACCCACCGCTTATACATGGGCGAGATAGGGGAATACGGTTTCATTCCGATTAGACCGACTCGTGTTTTGTCGGCTCTCGGGCACCGTATTACCTACCGGTTTCCCCGAGAACCGACAAAACACGAGTCGGTCTAGTCTGACTGAAACTGGACTGTATTCCCCTATCTCGCTCATGTACACCATCTTTTCTACCGACCGTGTTCATGCATAGGATTCCTTAATGACGTTGTGGCTTGTGGTCTCGCACGTTTATTAATGAGTCTCTTCGACGATTCTAATATAGTTCATCTTAACCTCCAACTCGAAAGCTCTTTATTATTACAATATACAACATTTGGCAACATCGGATATGTCGATCTTTTAGATTGGTGTTACGTATTCGATTACTGCGACATCTAGCTATCGCTTATGTAAAAAAAAACATTTGAGTTTATAATTTTCGAGTTAGAATTTTTAAAATAACTACTTTGTTCTTAATTTAATTGCAAAGTAAAACATTCGGTCTGTTGTATACAGTGTTGCCAGAAATGCAGAATTTTCTTCAATATGCAGAATTTTAGCCTACAGTGAGAGCTAATGAAG
This sequence comes from Amphimallon solstitiale, assembly GCA_963170755.1. NCBI lineage: Eukaryota > Metazoa > Arthropoda > Insecta > Coleoptera > Scarabaeidae > Amphimallon > Amphimallon solstitiale. Next base: position 74,889,286 of record OY720678.1, read on the forward strand.
AAAAGAAGAATATTTTACAAAAACCACTAAAATATGAAGAATTTCTTTTAAAATAATTAAATTTTCTAGATTATTTAATAATTTAATTCTTGAATTCGGTTTTAACACTGTATTATTGGTTTAAATGTAATTATTTTATTAATTTCTTATGGATTCTCACATCTCTCGGTAAGTTGGTATAACTACGACTCCAAATATTGCATCATTGACTAGAGAATCGGGATCAGATGAGTCAGTAATAGCAAATTCGGCTTCGAGATGGCGCTGGCAGTAGTAAATTAAAATTACTTCGAAGTGCTGCAGGTTGCAACTGATTTAGCGCTTTGTATAGGGGAACTGGGGAAGTCTCGAATTTTAACAGGTTATGATCGGCGTGAACTGAGAAGCGTGAAGGTGAATTTAGTTTTAGTATATTATATTTTATGCATTTGCATGTGCATTTTTTAATTATAAGTACCTAACCGTCTTTCTTAACCTACCTACTTCAGAACTTAGTCAGTTAGTTATTTTCATTGGCAGTTTTTTTTTGTTATTTAATGAAGAAATGACATTTTACAATATTTTACATCCCTGTAGAAATATGAAGAATTTTTGAGGTTAAATTGAAGAAAAATGGTATAAAGAATCTGGCAACATTGGTTGCATATATTAGGTTTATTAGTCTATATTAATATATGTACAAATAAATGAAATAATTTAAAACTATTTACAATATCCATTCCTGAATTAAACATTATAAAAGATGTATAAAAAATAAGTTGAATCTTGTTAAGAGATACATAGATTAGTCACTTTCACTTCCTGAATAAGCCCCTAATAATGAAAGTCCATTTGGTTTGGGTGTTTCAACTTCCGTAGTTGTTTGCGAACTGGTTATTGCAGCACTTGAACTTGATGTTTCACTGACAGAACTTTCATTTTTATGACTAGGTTTAGTTAGTTTAACCAGTCCACTTAATAACTTTTTCTTTGATGTAATTCCTATATTAGGTTTCGGCTTGATGTCTTTTTCCACAGTTTCTATCACATCTGATGTTAATTTCGAGCATTTTGATATTGATTCATCACCAACGTCATCTACAACTTCCTCTTCTAATATTATTTTTCTTTTATTTTGAAATTTGACAGTTCTAAAAATAAAAAGTAAATACATATTAACCTTAATACAAAAGTAATAAACCATTTTAAACTTACTTTATGTATTCTTCATCTAATTCACGCATCTTCTCTTCTCTTTCTCTGTCAGTTAACTTAGTATCATATGCTAATAACATACTGTCATAATCAACTGCTCGTTGTCTTCGATTTAAGTCCTTTAATTCCTCGAGTGATTCAAGTAGCTCTATTTCATTTTTAGATTGTTTTGTTCTATTTTCAAGCAACTTCATTGGATTATTGGCTTCCTCTTCCTTTAACTCCTCTTCCTCACGTAAAGCTTGTTCTTCTGCCAACTTTAGGGCCATAAAATTTCTAGTTGCACCTGCTTCAATTTCATAATCTGTATTTTTTGGATCTGTTTTAAAAGAAATTTCTTGAAGGCATCTAGTGCACTAGAGAAAGATAAACATCGTAAATTAATACATGTGTGTTTGCTTGCAAAAGTTATAAATACTGTTTAAGACAAATTTAAACAATAGGACATACTTTTATGTAAAACCGATATATTCTAATACCAAGATAATCTTCATTTTCAACATCTTCCTTACGTGCATTAAATTTTTTTCCTTTATATATGTACTCTCCACAAGTAGCACATCTCATATTAAAGGGGGCCATCAATCGTACCGTATACTGCCTATTTTTAGGCAATTTCATACGAGGTATTTTAGATGGATCAAAATCAGGGGGATAATATTTCTGTAAAAAAAATGCAAATGGAATATAGTAAAACTAATAAATCTCCTGTGTTCCTACTTACATTTAACACTTTTCTTTCCGACATGTTGACTTTCTTTTATTAGATATCAAGTAATAGAATTTAATTTATAAAATATGCTACTTAACCTGACTTAAATACAAAACGTTACGTCAAACCACAGTCAAACATAAACATATGTGAAATGCCTTAGAAAACAGCTGACCAAATGTACCTAACTGTAAATAAATGATTTCGTAACTTAACTCATAGATGTCGAGGTAGTCCCTCAAATTGCGTCTCGTGTTCTATGTTCGTGATCCTGAATACTGGACAATGATATTGAACAATGCCGATAACTAGCATTGAACTTATTACATTGAACTTGTGTTAAGTTTAACATTAGACATTGCGCATGTAGCTAGTGTACTTACGTACACTCTTTCAAGCAATTTCAAATGAAATTAAAGCTAATGTAAATGTTAAAGAGGCATGTATTTGAAAGTTATATATCGTTGTGTAAGGTGAATCTGTCTAATATTGAATTTTTTAGACTGTTATATTATTTAGTAGTTATTAGATCTTAATTTATAATGTGAATTGAACTAGATATTCAACTCTATGAATAAATATTTTTTTATATTAAATAAAATTGTGTTTATTGATTTCCTTTTGCGGATGTAATCTGTTTCCTTTCAAATAATCATATTTTTATTTAAAAATAACTAGGCAACGTTTCGGTTAACTCCATCATCTTCAAATAGGTTTCTATTACTTCTACTGGCTCTTTCAATTTTCAATTGCGTTTTGTGTTGTCCTTGTTGTTTGTTTTATCTTATTGGTAGATCTACTCACCCCACTTTGATTGGGGCGGTGTAATCATTTGTGGGTGGAGCAAAACTAACCGGCCAATAAGAGATGAATGGTATGTAAGTAATGCATCAAAAGTCGTTTTATTTAAACAATAACTACTTTTTATATCAATATTTTGTAACAAATGAAACAATAAATTATAAATCGTAGTTTTGAAAAGAGTATTTATTTCTGCGTCTTAAGGTATCATGGGAAAATACTTGTATAGGTATATCACATTTATGCCTACCTATATACCTACTTAAATGACGTCAGAAAGTAAGGTAGGTACTATTACAAAATCAGACAAAATATTTTCAGACAGCTGTTCATTGTTTATGGAATAATAAATATTACAAGCTAAAAAACTACATATCTAACAAAATTAACGAGGTACTTCTGTCTAAATAATTTTTATTCGTGATTGTATAAAAATAATATGGAAAAGAATCTCACTGGCAAAAGTTAATATCAAAAAAATAAAATGTCAAATTTGATAATTATATTGAATTTAACCAGGGTCGTAAATTAAACTATGTTATAGAATTCAAATCAATTGTACACTATACTGCCTATTTTTACTTTTTAGGCAATTTCATGAGAGGTATTTTAGATGGATCAAAATCAGGGTGATAATATTTCTGTAAAAAAAAAAAATGCAAATGGAAAATAGTAAAATATCAAAGTTCCTGTGTTCTTACTTACGTTTAACACACTTTTCTTTCCGACATGTTGACGGTCCTTTATTATAGATATATCAAGTTTTGAAATGTAGTACGTTCGAAATCAACTGATCAAATGTATTGTGAATAAATGGCTTCGTAACTTCACTCATAGATGTCGAGGTAGTTGCCCAAATTTCGTGTGGTATTCATGTGTCGTGATCCTGAATACTGGACAATGATATTGAACAATGTCGATGACTAACATTGAACCTATTACATTGAACTTGTGTAAGGTTTATGTTACTTATATTAGTTTAGACATCGCGCTAGAAAATCATGTAGCTAGTGTAACTAGTGTTTCATGCAATTTTATATGAAATTAAAGTTAATGCATTTGGAATTACATACCTAGGTATATCGTTATGTAAGGTGTACGTATGTTGAATATTTATCATTTTCATATTATTTACTACCTATGTTAGATATTATTTTATAATGTGAAATAAACCACATATTCAATTCCATGAATAAAATGTTTTTTGTAATATATAAAAATATGTTTATTGATTTCCCTATGCGGATATAACCTACTTCCTTTCGAATATCTTCATTTAAAAATAACTAGGCAACGTTTCAGTTAACTCACTCATCATCTTCAAATAGGCCTCTATTACTTTTACTGGCTCTTTCAATAGTGATTGGCGTTGTCCTTGTTGTTTGTTTTACCTTATTGGCAGATGAACTCGCCCCACTTTGATCGGGGGCGGTGTAACACATGTGGGTGGAGCAAATATAACCGGCCAATAAGAGATGAATGCCGTATTAGTAATGCACCAAAAATCCTTTTTTTAAACAATAATTAACTTTAAATCAATATTTCATAACATGATACATATAGCACCATAAAATATAAGTTTGACTATTAATTTACTTAAGAAAATAGCATATTCTGCGTCTTAAGAGATCATGGCAAATTGTATTCGCATTTATTTTCTACTGTAAATTCCAATTAGATAATAAGTCAAATTAAAAAATAATCAGGCGAATTTGACACTAGATTTAGGTGCCGTTATCTATTTAAATGATAAAAAAGTATTGAAAAACCTAGAAAAGTGTCAAAGAAGAATCTTAAGAAAAGAGAAAACACATTATGTAGCTTGAGATCAGTTAAAAAAATATCTATGCAAAAATAGGCGTTGTCAGGGCGCTTGTGGAAGAACATGCACAGAACAAGAACGGCACGATATTTTTGAACAATATTGGTATTTCTGTAATCATCAGAGACAGATAAATTGGCTTTTATATTGTACCTATTAAAGAAAGAGAAGTTAAATTTAATGAAGACTAATGAATTTTTCCATATTCATTCAGCAGAAGGAATCGAATTTTCAAATACCTACTTCATTACCCGGAATTGAAATGAAAATTAAGTCAGCAGTTTATTTTGAAACGTTTTGCCTTCCACTATTTGTGAATCTAGGAAACATGTATTCAAGTTTACTCAAACAGAAGAAAACCATATGCGGGACAAGGAAGAGTGCAAACAGCTATTCCTTTCAGATCAAAATATCGCAAGAGAAAACACTAGTTTTGTCTGCACAAGTTTTGTTCTCAACAAAGTCTGCAATGCCTCTTGGCAACAACATTGCTATATTATTAACGTAAATACAGCCTTTACAATGAAACAGTTAACGAAAGTGGGATCAGAAACATTTAAGTATTGGTACTTGCGGGGAGAGACATACGTAATCGTTTCACAAATAAGATCTCCACCATTACACATACATATTTGCATGCGCTACAATTGAATGATTTATATGTAAAAGAGTTGTTTGGGCACCATCAGACTGGCCAACAATAATACGTAATGATAGGTCGAACCTTACACATTTTCAAGTTGTCAATTGTCAAGTTGTTATGAAATATTCTGATTTTATGTTTTGTGAAACTATGACCTAAAATTTGTTGCCCAGCACTTTTATCAAAACTATGGATGGTATGCAATTTCAAATAATCCAAGTGAAAACTGCTTTTTTGAACAAAGGCAAGTCAGGTATTCCTTTTCCAACACCTCCGAAAAACTGATGTTGCCCATGTCTTGTGCATCAAGGAAAGTTTCGTGACTAGAATGCCTGAAAATATGTACCCTCATCCTTGGGAAATTTTCTTGTTGAAAGTTTCGAATCTTATAAAACTCTGTAATAAACATGTTGTAATAAACAATTTGTCAATGAATGTAGAAGTTTGAAGTAAATAGTGACATTACTGATACATTGGCTGCGAAGGATTTGGAAGACCAGAGTGATATACAGGCTGTCCAGACCATGCGAGGACGGAAGATTACGGCTTTATTATTAAAGTTAAAGAAAAGTGTTTTAGACAAAAGTTGTAGCCACTCCTAAAATACACATTCTAAAATTATTTTCAACTATACAGAGTGTTGCGTAAGTGAGTGACGATACAAACTTGTGTTCTTTTAAATGGAACACCCCATATATTTTGGCATATTTAGATGCTACTCTTAAAAAGAAGGACACGGATATAAACATGTGTAGGGGTATCTCTTACCGTTGTAGCTATATTCGCAATTTTGTGTCTCAACATGTCCAACTTTGTGGAGACTCCGAGACGAAACCTGAAAGAATTTTTGAGATCTGTATAGGCAAGAAGTTTTCCACTTTCGTCAAGTTTAATAATCTATAATCAATTTATTTATTTTTAAATAAATGAATTTGCAGGAATAACAAACGCAAAATTAACATTTACGCTTTTTGTTTAAATAGAACACCCTGTATATTTTTCTTCTAAAGTACAGTATTTTTTATAAGCTTTTTAATGATACCATATTTTCCCTATTCACACTTAGTATTTTATAACTTATTAACTCTTACTGTTAATAGATTCTCAATTTAAACGAAAAGAAAAAGAATATAAGTTGCTGTCAGCTTTAATTATTAATAACAACAAATTACTACAACATATTGAAAAACAAAAAATAATATTTATTAGATTAATGCAAAATCTTAAATAAATAAATAAAATGCAAAATTATAACATATTTATAGCAGATGCTCAAAAATTCCACCGTCTTATTGAATGCACAATTCGAGGCGGGGGCGAAAATTGTTTTTAACATCAGTTAGCGTTTGCTGTCCATTGTTTTCAAAAATGGCTATTATACGTTGTTTCATGTCATTAGGTGTGGTTGGAATGTTTCGATAAACCTGTTCTTTAACATGTCCCCAAAGAAAAAAATCAATAGGGGTTAAATCTGGAGACCTTGAAGGCCAAGCTATAAGACCCTCCCGACCAATCCATCGTTCTTCACACCAGTTATTTTAAAAAAAAATTACACTTCTATGAAAATGTGGTGGAGCTCCATCATGCTGATACCACATTATTCTTCGTGTATGGAGATCGACATTTTCCAATAAATTAGGTAACTGATGTCTTAAAAAATGTTCGTATATGGTTCCTGTTACCGTTGCTTCAAAGAAATAAGGACCTACAACTTGTAAATTAATTATGCCACCCCATACATTAATTGACCATTGATGTTAAAAGTCAATTTGTCTGACCCAATGGAGATTTTCTGTTGCATAATAATGCATATTATGTCTATTAACTAAACCGGTACTTTTGAAAGTAGCTTCGTCACTAAATAAAATCGAAGATTGAAAATTCGGGTCCAAATTCATTTTGTTTAACATAATGTTGCAAAAACTTAAACGATTTACAAAATCATTTCCACGAAGGTCCTGATGTAATGACATATGGTAGGGATGGTACTTATTTTTCTGTATGATGCAATTGATAGTACGCCTGCTTATTCCAGTCTGGATATTCAAATTTCGTGTACTTACTTGAGGATTTTCTTCCAACGATAGCAAAATATTTAATTCATTTTCCTCATTAGTAACCCTGCGATTTTTAATCTCCTTTTTGGAATAACCAATACTTCCAGATGCTTCAAAACGTTCTTTTAATTTTTGAAATGCTTCGATTCTAGGAGGTCTTGCATTTGGATAACGTTGACAGTAAATCCTATTGACTAATAAACAGTTTCTTTTGCTCTCACCCAATGCGTAAATCATATTTACCATTTCATCTTTCGAGAAATTCATCGTAAAAGTAAATACAATTATCAGCGTTATTTTGTAAATACAACGTAACTAATGACAGATATAAAATTCAGATATTATTTTAATTAAAAATGCACAGCTGACTACGATTTTTTTTGTTTAAATTTAGAATCTATTAATAATAAGAGTTAATAAGTTATAAAATACTAAGTGTGGATAGGGAAAACATGGTATCATTAAAAAGCTTATAAAAAATACTGTACTTCAGAAGAAAAATATACAGGGTGTTCTATTTAAAAAAAAGCGTAAATGTTAATTTTGCGTTTGTTATTCCTGCAAATTCATTTATTGCAAAATAAATAAATTGATTATAGATTATTAAACTTGACGAAAGTGGAAAACTTCTTGCCTATACAGATCTCAAAAATTCTTTCTGGTTTCGTCTCGGAGTCTCCACAAAGTTGGACATGTTGAGACACAAAATTGCGAATAAAGCTACAAGGGTAAGAGTTACACCTACACATGTTATATCCATGTCCTTCCTTTTAAGAGTAGCATCTAAATATGCCAAAATATATGGGGTGTTCCATTTAAAATGAAACAAAAGTTTGTATCGTCACTCACTTACGCAACACTCTGTATAGTTGAAAATAATTTTAAAATGTGTATTTTAGGAGTGGCTACAACTTTTGTCTAAAACACTTTTCCTTAAGTTTAATAATAAAGCCGTAATCTTCCGTCCTCGCATGGTCTGGACACCTGTATACAGGGTATATCACGTAAGGCGGCTATTAGAAGTTTTATGGGATCCATAAACAGTGTAAACTCGACATTTGGGATTGAGTACTTACTTTATAAGGTGTATTATTCTAAAATATTTTCAAGTAGAACTGACTTCCGGTTACAGCGGAAGTAGATACAAGTTTATTATTTTAAATGGAACTGTATATTTTTTTTCGATTCATTCAATTCTACATGTAATTATGAAACAATTTGCATTATAGTTCCCTAACTCTAAATTCAACTATTTTTGAGATAATTGCATTTTTGTTAAAATTTTTGCATTTGCATAACTTAAAATAAAATTTGCTATTTAAGAAGTCAGAAAAGAATAAGGTACTATATTTTCAGGGATCAAACTACAAGGACATTGGTGCCGATTAGCATTATATTTTGGATCTACTTTTATACAGGGTGTTTCAAAATTAATTGCTAATATGGATATCTTCAAACATACGGAACTCCTTTTTTTTAAATAGAACATGGTATTTTTTATTACTGGATTGAATGAAACTTCAAATTCTGCGTCAATAAATATTAATGTATAATATGTCTATTTTTCCTAGTTTTTGAAATATTCACGATTATTTGTTTTAGTTGCATAATAACCGCTAATAAATTTTGAATTCGCATAGTGTGCCAGGGAAATGACAAATTCTTGTCATAGTTGTCGAGCAGTTGTCGCTTAAGGACCAATGCGATAATGATGATATCATAACGTGTAATACGTACATACATAGAGATGATTGATTATACATACATATTTTAAAAAGCTGCACATGACAAATTGATTTCTCCTAAATAAATTAAAACAAAACACTTGCAAAAAGTAATTTAATATACAGAAATAAAAAAAAACATTTTTTTAAACAACAAAACAAAACATACAGATTATAAAATGTGCTCGATGTGTTGACCATTATTTCCTAAACATCGAGTAATTCTTTTGTGAAGTTCAGTAGTCGTAGCAGTGATAATAATTTCGCCACTAATGTTGGTTAAAGACGCTTCTATTCGATTAAGTAATTCTTGGCGTGATTCTACTGGACGCGAATACGCTTGATTTTTTACGTATCCCCATAAAAAATAATCCAGAGGCGTTAGATCTGGAGATCTAGGTGGCCATTCCACGGTCCATTGGTCCCTATCCAACGATCATCGAATAAGTTCATTAACTGTGTATTAACGGGCCAAGAAGAATGTGCTGGGGCACCATCTAGTTGGAACCAACACTCTCTAAACTCAAGTAGAGGTAGGTCGTCTAAAAATGGTATTACTACCTCGTCCAAAATATTAAGATATCTATTTGTATTCAAATTTTCTTCGTTAATATGGAAGCATAATTGATTGTATTTCATCATCACAAATACCTTAACAGCAAACGAAAGTTTAAAGTTTGCTTCACAGACAACATGTGAATTCTCTTTCGCCCAATAATGCAAATTTTTTCGGTTTATCACTCCTTCTCGGCTAAATTTCGATTCGTCGGTCCAAATTATTTTTCTCAAAAAACTTTCGTCTTCTTGCATTTTTGTTAACATAAACTCACAAAACTCTACTCTTCTGTCGGTATCTCCAGGGTGTAATGCTTGAACTAATTTTGCGTTGAATAGACCCTTTAGATCTAGATCAATTGATGCTGCTGCAATTGAGCTGTTAGGATAAGCATTGAAATAACATTTATTTCATTTGCGTCCTCGTTTGTGACAGGTTTTAAGCGATTTCTTTTACTACTTTTTATTCGTCCATGGCGCCGAAAGTTGGATGTAATCCTTTTAAATTTCTTCGAATTTATCGATGGCAAGTGTGGATACCTTTCATTAAATATTCGGCAAGTTCTTTCGATAATCCTTTGACATTCGCCGTGGATATAAAATAGGTTTAAAATATCGTTGTTTGTATAATTTTCGTTATCATTGTCCATGATGACAGTAATTCGCACACTAAATGACAGCGGCTTCACAACTACCTATGTTTGTCATTTCCCTGGCACACTATGCGAATTCAAAATTTATTAGCGGTTCTTATGCAACTAAAACAAATAATCGTGAATATTTCAAAAACTAGGAAAAATAGACATATTATACATTAATATTTATTGACGCAGAATTTGAAGTTTCATTCAATCCAGTAATAAAAAATACCATGTTCTATTTAAAAAAAAGGAGTTCCGTATGTTTGAAGATATCCATATTAGCAATTAATTTTGAAACACCCTGTATAAAAGTAGATCCAAAATATAATGCTAATCGGCACAAATGTCCTTGTAGTTTGATCCCTGAAAATATAGCACTTTATTCTTTTCTGACTTCTTAAATAGCAAATTTTATTTTAAGTTATGTAAATGCAAAAATTTTAACAAAAATGCAATTATCTCAAAAATAGTTGAATTTAGAGTTAGGGAACTATAATGCAAATTGTTTCATAATTACATGTAGAATTGAATGAATCGAAAAAAAATATACAGTTCCATTTAAAATAAGAAACTTGTATCTACTTCCGCTGTAACCGGAAGTCAGTTCTACTTGAAAATATTTTAGAATAATACGCCTTATAAAGTAAGTACTCAATCCCAAATGTCGAGTTTACACTGTTTATGGATCCCATAAAACTTCTAATAGCCGCCTTACGTGATATACCCTGTATAAGTTTCATAAAAATTTTATTTTTGTCCTAATAAATATTTTTGAATAAAGATAATTTTGTTTTGAACGAGGTTGGTTACGTTATGTTTTTATTCAAAGATTTGATACCCACAAGACATCTCATGTATATCTTAAGCGACAAATACATATAAAAAAGTCTGAAATTGTTACTACGTATGCAATAATATTCAATGGAAATATCAAAATCTACTTGCTCAATTTGAAGATTTTTCAGCAATTCAAATTCAGTCCTACCACTTTTGGTAGTTCTGGAATTTAAAATAAAACTAGTTTTCTTTTACAAATATAAATATATGTATGTCCGAATGAGTAGTATACCTTCCACTAACTATCTGTTGTATGTTGTACAAAAGGATGCACATTATTATAACAAATTCTTTTTGTGATAGTATTCATTAAATAAGCATAGTTATATATTATACTTACATCTGAAGTTTCTTTTACTTACGAATATAGCGAAAAAACAAATTCCTCTCAGTGGCAATATTTTCAAGAAATGTACAATAAAATGTTCGATTCCATTATAAAAGATTTATTTACTTAATTGATTGCCGCAGTGCACAGAATGCTATTGTATAGTAATTCATGTGCATCAAACCGTTTTATTTAATGCGAAATTAAATCAAATGAGGGTATTTAAATTCCATAAATGCATGAACACGGTTTCCTTTATACTGCCTTATCGTACGCAACATATTTTATCTATTTTTTCCCATAATGAACTCATATACATTTTCTAATTCTTTCTCTTGCAGGGACTTCTCCGTTTAAATTAGTAGATACTTTTACTTCAATAAAATAGATGTCTCTATATTTCATCTGACATATGTTTAAAATAAATTCGTATTGCAATTAAGTAGGTCATGGAAATATATAACGTGTTCGAGATAATTCCTGCAGTTTTTCTACTTTAAACTTTTGTAGGTTATAGCAAAGAATATTACCTTACGGTAAAGAAGCGACACTGTGATATCATTTTCAAAACGCTCCAATGCGCATGTATATTCTCAAAATGGCCGTTAACTGTTGCTAGACGTCAGCTGTTTGTTTTGTGCGGTATAAACAAATTATAGTAGCGTTTTTTGAAGTAAATTGAAAATTTGTTGACTTGTTAATGTATTGATCATTGGTTAGTTGTGGTGGAAAATCTTGAAAATGTAAGCTTTTTTTACTTTCCGGGAGATATAAACAGGTAAACATTAATATCTTTTTTGTAATATTCTTTTGGAAATTATGGAATTAGTTTTTTCGTACAAAGAATTGCACTAATGTACATACCTACTTAAAGTTTATTACAATATTTTTCTTTTTATCAGGCGTTTTGAATGGATTCAAACCTGCAGTCGTCCAGATTTAATAGGGAAAGACGAATAGTTTTTAAAACAAACAAGAGTAGGGGAAGGTCGGGTAGTATCGGACAGCGGGCGGTATCGGACAGAAGCAGTTTTCGTAATATGCGGCATTTGGCAGCACCTGTCACGCAGTCAGTGTAACGACTGAAGCGAACTAGCCGGGCTCTCGCCATCTTGGATTGCTCTTGCACACGCTTTGATTTGTGCTCCGTGTTTTTTGATTTATTGGTGGTGTTTCTGTGCACGAAAATAGTTTTGCAAAGCTGCAACTTCTCTCATAGTAAGTGTATTTAGTTGTAATTGCTTTCAGACCAGTTATTATACTTTATATTATGTAAATTGAGCATTTAGGTTTATTCGTATTGTTGATAGCTGAAGGAGAGCTGTTCGAACTTTTCATGTTTGTCGGCTGGTATCGGACAAGATACAATCGGGTGGTATCGGACAACACGTTGGTCGCTAAACTGCAAGATTTATCAAAGCTTTCTGTTTTTTTCAGGAAATCATGGGGAAAATACGAGGAAAATGGGATGAAGCAAGTATGAAATCGGCCATAGAAAAAGTGATGTTGAAGCAAATGACCATACGAACTGCAAGCACTAAGTTTGGTGTGCCGAGGAGCACGTTAGGTGATCGTGTTAAAATACTTTTAAAGGGTGGAGAGATAACGCCTAAGCCTTGTTGCTCAAATAACAAAGGAGTGTTTCAGAAAACGTTTACTGATGAACAAGAGGAAATATTGTATGAACATGTGAAGGCTTTGGACGCTCAGCAGATGCCACTAAGCAGAAATGAGTTCCTAAAACTAGCCTACAACCTTGCCGAGAGGCTAAATGTGTGTCACCGCTTTAATAAAGAGAAATGTATGGCGGGAAAAGATTTTTATTACGAGTTTATGAACCGTCACAAGGACTTAAGCCTGAGGACAGCCGAGTCAACAAGCTTACAGCGTGCTGTTGGTTTCAGCAAGGACAAAGTCGACCGATTCTTTGACCAGCTAACTAAGCTTATGGACAAACACAAATGCAATCCAACCCGTATCTTTAATGCGAACGAAATTGGAGTATCATGTGTACACAACAATAACTTGAAGGTCATGTCTGTAAAAGGTAAAAAACAAGTGGGAAAATTGACATCTGCAGAGAGGGGCAGAAACGTGACTGCACTTTTAGCCACCAATGCAACAGGGGACCAGTTTATTCCGCCTTTGTTTGTTTTCCCACGTGTAAGGATTGATAATGACTTGAAAAAAGATGCTCCTCACGGCAGCATTTTTGATGGGCAAGTGAGCGGGTGGATCACTAAGGAGGGTTTCTTGAAATGGTTAAAAGCATTTATTGAGCGGGTTAACCCTACTGAAAAGAGTCCTGTCTTGCTAATCATAGACGGACACTCTAGCCACAAGGATCTCGATGTGATCCTTTACGCTAAAGAAAATCACATTCACATGCTGAGCCTCCCACCACACACTTCCCACAAGATCGAACCATTAGATCGGTCAATTATGAAACCATTAAAAATGCCTACTATGAAGCCTGTGGAGTTTGGATGAGGAAGTACCCGAACATGAAGATAACTCTGAAAGACATAGCTGGGCTGGTAAATACTGCTTTTTCCCGAATCTGCAGGATGGAGTTGGCGCAATCTGGATTCCAATGTACAGGAATTTACCCTCTGAATCGGAATGTATTTTCAGATCTTGACTTTGCAGCATCACTCAGTAATAAATCACAGGAGGGCGAAGAAATGGCAACAGCTCTCGGTCAGATTGCAACTACTGCTGACCTTGATGATCTTCATCTGTCACCTGATGCTTCAAGCTTGCCGAATGGCCCTCTAGCCGATCAAACCCCACCGCTCGATCAGTGTACAGAACCTTGGCCCTCTAGTTCTTCCGACATGCCTGTGACCTCAAACCAAACATATGGTGAGAGCAAAGAAAAAACTAATTTAGACTCGTCAAGAACTCAATGCATCTTGGAAAATATATCTCCGTTACCAAGCACCTCAAATGGGAAGTATAAAATAAGAGACCATCGCAGTGAGAAAAGTGAAATACTGACATCTACGCCCTACAAAGACCAACTTGTTGCGAAAAAGACCCTTCATGAAGAAAAGAAAGCCAAAGCTGAAGCGAAAAGAGCTAAAATAGAGGAAAAAAGACAAAAAAGGCAGAGGAACAGAAGCTAAAGGGGATGAAAAGACAAATGAAGAAAGAGAAAGTAGACGGATCCGCAAATACTGCACAGAAAAGTAAAAAGATTCAGCCCCAAAAAAGGAATCTGCCTTCCAATTCAGCAAAATTGAACGTGAAAAAATTCCTCAAGTTCGACGACGGCGCGGCTTTTTCGTCATCTTCAGACACAAATTGCATCATCTGTGGAGAGTCTTTCGACGAAGATTGGATCCAATGCAATACTTGCAAAGGGTGGGCCCATGAGAAATGTGCCAATCTTGAGGACCATCTATTTTATTATTGTGACATGTGTAAGACAAAAAGTGATAATTAATTTTGAAATAGGTACCTATAGTTTTAAGGATTTTATATACCTGTACATTACATATTTTTACACCTAATATAATATAAGTTCTGTCAGTAAACAGTTATGTAATCAATTGTTTGATTCCTTGCCGGCAAAACCTATTTTCAGTAGTTTTACATTTGTCCGATACCACCCTTCAATTTTTGAAAAGGTAATATTGCAAAGGTTTTAACTTTTGTAAAAAATGTACTATTATTATCATTATTTTTTTATTGTGTTTTAACCCTTTGCGCATAACATATTAAGGTATTAATTTATATATTAGGTTATAAGATATCACAATCCTTACATCAGATAGGTCGAAGAAAGCTAAGGTGGCCGATACCACCCGACCTTCCCCTATGCACGAAACATTTTGAAGCACATATGTTTCTGAATGATTTGAAGAATCGACAACAATGCCATGCAAAACCAACACAGTACTTACCAGCAGATGAAAATGTCCGCCCATTGTAAGTTTAAAATGAAGACTCACTATCATCGAATTGCATTTTTTTTGTTAATAGACTAACAGAGGAAGCAAATCCTGAGACCTACCTTGCTCATTCTGGTCTAGTTCACCGTAAGTTTAAGATCAAACTTATCCTTCATACAATAATTGTATCCTTTTTTGTTTATAGAGTAACTACGAGAGGAAGTCCTGTGGCTACTCAAACACATAAAAAGTTGTCTTTCAGTACACCCCGAAAAAGAAAGTTAAGGTTTGAACTGAAAATTAAATTATGTTTGCGGATATTTTATGAAAAAGTGTTTGGAAAACATACATGTAATAAATGTTCACAATATGGTAGGTACATTAAGGAATTAAGTGCAAGCACAATTATGTGCCATTTAAATGCCTAGGAAACCAAAGAAAAATCAACATTTTGCAATTTATGTATACCTACCTTGGATTTTGTAGAGTATATCAGAGAAATTGTGTTTGGTGCAACATTTTTAAACCTTTACAATTACAGATAATGTTGGATTAAATTTCATTAAAGTGCTTGAACAAATTCCTTTTTGAATGCCATGTGAAGACTTCCCCAGGTTGTACTTAATGAAATTATTTTGTAAGTTAAAATTTTTTTATACTCTCAAAAGAGCTAATGCAGATTTTAAAAGAACACCTGGGAAGTCGACAAAAATAATTACTATTTCTAGTTTGTAGTTGTAGTTATTTTTATATCAAATTATTTTATTGTTATATATAATTGGTGTTAAATATATATGTTTGTTTATGAATTATATTATTAAAGAATTCTGTTTATTACGTGTAAATTTTGTCTCTTAATTGTCCTCTTCAAAACATTCCAAACAAAATATTTACAAAAGTATTATTTGGATATCCACGTATAATAATTGCCGAATAACTACTGTTTAAATATGATAATAATTTATTTTGGCAATATTCGGCAGTTCTACGCCAATGGACTGAAAGGCGCGCCACTGAATTAGTAGTTTCAAAATGGCCGAAGGTCGTTGAAAAGTAAACTGAGTTTTCTTATGGACTGTCGCTTCTTTACCGTAAGGGTAATATTCTTTGGTTATAGGTACAGTGACGTAGTTAGTCCTAAATGGGGGGGGGGGTGTTTTGCTTAAGTGCGGCAATGCCCAAAAGGAGTGTAAAGTTTTTTTTACAAAATAAAAAAAAACTCGTACGAGGGGTCATTTTTATATTTCCGGACTAGGCATGAAAACAAAGTTTCGAACAGCAATAAAAATTTATTTTTCAATATAGCCCCATTGCTTTTGGATGCAAGTATTACATCGTTTTAATAACAATAATCCATTATAAAAAAATTCCTTTGGTTTGTCTGCAAAATAACTTTCAACAGCCGCTATAAGTTCGTCATCGTCCATAAATTTTGTTCGCCTTAACTTTAGAGATTACGAAACAAAAAATAGTGGCATGGAGCGAGATCTGGACTATAAGACTTTTGCGAGTCTTGATTTGTGGACTTTAATAGAATGTGTTACCGTACTATCCTTATTATTATTTACTTTATTTGTTATAGCTTTTATATAAAAAAAAAGCTCCCTTCTACAGCTCTGATTTAAATCTTACGTTTTTGAAGAATAGCAAAAGTACAAACTAAACATAATCTTTACAATTAATACTATTTGACGTTTAACAAAATGTACCTATACAATGCCAGATACGGAATTCCAATCATAGGATATATACAGCGTGTTTCAAAATGAACTTCATCTTCGTAGGTACTGATTAACTAGTACTTGCAAATTATAGTAAGCCATTTGCTTTTTATTTAAAAGTAATTATTTATCTAATGTCATGTTGACATTTGTCATTTTATTTTTTCTGACAAATAAGTTAAGTGCTACAGGATATGTGTTAAAAGGCAAAAATTCACGTAGACCACGCACACAGCAAAATATTGTTGACCACGTATAAAACCTTGTTGGCGAAACCCATATACATCAGTTCGTCGTTCATTACTTCAAACGAACGTATCTTCTAGTACCGTTCATAGAATTTTGAGGCATCGCTTGCGCATATACACCGAGAGAGCAATTTATTTGTGAATAAGTAGGCTACTTATTGTGAAATATATTCTATATTTGGATACGGCCTAACAAATATTTATTTCACATTACTAAATCATTTATTCAAATTTTTGAAAGAAGCCATGTTTTACAATACTATACTATTTCCTTTCTTGAACACTATTGCAGGATTGCAGCGTGAACATATTTTTTTTATAAACATTTTATTCTTACCCACTAATATTTTTCCAGCTAACAGCTTAATAGTTTTATTATAAAGAAATTATATTTTGGACTTTAAGGAATTTGTATAATCTCAAGTGCCTGAATTAGGTGGTGTAAATAAAATTACTGTAAAATAACAAATAACATTCTTGGGGGTAAGTTATATTTGCTACTAAGATACTTTTTACTATATATGTTAACTGGTAATATACTAATTTATTTATTACTAATAAAGTAAATATTTTTAAGGTCTCCCGTTTGTCCGGTTTTGAAATATCCAGAAAAAGAAACTATAATATAGTACACAAACATTTATTTAATAAAAATTAAAAATTAATCAAAATTCAACAAAAATATATACGTACTATATTTATACTTAAATAGAATAATATAATCATCAAAAGGAAACATATTTAATTATTTCCTGAAAGAAAGTATATAGATATTAAAATAAAATAATGGCAATTTTGTGAAATTTGAAAATTTTAAGAGTTTTAAAATGTTTTGTATCAAAATAAAAAGCAGTGGAATTACTTAATTCTGAATTATATACTATGGCAGCATTAAAGCTAGAATCCATATAGCTGAAGTGATTTTACGTTTTAATAATATTTTTTTTACCAAACCGTAACATCGAATTATTTCAAATGTAGCAATCTATATACCTACTTTAATGTTCGGAAATAATGCTGAAAACTTTTCTGAAATTTTGGGATTTGCATCTATTGTTTTTCTACCTTTCATGACTGTCAGATCAATCAATGTTAAGTTGCAAATCTGTAACATAGCTTTAGTTGATATCGGATTGCTAGAGTGTGTATTAAGTTAATTCTAGGACGAAATATATACATACCTTAAAAAAAAGTTTCCACAGTCTTTCGAAGTAAAGTTTCCTAAATGATATTCCTCCATTTTCTTTTTTAATATTACTCTTTTACCAATTTGTGGTATGTGAGAAGCCAAAATGTTCCGTAATAATATACTGTCTAAAATTTCTGGGGTTATATCTTCTTTTGAAATAATAATAAACAAATGTGTTGATAACCTGAAGTTTAATGATGTTGTGTCTGATTGTGACAATGTTTACAATGAACAAACTTTTTAAAAAGAAATAATCTGTATATTACGTTCAGCGTTAGTTGTAAGAAAATTCTTTGGTTGAAAGATATCTGTTAACCACCACCATAGTTTAATAAATAACAATAAGTACACCGACTAAATGCAAAACTATAACTATAGGTATTGTAAGAAAAGAATTTATTTGGATCAAAGAAATATGCATTGAGTTAAAGAAATATTTGTTTTAAATATGTTGTGGTAAAGAAATATTTATTTGGCTGAAAATTATTTGCTATATTGAAATATATGTGTATTTGGTTCCATCAAATTTATATTGATGCAAGAAAACTTGCTTTCAGTCAAACAAATGGGTAATTCGAAAAAAATATACCAATGAAAGCTATGATATTTGTCATATTAGATATTAGATTCCTTGTGTTGTAAAATAATATTGTACAAATCAAACGAGTAAAATTGGACCCTATTCAAAATCAAAATTACCGGTTCCTGATGCTTCGGAGAGAACAGCTACTGAACGACGTCGTAAAGCTGAAAGATGTGAAATAATAACAAGTTCTCCATACAAAATGATCATGGAAGAGAAAAGAACAACTAAAAGAAATCTTGAATCAGCTAAGCAAATAAAGAGTTTGCTTCAGGAAAATATGTTAGCAAGAAAGGTAAAAGTTTGGTTTCAGGAAGAGATGTCAGCAAGAAAGTCAAGAAAGATAAAAACGAAATTCTGACTCCTCCCTGCAGACCGATTGAGGAAGAGACAATTTGTCCTTTGTGCCTTGATTCTCATGAAGAGGATTGGATACAATGTGGAAACTGCAAGGCTTGGGTCCACGAAGCTTGTGCGAATATATCAGAGCTATCAAATCAGTATATTTGCGATTACTGCATAGTATAAATATAGTCATATATTTGCTGGCCAGTACTGAGGGCCAATTTTTTAAAGACTGGTTTTTCCTAGTCTTCAAATTGTAATAATAAAGTTTATTGTTTCTAAACATACCAGTAGTTTATTATTTTTGTTCATAGCACAAGAGTTCCTTCACACATACCAGGAGGTATTAAACATGTAACGTATATAAGGTACTTCGATTTTCTTGTTGATTAATCTTAGGGTGACGGTTCCTGGGGGACGCTCCCCTATCAAAAAATTACAAAATTAGAAACGGAAGTAACACTTTTACTTAATAGTTTATTTTATTAAGAAGATAGAGAATTAAAACTTAATTTGGAACAACTTTTTTTGTATACAAATTTCGGATCGCATACCTATACGTATAAGAAAGTCGTGTGGTGTTCACACCTATTTTTTTTCCATATAACTTGAAGGTACTTATGTATAGAGCGATGAGGAATTTAAATTATAGCATTTTTATATACGTTGCTATGATATACGGTCGCTTTAAAGCCTAGTCAAATGCATAATGCGCGTATTATTTATGTGGCTATACATAATAAAATTGATTGTGCCAATCTATTGTACATTATTGACTTTTGTGTCCCCGTATGTTGGCGGGCAAAGTGCATATACTTTCCAAGTGTCGTTGACCATGACAAATACAGTTACCTCTAGTTGTATTTTGTCTTTGATAAAAATTACGTAAGCCAACTTTATTTATAAAAATATTTTATTTATATTAAATCTTAAAATGTCATTACTTGATTAATAAGAAACAATATATTTTTTTACAATTAATATAAGCAAAATATAAATGGATTTTCTATGTATACGTAAATACAGACTTAACTCATACAGCAATTTAAAAAAATCAATAGATCGTATTGCAAACAATAATAATTTTTCAAATATATATATTTTTTTAAACAGCGAAAAGCTAAGCTAGTAGAACCTCAAACCAGTGATGACACTTACAGAAGATACTGAATTTTATAGTCAAGCCAGAGAACAGCGAACAACACCGAGAAGAACAAAATGTTAAGTCAACACAAAACACTTTCAGTCAACATTCGTGTTTATTAACCTATAATCAATACCTCATCTGTTTTGATGTAATGCAAGTGAAATTGTTGATACTTGCATATTGATAATATGGTTAATAATTTCATGTCAACAATTCGCATTTATTAAACGAACAAAATTTTGTCATTCTTTGAAATCCTTTTTCAGTTGAATGAAATATTATAGTATACTAATTCAAGAAATACGAGGTTTCATCTAAGAGTGTGTTAATTTTCAATCTACAAATTCCTGCATTTGGTCATCATGAGTTTAAAATCTATGGATAATTTAAATTTATGTTGAACCGTAACTTTTAAGTTAAAGCTAGGACTGTTTTATGCAGCAAGTAACTATGTATATTTAATTTGTTTTTACATAAACTCTTGAACTATGATAGTAATTACATTCGGTAACATCAAATCTGTATAGAGTTTCCAAAGACGTACAAATAAAATATTGTATAGTATAAGTAGTGTTAGGTGTATAATAACAGTCCTGACTTTTAACGTAGGTCTTTTAATTCAAGATAAATTTAAATTCCAAGAGTTTAAATATATTAAACTTTTGAAAAATCCAATGCTAAAACTACACTTTACATATTCGAAAAATCCCCAACTGACCAACTTTTCTTCTACGTCGTCCATTTCACGTTATAGCTGTGCATACATGATGGAAAGCAAATAATTGCCGAACTGTGTATATCTTATTTACACAAATCACTCACCACCCCCCTCGCTACAAAGAACCCGCTGAAGCAGTATTGTCAATTTCGGAAATGTTATTGTTATCTTTGTCTAACTTATCCCTACATCCATAGGATGTCCCGTACATATTATCGCATTATAATTTATTTTTTG
The DNA here is from genome assembly GCA_963170755.1 of Amphimallon solstitiale. Lineage (NCBI taxonomy): Eukaryota > Metazoa > Arthropoda > Insecta > Coleoptera > Scarabaeidae > Amphimallon > Amphimallon solstitiale. Next base: position 74,910,684 of record OY720678.1, read on the forward strand.
TACTCACCGCCTGTAAAGTGACATTTGGCGCATGTGTAGCTCGACTGGGAAATACGTTTTCCCGGTTGAGGCGACTGTAAAAATTGAAAAAAACACTGACACTTTGGGACATTTAAAAAAAAATCTAACTTGGTAGTAATAAAATTTAGTCTATAAAATACTACTTCCCTCCACTATTCTTCACTAAAAGTTGGGGAAATAGGAGTAATAATTAAAAATTCTTCCAAAAAAATTGTGGCGCCTTCTATTTCATGACATTTTAAGCGACATCTTAAGCAAGATTCAAGCGCCATCTATTTGAACCACATCGACATTCATATTGGCAGTTCGAAATTGTTTGTATTTAAACCAAAAAACGCAATAAATGTACTATAAATTTATAGATAGAAGAATAAATACTTCATGTTTGCCATGTGTAAGAATATAATAACTTAATTTTAGGGAAAGGTGAGTAATAGTTACGTACATGAAATGCTTAAATTAATTAGGTAATCTATTTTATCTATCTATTTAATATAATATTCCTACAAAAAATATTGTACAAACCACTTGCGTGAAGACATCTTCCACGCATTCGCGCAATTAAAAGCACTCGCTTCCTGCGGTCGCTCGTACTTACAATGTGCGCTCATGCGGGAAAACAGTCTTCCCCCACTTGGTTCGTAAATAACTATAACCAGCAAAAAGAAAGGAAACAACTTGAGACTGGAATGTGTTCCTTTCTTCAATGCTCTTTAGTACATATGATTCAATCTGGATATTTTGTGCACGCCGGCGCCGCCTTAGTAGAATATCCTGAGATAGTTCAATTAAGGGAGTTTTACAATTTCTAAGGTTAAAATAAAAACATGTTGATTCAAACGTATGGAGAAATTTAAATTTACAGATTAATTATTCACCTGAAATACTTTTAATATGTCAAATATATTGAAAATAGAATATGTTGAGCAGAATCATTCTTGTTTGAATCAACTAATTTATTATTTTATGCAACTAATAGAATTCAAATAAAATAAAAAGCTTCTTTAAAGAATAAGATCGTGTTGCTTGAATATACGAGGGTCATTTTTAAAGTAAGAACCGTTTTTAAGTGGAGTAACAGCAACTTTATTTATGAACATAACTTGTATCAAAAACTGAAGCATGAACATATTTTTTCTTTTCTACATAGTCACCAAGAATATCTAAGCATTTGTTAAGTCGTGGCACTAGCTTTTGGATCCCCTCACCATAGAACTCTGCCGCCTGAGCATTTAACCAGTGAGTAACAGTTTCTTTCAACACGTCATCATTTTCAAATCGCTTTCCACCAGATATTCTTTGAGTTTAGGAGTGTGAGGCCGAGCGTTATCGTGAAGCAGCACGACGCCGCTAGACAGAAGTTCCCGCCGGCGGTTTTGAATAGCGCGCCTAAGCTTGGTTAGTGTATCGCAATATCTCTCAGCATTTATTGTCATTCCTCTTGTCACAAAGTCAATCAGAAGAATGACTTTCCGATCCCAAAAGACCGTGGCCATGATTTTCCGTGTTGAAAGTTGAATTTTCGTGGTTTTGTCGGTGAATTTGAGTGATGCCATTCACTGGATTGACGTATAGTCTCTGGAGTGTAGTACGCTACCCACGTTTTATCACCGGTAACAATATGATTCAAGAACTCATCACCACTCTTATCGTAGCGCTCCAAAAATGACAATGAATGTGCCAAACGCTTTTTGTTGCGTTCTTCTGTCAACATTTTTGGCACCCATCTCGCACACATTTCTTTGTAATGAAGTTTGTCGGAAACAATGTGATAAACAACCGATATTGAAACTTGTGGAAATTTCCCATGAAGCTCATCAATCATAAAGCGCTGGATTTCCTCATAAACTTTTTTTTCAAGTCTTCATCAATGACAGTTGGTCGCCCAGATCGCTCTTCATCATGAACATTTGTTCTTCCTTCATTGAAAAGCCTACACCATGTACGCGCATTACTGTCATTCATTACACCTTCACCATAACCTTCAACAAGCTGCCGGTGAATTTCGGCGAGACGAACTTGTTTTGCGTTTAAAAACTGAATAACCGAGCGCACTTCACAATCGGCGGGTTTATTGATTGACATGACGACAAATAAAGCAGTGTTACGATAGAACCAACAGTGGCAGAGACATGAAATCAACTGACTGCGTAGTTGGGGACTGGGCAAGAGTGACTGACCTTGAGCGGGCGTCACGTAACAGCCTGCGCGGTTGCTATGCGCAAACGGTTCTTACTTTAAAAATGAGCCTCGTATATTTAACTTTATTCAGCAAAAAAAATGGACACCACATGCTTTATTGAATTTACATGTTGTTCTTTCTCAGTATCGGACTGTTAAGAGTGCCTTCTACCTTGATGTCCTACAACGTATGTATGGCAGAGTTGCTCGGGTGAGACCAGAGTTGTTCAAGAATTGGTGGATTCTGCATCATGGTAACGTCCTTACCCACACTGGGTTCGTTGTGCAGCAATTGTTAGTGAAAAAAGTATTCTAGTGCTTCCCCCCTCCTACAGTCAGGATCTGGCTCTTGCAGACTTTTTATGCTTCCTAGTATAAAAATTCCGCTAAACGGGCACCGTTTTGATCCGATTGTAGATGTTCAAAGACGCAGGAAGGAGGTTCTGAAGAAATTTACTTCATATGATTTTTGGCGATGCTTCCAGCAATGGGAGAACCGCTGATACAAGTGTATCACACCTGAGGGAGACTATTATGAAGGAATAAATCCTTAAATTCTCGTTATTTATTTGACACACCTCGTACATATCATACCTAAATTAAACTAAAACACGCTTGTGTGTCATAAATAAATATTTTATTAGAACGTTTACTTACGTATGCCTTTCTATTAGAACATGTTTTCGAACACGTTTATTTTATTATGTACAATTCAATTAGATACAATATTTTTGCACACTCACAATCAGTTGAAGTGGTAAAAATATGGTATGTTGTACATGTATTTACTGACGCTCATTCACTTTTGCAAATACTTGTATGCGCAAGTTATAAAATCCACAGCCATTCATGGTTTATTCATTCACAAATTAAATCTCTCCACTATTTTTCCTAACTAGGTATCGGAAGGGATTGTTAATAGAAGACGAAATACATGTTCACTTGCGTAATAGCGTATTCAATAAATTAGCAATGTAATAAATTTATTTTACTGCCGCAGTAAATTATATAGGCAATGCATAATTTTCTGGTTCCCATGGTCGTTTTTTCGAAAAAAAATTAATAAGGATTCGGTTGTTGAGGCCTGCGTCCATTACCAGGCTTATTTGTAAAATTGAAACTACATTGTTCTCATGGTCGAAGACGAAGCTCATCTCCTTATGTAGTAATGGTTTAAGAAGGATATATTATTAATGTCATGTATAGATATTTGTCCGTATTCATACTAAAATAGAAATGTACCAACTTCTATTCTAGTCTATGTCAAGGAAATAGATGTCGAATGTTACTTTTCTGTGATACATGACGTTTGAATTTAGAACTAACAGATGTCCTCTAATAAAATGAAACATGTATTGCTTGTATGCTTTAATTTTTTAAAAGAAGGATAATAATATTTCAAAATTATGTATTTCTTTTTTAATGATAAGAATAATAATATTTTTTTCATTTTACTTTCTTACACGTAGTATAAGGAAGTATTGTGATCACGAAAATTTTCGACCTCGAGATTTTTGCAGATTTCCACGTTTTGAAGTCCCCTGATACCAAAAAAGTGGTTTTTAAAAAAATGTCTCTCTCTCTCTCTCTCTGACCACGATAGCGGTCAAACCGCTACAGATATCAATTACAAATTTTGTATTTACGAATATAATCTCCCTCTTGGGAACTGATTAGATTTTGAGCAAAATCGGCAGACCGGAAGTAGTAGTTTACTTCTGTGAAAAAATCGAAATTTGCAAATATTTCGTCAATTACTAAGTTTAAACAAATTTATAAAGAATTCATATATACTTAGAATTAAGTTTAAAACAAATTGTCTTAAAAAGATTTTTCGAAATTCCAACCGGAAGTAGGTCTTTTACTCTTATCGAAAATCAGTTTTTTCCGAATATCTCGCAAGTCATTGTTTTTAGACAAGTACGTTACGAGTATAAAAGTATTTAAAATATAATTTTCAATATCTTTTATATAAAAAAAATTTCAAAATTCAGACCAGAAGTACCACTTTTACTCTTATCGAATAGCGAATTTTTGCAAATATGTCGTAAATTATGCATTCTATATATATTTATGAAGAGTACAAAAGTATTTAGAGTTGGATATGGAATATTTTTTGTATAAATGAAATTTCAAAATTCGGACCGGAAGTAACACTTTCATACGTATAAGAAAGTCGTGTGGTGGCCACACCTAATTTTTTTACTTTCTTATACGTAGTATAAGGAAGTATTGTGATGATGAAAATTTTCGACCTCGAGATTTTTGCAGATGTCCACGTTTTGAGATCCCCTGATGCCAAAAAAGTGGTTTTTAAAAAATGTCTGTCTGTCTGTCTGTCTGTCTGTCTGTGACCACGATAGTGGTCAAACCGCTACAGGTATCAATTCCAAATTTTGTATTTACAAATATAATCTCCCTCTTGAGAACTGATTAGATTTTGAGCAAAATCGGGACACCGGAAGTAGTAGTTTACTTCAGTGAAAAAATCGAATTTTGCAAATGTTTCGTCAATTACTAAGTTTAAACAAATTTATAAAGAATTCAAATGTACTCAAAATTAAATTTGAGAAAAATTGTATTCATAAAGTTTTTCGAAATTCCTACCGGAAGTAGGTCTTTTACTCTTATCGAAAATCAGTTTTTTGCGAATATCTCGCAAGTCATGCTTCCTAGGCAGGTACATTACGAGTATAAACGTATTTAGAACGTACTTTTAAATATCTTTTGTATAAAAAAAAATTTCAAAATTCGGACCGGAAGTAACACTTTTATTCTTACCGAATAACGATTTTTTGCAAATATGTCGTAAATTATGCATTCTATATATATATTTATGAAGAGTACAAAAGTATTTAGAGTTGGTTTTTGAATATTTTTTGTATAAATGAAATTTCAAAATTCGGACCGGAAGTAACACTTTCATACGTATAAGAAAGTCGTGTGGGGGCCACACCTCATTTTTTTTGTATAAGAAACGTCAAAGAAAAATGTGCAAACTATACATATGAGAATTGCATAGAAAATGAGAAATAGAGTTATAGAATAGAAACCAATCAATAGACTATTAGCATATTTAAGACTAAAAACAAAACACTTCAATAGGTCAATAATAAACGATATGCGCAACAGAGACATCCGAAGTAGCAAAAAAAAAAGATTCGTTTTATAGGAAAATTGAAAAATTCTATTAAGAGATACAGAAACAAGACACAATAATAATAATGCCGACTTTCATGATCACTTTCGTATGGTTAGAGCTAAAATAAAACAAAAAATAATAGAACCAGAAAAGCAAAGAAAAAGGCAGAAATGGAATATAAAAAAATTGAAAAACATGAAGAAAAGGCAGGAACATAAAAGTGGTATTGATCAATAGATGCAGACATAATTGAAAAATGGCTAAGTCAGAAATAGGAAGAACCCAAAAAATGGAAGATACCAAAAAAATGGGGGAGTTAGAAATGTATGATAAGTACACAGAAGAAAACAAAAATAAGAAGATAATGGCTACAAAGCAATAAACAGGAAGATAAAACAAGATACGTCGAAAAAAGTAAAAGGACAACATCAAAACGATAACGAGACCGAAGCAATCATGGTTACAAAGAAAGATGGAGGAAATAGAAAGAGAAGGCAGAGATGATAAATCAAGGAAGTTTTATCAATGCATAAATTAACAAGGAATACCAGGAAAGAAAACAATAAAGGGTTTAAAAAATAAATACGGAAAAACAGAGCATAGAATAGGTAAATCTAATATGGAAGGATTTCTTTAAAGATCTACTAACTGATAATAATGGAGAAAAGAATATTGAAGAGGCGGAAGAAGATGAGATTGACCTATAGCAATCAAATTTAGAAGAAAATGCTAAAATATGGAGGAACAGATTGCAGGAAAAAAATTATAAATTCATAAAAAAATACGGAAATCCGAACAAATGCCGATGGAGTTGAACAAAGGTACAATCATAATACATAAAAAGGGAATCATTCATTATGCAAAAGCTATAGGGAAATCACACTGCTGAACAACGCTTATAAAATCAACTCGTCGATCATTCAAAGAAAGTTAAACAAATAAACAAAGAAAATTGTAGGAACTTATCAATGCGGCAACAAGCGGTACAAGGTAAATCAATTGTAGATGCAATTGCAAAATGATGAACAGAATGATTGCAGGAAGAAGCTTTTAAACTCAATAAAGAAATATGGAATTCCAACCAAATGCTGATGGAGTTGAACAAAGATACAATCATAACAATACATAAAAAGGAGGATCATTCATTATGCAAAAATTATGAGATGAATCACACTGTTGAACAATGTTGAACATTCAAAGTAAGGCAAATCAACAGTAGATGCAATTACCTGTAGTCAAACAAATAGTGGAAAATGTATTGAATACAAACATGATTTCGACTCCATAAAAAGTGGTCAATTATCATGGATGGGCTTCAAGGAAATAAAAATACCACCAAAGCTGAGGAGATTAATACAAATAATCTTAAATATCACAAAAGCACTGGTACAAACGGAACACGAAAAACAAAGAAATTTTACATCAAAATTGTAAGACAGGGAGATTCATTGTCTGCTACACTCTTTATTATGGCGTTGGAAATCTTACTGAAGAAAAGAGATATAAGAGATACATTGAGAACAAGAGAAAGCCATATCATAGCATACGCAGATGGTGTAGATATAGTTACCAAACAAAGAAAGATAATCGAAACTGAAAATAAACGAGAAAAAACAAAATTTATCAGAATCTGCTGTAGTCAAATATCTGTAGTAAAAGGTAAGAATGAAAATTAAGAATATGAAGTTAAAATACCTTGATGCTACAATAACAAACAGAGAAAAAATGTAGAGGAAAAATACCAGTAGCAAATAGAGCCTTTTACACTAACAAAACTATGCTGTAAAGCAAAGGATTAAGTGTCAGCACTAAAATAAAAGTGCATAAATCATTAATAAGACTTGTAATACAAAACGAGACGTATTAGAACGAAAAATAATAAAAAGGATACTGGGCGTAATTAAAACAGGAGGAAATGAATAAGAAGAAGAACTAATCGGAAAATGGAAGATGAATTAGACAACACAGATATTGTTAATTACATTAAATCGGAGAGGATAGAATAGCTGGGGCATGTATGGAGATCAGGACCGTAGAGTAAAGCGAGAACAACAATGGAATGGCAGCCGAGTGGAATAAGAGAAGGAAGTAGACCAAGAAGCAGATGCAGTTGAGAAGGTCTTAAGATGGTAAGGACTAATCAGATGGAAATAAAAAAACTGAAAGTAAGCAAATATGGAGGGAAATAGCTGAAAAAGCCACACCACACACGCAACAGTTTTTATACTTAGGATTCCAAGAAAAAAATTTTGATTGCCTTAGCTTTGAGATGAAAGATCTTCTGTTTGTTAGCTTTAAATATTTACTGCACGTTTCCCTATTTGTCAGGTTGAATATGCTTCGTAAACAAGACTTTTGAAGTATGAAGATCCTATTTGCTGTCACCGAGCTTCCCCAGAAGATTATCCCATAACTTAATCTTAGTACTATGTAATCGTGGTACGTACTAAGGGCTCTTCAATATGGACTTGGGATAAGATAGTTCGCAACCCATAGACCAACAATATTTTTCAGTAAATTACAAATATCTAGATTAGCAGTAAGATATGTGGTTTACTAGGATTCAAATGTAGTTCATATCCCAGGCAGGTCCAAAAATAGACTGAAGATAATTATTTAACTATTTTATTACTGTCTCGTACTCATTTTTTTGAATATAACCAAGTATATATTAGCATATGCATGAAAGCTGCAGTATTGAATGCTTTTGAATAAGTGTAAGAAATAGAATATGAGCCACAAACGCCCTAAAATGGAGTCTTGAGGTGCACCTTTTCTAATATCACTACAAGACTCATTCTAACACATTTAACACTTTACGTAAAAGTACATATATATTTCTAAATATATAACTCTAAAAACTTATGTGCTAAGGACCATTTTTCTCTTTTTTCTGATATTAGGAAACATATTTTTTTCACAATCGCAAAACGACTATAAGCCAGTGTTACATATAAATATTGATTGTACACCCCAATTTGTGTAACAAAATAATCAACACTTAAAAAACTAGAATTGTAAAAACATACCACCTTGTATTTTACTCGTTTATAAGAGTGGTTTTAATAAAGTGACTTGCTCTCTGGGAGACCATTACAATGACTATTTTTTGGGTACTTCGGTAAGATATACCACCAGCTCGGAGACATCAATCATTTGTTAATTTATCTGAGCCGCCTGTGATGATATTCGAAATATAAAACCCATGCGGGTCCTAGTAATTAAGGGGGGCGAATGTGTTACTTCATTAAACACAACAAACTTATGAATTGGATCAGTTAAGTTTAAATTCAGACATGTGCTTTATAGTAAGGGAAACTAATTACCAATATATCTATTTATACTTTACTTTTCTAATTATGATTTTTTTTAAATACGAGTACATATTATATATTCTATTATTTTGTTATCTATACAGGGTGGCTGACAAAAAACGCCCCAAGCCGTAGCTCCGTTATTTACTATGCGATTTTAAAAAACAAACTATCAAATAAAATGGTTAAGTAAATACTATCAATTGGTGTAATCAAAGTATTAGGAACAAAAAGTTTGAACATGCAATTGTCAATTTTTTTTTTTAAATGACAACGAATATTTTTAATTAATGTTTCGGATAAAGAATGTTTCCTGATTTTGATGATGCATAACACGTCAATTTTTCAACATAAGTTTCAAGTGTGCCGTGGATAGCAAATGCATCAAGTAATAAGTACTGTCAATTAGTATGTAAATGTTAATAAATACTGTTATTGTGACATTTGTGTATCGGTGTGACATTAGTTCAACGTTCTGATTCTTTCTGTGATTTTAATTCATCATTATCATCGATAGCAATCAACTGACCAACATGTTGCAAGTATACTTTGAATGTAATCGAAGTAGTGCTGGAGCTGTGAGACTTTACAGTTATTGTTATCCTACAAGAGAGGTTCCAGATCGTCGTAAATTCGGTAGAATCGAACAAAATTTAAGAAAAGCCTTCAAAATGCCAAAAAGTAAGAGTCGACAGTTTAAGAAAAATACATAATTGGATGTTCTTTTATGTGTGGAAGAAATTCCATAGACTTCTACTCGGAGAATTGCAAATGATGTCGGCGTATCGCACCAAACAACACAAGCGATAGGTACTCAAAAAGCACAAGTTCATACCATACATCTCTCAAAAAGTGCAAGCACTATTGGAAAATGATCATGGTCGAAAAATGCACTTTTGCAACCTTTTTTTAAATGTTACACAACGAGATCGCAATTTTTATCGAAAAATTATTTGGTCGGACGAATGCAGTTTCAGTAATAATGGCATTCTTATCAGAAAGAACAATCGATTTTGGAGCCAAGAAAACCCAAGAATTATAATTGAGAATAATTTTCAGCAAAGATTCAGTTTAAATGTATGGTGCGGTCTTTGGGGTGATCGATTAATTGGCCCGTTTTTCATAGATGGCATCTTAAATCAAGCAAGATACCATCAACTATTGCGTGAAAACATTAGGAACTTTTTAGATAATTTGCCAATTGCCGAGCTAAATAGAATGTACTTTCAGCAAGATGGCGCCCCTCCTGATAATGCCTTAATAAATGTTGAATGGTTAAATGCGACATTTGCTGAGAGGTGGATAGGGACCAATGGACCAATTCAATGGCCCGCTCGTTCGCCCGAGCTTACGCCGCTGGATTTTTGGTTATGAGGCTATCTTCAAGATCGGGTTTATTTTACTAGTCCGGATAATAAAGACATTTTACGGCAAAGAATTCTGAATTCTTGCCGCGAAATACCTCCGAATTTTGTACTCAACGCCACTATGGAGTAATTAGAAGGTGTCAACTATATCTTCTACAAGGCGGCAGACAATTTGAACAATATTTGTAGATAAGTTTCGTATTTATTTGTATTTTTTCAAAATTTCCATTCCAATAAAATGTTATTAATCACGGCACACTTAAAACTTATGTTGAAAAATGGACGTGTTATACATCATCAAAATCAGGAAAACATTCTTTATCCGAAACATTAATTAAAAATATTCGATGCCATTAAAAAAAAAATGAATATCGCTTGTTCAAACTTTTTGTTCCTAATCATATTTTGATTATGCCAATTGATAGTATTTACTTAACCATTTTATTTGAAATTTCGTTTTTTAAAATCAGATAGTAAATAACGGAGCTACAGCGTGGAGCGTTTTTTGTAAGCCGTATATGATTATATTTTAGGATATACGAGAAGAAAACTAAGGGCCAAGCAGAGACCGTATGCTATTAACTAAATTTACAATTATAGGACATCTGGAGCCAACCTGAATTATCTTCAAGCCATATATAACATGTGTAGAATTTTATAGATATAATTACTTTGAATAAATACAGTATCTATTAAAAAGTAAGTATCTAGCTGTGGAATTATTTAATATTTCTGTGAGGAATTGTGAATTGGGGAATTTTATTTTTAAATGTGATTAATATATTTCCTCTTATTTGTAACTGTTCATAACATCCATTATACTGATTTCCACAAAGCTTTTGATAAAGAATATTATGATCGTCTACTTTGTAAATTGAAGCACTATGGCTTAGTTAAGAATGTTTTGAGCTGACTATGGTTTTATTTAACAAATCGTATAAAAATTGTAGTGATAGTCTGTTTAAAATCAAAGGATATAATAGTGTGCTCTGGTGTACCTCAGGGATGTCACTTGGGTTCCATTCTTCTGCTCTTAATATCAACGATGTAAAATACTATATTAAAAATTGCAATTCTTTGTAGTTTGCTATCACATCAATACTAACTTCAACTGCCCTCATTTGGCAAAGAAAAGAGTAAGAAACTAAACTTGGAGGCTGTGGCTTGATACTAAACAAACACACTAAAACACCTTAACCACTCTGAAGCACAAAAATGCTAAATACGTATTTCGACAACTAAGTTATCATATTCAGTAGCACTGTCTAAAAATCGCGTTGTCTATACACCGTAGCGTAACAGAACAACACTGAGTGTTGTTCTGTTACGCTTAGTTGTTGAAATACGTATTTAGCCTTTTTGTGCTTTAGTGGGGTTAAGGTGTTTTAGTGTTTTTGTAAAGAAAAGAGAGTTTTTCCATCAGGATAACGCACCCGCAATTATAATGGCAAAGAATCATGAATTCGGATTTGAATTAGTGCCTCATTCACCCTACTTCCTCACATTTGGCTCCCAACGATTATCATCGCTTTCCAAATCTGAAAAAATGGCTCAGCGGTAAGAGATTTTCGTCTAATTCCGAGGTAATCGCGCTGTAAATAGCTATTTCGAGGACTAGTATTCATTCAAAATAAAATTTATTTGTCAAAAAAAATGCGGTTTCATTGTTAGGCCACGTAGTTTCCGAACCAACCTCGTATATTAATGCTGTCATGAACAACTCTTTTCAAAACACTACTCCTTGAAAGCTATCTTATTTCCGTGTAATAGAGAAGATTTACATATAAAGAACATATCTCTTCCCAATTTTTTCTAAAAGTGCAAAACTAATGTTTTGATAGATAGGAAGCATAATGAGTACTTACGGAACTGTTGTTGTTGATATTTTATAATAAGCCAATTTTCGCTTGCCCATAACTGTTATATTATTATACACTCGAATATTATAGGTATATATGACATTTAAATGCGAGTGACAGTTTGTAATTAAACTGTCACTCGCATTTAAGTCTGCAATAGCCGGCCGATTCCGATAGATTTTCGTCTTCGCTAGGCCCGGTAGAGATACCGTAAAGTGAGGATGGACGACGCGAAAAACCTCGTGTAAAATGTGTGTGACAATGTTTACTGTTTAATGTTTTTTATCTTTAAACATAATTACATAAATTTGATTTTTTCTTTATATCGTACATCAAATGTGCAGCTGGCGCGTAGAGGTCGTTTTTTTCCTTTTGTGTACCAGCCTTAATTAGTAGACATTAATCATATTCATGCACTTTGTGGTTATTTCTAAAACACATAACTTTTTTAAGAAAACTTACATTGACATTATAAATTTATGCCTTTTGCATCACTAACCCAAATTTCAGATTCTACAATTACAAAATGAGTTTAAAAAACGCGAAACGGCGATGCCTTAATTTTCGATAGGTAAACACCCCTCTTAATATAATTTACAACCACAATGACATTTCCATAATCCAATCCGTTTGAGAAAGTAAAGGTTTAAAGACAAAGAGTTTCTCAATGTAAAAAATTAATGCAACAATGAATCATTTAGCATTAAGTATTTCTAGTTTTATGACAATAAAACCAGATCGATGTTCTGTCATGGCCTTGACACCATCAGTACATATAGCATAGCATTTTTGCCCGGTCGATATTGCATTTAGATATACTTTGCATAAAATTATCAAATTCAGTAGTTGTTGTTGATGACGTGAACGTTTTTTTAGAGAAAGCTTACGTTTCTTTCCAAGAATTCTACAGATTTGTCTCTAAAGTTCGGATAAATAAAGAACAAAAAACTTGCGCTATTTGATCATAGATAACGCAAGTAACAAACGCCTTTCCTTCTTTGAATTTTATTGCATGTTGTTGTTTTATTTTTTGCAAATAAAATTCGGCATCGTAAAAAAAGGAGGCCTTGTACAAAATTCCTGTCAAAAGAGGACCATGCTTTGAAAAAGGTTCGGAAAGCACTGTTTCAGGGCAATGTAAATAATGAAGCTACATATACATGTATCCATTTATTTACGAAACAACTCATAGAAGAGCTTTCACTTGTACTTTAGTTAAAATATACCATCGTACTTCTTGGAAGGAAGGACTAAATACTAAAGAATTTTAAATTCTATTTGTGAGATACTTGTCAGGAAATTCTAATCATAATGATTAGAGCGTTAATTATACTCTGACAGCTTGCACGATATCTAAAAATAACGACACACAATTTGCAAATACTTCACAGCTGCACCAGTATTTCAATAATAATTAAAGTTGTAATAGAAGGGACTCGTATGCGGTGTGTTTACACATGTGAAGGCATATATGCGAAGCAATTTGCACCATTGCGACTTCACGAGTTACTTATCTATTGTAAAGTATGGAACTCTAAAGTCGCACCTAATATTGAAAGCAAAATGCAAAAATTTATTAGGTACACAGCCGTAGCTGGGTAGACGTTGCGTATTAAAAATAAACAATAAAGCTTCAGGATGTAGTCTATCTTTTTTTTTAAATATATTATAAGACCTTAGTAACATTTTCAAAATATCACATACATATATTAAGGCAATAATAGGATATTTTAGAGCACAGGTGTGTAAACTCAAATGCAACTGGCAAGATTCATGAGGACCATGTCACATTTACAAATTTTCTTAAAACTATATTTTGAATTTTACTGCTGCGATACGCAACGAAAAGAAAGCTTATTTAGAATATGTATATATATTCGTATGAAACTACATGGCAGGTACAAAAAAAAAGAAACATATAAATTGTATAACAAAAGTCGAAATATATTTAAAAGGGCCATAACTGCAGGGGCTCTTTAAAACACTGCACCATTTGGCCTAGGATGTAGGAAAAAAAACCTGCAGAATAGAAAACCTCCACCACAGCGTCGTAATACTAAAGGTCTTTAGTTGTTAAGATCCAAGCAACAGCCTCTGGAGTTAAGTTATGTAAATCTGTGTATCCAAATTCAAACTTAGCTAGAGGACATACTTCAACAATATGTTCAACTGTTTCCATCTCAGCTCCGCAATCACAAGCTGGACTCGCAATCACATTCCATTTGAATAACATATACTATTGCACCTTCCATGACCCGTCCTAAGACGATTCAACTTACACCACATTTTTCTTGGTTTTGTAAAGCCAGGCACTTCAATCAAAGGATCATCTATTAATTGATGAGATGTAGTATAAAATCCAATATTATTGTAGTATTGTAGTTTTTCCTGATACTTACACCAATAAAATTTAATGCTCGCGCTTGCACCATATGCTATAATAGGAAGAGCTATTACCACAGTACATTTACTACAAATATTTGGTTGTCTATACCACAACATTTCTCTCTGTGTAGATTTCCAGAGGTCATTAATCGAAAATTGTTGATTTAGGAAATCTTCCTTCCAAATTGGACTACGTGATTTCATTATATAAGATGGTAAGATCTTGAGTAATTAAATATAAATTAGAAAAATTTTGATATTTATCCCAAAAACGTTTCAAAGCCAATTTTCTTCTTAACTGATGAGGATACATGTTAGCAAGGACGTAGAGCCAAGGAAGTGGAGTAGATTTTACTGTGCCCGTTATAATTCGAAGTGTACAATTTAACTGAATATCTACTTTACCAACATGTACGCTATTCATCCAAACTCTACTACAATATTCAGCAGCAGAATACACCAATGCAAGAGCGGGCGTACGTAAAATGTCTGCATGAGCTCCCCAGTTTGAACCAGCCAACTTCTGTAAGATATTATTTCTTGTGTTAATCTTCATACGCAATTTATGTCATTTATATATTAACGATGTATCCAAAGTAGCTCCTAAGCATGTTGGATTAAAATTATGTCTTAGAAAAGTATCATTAAAAGATACAACAAGTTTTTTTTATGTTTTTCGTTATTCTTAAGATGGAAACAAGAAACTTCTGACTTAGATGAGTTAGGACATAACCTCCATTTTCCTAAATAATCACTCAGAATCAATAGATCTTCGTTTAAATTAACTTTAATTTTATTTAAATTATTGTGTTGATAAGCAACTGCCATGTCATCAGCGTAGATGAATTTTCTAGAAGTGGTATCTGGTAAATCACTTGTATATAGATTAAAGAGAAGAGGAGCTAATACCGATCCTTGAGGTAAACCATTATAATATATTTGAAATTTATTACCTTCTCCATTGATAAAAACTCTAAATTTACGGTTTGCAAACATATTTTCCATAAGATTAATTAAATTACCATTAGGCAACACATTATATAATTTTAAAAATAATGCATCTAACAGAACTGTATCATAAGAAGCTGTTAAATCAATTAAACTTATTCCTGTCTTCAAATTCTTTTGAAAACTATTCTCTATATAATTTCTTAAAGCTAATACTTGATCACAGCAATTACGATTTGGTCTAAAACCAGCTTGCTCTGTGGGAAAGATATTTTCCATAATTGGAGAAATTTTGTGATATAATAGTTTTGTAAGATCATCATTTTTTGTATTAGTAGATTTTCTTTTCTTGCGCAATAATTTAATAGAATCTGTAATCCAACAGAACAATAAGCTATTGTCGAAAAGAATGCATGAAGTAACTTTTAGTCGTAAACGAAAACGAATCGATGTTTTAGACCACCTGAGCGATGTAGACCAAATTAACAACTACCTTGGGTCGTTCAGCGCTGGGATAACTACTTTTATAAAAGTAATAAATGTAAGACAGACATTAACTTTAGCTTCAATTTCATTGAAAGTTGTGATGTTCTTAGATATGTATCAGAAATTATCTAACTATTTAACTAAGGTAACAGGTGTGGACGGTATTAGTATCACTATGCTCAAAATTTGCTTACTTGAAATTACTGAACATATAAGGCACCTACAGCTCACAGAGCCAGACTTGGCCGGTGAGATGCCCTTCCCACAAGGTGCGCAGTTGATTCTTATAATATTTCGCTAAGCACGACCAGTTTCGAAAAATTGTCAAGCGTTACACATTGAAGTGCAGTATGTTTCCTATATATGTATCTCCTTTCAGTATATTACAATTTCTTATCTGCATTGACTTACTAATGTACGCGATGATGAACATATGTTATCATTTCTTTGTTCCGAATACTTTCTCTGTCTGACACTGACCCATAACTCGCGCAGCGACAATTTCCCCCACCCGCCACGTCTCGTTCTGTATACTGTAGTTAATCAATGCTTTTACTATGGTGAATTTCGAGATATCTGGAAAAAATCTTTTCTCTTGTGTACAGTAAATAGCCCAAAAGAATTCGGCCAGCTACCAGTGTTTTCCAAAATAAACGAAAAAGCTATGACTGAGCAAATTCATACGTATAATTGCGAGATCATAAAGCTGGGCAATTAAGCTTTATTAGTGTAAAGTACGTTTTTTGATATGTATAAAGAAATCTTCGCATCATTTTTGATGCGTTAATAGTGTTATTATGGCATCAGATCAGAAAAATAATTTTGCAGGTACATTGTTATTATTATTTAATATAAATATAAGACTACACTTGTTATATCCATATACATATATTTTATTAACTTTTCAAATAGGGTACTAAACTGTCATATAGAATATAATTAATGTTTATTTCGGCATTGATAACTGTAAATAGTATTTGATGCAAAGCATTATTATATTAGTTTTATTTCTCGAGATTATATTTTATTATATATCCTCTTCTGTATTTTTATCTGAAATACTCATTTCGTTATCGCTAGTTTATTTGAATAGCGTTTTATGCCTAAAAGTAACTAAAGTCGAACAGTTTGATTCAATACCAACGTCTCTATTAGAAAAATGAGGTGTGGACACCACACGATTTTCTTATACAAATGTGCGTTCCGTAATGTGTATACTGAAGTGGTTCCAAATTAACTTTAAATTCTGTATTCCTTAATAAAATAAACCTCTGAGTAAAAGTGTTACTTTCGGTCTAAATTTTGAAAATTCTTTTATACAGAAATGGTACCAAATCTAGCTCAAATTGCATTTATTTTTTTCATAAATCTCTATAGATACATTATTTGAGGAGCATTTGTAAAAAACTACTACTCGATAAGAGTAAAAGTATTACTTACGGTCCGAATTTTGAAATTTTTTTTATACAGGCTGCCCCACCGAAAACGAAACAGATTGAATATCTCGAAGGAGAAAACTTTTTTGAAAACACGCAAAAACAGGTCGATTTTTGATCCAAGGGGGCACCCTTCCATCATATCTTCAACTGTGATACGTCACTCCCTTCCCCCTCCATCACTCTAATCATTACTATTTAAATAGAAAAAGTACTAAATATGATACATCATTGAAAAGGTAATTGTACGGAGAATTCAGCAAAGTGGTTGTTGGTTGCGCTATTTTTGATTTTAGCGCCCTCTAGCGGGAAAAAGAAACGGTTACGTATTCCACAATGTGACACATCATTTCAAAGCTAATTTTATTAGCAATTTAATGCACAATTGAAAAAAATTTAAATAATTGAAAAACCTTGCAGAGCTCTAATATTAGAAACTACGAACTTATTAGTTTACAACAGACGCTGACAGTTTGTACATGACAATGATGACAAATAAATGTCAAAAATATTACGTATTTAATTGTTAATAAAATTAGCTTTGAAATTATGTGTCACATTGTGGAATACGTAACCGTTTTTTTTCCGCTAGAGGGCGCTAAAATCAAATATAGCGCAACCATCAATCACTTTGCTCTCCGTACAATTACCTTTTCAATGATATATCGCATTTAGTACTTTCCCTATTTAAATTGTAATGGTTACAGTGATGGAGGGGAGGGGAATGACGTATCACAGTTGAAGATATGATGGATCAAAAATCGACCTGTTTTTACGTTTTTTCAAAAAAGTTTTCTCCTTCGAGATATTCAATTTGTTTCGTTTTCGAACTCTAAATACTTTTGGGTTCAAAAATCTCTATAGAATGCAAAATTTGCAAGATATTTGTAGAAAACTGCTATTTGATAAGAGTAGAAGTATTACTTCCGGTTCGAATTTAAAAATTTCTTTTAAAGAAATGTTGTTCCAAATCTAGCTCTAATTACTTTTATAAGAGTAAAAGTGGTACGCCCGGTACGAATTTTGAATTTTCTTGTATACCAAAATTGTTCCAACTCGAGCTCTAAATACAATATGGCTATTAATTTACAGTACTGTAACGGTGGGCCTTCTAGTGGTTAAACCACTAACAATTGTCACTGTTATTTGACATAAATATTGACGTCTGGTTTTGGTTTGATGTACTGATATGTTTGC
The DNA here is from genome assembly GCA_963170755.1 of Amphimallon solstitiale. NCBI lineage: Eukaryota > Metazoa > Arthropoda > Insecta > Coleoptera > Scarabaeidae > Amphimallon > Amphimallon solstitiale. The sequence goes on from OY720678.1 coordinate 74,929,020, forward strand.
AAATTCGTAGTTAATATTATCTACTGAAGAAAAAGCATTTTTGGTTGAGCACTATTTTCGCTCATACGGTTTAAGTGGACAAAGTGGTCCAAGCATTAAATTTTCGGAACATTTCAATAAACACGCACCAAGGAATGCTATTCTACTGAACATTATAATCAAGTTTAGAAGAACTGAAAGTGTGCTACACCATGGGAAACGTAGAGCTGAACGAAGAAAAACAGTGGATACCAACAACGGAGATCCGCTGCAAAATTGAATATGATTAGAAGAAAAACCGTTTTTTGTCGAAAAACTTTTTTTATAAAATCTTCCTAAATTTCCCTTTTTAATGTACCTATTTGTATTCTTTAAAAATGTGTCTAAACTTAGTAATTGACGAGATATTGGTAAAATTTTTCTTTTATATATAAAAGTAAACTATTACTTCCGGTCTACCGATTTATTTGAAAATCTAATCAGATCTCAAGGGGAAGATTATACTCATATCTTAAATATAAAGTTAAAGGGGAGTGCAAAAATCTCGATGACGAAAATTGTCATCATCGCAATACTTATAAAATAAAAAAATAAGGACCTGCTTTGCTAGAGAGTTCATTTACATTTCACTCAGCTGTATATAAAGTATTTTAACCTAAAATATTTGAGAAGGAAATTTCTATACAAACATGTAGTAGTTAGTAATGATATAATAATTGCAGTACAACAGTACAATCTTATTCCATTCTAGAATAATAATTCAGATGAAAAGTAGCATCGTGTCAAACAGGCTTTAGAAAATATTAATATTTTTCAATGTCGTTATTATGTTATTCTAAATAAGTGTTTAATTGAAATTTTACAAGAGAATATAATACATAACTTCAGATATTTAGCTAATGTATAAATTGCTTGCCAAATTTTACAACCAACATTTACCAGACACTTCTAAGGAATTCAGGAATTTATTCTGATCTCTGTCTGTGAACTACGGGGGTTGCGATCTTTAGGTCAAGATTCCTGGAACGACTTAAAAAAAGGTAATCCAAGCACCATTTAGGGTGGAGTTAGTTGTCCATCTATTCCGGTGATTTATTGTTGCCTTCCCGCAAAGGGCAAATAACCTACAAATTTACTTTATTGCTGGGAATTCATTTCTAATTAACGCGATAGGTTAGAACGGACGCAGAAAAAATTGATACGTTCGAACGTTAGAGCGATCGTCGTCGTTATGCGATCAGTAAAAACCTCGCGGTGGACTGCGTTTTTCCACTGAAAAATGCGCGGTTTATATGCATGCAGTGAAGTACCGCTCAACTCCACTATTTCACCATATTTAGTCTGGACTGGCTGAAATTACAGTATCTTTTATTAGCGATTCAAGTATGCGAGTAATTTATTATCACCTAGTCGCGGTCGCGAATAAGCGAAGCCGGAGTCGTGAACAAGATATCGACATTTTTAGGTATTGTTTTCGAGTTTTATCTTTCCATTGCTAGTTTGCCTTTTTCGGGACCGAGAAAATACTGTGCGAATAAGAAACTGCCATGCGAACTGATTGGAACGTCATCTCCTTTTTATAATTTTAATCGATTTTAATTGACGTAGTGGCACGCTAATGGGCTTCTATTCCCTATAAATATACCAGAGAGCGCAAAAGGAAATCTATAAATAAGCTCTGCATTGTTGGAAACACTTGAAAATTGATGTTGTTATCACAATTTCTGAATGTTTTCTAATGAAATGTAAAGCGCAACAATTTGCAGATGTTTGTACCATATGATCGAATGTTCACAAAAACAATGGATATTTTTTATTGCAACTTACGTTGGCTATATAAATGAGCTAAATGACGCCTTTGACAGATGTATACTATCCCCAAAACACTAAATTCCAATTCAATTACGAATAGCATATTACAATCAATTATAATGTTCAGTAGGCCCCACGTTGGGTGCTATTGTCAGTGTTATATTCCTCTCTGCATAATTAAAGTATTTTTCTTCATATAAAAGGCAATCGATTGATATATTGTCATGACATATTTAAAATGTTATTTATGATATATTTAATTTGAATCCATCTCTTCTCGATAATAGTATTTTGATAGATATTATTCAAAATAATAAAGCGCAGCAATTTGCAGATGTTTGTACCATATGATCAAATTCTCACAAAAACAATGGAATATATTTTATTCAAACTTATCTTGGCATAATAAATGAGCTAAGTGACACATTTGACTAATTAATACTATGCCCAAAATACTAAATTCCAACTCAATTACGAATAACATATTACAATCAATTATAAGGTTCAGTATGGCCCACAGTGCGCTCCATTATTATAGTGTTATATTCCTGCCTGCATCATAAAAGTATTTTTCTTCATTTACAAGTCGATCGTTTTATATATCGTCATGACATATTTAAAATGTTATTTATGATATACTTAATTTGAATCCATCTCTTTTTGATAATAGTCTTTTGATAGATATTATTCAAAAGTTGACTAAAAAATAAAAAGTTCAATAACAAAGAAGAACTGGTAGTACATTCGTATTAAAGAATAGATCATCCATTAATAATGGGTGGTGTTGATCAAAGCCGAACATCAGTAGAACATCAGCTTATACCGTATAGGAATTCGGGAAAAGGTACCTACTTTATAAAATATTTTTCGTCATCTGTCAGCATAAACTGATTTAGTACTGTTAAAAAATATATGTATTTTAGAAAAAAAAAGTGTCGGGCATATCTGGGTTAAAAAGGTCGAAATATATATCCAACTGATGCGCGAGAAATCATGTTTTTACTTTGTAAAAGCTTTAGACTTTGTTATCAAGTAATTTATAAATACGATTACTTCTTGATAGGATTTCGTACATTTATATTTAAAATAGCGTATATAGAACGATGTATTAGTAAGGAATGCTAAAATTAATATAAATATTTTGCATAACTCCCGCATGTGATAAGTACAGCGAATATTTTCTCTTGTTGCGTGATTATTTGCACGTTTCATAAATAAATGAACATGTCAGCTGAAATTTACATGAAATTGTGATAATTTTATTTATTTATTTATACATTTGTATGAAAGTCGCTGTTACTTTCATACGAAGCAGCCTTGATTACAGGAAGTAAGTGCTGTGATAATTAGCAGTACTGAAATTAAAACAGGTTAGTTGATATAAGCGTGACTGATAAACGAGAATGAACTGGCAAGAGTCGATGTTGAGGAATTTATTGAAAGGTTATTTTAAACATGGTAGATCCATTCAAAGTTAAATTAATATTAAAATTGATTGAGGTCTCGCTAGGTACTTGGTGAAACATATTAAATAATAAAGGTAAAAGAAAGTTCACACTTGGTTATTTGTTTCACTAAAATTTTATTTACAAAATACGCTTTGACAATTGTTTCGAACTTCTCAGTTCATTCTCAACTGAACAAGACAAGTTTTACGTAAAATTAGAATAGATAATTTGAGTAAGGTGGGAGTAACATTGTGAATAATATTAGGGAGTTATGTATTATGGGGGTTTTCCTAGTAATTAACGAGAAGCAGCCCTAATATCAGGGGAAATTACGAACTATGTTTGTTCGTTTACTATATTTAATGATTTGTTTATTGCTTTCGATATTTCCATTATTTCCAAAAGGTCTAATAGTTTACTTTTATTTGCTGAGTGTAAAATTTCAAAATTATTTAATGATACCATGTGCTGTTCATTTATACAATGCTCCGATATACCTGAACATTTCTTGGAATATAAGATTGCTTTCCTATATTCTTCTACACGTGTACGGAAACATCTTCCAGTTTGACCTATGTAGAAAGCATCAGTTTAAGTAAAACTTGTCTTGTTCAGTTGTGAATTAACTGAGAAGTTCGAAACAATTGTCAAAGCGTATTTTGTAAATAAAATTTTAGTGAAACAAATAACCAAGTGTGAACTTTCTTTTACCTTTATTAAATTAATATTATTAATTATTGGCCAACACAGAAATTAATATACTTGCCTAATTTATAGATATTGCTTAGTGAATCATTTGAAAGATAACATTGACTAGCAAAGATTGGTTTTTGTTATGTTTACTAACAATTAACTATTGAAAATTGTAAGCAGCACATTACCACCACAATATTAGAAATAAGGTAGCACTATTATTTTGGTGTTGAGACAAATTTTCGAGACCAATAATTTGTTATGCTTGTTATGCTGTTATTTTATGGAATAAAGGATATTGCTATTACGTTTGGAGTTCCTAGTTTTCGTGAGAGCAAACAAAAGATCTTTTAAACAGCTCAAATTACTTAATTAGCATTCTCTATTCACAGCCGTTGGCTTGTATCTGTTCTACTAGTCGTCTCCACTCCTTCCGGCTCTTCACTCTTTCTCTTCAGTCATCAATTTCTTCTTTATATCCTTGGAGCCACTTATTACATGGACGACTTCTTCTTCGTTTACTATCATATCCTCCATGTAAAGCTTTTATAACAATTTTCTGCTCCAAATGATATGTCCCACCCATCTAGTTCTTTGTGATCGAATTACACATTTGTGTTATTTTTGGTTTTGAATAATTTCTTTCTAACTGTATATTTGTCCTTGTTCGTCAGTTGTTATTTTCCTATTTGATTCCTTCAAACATCTTTCTAAGTACTCGCCTTTCCCAGATTTAAAACTTTCTCCATCTTGTATTGTTATTATCCATGCTTCAATTGTATATGATAGTTCGAATTATTGTTTGGTATGTCAGTATCTTGAGTGTTCTAGAAACGTTTTCTTCTCCTCAGTATTTGTGTAATGCTCCAACTGCTCTATTCCCTCTTACAATCCATTTGTAAATTTATTTCGCTTCTTGACCTTTCCGTATTGGTTACGATCACATCCAAATATGCTTCACTTTTTCGAATGTTCCTTTTGACTTGATTAGATTCTGGCATATTTCTTCTGCCACTTCTACTCTCATATCCATATACTTTGTTTTCTTTTCGTTCACTTGTAGTCTGTATTTTCTTGTTCCTTCTCACAAATTTCCCAAATACTTTCTCCATTTTCTTCTTTCACCACGATAACATGGTTTCATCATCTCCTGATGTAATACATTATACTTGGAAGATTATATCGTTTATTTGGATCTTGCAGTCATAATTTATTCCAACACTAGAATAAATATATCAGTCGGAGTGGGTCTCCTTGTCTCTTGTCCCCTTATAGTTGTCATTTGTTCTGATGAACCTACCATCTACTAAAGCTTACTTACTGTTGGTAACCAAGAATCTCATTATTATTAATTTATCGATTTATATGGCATTTCTAATTTTGTTATGGTTACTTATAGTTTTCTCCGTGAAATTGTGTCGTAGGCCTGTTCAAAATCAATGAAAAGCATGTGTAAGCTTAGACTTGTCCATAATTGTTATTATTTCATTGTCGTATCTATTTTTTGGGACTTTATAAGTGATTTCAAGTAAGGCTATGCCATTGTAATGTGTACAGAGCATTTTGTCAACTTTCATGAAGATCGGGCATATGACTACTATCTTCCATTGTTCTGGCATTTTCTCTTCTTTTCATATCCTTAGTATCACGTGATACAGGCTTTACACAGCTCTACGGAGTTAGAATTTTTGCTGCTTCACTTTTACCTGAACTTTATTTTTCTTAAGTTCCTTAATTATATCATCTAGCTCCTCTTCTGTTGGTTTTCCCATTTCATCCTGTTTGCTGCACCTTTATTGGTATTGTCTTATTGGGGTTTTTATTTATTGTTCTGTTTTCATCTTTTCATTTAGCAGTTGTTCAAAATACTTTGTCCCTATATCTAATTTTTCATTTATTTCTTCTACCAGCAACTCATCTTCCTTTCTACAATAAATCAGTTTGGTGTTCGTGATCTGTCTTGTTTTCCTAGTTTCATTGTAGAAATTACCTGTTTGCATCATGTTCCTTGATTGCTTTTAGGTGTTTCAACATCATCTTTCCCTTTATCTGACTGTAGATTTGTTAAATTATAACATATAAAAATAATATTTAAAGGTCCCAAAAGTTCTTCATGAATTTGACGTCAATAACTTTGCGAATTTCTTTGATGAATTATAACAAAATCTCTTCTGTTTGTGTTTCAGTTTTGGGTACATTTTAGTAGTGCCATTTTAGGAAATTTTGAATTATGTTTGTTGATGATTTGGTTATATACCGTGTGGCCGCCGTTCATAGCGCGATGCATGTATTAGTAACTACTGGTCGACTATAAATGGGCGTGCCAACTTGAATTGCCACACCGACAGCAGGCGTATAAGTTATACGTATAAATGTATTCGTAGGCAAATCAAGTGAAAAGCAGTGTAATAGGTATTGCGTTTCCGTTGTTAGTAATTATTTGTAGTTGTTTGAAGCATCAGATAATCACTGATAATATGTCAGTGAAGTAACTCATCACAGCTTCATAAACAACATAAAAGAGCAAAAATAAATAATAAATAACTCCTAGACTTTAAAACAAAAAAAAAACTTCTTAACTAAAATAATATTTTTCAACAAATATTATAATCTAAAAACTCAACTATAATAAAATACTGAAACATAAAATATTTACTTCTTAAAACAGAATTGTAATTCAACATTGCAATTAACCTGTAATTAGCTAAAAAAATGTTATTCTTAAGCAATAATAAAACTCGAACTGACGCCCATATGTGGAAGCGACGGCGACCCACTACACCGTATAAATGTCGATTTTTTGGACAAATACGAGTGCATCATAGGCATATGCGAAATACTACCTCTGTTGTAATCCAGTATAACACTGCGTCTACTTGTTTACCGTTCTAATACACAGACATCTCTATCTGTTTCGCTTACTCTACAGGTGTCGCTATAATGCAGACGCACGCGGTCTTATGGTATATGTTTTCATATAGGTATATATTCGATTATATATATTCATTTAAAAACAACAATTTAAATTTATGAAGAACTCAACATTGACATTCAAGGTGGTACAAGTAAACAAATCAACTTAAGTTTTAATTTTTTTATTTTCTTATAAAAAGTAACACTACAAATTATGAATGCTTATGATTTTTGGTTTTCTCATAAATATAATCTACTAATTTGGCACTCCAACGTGGAGCATGGGTTATGAAGGTATGTACATATATTGGAAATAGACGTACCTTACACGTAATACTTTCATCAAATTAGGCAGAAATGTTAACCATTTTCGGAGATGATTTTGATTATCTTGACTACGACTATGTTTTATTTCCTTGATTAAGAAAATTAAATACGGAACAGAAGGCATAAATCGATTATAAGGCGAAATGCAATTCATTTACTTATTTCAACTAGATAAGAGCAAGTGAAAAATTTCAATTTCGCTTTCTGTCTGGTAAAATTAAATAACCTGTCAACCACCTGAATTTTTAATTTTTTAATTTGTACATTTTATATAACACACATAATTAATTGTGTTTTCATAAATTCTATCAAATTAAAATTAATTCCCTGACAATGATTTAGCGTCTGTGCCTTGTTACACAGTCGAAAGGAACTTTTTCTTTTAATTAATTTACCCAAAACATTTAAATGAATTTTTAAAGGTCAAGAAAACATCAAATTGATCAGCAGTTAAACATTTTGTAACTAAATTATCTATATTATTATCTATATATTTTTGTTTTTGCTTTCTCTTAAAATCTAGCAATATAAATTTGGCGGCCAACGTGGGGCAGTAATCATGTACATATAAGGGAAATCCATATCAATATAAGTAATACTTTAATCAAATTGTCCCAGAAAGTTATCACTGTCGCAGAGGATTTTGGTTGATTCTTCTATGACTTTATTTACTTAATCAAGGAAATTAGTTAAGAAAGAAGACATAAACGAGATATAGGAAAATGCTATTAAATGATTCTTTTATATACTTCTCAAAATCAAAAAGACTATTTTCTTATTATTCCTATTAAAGGTGGAGAATTTCGATTTTGCTTTCGGCTGCAAAAGCGGTGAAACTAATCTACGGCTTTGAAGGTGGCAGTGCCTATAATGAATAAGTTGAGTTGAAAGAGTTGAATTTCATTAAATAAATTATGATACCACTTGATTTGTTTTTGTAACTGTTTTAATATAATATAATTTACAGAATTGATTCTGTTTTAAAAATAAATTACACAATTACTAAACGATTCCTTAATAGGGCAGTACGCAACAAAGTAAGAGTCGCTTCAAGACTTTATTTTCTTTTTAATTTCGTTCTCATAAATTCAATCAAATTAACGTTCATTTCCTGAAGATGCTTCTACGGTTGTACCTTGTTACACGGTCGGCAGGCACTTCTTTTTCTTTAAATTCACCCAAGAGCTATCATTAAAACATTTAAATTTATTTTTTAAACTTCAAAAGCATCTAATTGATCGGTAATTGAACATTTATAATTAAATTATCCAATTATGGAAACTGTTACGTGTTCTCCAAGGATAACTATATATATATACACACACCAGCGGAGAAGAAATCAGTTATCTCATCGAATTCTTTAGTTAGCAAGCAAGCGACTTTCGACAGTGAGAAGATCGCTCTGCGACGAGAGTTCGGGATTCGGAACGAATAACAGAGCCAGTCAATAACCCTTCTTCTTCTTTGACAGTAGTAGTGTACACTTATTAATACGTACTTTCGAACGCAAAATAGACGAAGATACCATTATGTCTGATCATTTCCTTAAATTAGCCAGAGTGAAATTGTGTGGTGGTCGTTGTCAGGAGTTCATGTGACACACAACGCATACATACATACACGCACACATGCGCAAACGAAATGCCCATATACACATACACACACTCGCATATATACATCTACATATACACAAACAAGTTAAAATATACTTATCAATGAGAGAGCCTGGCTGCGCTTCAATCTGTTAAACAGCTGACTGTCATATAGTCTGCAAGAGTATGGTGGGGGCAGGTTTCCCACGACTCTTCAAGGTCGAAGACTTGTAGAATGTGAAGGGGCAGAGGGTTTTTAAACTCTAGCTCGCTCAAGTCGGTCTCCTCGATCGTCTTCGTTTTTACTTTAGTTACTAGATGTATTCGTCGCTGTTATATACCAGCCTCCGCTGTTATATCAGATTGGTACTCGCTCGCACCATGGGATCGGCTCGCATAATACTGATTCGGGTACACAAGCAATTGAGTGGGATTCTTTTACGGCTCACCTTCCCTCCTATGTATATATATATATTATACGTCGCACGATGAATGGACAAAATATTTGTACCAAATCAATTTATATTTAATGAATTTATTTTAAAACATCAAACTGCCTCGCATTGTTGTAAGATATAATGAGAATTTCTTTGTATGAACTGTTCTATACATACCTTTCGGTCGGCCGCCACTATCCTTGTCGGAGAAACAGGGAGGAACCCTTATCGCACGTCAAATTTAAATTTATTTCTGGTCTCCTTTCCGAGCTGACGAAAATGATATATTTATACTTCGTTTTCTTAGCAGGAATATCAATTTTCGTTACGCAAAAGAATTACTTATCAGCAAGATTCATGCAGTAAAAGTTAAAATTTGAAGCCGTCATTGTAGTATTAACACAGCCGCACAGCTTGCTTTTACAAATAATTTCGTAACAATAATTAGTGGTTTTAATGTAAGAATATAAGATATTTAATGTAAATACGGTATATACCTGAAATAAATATATTTCATACACGCATGTAACATCCATCACTAAAGTACCTAGGCATTTCATTTATTTGTAACTCCAGCTTAATAATAGTTTATTAATTACCCAGTGGAGCAATACAATTACAAAAATGTTTGTTAATACAGTGTAGAATATGAATTAATTATGAACTTATGTTTTATATAATTATAATCAGTGGCGGCTCGGGGTGGTTCACATAGGGAGTGCATAATTTCAAAATTAAAAAGTGTAATACAAGAACGCTTACCCAATCTTTATAAGTTTCACCGACATACTGTTCCAGACAGGTACTGTTCATTGTACAGTTTGTTTTGAGGGAATAATAAATATAAGACTACAGTTTGATTACGTCTGACTATAAACGAAGTCCATTTTGCGTGTCTTTGACTTGCAGAACAGTTCTATCACTTTTTCATTAAAATTTGGGAAATCATTTATAAATTCAATTTAAAACCGGTGCTGCTTCGATGTGATCTCTGAGCGATTTATCTAATTCTGCCGTAAAATTTATCAATTCCCGAAAAATGCCCTTGGTATTCGACGTTTTCCGTTCATCATGACCCCGAAGTGCTAGTTTAAACGCGCCACAAAATCTAATGCAATTTATTATTAAATTTAACACATGCCTATTTTTTGTTACCTGTTCATTGTGTTGTTGAACTGCTTTTCTATATGATGATCTAAAACATTCTGAATGCTATTTTTTCCTAACATTCTTAGACTAAATATATTTTTCAAATGCCCTCCGGAATTTTCATGTTTCGTAATTTTAGCACTAAGATGAATTAAGTCTTTTATTCCGTTCTTTGACCAAGACGGTTCACCATCAAACAAAAGACACGGAAAACAAAACAAAGTATTTTTAATTTCACACCCACAAATCCAGTCATTTTTCTGATAAATATTCATTTTGAATTTTCTTATAACGTCTTTACCTCTAACAGATTGTTTATTTTCTAAACATAATTGAGGCACCGGCCGTTTAAAATTTTTTATTGCGATTTTTTCATCATACGTTAACCGCGAAAACGTGTTATTCTGTATCGCAGACACGAAATATATCTTACAACAGCGTTGAGCAGACGGGAATCTTGCTCACATGCTATGTATTATACGATATGGAACTAGAACAAAATACAGTTCTCCCCACCTTCAATGTAATGTTTAATGGCTTAACGCAGCAACAGTAGCGCTTTGCTCATGGGTATGTTTCTCTCGGTGGAAGGGGTCTTTACATCCGTGCGCTGTTAGTCGTAATTATATCTGTGACGACGATCGGTGCATGTAGGTTGTTTCGCTTGCCGTACACGCGACGTTTCTGTTCAATAACTATGAATACGTAATAAATAAATACTTTCACAGTTAGTCGCCGCTTGGTTTGTTTTGTTTCAAAATTCCAGGGGGTGCAATTGCTCACTTGCTCTCATTAAAGAGCCGCCACTGATTATAATAATAAAAACAACAAACAGAATATTAAATAATTTGAAAGATTGACAATAAAAATCGCAAAAATTACTTATGTCGAGTATTGAAATTTATATTTATATAATAATATAACCGTGCAGATTACATCGGCTACCTATAACAACTTTTTAATGAAAGTAAACGTTTATTGCTAATATTTGTTAGTCCGTGAATTTTTCATGAAATCAAAGATTATAGTGTAGGTAAATAAAAAAGTTATTATTTTACCTGCGGAAAGGTGCGGAACAGGACCTAATGTATATTAGTGTACGTATCTAGTCTTTTATTAGAAGTTATTAAGTGCAGTCGTAAGTATAGTTTATTATTTCTTAGTGTCCCCAGAAAACGTTTTAATTTCGCATCGTTGTTTTTTCAATTAGTATGTAATCACTTTTAATTAGTGTTTAATTAGTGATCTTGGTGTTTAGTTAGTCTTTTTGGTGAATTTTCGGCGTTTTGCCGCTATGCAAATTACACATCTAGATCTACATCAGAAAATTATGGAAGTATTTGGTCAAGGTGTTTCGTGAAGAAAATTCGTGTTTTGGACTATCTCAGAGAACATTTTCAAATAGATGGGAATGAAATTACAACTAGTGCGCTCGATAATTTTAGGAGATAGTACGTTTTTCCCGCAATACCTTACAAAGTGGTGTCATTTTGCGTGTTTTAAATAGTGGATGTTCTATTAGAAAGGCCATTGTAAAATTATATGTATATTTGTACAATTGGTACTTTATGCTACCTACAGTACATGAAATTCTTATTCATGGTGCTGCAATTATTAAGGAAGTTCTATTGCCTATCGGTGAATTATAAGAATAAGCCCAAGATGTTTACTTCAGAAAGCAACTGCGGAGCATCCAGTGCATTGGACAATAGATTGTTCATAGAAGAGATGTTGATGTCAGTTCTTCTTGAAGATAGTGCTCTGAAATTAGGTTACAAGAGCAAGAGTAGTCGGTGTTTTGAATCGGAAAGGAGTCATCCAGTTTGAATGAAAGGTATTTCAGAAATACAAACAAGGTTTCTGAAATACCTGGCAGTCAAACTGTGAAAGAGAACTGTGTGAGTTGTTTAAACGTAGTGGTATCAACAGACACACAATTAACGGAATTCATGACAGTAGTAAATATGCTGCTTTCCACTGCCAGTAATGATTGGATTACAGTTACATCTGAAGATATAATTAATTACCCAGCTTTATTTAGAGTTGTTTAATATATTCATGTCTTACTTGAGGGTGATAAACGGTAGGGTTTCCAATGTTTGATTTTTCGAAGGTCTTTGATCTTGTAAGTCATGGTTTGTTATTGAACAAATTATTTTACTGCGGTTTACTCTTAATTGGATAGCTTCCTATTTGGGCCATTGTAACCAGACTGTTATGATTAAGCAAAACGGAGACGATGCCTATGAGCTGGAAAAAGCTCGTTTCAGTAGAAAGGGTCTGTGAGCCATGTGTCGGTAAGTAGCAGGATTTCAAAATGAGAAGAAAGACTGGCATTCTGTTTTTGTGCTTATTTCGCCAGTATTTTGGTAACACGTGACTTTGTAGGATTAAGTTAGTTGTCCGAAGTAATAATTTTTGGTACTCCATAAATATATTTATTTTTAAGGCTCTCCTCTCCATTAGATTTTCGTTCAGTAAGTTCAGCTCTTACTGCATTGAATAATTTCTGCTGAGCTTGTAATTTTTAAGAACACGCGACAAAATGTCCAAACAAACATTTACTCAATGGTATCTTTACTAATTCAGCTTGTAATAGTTCTTTCACAGTTAATAGTTATTACCTAAGAGTTTATTAAAAAATTTTAAAGTTGTCATAAAATGTACAAATTAAAATATTTTTAAATTGAAGAGCTCATGATTCTCTACAATGTTCGTGTTAACACTCTTTTATAGTTATCTATATTATGGACTTGGTCGTTTAGCTGGGACACACGGTATAGGAAAAAAAAGTATAAGAAAATATTATACATTAATTAGAGAATTAAATATATCATTGAAGTGCAATGGAAACTGCAAGAAAACTAAAAAAGAGGTTGATTCTATGAAATGTAAAGTAAAAGTATTGGAAGATATTTTAGGAACGCCGTATAAGAAGGAACACATGCCCGATGAGATACTGAATTGCCAAAGAGATGTATCTATTGACTAGTGAAAAAAATCTGAGCTACCCAGTGATTGGTACAACTCGGTTTTGTCTCCCATACATAAAGAGGGGGATAAACTTTCCTACTAAAATTACCGTTGCATATCTCTACTCTGCGCAGGATATAAAATAAATCCTTACATTTTAAATCAAAGATGATAACCATATCCTGAGAATGTAGGCGAATATTGGGCAGGTTTTATGAAGGAAACATTCACCATTGCTCTAATCATCGTCGTTAAACAAAACTTTTAAACAATGCATAGAGATATGACACTGGAGCATATAAAATATTTATAGATTTTTGCCAAGTCTACACCTCCATCAATAGAGATCAGGTATGTACATACCATCATGAAGGAATTTAATATTCGACTTCTTCTGAAGCAGGGACGTGAGTTGGCTCCTACTCTCTACAATTTGGCGCTTGGATATGCCATAAAAATGGAAACTGGATGATTCAATATATTGATTAACAAAACTGTTCAGTTGGCAGCATACGGAGATGACACTAATATTATGAGCCGAACACAAAGAAGTATACGAATGGTTGAAAATAAATGCAGATATAGTTAGTTTTAATGTTAATACTTGCAAGACGAAAATGGCACTTTAGATAATATCTAACAACAAGATCGAAAGAGCCACAGGCGATAATATTGAGTTAGTACTGCAAGTTACGTATCTCGGAGTGGAGCTGTCGGGACAATTAACGGAATAAGAAGAAATTCGAAGGCGAAACCTTCTAGCTAATAAAGCATACTTTGTAATGCATTGCATATCAAATCCAAAAATTACACCATTCGACACAATTTTGTAAAAACATAACTATCATATGGATTTTGACAAAAAAGCAGTAAATAGTAAAAACGTTTTTGAAAGAAGGCAGATTCTGAGAAGATTTTAGGACCTAGGAGTGAAAATAACTTGTGGAGGGCGCGTGCTGTATCAATTTTATAGGGAACCAGATCTAGCTGTATTAATTAGAATTTTGAGGAATCAGTGGGTGGGATATGTGCTTGGATGAAAGAGGAGAAAATTCCTAAGAGAGTAGTCAACAGAAAAATGCAAGAAGTGTGACCTAAACGAAGACCAAGATCGAGATGAGAAGATGCGGTTGATGAAGACGCTGAGGAATTGTACGGTATCGGAAAATAGAGGAGAGAGGCTATGGAAAGAGACGCAGAAAATGAGGGACACCAAGGCTGTCGATTAAACCATGAAGACATTTCCACATAAAACATGCATCATGAGAACATTATTCAAGTTTGCTGAAAACGCAGCAGAAGAATAACATAGCTCGCATGATAAAACCCAGTCTTTGAGAAGGAGAATTGTAAACATTTGCAAAACATAACTCAAATATGAATCGAAGGTTACACAGAATTCTATTGTGATGTAAGCTTTGCACACCAAAATTATTAATTAGTAAATTATTTATAAGAATATTGAACAGAAGTAGGTCAAAGTTTGAGCCTTGGATACTCCAGAAGAAGAGAAAATTCAAGCTATCTGCAACCACTATAAAAAACGTAATTGAAACTATTATGTAATGAAATGTATAAAGTTGTAGAAGAAATTGGCTATATAAATGTAGAGAGTTTCTTTAATAAGATTTCAAAATCTATAAAATCAGAAACACTAGATAATGTTAACACCTCTCTACTTATATTCAGCTTCTTGTAGACTGATTACCCACAAAATCATACTGATATTCAGAAATTTGAGACTTGGTGTGGTAACATACTTTTACTTTCTTATACGTAGTATAAGGAAGTATTGTGATGATGAAAATTTTCGACCTCGAGATTTTTGCAGATGTCCACATTTTGAAGTCCCCTGATACCAAAAAAGTGGTTTTTAAACAATCTCTCTCTCTCTCTCTCTCTCTCTCTCTCTCTCTCTCTCTCTCTCTCTCTCTCTCTCTCTGTGTGTGTGTGTGTGTGACCACGATAGCGCTCAAACCGCTGTAGGTATCTATTCCAAGTTTTGCATTTAGTAGTATAATCCCCTCTTGAGAACTGATTAGATTTTCAGCAAAATCGGCCGACCGGAAATAGTAATTTACTTCAGTGAAAAAATCGAATTTTGACAATATTTCGTCAACTACCGAGTTTAAACAAATTTATAAAGAATTCATATATACTTAAAATTAAAATTGAGAATAATTTTATTTAAAAAGTTTTTCGAAATTCCTGGCGGAAGTAGGTCTTTTACTCTTATCGAAAATCACTTTTTTGCGAATATTTCGCAAGTCATGCTTTTTAGACAAGTACGTTGCGGGTATAAAAGTATTTAAAACATAATTTTCAATATCTTTTGATTTGATTTCAAAATTCAGACCGGAAGTACCACTTTTACTTTTATCGAATAGCGATTTTTTGCAAATATGTCGAAAGTTATAATTCGGACCGGAAGTAGCACTTTTACTCTTAGCGAGGAGCACTTTTTTGATAATATCTTGCAAAGTATGCTTTATATAGAGATTTATTAAGAGAATAGAAGTACTTAGAATAGGATTTTGAATAATTTTTGTATAAAAAATTCTTAAAATTCTATAGTTTGAAACGCTCATACGTATAAGAAAGTCGTGTGGTGGCCGCACCTCCTTTTTAATAGTGTTATCACTATTACTAAAATTGTCTTCTGAATAATTGATAAATCGGGTAGAATCAGTAATGATATTTCTTATATCCTGCAGAACAGGTATTTAACACAAGGATTAATTTGAACATATAAAGGTTTAGACTGGGCACGTTTTTAATGTCCATCTCATTTTCTTCAAATGAAGTAAATATAGGTACTATATCGTAGGTAATTTCATTAAATAACGCATCTTTAAACACAAAATATATGTTGAACTTTAGATGATAACTATTATGATTCTCTTTTACTAGTGGAGAGATTGATGTATACTCGGTTTTGCTTCGCTATGTGTTGAGCCAGTGTGACAATTAACTTACAGTTCATAACAAATGTAAATTTAAGATAGTGAATATTTAAGGACTGTTTTTAAATCAAATAATTTAAATGGTTATTGTGTTTTAAATTTTAACAATCATCAATTGATCCCTCAAAAAAAATAGTGTTTAAGCAACCACATTCTAAGATTGCTTTAAGCTTCTTATTAATAGTGGGGGTGATGTGTAAATCATTTCCTGTTACCCCAAAATTATCCTGAATGGCTTTCCAAAGCAGTATAAGGCCGACATACCTAAACTTTACGTAATGAAGTGATTTGGATAACTTAAGTCCATGCAATATAACATGATACATTTCCTATTTGTATGGTTCAAAATATAAGAGCTTTATAGGACCAATTCAGAAATGAATAGTATTGGAAAGAATTGAAGGGAATTGATAATTTCCTATTAATATTAGTCTTAAAAGTAATTGTAAATATTTCTATAATTGTGTTGCACAAAAGCATTATTTTTATGATTATTTTCACTTTAATTAATTCTGTTCAATTTCATTTCCCTTATGCAAATAATTTAATATTTTCATTCTTCTTGACCTACATTATCATTCGATTTGACCCTCACTTACAGATAGGTCTATATTTATTCTTAATAATTGGACATTTACCCTCTCCATCAGATTTTTAAACCATCTCAATACAAATAGATTCTTTGAATTCGCATAATTCTTGGTATTTATTTACATAGTTGCATTATGACTTATTCCATTTCAAATTTTAATGCAAACTTCCTGGCGCATTGTTGTAAAATATAAAGAGAATTTTTCTGTATTAACTGTTCTACGTTTCGGTTGTCGCCACTATCTCAGAGATAGACGGGAGAGGAACCCTTATCTCTCGATATTTTTTCCTCATGCATTTGTGTCTGTCTCCAGACGTTTGTAGTACGTATTTGCATTTTATATTTAAAGAGTGATCTTATAAAATAGATAGTTACAAAGTATGCTCAAACATGAGCTAATGTTAATCTAAGTATAAACATATATTCTCGTATATTAGATTAGTTGTATGTTAATAAAACAGGAAGTCGAATTACATGCTTTCATATCATTTTCTATTTGCGTTTGCCTCTCTACATACTTGCAATGCTTAAAGCCGCTTCGAAAATTACCAATTCTAATGCTTGACTTCTCGCTAATAATAATTTTGATTAATAGCTTATTCTTTCTTGCAGCATATACTACAATTACTAAGTATTTAACATTGCAAATTAATTTCTTTCACAATCGTTTTGTGTTATGAGACTATCTATCTACTTTTTTTCTTTAAGGAATTTCATGGGTATACTTAAAAATATTGCCATCCCTTTACTGAGGTAGACTTACGTTCAAGATAGGAACAAAAGTGGCGGACAAAATGGACTTTATATGATGTCATTCGGTATACATGCTTCGGTACACATGTTCATTTCGCTTTATAGTTTCACTAGTTGGCCCCAGAGGAGTTGTTCTGCCTTTTCAGTTAGGTGGTGCTATGAGTTTGATTTCGTTAAAATCCTTGTATAAGAAGATCTGGACAGAAGAGATTGTTGACGCAATTAGAGATAATAACACAGCGCCACCCATCGAGTCAAGATTTTGTTACTTTCTTTTGTAACACAAAACTAAGGAGACCAGATTTCGAAGTTGGAAATTCGGGACGCTATATATATAATTTTTAAATATTTTCTTGTTTTATTTGTTAATAGTGATATACGAGGGCGACCTGAAATGTTTCGGGAATGGACAAGAAAAACACGGTATTGGTGTCGTTTTTTATTTTTATTTTTCGATGTAATCTCCTCGACCATCAATACACTTTTTCAAATGGTGCTCCAGTCTCTTGAAGCCGTCGGAAAAGTAGGATGTTTCGAGGTCTGCAAAATAGCCATCTGTAGCGGCGATAACCTCCTCATTTGAGGCACATCTCTTTCCTGCCAGCGATTTTTTCAGGTTTGGGAATAGGTAAAAGTCGCTGGGGGCTAGTTCCGGTGAATATGGAGGATGAGAAACTAATTCGTAGCGCAACTCATTTAATTTGGACAAGACGATACGGGATGAATGAGCCGGTGCATTGTAGTGGTGAAAAAGTACATTTTCCCGCTGCAAACGAGGCCGTTTTTCCTTCAATACTGCATCGAATCGGGTTAATAAATCGCTATAGTATTCCCTTCTGCAGATAGTCGATGAGGGTCACACCTTGGGGATCCCAAAAAATGGTCGCCATGACCTTTCCGGCCGATGGAACGGTCTTCGCTTTCTTCGGAGCTGATTCGGCCGGAAAAGCCCACTGCTTCGATTGTTCCTTGGCCTCCGGTATGTAGTGGTGGATCCAAGTCTCATCCACGGTTACGAAACGCATGAAGAAATCTCTTGGATTGCGTTGAATCTTGGCCAGACACTCCTCCGAAACGGTCACCCGATTTCGTTTTTGCTCTGGTGTGAGCAAACGTGGTACCCATCGCGCCGAAAGCTTTTTCATTCCCAAAATTTCAGACCTCAAAGGTCTTCTCAAAGAATAAGAAGAAGAGATTACTAGTACTTCCACAATTTATAATACAAAACGTTGTAGATATCTTTCCCATGGAAAACTTATAACTGAAACAAAATAGGTAAAAACACGACCTTCTACGGCAGCCAAGTAAACTAAAATCATTTTAACTTTATTGTAGAATATAAATATTACTTAACAGGAGATCAATCAAGTACATTTCATATAGGAGCTTTTGTAGCACAGGTGGCCATGTTGAATTTAATCTGACGTTCTAGACATCTCTATATTAAACGTTAGGTTATGTATAAAAACTGGGAACTGTAGATTTTTAATAGCTAGGTTGTTGCGTACGTATTTAAATTCACCTTAAATCGATAATGCCAACATTAAATCAATATTGTTGCATATCAAGTCATTATTTGTTAACTATTCTAAGAGTTTGCATTATAATATGGTAATTTACAACAGAAACATGGCCTAAAAATGAAAAATATTTTTTTTAGAACTATACAGCTGACAGAAGCTATATTGAGTAAAAGTGCATTGTAAAAGCTTTATTTCAAAATTAAATCAAGAACTGATATCCTCTTTTATTATTCAATAACATAATTTATTTTTCTATGTAGAATTATTTATATTTGATACCTGTTTTAAACATGTTTTCTTTCTGCCAATTATATGAGACAGTCTTAAAATTTTTAAAAATACTGCACATATGCGGGCAATAGTTTTAATTTCCCGTTAAGCATGCACATTACCAAAGAATAGATCAAATCCATAGTTTATATTCTGTATGAAATTTGTGTTCTTGTATTTACATTTAGTAGTTTTAATAAGGATGCAAATTTATAATTATAAATTAAGTGAAATATGTGAGATTACATAATCAATACGAGGTGTAAGCAGAAGAAAATATGTAGCTAAGGAATAGGTTTTAAAACCACAAGACTTCAGAAAACGCCCACACCCATTGACGTTATTTCTGTCGTAGGTGTAAGAAAAGTATGTCGTTTGTTTCGCAGACGATATATTTGAGAAATAAAACGATCCAGATAAGACTTTGTTAATACCTTTTCAATTAATGTTTACCAGTGTAATTTTAAGTTTATCTACCTCAGAGTTAGAAACAACTAAAATGATAGTTTTCTTTATTGTCGACAGAAAGTACCGAAAAAATTATTCTCATGAAAAATATCATTTTAGTTGTTACATTTACTCTTGCAAATATTCCGCATTATTATAGGAATGGTTCAATTATAACAATAACCGTTTTAAAGAAATCATTGAATTATTCAATGTTAGATATCTTATGTACTATCTTCTATCTGTTTTAGTAACTCCCAAAACGACGGACTATTTAATTATAATGTTGTAAATAATAATCAAGCATTATTATATTCGTGAATACAAGAATAAAAGCATTTATGGCATACAATCACTTTAGACAAAAAGAAAGATATTTTTAGACAGTTCGCCAATTAAACTTATTACAAGATGTTAACCTCGAAACGTTTTATTCTGTTTGTTATGTCAAATTTAAGTGGATACAATGAACTTTGAATTTATTCATTACATTACGTTTTATAAACAGTATAGGAAAACAGTGTCACCATTAAGATTGCCACTATAAAAAGGAACAAAGAAATGTTACAGTTCATTTAATGATAGCAGTGTGTGTATAACATTGGAGGTATTATTTTTAATATTTATTACCTATATATAAAATATTAACTTAAGAAATATTGTATTATACGAGTGTATTAAATTTAATAATAATTAATTTATAAGTAGGATATACCCATTTTACATTCTTATTGTAGTATTAGGAAGTATTATGATGACGAAAATGTTTGACCTCGAGATTTTTGCAAGGGTCCATGTTTTGAATTCGACTGGTAGCAAAAAATGGTGTTTGCAAATATGTCCCTCTGTGTGTGTCTTTCTGTCTTTGTGTGTGACCACGATAGCAGACAAGGACTCTTGAGGTTTGAATAAATTTTTAGTGAAATCGGTAGTTTGGAAGTAGTGCTTTACTTTAGTGAAAAATTAAAACTTACCAATACCTCATCAACTACTAAGTTCTAACAAACTTCTAAGGAACACAAAAGTACTAAAAAGTGAATTTTGTTTATTAAGAGGATGAAAGTATTTAATACTTAAATTGGAATAACTTTTGCATAGAAAATTCGGAACGCACATACGTATAAGAAAGTAGTGTGGTGGCCACACCTTATTTTGATCAAAACGATTATGTAGTATTTTAGGATTTTGCACAAGTGATTTATCCTTTTTTCTTTCTCACTCGATCAATATAACAAGCCCCATGCTCAGGAATAGTCCCTTATTTGCAACCGGCCATGCCACCACTTAATACTCCAGAAAAGTTAATGATTATAACAATAATAGTAACAACAAAGATAATAATCGTTTCTATTAATTCATTTCACCTCAAAGATCGTATGCTAAATATTATCCCTCGCCATCTTTGGCATTCTTCTCCTAACTTGTTACTTCTATAGCACTTAAGTCTTTTGTTATTTGGTCCAGCCATTTTAATTTTGGCCTGTCTCTTTATCTTATTTTGTAAGACCGTTTTGTTTTCCTAACCGACTGCATGCGTCCTACATGTTCTAGATTAGTTATTGGTCTTCATAGTCTGGTTATTGGTTTTCCTCTGATGCCTGATTCACTTGGCTCTTCCTCACCTTTTTTACTGTCTTATTTATTGATGTCTTTCATATTTGGTCAGTATATTCTTCATAGTATCTCTTATTTTGGGTCATACTCCATGATTCCGATGTGTAAGCTTCAATTGATTTAATTATTTATAATAGTTTTTATTTTATTCTTCAGCGATACCGTGCCTGTTCAACAAAATGGCATTTATTACTTACTACCACATAATAACTCTTTAGCTAACTTATTTTCCTCATTAATTACGGAACTAAGATATTTCAAATTTCTAGTTTTTCATAACTTTTTGATTTACTATAAATTTTACTCTGATGCACCTATTGCTATCATCATATATTTGATTTTTCTTGAATTTATACTGAGTCCGTGCAAAATTGATGCGCCTTCCATATATCCAGATATATCTCTCAAACCATTCATGAAACGAGTTACGACATTACTTCGTCAGCTCTTTTAGTGTTAGGTACTGAAAATTGCTCATGTATGGTTGATCGACAATTTTTGTAAGAACATTTGAAGTATATATACAGTGTCGAAATAAAGTAACTATTCAGAATGTTATAAATGAGTTTTATAATCATCTTGAGTATTGTCGGATGGTACAGGGTCGTCATTTTTAACACTTAATGGAAATGTAATTTAAAAAGTGTTATTTCTGTGCGTATTTTTGTGTGATGTTATCGTTAGATTTTTTTCCTGGTTAATGAATTTAGTTTTAATGTGAATATTAACTTTGAATGGAGTAGATAGTAAATTTACAATTCGGTTTTTCAATATTTTTATATTACATACAATAAAAGCCATTTTTATAATAAAAAAAAACAATTTGCCGTCAACTTTTCCATCAAATTTATGTGACTAAATTCGTTTAATAAATTTTTAATATTTGAACTTTAAGACTCTTTTTCTCAATTTTTTTCAAATATAATATTTTAACATTTTTATACCATTAGATAAGGAATGGAAAGTACTATCGAAATCAATTTAAAAAAAAAGTAGGTGACGTCATAACATGAAAAAAAAATGAAGTAAGAAACTATACCCCTTCCAGATTTTTTTCAAAAAATAAATATCCATTACTTTATTTCCACACTGTATTGCGTTGTATTAAGTATCATTTAAGTATATAGTTTTCAAATGAATCAACGCATCGAGAATGCCATCAAAATTCTTCAAGACAAAGTCAAAATAAAAAATGAGGTGTGGCCACCACACGACTTTCTTATACGTATGAAAGTATTACTTCCGGTCCGAATTTTGAAATTTCATTTATATAAAAAATATTGCAAATCCAGTTCTAAATACTTTTGTACTCTTGATAAATATATATAGAATGCATAACTTACGACAAATTTGCAAAAAATCGCTATTCGATAAGAGTAAAAGTGGTACTTCCGGTCTGAATTTTGAAATTTTTTTTATATAAAAGATATTGGAAATTATGTTTTAAATACTTTTATACTCGTAACGTACTTATCTAAAAAGCATGACTTGCGAGATATTCGCAAAAAACTGATTCTCGATAAGAGTAAAAGACCTACTTCCGGTTGGAATTTCGAAAAACTTTTTTAAGACAATTTGTTTCAAACTTAATTCTAAGTACATATGAATTCTTTATAAATTTGTTTAAACTTAGTAATTGACGAAATATTTGCAAATTTCGATTCTTTCACTGAAGTAAACTACTACTTCCGGTCTGCCGATTTTGCTCAAAATCTAATCAGTTCTCAAGAGGGACATTATATTCGTAAATACAAAATTTGGAGAGAGAGAGAGAGAGAGAGAGAGAGAGAGAGAGAGACATTTTTTAAAAAACACTTTTTTGGTATTAGGGGACTTCAAAATGTGGACATCAGCAAAAATCTCGAGGTCGAAAATTTTCGTCATCACAATACTTCCTTATACTACGTATAAGAAAGTAAAAGCACTAACGTTTTGGCGAAAGCCATGAAGTGTGTCTTGATTTGCTTTCATTTATTACTTTACTACTTTTCAAAAGAAGTTAATGATCTTTTTCTTTCCCATGAATCAAGAAAACAATCAAAATTCAGCGGGAGGAAGACGAACTAAAAAGTATCATCTTCTATATGAAATCCCTGAAGAGTGTGTTGCTATGCATTAAGTAACTTCTAAATTGGTATAGTTTACAAGAAATATTTTATATTTTACCATAAATCATGAACATGTTTAACATTTTTCAAAAAAGGTCAAAGTATAAACCACCCAAATTCCAGAAAGTCCGTGAAGTATGTTATGATGTGCGTCAATATACTTTTAAGTAATTCTGCTTTAGAAGAAAAGTTATAGATTTTTCAATGAATTAAGAAGAAACTCAAATTTCGTCCAATTATAAAAGCTGCTAAATCTCCACAAACACCATGATGTGAGGGTATTGCCTTGCACCAATTTACTTTTAAATAAGTACAATTTCTCGGTGATGGTAGTGATTTTATGTGTTCCATTGAATCTAAAAATAATATATATATATATATTGGACTTTTCGTTTCTTTCACGTATATTAATAAATTTAGTATGTATGTTCCCTGGGAATAGCGGCTTATTAATAAAACTACAAATTAATGTGACGTTTCAACATTATTATGTTTTCTTCAGGCAATATAAATTCATTCTTTTTTCCTAGAAGAAAGGATAATTCTAAATTCTTGCTTTACAATTATAGCTTTTTACATATTACAAATTAATCCTATATTATCTATTTTTAGCGTTGTTTAATTTGTATTGAAATTTCATCAATGTTCTTAATAATCCGTAATCATCCTTCCCCAAAAGATTCTGAATTTTGTGGAAAGTGAAGTTTTCAAGTTCCGTATCCATTTTTTCACCCATTGATTATAAATTATAATTGGACTTTTTTTTTCTTTGCCGTATATTAATAAATTTGGTATGTATGTTCCTTGGGAATAGCGGCTTATTAATAAAACTACTACCTTTCTTCTAGGAAAAAAGAATGAATTTATATTGTCTGAAGAAAACATAATAATGTTGAAACGTCACATTAATTTGTAGTTTTATTAATAAGGCGCTATTCCCAAGGAACATACATACCATACTTTATTATTATATATATATATATATTATTATATATATATATAATAATAATAATACAAGTGAGGTTAATTTTTCCAACAAAACAGAAGCCTCGATGAAGACACACGAAATAGCAGAATAGACTAAAACATATACATACAATTCGAAAATCGGTGAAAACCACATATTGGCATCAAAAAGACATTTCATTTCGACGTATATCTTACAACAAAACAAAAGCCACATGGCCAATAGTAAACTCAAACTGAAGATGAAAGCGTTTGTTTGACACAAATTAACAGATTATTTATTATCAATAAAGCTATGTGCGCTTGCCTATATTGATAGTCACTGGATGGTCACTGAATGTTTTAGTTGTAACTCAGTAAATAAAACCTTCTCTTCACTTCCAACAGCACCTAATAATAGAATTCAGAATTTAAGAAACACAAAATCTAGTGGATATGACAATATCCTTGTCAGTATGTTAAAATAATGTGCTTATGTACTTGCCGAACTGTTAAGTGTGCTTGTGTTCGAAGCCGGTACATTTTCAGAGACGTTAAAATCATCAGCATCAATTTTGAGATATATATACAGGGTAACAAAGGTACATAGTGAATTAAAGACATATATTAATTTTGTCAAGTGTTTCAAAGTATTTGAAAAAATAAGAGCGATATATTAAGCAATCAAAGGTATTCTGGAAGGAATAAACGAAAGTGGCTGTGCAGTACGAATTTTCATGGATCTGTATAAGGCCTTTGACAGTGTAAACTATCAAATATTTTGTGAAAAGCTAAACTTTCCCGCAGAACACAGAAAAGACCTTATCTTAGTTTAGTCATACGTGACAGGTCCAAAGTAAAGTCTGTTTTCGGTAGATAGTAAAGGCAACAACGCTATTTATTCAGACTGTCAAGAAGTCATACGTGGAATGTTTCAGAGCTCAATTCTTGGTTCTCTCCTGTTTTTGCTCTGTATTAACGAAATGCTAAAGTTGGTTCAGCATCGCACTGTACAATATATGTACAATATCATTCCGCAGATGTAATAATACAGAATAAAAAAAACATACATTTACAAAATGAGATTCCTAAGACTATATATGTTTTCGAAAACTGGTTTTTAACGAACATCTTATTTTCCAGGCCTGTTCGACTTACGTTTTCAGTTTGCACCGTAAAGCTTATTTCATTGCACCTGAGTTGTTTATGTTATCCACTCCAGCAATTGTGTATTTCTACAAGGCTGTCTAGGTCGTTTACTGGGTGTCTCTTGAGCATCTCTGGGTTGTCCAAAAGTGCGTTGCCTTCTGTGATCCAGTACCTCATAGCTTACTAGGATATGCTTGACTGTTCGTGTTGCTCATTGCAGAGTCTGCATATGAGGTCTCTAGCAAACAGGCTTATCTTGTTAAGATGCACCGTAATGAATGCATCGAAAGACAAAGAGAATTATTTATGTAGTAATTCTACAGTACCTTTATTGCATGGTTGCCCAATAAATTCCTTACAATAATTTTACCCTGGAATTGTTGCCCATTAATGCTTATATTTTCGTATACCCAGACCTTGACGTGACTTTGGGTCATACCTTTAAGTACCATCCGAGCCGGTTCTGGGGTTTTGTTTCCGACACTCTCCTAGCGAGTTCATCAGTTTTTTCGTTGCCTTCGACCCCTTTATGTCCTGGCCACTCAGATCAGTTTTACCTTATGAGGTTTTTGGAAATAATTTATAATAACAAAATACGGCAGAAGAAATTACTTTTTTTGGACTGAAAGTCCCTTGTCAATTCAACTGGAGGACCCATATATCTTATCTGGTATCAAGGATATCGTCTTCCATTAGGCATTGCGGGTCATGTTTCGGACTGCAACTATGAAGGCCAGCCTTTTTACCTACGACGCATATGCACATGCCAGAGTTCGTTACATTTGTTGAGTTAACTCCAGTCAATAATAAATAGACTTTAGTTATATAATACACGGAAATTAAAATTCCAATCTTGTGCCACCACAGACAAGAAATTGATTTCCAAAAGTTCCTCCCACATGTTGTTAAATTATATAGGAATTTACCTGTTACAGTAAATATAAACAGATTTAAGACCCAACTTCGTCACTAACTTACACAAAGGGTGCTATAGAATACAAACAATCTTTGACGACAATGTTTTTTAATTTGGCTTGTTATAAAATGTTGGTTGTGTATAATTTTTTAATTACATATTTGTTTATACGTTATATTTTTAAATTGTTTATTTTACTAAATTTGTTTGACGTATTCAACACATATGTACTTAAGAAATGAAGAATATATTATTATTGTTATGTTTTCAGTGAATAAAGCTAATGAGGGAAATGTATTTATTAAAAGTAAATATGAAATATAATTTTTCCAAATTACAGGTTATACAAGGTTAGTCAAAAGTATGGAATGGGCGGTTTATTTCATTAAATATAAACTTTTGTAACAAAATGTCTTTAATATAAGTTTTTTACTAATTATTCGAGATTTCTTAGCCTACTCCTAGTTTTTGTATGTAAACGCTTCATCAGAAAATAAAATATTGTTTATACAATTAAAATTAGTATTCGTCATTTTTATCATTATTGCACAAAACTGCATTCTTCTGTCAGGGTCGTCTCCGTTTAGCTCATGGAGAAGGTGTATCTTGTAGGGTTTGTGTTTGCTGTTTTTTAATATTTGAGCAACCGACGATTGACTAATACAATTATCCAAAGCCAGATGCGTGGTTGATGTAATTGGATTTTTCATCACATTAAGTACAACATTGAAAGCTCGATCTTCATTTGTGGCTGATTTTGGGCGTCCAGACCTTGGAATATCTCTTACATTTCCAGTTTCTCTAAATCTTCTAGCCAATTTAGACACTGTGGATTATACAATAGTATTTCTCTACTGATGAACGTTATTGAACAAATGACAAACATCTTCTTGTGAAAGTTGCCGATCTCCATAACCAACCATCATTAGTATTCCACTGACTTTCACCATGTTTACAAATGAAAATTAAACTATTCATATTAAATTACCTTGTCCACTTATTGAAAGATACTTCACAATATTAATAACCAGCGAAGCAGAGGCCACTATCATTTTTTTTTGAATAATACTCAAATGAATAAAAAGGAGTATTAAAAACTGTAGAATCTGTTTTCATATCACATTTTGCCGTTTTTAGGAAATTCTGATTTTACACAGAAATTTTCTTATTCAAGTTTATGAAAAAAATATCAAGTCATTTTAAGAAAAGGGGCAATTTTTGATTTATTTTCGTGGACGAATGTTTCTTCTTCTCTACCATAGGGTCTTATAGGCATACGCCATATCAGTATGCAATATGAAGTTATATAATGGAAATTGGTTTAGTGTGTATGTTTGCTGCTTTTTGGGTGGATAAATTTTTAATTATTTCACGTCAGCATATTTTCCATATTTAGACATTTAATCCATAATTACGGTTTTCTCCATTGTTTGAGTCTTCTTCTGATTCAATTTCAAGTACCAGCACTCTCTATGGTTTCCTTTTTGATCACTGATCCTTTTTACAGTGATTGCTGTCTTATATATGATCCTTATGAATATTCTTTTAAACATATTATCAGTGTTATTGTCTCATTGCTAGTGTATTTATATTATGTGTTATGATCTGTTTAATTTTATTTCTTATGCTCCAGTAACATTTGGCTACTTGTTTGGGATCATCACTGTAGATGTCACGTTAATATGTGTTCTATGTCAGGGTTTTTGGTGGTAGTACAAAAGTGCAGAGTCTGCACAAATTTGAAGTCGACTTTATAATTCTTAAATTTTTATTTTCATTAATTATAATGTTGCCTGTTGCAGAATTTGAGAATATAGATTAATATTGTTATAACTATTTAAATGTACTCAACGCAAGCTTGTGATTTATTAGGGCGTTTTAAGAACTCCCAATTTAATATTTTTGAAAATGTACTAACTCAAAAACATCTGTAAATCGAATAACAAATTTTGAGGTCTTTGCCTTATATACACGATGAGTCAAAGAAACGGGAAATTTTGTAAATGATATAATTTCATGAAAACAAATTTTTAAGAAAAATTGTTTGTCATTTAATAGTAAAAATAATGACAGTTTAGAATGCAGTACAACTTCTTTTTATTTTTTTTTTTCATAACATGATCGTCGAGTTTCAGTTCTTGGACGATCTGCATACGTTATTCAGTGCTATCTATGCTAGTTGCAGATCGTCCAAGAACTGAAACTCAAAGATCATGTTATGAATAAAAAAATATATAAAAATAAAGTATACTGTATGTATTCTAAAATGGCATTATTTTTACTATTAAATGACATTTTTTAAAAAATTTGTTTTCATGAAATTATTTAATTTTCAAAATATCCCGGTAAGATGCGTTCATCTTGATTCACTCCGTATTAGAGAAAAAGCGTTGGTCCAAGGGTGAATTCCTGCGGCTACAACTAATTTGCACAATACTTTACCGACTGTAATAATATCGAAACAATCGCATATAAATCTAATAAAAAAAAGAAACAATGTAATTTGAATAATCAATTCCTGTAATTGAAAGAACTCAATAATTCTATTACATAAAACCATATCATTTTGATTAAAAAATTATGGAGAACATGGTAACAGTGAAACATCGCATTCGTTATTTGTTTTAGCATAATACGAATGCATTTTGGGAATATTAACAGAGAATATTTAAAACATATTTTAATGGATCTGATACGTAATGGATATGGATACAGATACAGCATTTTTTTATTCAGTCCCTCATTTGTTTTTCAAATAACTATTTTTTTGAATTGCTTGTTTATATGAGGGATACATTTTGTTGCAAACTAAAACAGTAATGCGTCGCATTAATATTTGATTCGCTCTTGAAAAAGGGATACTATTACTGTTTTGTTAAAAACTGTAGAATCTGTTTTCATATCACATTTTGCTGTTGTTAGGAAATTCAGATTTTACACAGAAATTTTCTCATTCAAGTTGATGAATGAAATATCAAGTCAATTTAAGAAAAGAATAGGAGTAAAAATCAGCAAAAAAAAACTGCTTGCTTGCCATAAAAAAAATTAGTGTGGCCACCACACGACTTTCGTATAAGTATGACCGTTTCAAACTATACAATTTTAAGAATTTTTTCTACAAAACTTATTCAAAATCCTATTCTCAGTACTTTCATTCTCTTAATAAATCGCTATAGAATGCATACTTTGTAAGACATTCGAAAAAAAGTGCTACTCGCTAAAAGTGCTACTTTCGGTCCGAATTTTGAAATTTCATGTATACAAAAAATATTGCAAATCCAACTCTAAATACTTTTGTACTCTTAATAAATATATATAGAATGCATAATTTACAACATATTTGCAAAAAATCGCTATTCGGTAAGAGTAAAAGTGGTTGAAATTTTTTTTGTACAAAAGATATTTAAAATTATAATTTCAATATTTTTATACTCATAATGTACCTGCCTAGAAAGCATGACCTGCGAGATATTCGCAAAAAACTGATTTTCGATAAGAGTAAAAGACCTACTTCCGGTTGGAATTTCGAAAAACTTTTTTAAGACAATTTGTCTTGAGTACATTTGAACTCTTTATAAATTTGTTTAAACTTAGTAATTGACGAAATATTTGCAAAATTCGATTTTCTCACAGAAGTAAACTACTACTTTCGGTATACCGATTTTACTGACAAAGTAATCAGATCTCAAGAGGGAGATTATACACATAAATAAAAAATTTGGAATAGATATCTACTGCGGTTTGACCGCTATCGTGGTCACAGACAGACAGACACACAGACATTTTTTAAAAACCACTTTTTTGGTATCAGGGGACTTCAAAACGTAGACATCTGCAAAAATCTCGAGGTCGAAAATTTTCGTCATCACAATACTTCCTTATACTACGTATAAGAAAGTAAAAACGTTACCATGGAAATGCGTTTACATACAAAGTAGGCTAAGAAATGGAGAATAATTAGTAAAAAAACTTACGTTACAGATAATTTGTTATAAGTTTATATTTACGGAAATAAACCGCCCATTCCATACTTTTGAATAGTCCTGTATATACGAAAATATATTTATACGAAACTCACGTAATACATACATATATGTGAAGAGGAATATAGAAAATATATCAAAACAATAGTAGTGTGAATCGATTCCTTCAAAATAACATAGTGTAGAAACATCAATGGAAATTCCCGAATTCATTTTGCTTAATTGAACAAACCAGACGAAATCGCATTTTGACATAAACCTTTTTCATTTATAATTATCCGTATCACACAAACATATTCACTGTTGTTCATTTTGTTTTGTGTTGAAGAAAAAAAAACATTGCGTTCTTGTGTGGTGAGTTTTAAGAATCAAGTTGAAACATTCCCACGATATTTAAATTATTATTTTGTTTAGTAACACATATAAATAGACGACCAGAAGGAAGAACTAACATTAAAATTGTTAATTAGATACACAAAGAGGATTGCGTCACCAACCTCATAGACAAACAAACCAATTTCGTATTCGTATAATAATGGGATTTAAACTTTATAAAAACATTGTTGTGATTGCAATGTTTGTTGAGAACTCCGCGAAAATTGCAAGTTATGATGTTGCAAAATATGTAGTGGAAATTACTTATTACTTAAATCTTATGTCATTATTCTAGTAGAAGAAGATTATAATTCAAGATGAATTATTACAAATTCAAACTTAAAGTGTTTGTATTACATGTAATTTGTCATACTTGGATGGACAGGTCAATTTTAGAATAAACATACATCGTCTAGAAGTACAGTTCTGGATTTCTATTATTAGATTTTTAAAAATCGTTTTTTTAATACGAAACATGTTAACATAGCTGAGAATGATGATATTTTTTCTTAATAGTGTAACAGTGTTGTGTTGTGTCGTAAAAAGAGTTACTTTATTTGTGATTAACATAAACATAATTAATTAAAATTGACAGGTTTGGGGTACAAACATAACATACATCAGTCCGAATATAAAATATCACTTCAAACAGGATAGTAGGGGTCGCCGGTGTACCCTTATAAATAACGTAATTATTAAAATTTTTATAATTTTTTAAAATCAGAAATGCTAGTAAAATTGATGAGCATATTTGATCCACATTCTTAATTATGGCAAAGTAAGGATTTCATTAATTAATTCTTTCATATAAGGTTTTCTTTCTGATTCACCCTGGATATCAATTAATTAAATTAATTACTTTTAAAATTGTTTTCTTCGAAATACTTAACTTTCAGTATTTACGATTTAATTTTAATAATTATTATATTTTCCAAAATAATTTTGTTAATGTAATTTGAACAGATTTTTTAAATATATTTTAAAAATATCTTATACGTATAAGAAAGTCGTGTGGTGGCCACACCTCATTTTTTAATAAGAGTAAAAGACCTACTTCCGGTAGGAATTTCGAAAAACAATTTCGATACAATTTTTCTCAAATTTCCGGTCTACCGATTTTACTGCAAAACTAACCATATCTCAAGAGGAAGATTATACACGTAAATACAAAATTTGGAATTGATATCTACAGCGGTATGGCCGCTATCGTGGTCACACACAGACATTTTTTAAAGACCACTATTATAAATACTTCAATTCTCTTAATAAATTCTATAGAATGCATACTTTGTAAGATATTCGAAAATAAGTGCTACTCGATAGGAGTTAAAAGTGTTACTTCCGGTTCGAATTTTGAAATTTTTTTTATACAAAAGATATTTAAAATTATGTTTGAAATACTTTTATATTGGTAATGTACCTGGCTAGAAAGCATAACTTGCGAGATATTCGCAAAAAATTAATTTTTAAGTAGGTCTTTTACTCTTATCGAAAATCAGTTTTTTGCGAATATTTCGCAAGTCGTGCTTTTTAGACAGGTACGTTACGAGTATAAAAGAATTTAGAACTTAATTTTCAATACCTTTTGTATAAATCAAATTTCAAAATTCGGATCGGAAGTAACACTTTTACTCTTACTTATCGAATTGCGATTTTTGCAAATATTTCGTAAATTATGGATTCTATATATATTTGTCAAGAGTAGAAAAGTATTTAGAGTTGGACTTGGAATATTTTTTGTATAACTGAAAATTCAAAATTCGGACCGGAAGTAATACTTTTACTCTTAGCGAGTAGCATTTTTTTGCAAATATCTCACAAAGTA
The DNA here is from genome assembly GCA_963170755.1 of Amphimallon solstitiale. Classification (NCBI taxonomy): domain Eukaryota; kingdom Metazoa; phylum Arthropoda; class Insecta; order Coleoptera; family Scarabaeidae; genus Amphimallon; species Amphimallon solstitiale. Next base: position 74,961,806 of record OY720678.1, read on the forward strand.
TGTATCCTGTAGAGATTTATTAAGAGACTGGAAGTACTTAGAATAGGATTTTGAATAGTGTTTGTACAAAATAATTTTTAAAATTGTATGATTTGAAACGCTCATACGTATAAGAAAGTCGTGTGGTGGCCCCACCTCATTTTTTACCTGCCTAGGAAGCATGGCTTGCGAGAGTAAAAGACCTACTTCCGGTAGGAGTTTCGAAAAACTTTTTTAGTACAGTTTTTCCCAGATTTAATTTTGAATACATTTGAATTCTTTATAGATTTGTTTAAACTTAGTAATTGACGAAATATTGGCAAAATTCGATTTTTTCACTGAAATAAACTACTACTTCCGGTCTACCGATTTTACTGAAAAACTAACCAGAGGGAGATTATATACGTAAATACAAAATTTGGAATTGATATCTACAGCCGTTTGACCGCGATCGTGGTCACACAGATACATTTTTAAAAAAAACACTTTTTCGGTATCAGGAGACTTTAAAACGTGGACGTCTGCAAAAATCTCGAGGTCGAAAATTTTCGTCATCACAATACTTCCCTATACTACGTATAAGACAGTAAAATGAATTAAAGAGCTTAACCACAATAATTTTTTACTCGCACAAGAACTTTATTGGCGATGAAAATTATTAATTAATTGTTTTTAATCTTTTTTAGACAAGGAAGAATTTCTTCAAGTCCCCGAAGTTAAAAAAAATATCCTTAGATGAGTGTCTATTTTCGTATTTTTTTAACTGTTTTCTATTTAGAAACATAAAAACAAATAGATTATATAAAAAACCCTTCCATAAACAATTCCGCGACTTCTAATTAATTTGACATGTTAATTCGGCAATCCGATGACATTATTGTTGAATAATGAAAAGTCGTGATATTTGATGAGACGGTATTCATCTAGTTAGTCGGGTTGAAGTAACAATTAAGGCGAGTAATTATGTGGTGGTACGGATCGAACCCGATTGGCTCTTTTAAAGGGTATTATTATGTGAAGCGCACAATGCAGTCAGTCATTGCAATTTAAAAACGTTGGCCCCGAAAAACCTCGACCGTTCGCTCTGTTGCCGCAGCAGCGCACCGCCACGTTATAAGCAAGCATTCCTTAGGTGAGTTGAAGGCGTATCAAGAACGTCGAGTTTGGGCTATCTCATAGGTAATAAGGTGCAGAGAAAACACTTTGGCGGTATGCCTTTGGCATCTTATCGCTCAACTCTAACAGTGTCGACTGTCGAACGCTAGACAGGGCCGGATTAACATTTAAATAGGGCCCGGATATGTCAACGATAACGATGCTGTTCTACATTATTATCTTGATATTTGATCGCCTATAGGTTACAGAACTACAAAGGATGATTTTGCAATTAAATACATTAATTTAATATTCCATTTCTTAATTATATAGACTGTGTAATACTTGTATGTGTGATTTAGCGGAATTTGAAAGATGGGATTAGAAAAAATAATTGTCAAATAAAAAAGAAAAATTGCTTCTAAATTTTCTTGTAAATTTCTTTTCTAAACAACAATATACAATTCTTAATTTCTTATTCCTATATACTTTCGTTGTATAATAGATTTTAATGGTTTTTTCCATTTTCATCTTGAAGCCCGATCATAAATTTTAAGCATACACTTGCCAAGACAATTGAAGAAAGTGTTTAATGGATTTGCTAATTTATCTATACGCCAATAAATGAAAGGGAATGGTAATTTTGTATTTTTAAGAGTTAAAAAAGTCCAAAAACTACCGATTCATGAGCGAAAAAGCTTTTATTTGACAGGCCGTTGGGAGATTCCCACCTATAAACAGTAAGAAATTTTCTTTCAGTTCTTCTTATTCACAAGGCTGGTTATTATCACAATTAAAAATCGAACTAAAAGGCACCAAAAACAGAAAAAGGAAATTAAAAAGGCATAAAATTTGGACAAAAAAGTTGTTTTTAAAAGTTCGTTTTGAAAATGTATTTTTGATGAAGATAAAATGTTATTAAATCAGTGGTTTTCGAAATTAGTAGTTTTCTTTATATAAAATTATTGATAAATGTAATTTGGTGAAAATAAAATGTTGTTAGTTAGATACAGTAATTCTTGTGTTGTTTATCAGATTTTTAATCCTTTTTGGAACTTCACGCCTTATTAAAAAATTATGCCTTTTAAATGCTTTTTTTGCCAAAATCTTATGCCTTTTTAAGGGCATTTTTTTATTTTTTTGGTGCCTTTTAGTGAGGTCTTTAATTATAATGTTTTAATTTAATAATGTTTATTCTGCTGGAGTGTGTTGGAGTCACTCAAAATCCTTCTTCTACCTCTTCCACTATATTATTAGTTTTAATTAGAGTTTGCCTTGCATGTTTTAAATATAGCGTATATATAGATTATTAAACAAAGCTTGCTAACTTTGCAGATGTATTGCCGACAAAATTAATCAATAAAAACACCTACAATGCTTAATATATTACATATCATATCATGATTGAGAGAAAAATCTATAACCGTCAGTCTTTAATGAAGAGATTTTTAAGAGTTATTACACCTGGCAATGTTTAATGGAGACATTTATTTAAACTTAGAATACTGTCTAAAATCTTAAAATATGTTACCCTCTCTTCTAACAGAGGTTTACAGTTTTAATGTTTTCAAAATTTCCATCAATCATTAGTTTTCTTATGTGAGGTCAAATCTGTTTTTTTCATGGCAGACCGATTTGGTCACTATGCAGTTGGTTTAGGAGTGTTGATTTGAATCGTGTGTACAAAGTTTAAATTATTAGAGGTTAAACTGGGTAAGGTGATCAGTATAATATTTTCTTCTTCTTGTATATATATATACTGCTGTCTATATTAAATCTACTCTATCCCAAAGGAAGAAAAACAAATTTATGAATAAACCAGTAGCAACGGCATTTAGTTTTTATCGTGTGACAACAAGCCGAAATAATACTCTAATAGAATGTCGTTATTTTGAAATTTTCTATTTTATTATTTTACATAGTAGGAGAAGATAGAGCAAGACAGAGCAATGAGGTAATGTGGCTACTTGCAACTAGCAGTGAATTTACGTAGTGACAACCTACAAGCTGCAGCTCGAGCTAGGATCTTCGAATGTTAAACTAGTGACGGAAGTAATGTAGAAGGTCGACAGGAGATGACAAGAATTCTGACTAGTACTTAGTATAAAAATCAACTACAAAGATATTGACAGAGAAGCAGCTCAAAAAGCACGAAATTCAGAATTTCTCTTAAGAATACTGAGGAAGACCAAAAGATAAAGAGAAAAATAAACTGAGTCAGTACGAAAAGCAAAGAGAGATAACATTTTCGGAAAATAACAAAGATAAAAATTGAGACCCTCTGATGAAGAAGACGAGACTATGTTTGTGTTATACAAAAGAGCTGCAAAGATACCAAAGATAAATGTCGTGGCTGTAGGTTGGATAAGTGAAAATTGTGCGGAAAATGTTGATGAGTTGTTCTTTTATTACCTTAATTGTAAAGACTAGAAATATTACATTTGCATATTATGGTTGTAATTTCTTATTTTAAAGAAGTTTTGTTTTAAAGAGTGTTAGTAAAATTTGTGTAATTTTGTAAGAATAAAATATGCTTTTTACATGATACCCAAAATTACTTTACAACTCCATCTCATCTCATATGGAACGCCATCTTGCTCCACCATTGGGACAAGATGGCATATTTCTTTATCTGATTTTCTCAAAACGTCATAAGTACTCCCTGAAAAATTATAAATACACCCACAAACAGATAAATGTTAAACGATTATAATAAAAACACTTAAAATATTTTCTTTGTTCTTACAGCTTGAATATAGCCTACTAAACCTTAGTGTGCCATTCATGCTCCGCTTTTCTTTGGTTAACATAATTCTAGTTATTTTTGGAATTATAGCTTTTAAATTAACAAATATAAATTTAAACATAACTAAAAAAAGAATTTTGAATTTGTAGTATTTGATTTGGGCTAAGGGTGTATTCAGAAATTCGCTCTTTCATCAATGAAACGCAGTAACTAAATATGTAATTGCCTGTGTTTCCCGTTTTTACAAAATACATAGATATTTAAAACTGAAAAGAAAATTTTGAAACTGTATAAATATTGTATAAATTTAATCCCCAAGCCGTCTCTGTCATCTGTAAAAATAACTCTGAATGAAGGCTACATTACTTCAGCTGTAATTATTTATTTACATCAGACGAACTTTCATTCCTTCAATCTTTCATTCTTCCGTTAAGGTTATCTCGTGCTTGTGATTATATGGCACGAAAGAATAAACTAAACAATTTTGCAGAATTAAAGTACGCAAGTTGAAAATTAATTAAATCTTATGTACATTCTTTATTCGTGAATAATGAGTTAGGTCACGGTGATAAAAATTATTCTGTTTGAGATGCCGTCTTCAAGGAGGATAGTTTTTTTTGTTTTCCCTTCAACTTCAGATTATATTGTTTGAAATATATAAATTATTATGAAATGCTCTTTATACAAGGCTGAATAAGGAGAAGTTTTTATTATTTGTATGTATATACGAGGTGTAATCAATAAAAAAACACAGTTGTAAATGTATCGATAAAGAAGTGTATTTATTTATCTGAATAAAGTTTGAATCATCATCAAGCACAGTTAAAAAACAAGAAGAATGAGTGTGCTTAAAACCACACGGCACAAGTGAAAATATCATCAAGGCGAGGTTAATAATACGAAATACACGCGTATAATATTCAGTAACGTACTAAATAAAACGTATTCGCACATTTATTACATTTACACATGTACACAGGCGTATAATATTCAGTAACGTATTAAATAAAACGTAAACCTCAACCATCCCCGTATCTAAAATTTCACATTCATACGTCAATTTTCAAAAAATTCTTCCGCCATTTTTTTTTTTTGACATTTTGACTTTGGATTCGTGATCGGCGATCTAAGACACCCCCGTATCTAAAATTTCAAATTCATACGTCAATTTTCAAAAAACTCGTCCGCCATTTTGTTTTTTTTGACATTTTGACTTTAGATTCGTGATCGGCGACCTAAGACACCCCCGTATCTAAAATTTCACATTCATACGTCAATTTTCAAAAAACTCGTCCGCCATTTTGTTTTTTTTTAACATTTTGACTTTGGAATCGTGATCAGCGACCTAAGACACCACCGTATCTAAAATTTCACATCCATACGTCAATTTTCAAAAAAATCTTCCGCCATTTTGTTTTTTTTGACATTTTGACTTTGGAATCGTGATCGGCGACCCCCAAAACCCCCGTAACTAAAATTTCACATACATTCGTCAATTTTCAAAAAACTCTTCCGCCATTTCGTTTTTTTGACATTTTGACTATGGGTTGGTGATCGGCGACCTAAGACACCCCCGTATCTAAAATTTCACTTTCATACATCAATTTTCAAGAATACGAAATACACGCGTATAATGTTCAGTAACGTATTAAATAAAACATATTCGCACATTTATAACATTTACGCGAGCGGCCATTTCGTTTGGTCCGTTCGGACGTATGTGTATGTATAAGTAGACGATATAAATACTCGCTTACGGTCCCGCGCTTGGTCTAATGGTAACGTGTCGCCTTCATACCCGTGCGGGTCGGGATCGAATCTGTTCTGGAACATGAATTTATTTATTCATTTAAATTTCAATTTAACTGAAATTAAATACCTTTACATATATGATATATTTATTTATCTTGTTCCCTTAGCCGACTTTACCCGAACGAGCGTTACACATATCCGAGCGTTACACATATCCGAGCGTTACATATCCGAGCGTTGCAGTCAGTGCCTACAATCAGCGCAACGCGCCTAAAGAAGTTTACACTTCAATAATCCTATTAGAAATAGAAAGATAAGACGAGTTTATTGAATATTGAGTTTATTGTTTAAAACAGGGGTCTTCAACATTTTTAGACGAAGGGCCACATTGACTGCTTCACTAAGTCCCAAGGGCTAAGACCTAGGCTAGATATCATACAAATATTAGTATAATTATTGTATTATTATGTGCTTTTTATGTGGACTATAAAGAAAAGAAACAAAAGATAGATAGTGAGTGCAGAACAGTTAAAGGATAATGGGAATACCGAAATTTTGTGATTGAGTCCAATGATAAGGCAACGTGGAAAATTTGCAATAAAACAATATTAGTCCTCAAAGAATGCAGTATAAAACGTCGTTATGAGACTAAACGTTTTCATTATTTCTCCAAATTCACAGGAAGATATGAATATTTGGAGAGAGGGTGAAATATCAGCGATTGTTGTTTAAGAGAGTAAATGCCGAACAAGAAGCAGCAACTAGCGCCAGTTCCCAAGTGATTAATTCAATAGTGAAACGCGAATGAATGTGTCAGAAAAAGAAAGAAATTTATTTAAAAACATCAATTTATCAATTGTTCGTAGTTAATTTAGCACATGCAAAGAAGTTCTAAAACATATTTGTTACCTCATCGATTTTTATCACATACAAGAATTGGTTAATTTATTCAATATTTTAGAGTTGCGTCATAACCAGTTACTTCGGGCCAAGTAACACTAAATTACTTTAATACCTAATAATACTAGTAACACCGTCGATTCAGTGAATATATTATATTGTCTGGTTACAAGAATTTTATTCTGTCAAATGTAATTTGTGATTAGTAGGACGCGGACATGACCGGTTTAAACTGCGACGAAGTTATAACGGAGCAAAGAAATAATGTAAACATCACACGCTTACTGAATAGCACTAATTCATATGAGTAAAATTCTATTTTCATCGGTGTAGATAGGAGCGTGAGGGGTTTTTGAAATTTATTATGTTTACCTTATATTTCGCAAGAGAAATAAAATTTTCATTCATACTTACGTTAGTTTCGTTTTTTCATTGTTTTGACTGTTAATTACGTACTTCGAAATTTTTGTAATAGTCTGCTTAATACCGGTTTATTGAATCGACTTCTCCCAATTATCTAGACGTAAGTGTGCACTGGATTTAGTTTAGTTTCAATAACATACGCGTACATTTTTAGTTATCATTTATTTAGATCTAGAACGTTGTTTATGTTACTTTTTCTGATATGAAAATGAATTGTCAGTGATTCCGAAATTTATTACAAAGTCTGTAAAATATCGTTACAGAATGCCAAAATATCGCACGTTCGTTACTTAGCTTTGCTAAAACATACACAGAAATAGTTTTTATGCAGAAAATTTCGATAGTTTACTAAATTTCGTTACATGTTTAAATGACGATGCTCGAAGTATTTCTGAGTGCAAGGAACTAACACAAATCCCAAATTTAAAAAATCAGTTGTTATTCCTTCAGGAACACTTTGGAAATTTGCCTAAACTAATCACATATTTTGAAAATCGAAATCTCAAATTAAAAGATGGATTAACCACATTAGACGTGGGCTATTAATAATTTCAAAAGTATTCCAAGTGACTTCGGATGTGGCATTCGGCAAAAGTTAGACGCAGTTTTTAATAGAAATCCAGATTTAATAACATTGCGGCAATTGTGTATGCTAAATACGCTGAAATAAAAGAATATTTCCACTACGCACCTATAACCAGTTGCGATGTAGAAAGGACGTTTTCTATCTTCAAGGATGTACTTAATTCAAAGAGAACAAGTCTTACAGAAGAGAAAATGAACAAATAATAAGGTATTTTGTATTTTATAGATCACCAGCCACTTGTTATCCAATTATATATATAAAATTAAATCCTCTTTAAAAATACAACATTTCAATAGTGCACCCATGGGCGATGAGTCATCAACCGTACGTGTCCGCGCCCTAGTGATTAGTTGTTTACAACAACACGTTTTCATATTTATTAGTTTCCTTTGGACTGCATTTATATGTCTATATTTTATATAATGATGAGTTGTTTTCACAATTAAATCAAGTCTAAATCGTTAAGCAAACAAGTAAACGAAATCATTCTCCAATTAATAGGGTCTTTTGAAAGAAAACGCAATAATAATGAATCATAACTGACTGATTAATTTATCATTTTGGACTTATTCAATCACCTTCTGAAGATGGCATAATTAATTGGGGTGAATCAAATTCAATAAACCGTATCAGTTGCTGTGGATCCTTATGCTGCTGGAAATATTAGAATATATGTTATTTTTAGAAAACGAATTGATTTAGTATATACCGCAAGTTTCGAAGCATAGTTGAAATGCTAATATCTATAGGTGTACTGATCTATTTGTATTGAGTGACATTATTTTTCTATTCTCTAACTATTGTGCAAAGCATTAGTTATGAAAGATTATAATGTAATTAAAATAATTACAATAAAATATTTTAAAATCATCCCGGTTCTGAAGTTAGTTATTATTATAGACTCTTGTTTGAACGATTCTCGAACTGTATATGATGTGATTTCTTGCCATGAGTTTGACTTTGTTCGGCTCTCGGCGGTGGTACGGCATCTTTGTTTCTTCTTTCTCTTTCTTCCCATCTCTTTCTCTTCCTTCTTTCAGTTGTTATGAATGAATGACTTCCAGGAATAGTACAGCACATTCAAAATACTACATACTTATTAAAATTTTCTCCGTTGTGGTGGGTTCTTTATATGTTTGGTGCCGGTGGATTCTTTTGAAATCATTTTTTACCATAATAATAATTGTGTTGATCTTCTTTATCGTCGGAAGGGAGGATGCGCGATCGAATTTAAGCATCTCTCTTTTCGAACGGTAAAGTTCGAAATAAATTATTAAATGTTGCTGACGAAGATAGATATGATTCTTTATGAATACGCTTTAGATAACAATAATAATTTAACAATTAATTTTCTTCAACTAATAAAAAAATATATACAACACTCAGTCTATCCATAGCAAGGTATAATTGTGGTAATAGGAGGCAGGTTTTGGTACTTAGTGTTTTATTTTATATTTTTTTACAATAGGATTCCAGTTTATTTAAGTATAAGGTATGTTAAAAAATATAAAGTATAGTTCAATTAACGAAACAGACGAGTCACGTCATAAACAAAGTCACTGTGGTGTCATAACAGTGTTGACAAATCACATTGCTTTGAGAAAGTTGTAGTTTGAAAATAATCTGAGGTTAGGGTTAGCTTGATATTTTAAAATATTAGACTATGTATACAAAAATAAAATCCACAAAATCTATATACTATTATAATATTATATATTATGCTCTTTTATAGCAATAATTAATTTAGCATATGTTTTTTAAATGATCTCAATATGTGGGGGGGGGGGGGTCTTATCTAATTAACAGGCATCTGAGTGATACTATTAGTCCATTTTATGTATTATATTGGCTCTGCTTTATATATTACCATTGTCTTATTTATTTAATCAATTAAACTTCAAAATCTTAAATCAAAAATATTGTAGGTTACTTATTTATAAACTTATGTCAGATACAAGAAAACTTGGGAACATGAAAATCACTATCTTTGTAATTTACATTCGACAAATCCTTATCTTGAAGCTTCAAGACATTAATTATTTCACAGTTGGATAATATTTAAATGCATTTTAATTTTCTTAATACGTTAATATAGTATTACTTATTTTTATATGTTAAATTTGATAATTATATTAATAACGGTTGTTATTTTTACTTAAATTACTTAAAGTCCATAAGTAATACGGTTTAACGCATTAAGAAATTGAACTCTAAATAATTAGATACTTAAATTATTAAAATTAATATTTTGAAACAAACATGGCTACATAAGCACATTATAAATGATCAACATTCGACTCAATTAAATTTTAAATATTCATTGGAAGAGAATATTTCTTTGTGTGCGTATATTTCTAAGTGAGTAAGTATGCCTTAAGTTATTTATCAATATGTAGTAGTATTTCTTTCTCATGAGCTCATGGTAATTTGTTTTTTTCTTTAAATTTCGTTCATATATATTTTTTATTACCTTGCAGATTCTTCGGGAATTTAGTTCTAATTCCAATGAAATATCTATCGATTTAGCTCCTGAATAATGTCTATTCTTTCATTGGCATAAGATGGCAATATCGTATATCCAAATCATAAGTTGCACGATGTGTTCGTAGAAATCATCCACAAATGGAACTCCATGTATACTTTCCTCGATTTGGAATACTTTTATTTAACTCCAGGATGATGCACTGGTTCTTCAGGTTTATTATGCACTAAAGGTAATTGTAGATTTGTTCATTTATTCAAGAAGAAATATAATTTTCTTATGTAATCAAAAATCCAGCTACATTATACTTTTTGTAGCATCTTTCTCCCTCAATTGTTTTTATTTTTCCCAAGGCATACTCGAAATATCTCTCTAATTGGATTTAATAGGAAAATAATCTTATCTTATATCTTGTAAATTATCATGTTTCCAAAGCCTTATAATCTCTTGTATCTAACTCTATTAAAGTAACAGCATTTAAATCATTAATGAAAATTATGGGTATTAAATACACCACCTCTGGTAAACATACCTACTCTCATCTCTCCCAAGAATATGTCTTAAAAAGTTGTCATCTTTTTGCAACCTATTTAAAATTGTGTTGCAAAAATTTAATCGAAAAATGTTGTTGTTTTTATAGAGTGGCTGAACTTTACAAACATGATATGGACGATGAAGGTTTTCTTGCAGAATCAACTGAACGGTTTTATTACTAGGGATATTTAAGGTTGAAGCTAACTGTCGGGTAGTAACGAAGGGATCTTCTTATACTGCGTCTAAAATTTGCTCTTCGAGTTGTATTGTACGCCTCTTGGTCGACCAGCATTAGCATTTCTTTTAGTCACCAAACCAGTTTCACGTGGACGTTGATCCAACATTCGAAATACATTTCCACTAGGATGTCTCCGATTTGGGTAACGTATGTGATATTCGCGTTCTGCCATATTAGCTTTTCCATTGCAGAAACCATAACAACAAAGAAACGATAAAACAGAGTAGCGCAACGACCGATCAAAACAATACAAACAATCACGAAGAAGCAGAGTTTACACAAAATAAAACACGTTAGTCGAATTAAACACACAGCTAAATGTCAAAATTTGACAGTAATGATATTGATTGAAATTATTTTGAAATACAAACTCATTGTTCTACAACGTTATCAAATGTGTTTTTAGTGAAAATACGTTAATGGAGAAATGTTAAAAACAAACTTTTTAATCAAAACGAAAATATTTACGAAATAATCCTAGTAAAAATTATTCTTTAAACTAAATTGGAGCTAACTTTAATAACAGATATCGAAGAGTAAGGCTTAGTTACGCACTAAAATTCTGAACAAGAACCAGTGAAATAAAACGAAGTATGATACGACATTTTAACAAAAAGATTTCTTATTCAGAACCGAACGAAGAATGTGGCTGCATGTAGCTTTGCGACAATTTATATACACCTTGTATATACAGGGTCAGGCAAATGTGTGGGAACACCAGATTTATGGCAAAATTATGGGTTTTATTAAAAAATAACCTTTATAAAAGTTTTTGTAGTATTTTGATTCTACTCTATGACATGCTTTGATTTTTTTAATGGATCACCCTGTATGTTTTAATATTTTTGGATAGACACATTTTCAAGAATTACAATGATATACGGCTTGATGGGAGTTCAACTAAAATATTAAAAAAAAAACGTTAGCTAGAACACATTTTTGTCAGATACAACTGATAAAAAAATATTCGCTTTTTTATGTTGCCATACAAACCTTTTAAGCAAAAAATAAAAGTATTGGAATTACTCAGTATTGTTGACAGTCATTCTCAATAGTGACAGATGGTTTCCATTCAACAAAAATAGACGTTTATTATGGGCGAACTAGTAGAACGTGAACGAATTACTTTGTTAATGATGGTTGGTTTTGTAGATAGGCAGAGATCTCTACAAGATGCATGCAATATTTTTAATACCACATTCCCTGAAAACAATATTTCAAAATCAACAGTGTCGAGAGTGTTGTGAAAGTTTAACTCTTAGAGGAGCGAAGGGTAAAAAACATACCACTAAAAATTTTGGCCGCCTTTTTAAAATTTATTTGCGTTGGTTTGCAGTGGTTTTCAGCGTGTACCACTATTCCCTCCCAAAGATGAGATTGCGCACTTTCCTATGAGACGTCGCGCAGTGTTAGTTTTGGATACTTTGTTGTCAGTTGTAGCTTGAATTCATGCGATATAATTTTGAGGTTAGTTTTTGAAAGCAGTGAATTGCCCAACAGAATTTGTTGTTATTTCGCAAATCTGGCTGTTACCGCTATGTGATTTTGATTGTTTATTTTGTAGCCAACTTCTAGTTAGTATTATATAATAAGGCAATCAATATTGATAGTGCTTTTTTCCAATGTTACAAGTGTTTTCAAATTGAACCACCGCGCACAATCGTAATTGAGTATGTGTTTTTTTTTAACAGATATGAGAAAATGTCTCGGTAAATAGAAGAAATTTTGCTGAAATTAGTAGACATTACTGAAGAAGAACTTTATGAAGCTTTATATGCTAATGATGATGTGGACTATGAAACCATTCCATCTGATGCAGAGTCGATTGTAAGTGAAGATTCTGAAAACGAGGCAGATAATGAATGTGAACCAGATGATGTACAAGTTGAAGAATCAGATCACTCAGAGCAGGAGCAAGAAAACCAAGTAAATGAAGATAATGAAGGAGAAGGTGTTGAAAATATCAAAGAAGAAATAGGAGAACAAATGGACAGTGACAGCAAAATGGATATACCGCTAAGCCATTTTCGGAAAAACAATTCTCAAAAAAAAGGTAAAATTACCAAATACAAGCGACAAAAGCAAGTACCAGATATCACTTGGAGCAAGGCAAATGTTCCCTCACAGGTACACATTCGTTTCATAGGAGACTCGGGTGTTGCCCAATTTATAATTGATATGGACAATCCGTCACCTGGCAAATTATTTAATCAATATTTTATAGAAGATTTTTGGGATTCAATTGTATTTCAAACGAATTTGTATGCTAATCAACGATATGATTGGGCAAATTTTCAGCCTACTGACAAGAAAGATATAAATACTTTTATAGGGATAAATTTATTGATGGGAATCTAAAGACTACCTAGTTATAGAGATTACTGTTCCACGGATAAACATTTACATGATAACTTTATTTCTTCTCTATTGCCTGTCAAACGTTTCAGCTGGCTTTTATCCACATTCATTTGAACAACAATTTGTATATGCCACCTCGTACAGATCCAATGTATGATAAATTGTATAAAATACGACCCTTGATAACAATTGCAGACCAGATTTCTCGAATGTTTCTTACCTTGTCGAGATGTTGCTATAGATGAATCCATGATAAGATTCAAAGGAAGATCGTGGTTAAAGCAATATATGCCGAAGAAACCAACAAAAGGAGGTTACAAGTTATGGATGTTAGCAGATAAAAGCGGATATTGCTTAAAGTTTCATATCTATACGGGAAAAAAGGGAGATGTTGTTGAAGCAGGTCTGGACGTCGTGTAGTGCTCGAATTGTGTGAGGGCTTAGAAAATAAGGGTCATCACGTTTATTTCGAGAACTTTTTTACCTCACCGAAGTAAATGGAAGAGCTTCAACAGAAACATCTCTATGCATGTGGAAATGTAAATATTACTAGACAATTTATGCCCACATTTACTCCAGACAAAAGTTTGAAAAGAGGGGATTTTGACTTCAGCGTTAGTAATAAGGGATTGGTAGCTGTTAAATGGAAGGATAAACGAAGTGTACGTTTATTATCTAATTATCACCATCATGAGGAGGTTCTGGAGGTAAAGAGGAGGAAAAAAGATGGAACTGCCGAAATGATTCCTTGTCCTAGAATGCTAGTCGATTACAACGTAAACATGAATTTTGTCGGTAAATTCGATCAAAACAAACGTACATACGAAATAAATCGGAAACGTTCCAAGTGGTGGCATCGAATATTTTTTTATTTAATTGATGCGTGCGTTGTAAATGCATTCGTTTTACGTAAACAATTAAATTTACCTAAAGTAACCATGAAAAATTTTAGACTGTCTATCGTGGACAGCTTAATAACTGTACCAATCAAGAAAAGAAAATCATCAGGTGGAAATATAAATCATACTGTCCTTGCGAAATTTGCATTTAAAAAAAAACGACATTCGTTCAAATTGTGAGTGTTGCTTATGTAAAGTACCACTTTGTTTAAGTAGAACCAAAAATTGTTTTGAAAAGTTTCATATTTCATAAATTGTCTTAAGTGTGCAGTGGTACATTTTGTAACCCACTTTTTTTTTTCAAAAATTTTTATAAACTTTCAAAAAATTGCCTCTCGCTTCTTGTAAATTACATACCTGTCTACACATAATCCAAAGAAAACCGACAAAAAATGTATAACAAATATGCCCACTTGGGGTTATTTTATTTTTTAAAGTCTGCCCCTCAAAGAGTTAATGTAACGGGAAGTATTAAAAATTTGACAAAAATCGGCCCTCGTAGAACTGCTACAAATGATGATTTGATGTTCTTATTAATCTTCAAAAGGAATGAAAAACATCACTATCGAAATAGTCCTTATATCACAATATTAGCAAGAGATCGGTAAATAGGATATTGTCAAAAAATAAGTTTCATCCGTATATAGTACATTTAGTAAAAGTATTAAATGAAGATGATCACGATAGAAGGATGCAATTTTGTGAAGAAATGATGTATATGATTGATCGTAATGGTAACTTTGTCAATAATATTTTACACTCCGACGAAGCGACATTTTTCCTACATGGACATGTAAATCGACACAACTGTCGCTATTGGAGTGATCGGCATCCTCATTGGATGGAAGAAAAGTACACACAATATCCTCAAAAATTAAATGTATGGACAGGTATAATCGGAGGACACATAATCGGATCTTTCATTTTTCTGGAAAATTTGTTCTACGTTATTTACAATTTTTGTGCGAGGAAATTGTTCCAGCATTAATTCATTTATTGCCAAACCCTATAAATTCTGCACTATTTTCTGATGCCACCTGGTATCAGCAAGCTGGAGCACCGCCACAGTATGGAATTGACGTGCGTGCATACGTAAATGAAGTATTTCCACAGCGTTGGTTACGTCGAAGAGGATATATTGAATGGTCTCCGCTATCGCCGATTTAAGTCCTTTAGATTTTTTCCTTTGGGGGCATTTGAAACCTAATGTCTGTAAAACTAAACCTCGGTCGCTCGAAGAGTTGGAAGATCGAATTAGGATGGCCTTACAAGAGATATCACAAGACGTGATTCAGAAGTCATTTAGGTCTTTCGTTGATGATAGACTAGGATACTGTCAGGTTGCTGAAGGTCATCAGTTTGAACATTTATTATGAATTGTCTTCAATAGTTTCTTGTTGCTAACCTTTTCAAATATGTCATAAGATATAAACTATATATCCTCGTAATTCATGAAAATGTGTCTATCCAAAAATTTTAAAATATACAGGGTGATCCATTAAAAAAATACCTATGACGCCATATCTCAAAACAAGTGAAAGTTGTAGAAAATCAAAGTATGTCATACAGTAGAATAAAAATACTACGAAAACCTTTATAAAGGTTACTTTTGAATAGAACCCATAATTTTGCCAAAAATCTGGTGTTCCCACACATTTGCCTGACCCTGTATATTAAAAAATTGTCAAATCAGGGCAAGTCATTCCTACTTTTTGAATTATTTGACTAGAAAAATTTCTCGTAAAATTTGCATCGTAGCACGAGCTCCGTGTGATGTGGCACCATCTTTCTGAAATCACATATTCTGTAGGCCTAATTGATCCAATTCGGGCACCAGTTTTCCAACATGTATCGATAGCTGTCACTAGTAACTGTTACAGCATTTCTTCTAGTATTATCTCAAAGAAATATGGCTCAATGACCCCGCTGGTCCAAATGGCAACCATATAGTTACACTACAAGGGTGTAGTGATGTTTGGTGTATCGATTGAGGGTTTTCAGTACACCAATAGTGGCTTTTCTGTTTATTAATAAAGCCAGCCAAGTCGATATGTTCTTCGTCGCTCATAATGATTTTTTGTAGCTGTTGTGCCAATCGAATTAGAAAGGGTAAAAATGAAAACCTTTTTTGATAATTTTCAACAAACATAGCGGAGGCATTCCCAATTCTTATGCATGCCGTCGATGAGATGTACCCGGAAATTTACCAACACTGTGCCTCACTGCATTAATCTTCTCTGGTGTCCGCTTAATTGTCGCACCCGGTACATCAGTCGACCAGATTAGGTCAATGCTTTCAAAATCCTTGAGGGTATCATTTATGATTCTTATGAGTGTACAAAAAGTCACCTCAATAATCATGCATAAAATGGTACAATAAATTACCTCAATAAAAGATATAATAAATAAAATTAAATTTAAATTATCTTTAAAACTACTGCTACAAGTGGACGAGTTCCCCGTCTGAATATTTATCTTGTGTTGAATGTTCTGCTATTTTTGCTGAATATGAGCGCAGTTGCAGTGTACAGTAGCAGTTCTTTTCCAAACAAACAAAATCGATTTTAGTATTGAATAATATAACTATTGATAAGAACCTTTTCCCTTTAAATAATAATGTTAGAAGTTTGGGCTTAATTCTTGATGAAAATATGACCTGGAGCCCATATCTTGATGTATTAGTAAAGAAATTAAATAAAGTCAGTTACTGCAGTTCTAAAACTTTATTGCGAAAAAACAGTTCTCATGACTATTAACTCTGGGGTATTTATTTCTAAACTAAAATATGGGTATACTTTTTTGGGGAAATTCACAGGGCCGGGTTTTTGTAATTCAAAAGCAAATCTTTCGTGTAATTTTTGGCTTTCCCTTTAGAGAATCATGTCGTGGAAAATTCAGATCTTCCGGTCTTCTTACTGTCGCAGCTTTGTATATTTTTGAATGTTTAATTTTTAATTTTAAAAACAAGAAGAGAAATTTCATCATTTCCTACCTAATCACGATTACGAGGCTCGATCTCAAATTACTTATAATTATTCAATACACAGACTATTGGAAGCATATTGGAAAAAGGTCCGTCCTATTCCAGCATAAAATTATTCAATAAACTTCCTGAACAAATCAAAGGTATAACAACTTTTAAAATTTTTAGAAGGGCTACGCTCAATCTCCTAGTTGATTTAGAGCCCTACACAATTGGGGAATTCTTAGATAGCTAACTTCCTTGAAATATTTTGCCTCGCAGATGTACATTTCAAGATTATTATAAAGATAATGTACTATTTATTTATAATTGTAATTTAGATTTATGTAATATGTAGTATAAAATATGAATGAATACTTGACATGTTTCAATTCACAGATGTTACAGAGTGAGTCATTAGTAGCCGCTTCTTCGATTGCTCTTTTGTGTTTTAAACAAAAGAAAAAACAATTAGTGGAGGATGCATGGTTCCTTGGGGCGCATAACTTAAACATACTTTAAACTCTGGCGCACTTCCGGTTTCACCGGAAATACATGGAACTCAATTTTTTTAGATGACTCTCTCTATATATTTTTGGATTTTATAGTACTGCCTTAAATTGTCTATTCAATTGTTTTTTCTTTTTCAAAATTGACCCAATAGTTTTTGAGTTATTAATTTTTTTTTGGAAATATTTGACTAAAACACGTGTTCAGAAAAAAATCATTTTCACATTGTTTTTAAAAGTTAAAACAATAACTTTATTGGTACTTGTAGCCAACAAAATTCTGCATCATTTGGTATAAGTTGCACTCGACAATACCTCAAAAAGCTTTGGTTTTTCGAAGCCTGCTTCCCGAAATTGTCACATAACTTTTTTTTTTAATGGAACACCCGGTAGTTTATTGTGGCATTTTGTTTTCTTTTCTATTATTTTTGTTAACAGTATCCTATACCTATCTTTTGTAATTTCTGAGATAATCAGTATAAGATTAATCAGCGGTCAATAAAGAACTACGAGCGCTCTTCTATGCACCCAAATATTCGTTCTATAAAGGCTGGAATGCGGGCGACTGCCTGAGTCAACTGTTAAAGAAAGTCGGTAAACATTTATGTTAAATTTATAAAAGCATCGCTATTAGTTATCATCAAAATGAATTAATTATTCATATGAAGAGTTAATAGATATGATTGATATTTTGTGCAAATCTGAAAGAAACTGTTTGCTAGCATCCAGACTTTATGCATACCGATCCCTGGTAGAAATCAACCGAAGCCAGAAACGTTCGAAAGTACAAAGGAACGGTTTGAGTGAACAGAAAGTATTGAATATCAATAAAAGAGCGGACAAAATGAGTAACTGGTGAGGATAATAAGTTTATGGTACTTGCGAGTGTAGTCGAACACCCCCATACTAGTACTACGAAAATTAGTCGTCAGTTAGATCTAAGTCAAATTTGAGAATCCAGAACAATTAGAAAATATGTAATTCATGCGTAGCATATTCGATCACAGAGTTAGATGAAAGAAATTTTCAGAATCGCTTAAATTTTTGCAATGAGCAGTAGATAAATTAGCCTGTTTTTATCAATTTTTTGTTTACCAACGGAGCCCACTTCTCTTAAAATCGTCACAATTTTCGTTATTATAACAAAAATAAAAACCCTTACTATATCACACTTGCAAATTTTCAAAATTGTTGGTTATTAAATGTGTGGGAGAAATAGTGGGTATTTACATAATTGCACCTTATTTCTTTGATCTAAATGTTAATGGAGAAGAATATGTTCGTTTTCTATGGACAGATTTTCAAAACTTTTGAAGACATGAACATTAAAATCAGAGAAGTGTTTACAAGAGTATGTCGGCACGTTTTACCCAACATTAGTACTTCTTTGGAAAACAGAATACTCACTTGCATTGCACAAAGTTGTGGTTATGTTTTTCTTACTTTTGATTATTGTTACGTTGCTCAATAGTTTAAGATTATTTAAATTGCGTTATTCTATTGCTAATTTTTTCTTACAAAGTTTTAGGACATCAATTTATAATTTTGAAAAACTACAGCCATCTCTTATGAAGAGCTTCAACAATGAAAGAATACGAGCAATTAGGCAAATTAAATTGAAGATAGCAGCATTGTTTCATGCACCTTTTAGTGGGGCGGCATCTTCAAATATGTCAGTAGACATAACCTTTATTTTATTTCGTCGTTAACCAATTAGGGAATCCAAATCACGTGATCTAATATGGCGTCTGTGGGCAAACAATGAATGAACCTCAGTTTGGTATGCCATCATTACTAGTTTTAATATGGTTTTACTTTTCGTGTGTGTTGAGTTTATAAACATGATAATGCAGATTAATTACCTGAAGAAGTTCTTATCTGAAAATTCAGAAGTTGGAGTAACATTTTGTTGAAATCATCATGGAAAATAATTATTCGTGTGAGAATGTATTTTTTATTCGAAGACGCGGCTACTAATTACTCACCCTGTATATGTACATACTTTTGTGACTGTTTGAAATGAAATAAATTATTATTATTTTTATTATTATTATTATTATTATTATTATTATTATTATTATTAATTATCATTTTTTTACAGTTTCGAATGAATTTGATGTGTTAAACAAAGATTATTTGAGTTATCCTCGTATAAATCAATACATATAATGCAGGTACATATTTACGTAATATAATTTTAACGGCGGCAGTTCTCTGTCCATGAATGGAACTCAAAGATATAAGTAAGCACCAATACAGGAAGATACAAAAAGGAGGAAAAAATAGACGTAGTAATTTTTCTTGCGTGTCCCGTAGAAACAAATTATTTAATTTACTTCCAGAACGTTCACGGTATACAGACTACAGACGAGAAACTCTGCGACCAAATTACCAAAATGATACACCAATTTAGACAGTTCGTTTGGGGTTTTTATGTGAAAGAGTTGCCGTTAAGAATCTACCCGTACTTGTAAAGAAATCGTGCGTGTATTGGTGCGAGTATGCGTGTATGTGGTGAGTGAGTTTGTGTGAGTTCTGCTGTCGGTTGCTTTCAGAAGGTATTCTCTCCGTGTAAGCACACCGTTCTTTGAATGTGTTTATCCTTTAGACCATACCCCACTGGGAACATAAACAGGTGGAATTCCACAGACTTTTATAGCAAGTAACAAGTGTAAATAAATATGGCGCTTAAAAACTGACTCAGTACGCGATGTTGAAAACAGGAACTTGTGTGTCCGCTGTGATGGAGGATAAGAGAGGAGATCGCCGGCCGATGGAAAATGTCTCGGAACAGGCAATTAGAAAATGCGAAAAAAATACAACGAATGGAGGGGGGATATTGGAATGTGTTTCTTTATGTGATAATGTTTTGGCGTGTTCAGTGATAATTTTAATTTATGTGACCATAAATGATGTTTCTCGTAGAAAATGCGCGTAGCAGCACTACACACACGATATCATATGCTCACAAGAGTTGCCAATTCATAAAACGTCATTTCTCATTAGTTTCCTTTACATAATTTATTGTAATGGTCGTGTCCGTAAGCAAGAATATTTTGTATATTTATTGTTTGTAATTTATTTGCAAGAGCATTAAAACGTTACATTGTTTTCCGTAATTCATCTCGTGCGCCGAGATGCTGCTCTGCAATTGCTAATCAGAAATCCGAGAAGCTTCTGCCTTCATTAACGACAACATCTCGGTTTTCATTAGTGAGTAAAATATATTATTTTAATAAGTGTGGGATTCTTAAAGTAGTCAGTCATACGTTTTTTGAATTTATGAATATGGAGAGTACGTACATACGAGGTAGGCGCCATAAATTATCGGCCTCATATCGCCTTATACAGGTTCAAACGTGTTCAAACTCCGTCACGTCATGCATGCACATACGCGAGGTGTACACTATAAATATGACGGTTCGAAGTTTAGTAGTTTTTATAACCAGCCAACCAACGTGACTATCGCACGAAAATGTCTGAAGTAACGAAGATTGAGTACCGCGCGGTCGTTAAATTTTTAACAAAAGAACACACACCTTATCACATTAAACAACGTTAGACGGCGTTTACGGTGATTCATCTCCTTCGTATTCAACTGTAAAAAAGTGGGCAAAATGTTTCCGTTTTGGACAAGAATCCCTGGAAGATGCTGATCGGTCGGGTCGAACAATTGAAGTGATAACGCTTATTGATTATTGAACATTTAGTGCTAGAAGATCGCCGTTTGAAAGTGAAGGAATTAGCAGTGATAACAAACATTTCCGAAACAAGTATTCCCCGAATTCTCCATGACCATTCTACTCTGATTGTGCATTCACAAATCAAATAGTTATTACTTACAGCATTTCCCGACGCTACTCTAATTGTGCATTCACGAATCAAGGAGTTACTGATTACCGCATTTGTCAACGCTTCTCTGATAGTGCATTACTGATTTGTACGACACAAATTTTAATGCAAAATTTATATATGCACATGCTTGTAATTAGAAACGCGATGAATTCCGGGGAAATATTTTGATTGGCATTCGAACAAAATCGTCGCATTACCGTATGAGAAAATCGTGACCTCCATAATTAATAAATAAGCATAATAAAATTATCAAACGAAGTTATTACATATAATGTAAAGAAGACTTTTTTTTAGGTATGCGGTCTGTGTTTGTAAAGCAACTTTTTTTTATTTAATATCCTTTTCATGAGTCAACTATAATCAAAGATGGAGAAACTATTTAACAAAGGAACAGGAAAACTTTTATTCATTCGCATTAACTTTCCTTAATTTACTATATTTGGGTTTAGGATGACACGCATGTGGACAATATTTGCATTGTGGCAACGTTGCATGAGTCCTTGGGGTGTCCAGGAGATTCCAACTAAAGCTGTAATTGGTAGTCTGTCGCCTGATGGTCTCGAATTATTGTCTTTTCATCTCCAAGATTTCTCTATCGTATTCTTTGGCTACACCGCACTAACGAAGACTAATTAGAGATACGCGTCTGCAGTTGCATTTCAGCAAATTTACTCAATTATGTATTTATTTTTTCTAGAACCGACATAAATTTCACTCTAATAAGTCGATGCATACCATTTGCAATTTTAAAGATGAAATGTGAGCGTAAAGGCCCCAAGTTGTATCGATCCAAAAGTACATAATGCACTTCCAAGAAATACAAAGCAATTGCCAACTTAAGTCATTTTAAAACGGCACTCAAAGAACTATTTTATTGTCTAAACCAGTGGTTCCCAAACTTCTCCGAGTCGCGACGCCCTCTTTCAATTAAAAATTTTCCATGGCATCCCACCCTAAGAAAAAGTATTACTGATCGTAAGTAAAAAATAAAAACAAATAAAACAGGTGTATGTTCATTGTTTAACTTTTTTTTTAATTTATTAATATTAAACTAATTATAAATATGATGGATGCACCTGCAAATCACTACACACTTTCTCAATCCTGGAATTAAACTAGACAAGGTCACTTTCATTTCCTTTTCCACGTTGATTTTTCTCCGTACTTGCTTTTTATTACAGCGACCGCCGAAAACATAGCTTCGCACAAATACGACGACAAAAATGGAATTAAAATTCGCAGAGCCTTTTCATCTAGAAGGGGATACTCATCTTTTAGTGATATTCAAAATTTTGTCAAAAACATGTTGCCAAATTTTGCTTTGAAACTATTGTCGCAAGATAATTCGATAAGATTCTCTTCTTTCGTAGAAGTAAATTTAGACGGAGCACTAGTGTTAAATAGATTTTGAATTCATGCAAACCTATCCAAATTTTCATTTTGAAATTATATCTCAAACCATATAATTAGCTGTGATAAGTGCCCTTCCAACATGTTTTTTATATCTTGAGAAAGATCAAATTCATTTGACGTCAAAAATTGTTGCAATATTAAAAAACAATCTTTGGTTGCATCTTCATTCAATTTTCTGCTCCATAGTTTGAGATTTTATACATACTAAAAGCTGTTCGAATGATCCACTCTAATCGCCTTGGTTGAAATAGCTTAACTGAATCGCCTTGGTTACTAACCGAACCGTTAATATCGACAAAAAGCAGCGAAACTGTGCAAAGAACTCCTCTCTGGATACGCGAAATTGAAAGCTGTCCTTTGGGGTGGTTGTACGGACGACTTTAAAGGGTTCCTCGACGGAGAGATTTTCCATTTTAGTGGAGCGTGTGCAGAGATATGGGCTTTTAAAGGGGAGCGTGCAGTCGATGTTGTAACAGAAAAATGGCTTACGTTATGACGAATTCTATTTGACACCCGATAAACATCGTAAAAATATCAGGTATGACAGGCACAGGGAATAATTGCAGAAGTTTCACTTTGACGAAGAAATTTCAGGCCGTCGAGGTTTATAGAGACGAAAGAGGGCTGGAAACCAAAAGAGTGGACTTTTCCGCGACGATTGAGTGCACTGTCCACGTGTCAAGTCTGTCACTGTCGAAGGTACGACTCATTTAAAGCCTTTCTGCAGGGGAATGCGGTTAAAAAAATTCGCGATGACGCGTTGGCGAAAAAGTGTGATTAATTCAAACGGATGTTTGATTTTGACAGCTGTAGTTTAAATTTTTGTGATGGAATTTGATGTTTCGAAATTTTATTATAACGATGGACAGTGCTTTTTTACAAAAAAACGCGCGCACGTATCAAGATTCATAATTATCAGAACGATGAGCGCAAAGAATTGATATTTAGAAGATAGACGGGCAACACGAACCCCATCCTAAAGTAAGGTGGAAAGAATTATCGTCACAAGGTGAAATATATTGTTGGTATATCATTTAAAAATTAAAGTCTTAAACGTTTGCAGGTGTCGTTAATTAAAAACTGGAACTATCAAAGACAGGCGAGTATATAGATCGAAAAAATCAAATATGAACGCGTTAAAGGGCATTAACTTCAGTGAAAACGATTATAGTATTTATACGACAAAACGTAAACTAAACATACAAAAAATATAGCGAAGATATGCACATTTATGATTCTTCTGTGTGCAAACGTAGCCGAATAACATACACAGAAGAAAAATAGTTAGTAAAGTGCTAATGTTATGTATGTAATGCGGAATATTGTTTAAAGTAACAAGAAACATCAAACATCCAACTGAAGTTTGATTTTCGACGATAGTCTTACGAAAATTGGATTTCAACTATCACATGTAAGTACAACAAAAACAATAACGACTTTTTAATATTATAAAAACGCTTCTTAATACCAAAAAAATTACACACAATAGTCACATTTACTTATGTCAACAATGACTGTTAAACGTCAACTAATTTTAGACGCAATGACAGTTTGTGCAAAAACTTAAATTAGAAGTACCTATATACAGGACACGTCAAAAGTTTAGAAAACCGGACATTATAAAGAGCATCAAGGCAATGCTCGCGTTTTAAGCGATTCAAGCTCGAAGAGATTGAAAATTCAACTAGTTTTTTTTTATATAAGCTGATAATTTTTCCGTTGCCTTCAAAACGTGCATGTTTTTTCCCGGCAGAGACAGCCATCGTGCACTTCTATAGAACAACAAAGACGAGTGTCAGTTCCCATATCCTCACACAGTTTTTTTTAAAAACCTTGCTTTCAATAGACGAGATTTTATAAAATTTACCACATTCACCACGCATTCTAACCTGATTCAGTGCTGAACTCAGATGCTTTGACGTAAGCGCTTCTCTATGAATAATGCAATGGATCTACTTTGCATTTTGCGATTTACTTCGAATATGTTAATCTTCCATAGCAGCCAGACATGGAGCGAGCTCCATCATTACAAGCACCAACGCACTTAGGCCAATTCAAATTATTTTCAGATGTGAATGTATCAAGAATCTCGAACAGGTCTTGAGCCTTCGCTCCTGCAGTGAAATTTTTTACAAAACAGCAGGTCTTCTTTAATATTATTACCATCTATAAACCGTACATAGCATATCAAATGAGCATCCTTTTGTTATCCGCAGCTTCATCTAGCTGCAATCCAAATTCCCTTCCATTAATTGTTTCAATTAATTGATTGTTGATATCTTTCGCCATATGTTGTATTCTCCGACCAATTGTTATTGGACAAAGGCACTTTTAAAAACAGCTTCCCAGCAGGCTCACCAACCATGATGTTCACCATATCTACAGCAGCCGGAAGAATCGGAATTCTGCGGTGGTATGAGCCTTCTTACATTTCGCGATTCTGTAAGCCGCCTTGTAAGATGCTAGTAAAGCGTTTCTTAGTATAGATGCAGTTTTACAAAATGCATTTTGTTGTTGTTTCCGTTTTTATAACTTCTTAAGAAAAATCACGAGGTTTGCTAACCATGCTGTGGTGATTAGCTTCTAAATGACGCTTCAATTTACTTGGATGCATATACTCCGCTGCCAAAACTGTCATACACAATGCACATTGTGGTCTCTCTTCACCATTAATTTCTGTTGACGTAAGACCAAGCTCTAAATCTTATTTACGATATTTTCGTTTCTTTACAGTCGCCTCACTGGTCGAAGACATACATTTTATACCTACTTTATTACTGTTTAGAAATCGATCTATCATTAAAGATAGAAGAGCAAACATTCACAGAACTATTTATCAAGCGCTGAGATCAATTCAATCAAAAAATGCTTATGTGCTTTCCCAAGATTTTTGAGAATAGTTCAATATCGCGAGGGGTCTACGCACTTTGACGTGTCTAGCGCGATCGTGAAGACCCAGCGTTACCGAGTCGCATTCGCAAAAATATTCTGCGCCGGCGAACTTTTATACAGGGTCAAGTAAAAACAAACAACACAAAAAAATCTAGAAATTTTTAGTTTCTTATTTTGTTTTTTGTTTAGTTAGGCCAAATGTTTTGGTTCAATTAATTATGAAGCTTTTACAATAATTTGCGGCGCCCCTGTGAATAGGACAGTTTGGGAATCACTGGTCTAAACTGTTACTCCAAGGCAGAATTCCAGAATACATCACTGAAAAGATTTTAATGTGTTCTTTTTGTATTATGTACTGTGTATTCTTATTGGTCATATATTTAATGCTGATTGTATTTTATGTATTGTATTGTCTTTGGACGTAACCCTATACAAATTACCTCGTTTTAATAAAATATTTTTATTATATACCGGACGCTAGAGATTGATGACTCATCGCCCATGGGCGGACTATTGAAATTTTCTATTTTTAAAGAGTTTTAGTCTTATTTATATAATTGGATAACAAGTGGGGGTGATCTATAGAATACAAAATACCTTATTATTTGTTCATTTTGTAGTTTAAGTCGAGTAAAGGGGTTTTAATATTTATTAGCAATACTTTCTCAAGGTTCTCTTCTGTAAGTTTTGTTCTCTTTGAATGAAATACATCCTTGTAGATAGAAAACGTCCTTTCTACATCGCAACTGGTTATTGGCGCGTACTGGAAATATTCTTGTATTTCAGCGTATTTAGCAGTTAGATTTTGTGTCATTGTCCCCATACACAATTGCCGCAATGTTATTAAATCTGAATTTCTATTAAAAACTGCGTCTAACTTTTGTCGATGGCCACATCCGAAGTCACTTGGAATACTTTTGAAATTATTAATAGCCACAATTAATGTGGTTAATCCATCTTTTAATTTGAGATTTAGATTTTCAAAATATGTGATTAGTTTAGGCAAATTTCCAAAGTGTTCATGAAGGAATAACAACTGATTTTTTAAATTTGGGATTTGTGTTAGTTCCTTGCACTCAGAAATACTTCGAGCATTGTTATTTAAACATGTAATGAAATTTTGTAAGCTATCGAAATTCTCTGCATAAAAGCTAGTAGCTTCCAACCATGTTCCTCATCTAGTTATTACTGGCGAGAAAGGCAGTGACAAAGATGGAGCTTTTTCATTGTAAAGAGCTACTATCGATGGTGCTTTTCTGAAAACTTTTTTAAAAGCGGATGAAGTCTTATCAACTTCCGGATAGGTGTCTCTGATATATTCACAGATTCTGTGGAGAGCATGTGCTACACAAGTAATATGCAGCATATATGTTTCCTTTAATAGTCTGCCTGTTTTTAACATATATGCGGCACTGTCACTAACAAATAAAAGTATTTTTTCCCTGTACCTGTCGTCCGAATAAAGCATTTTCTGCAAATTCTCGTCAATGGTTTTACCAACTGTTTCCACATCAACTGTATTTATAACTTTAGATGCTCTTACATGTACTGCACCAGCGTGCAGCGTCCTATTATATCAACAGTTTCATTGGCACTTATCTATAGGTACTGATTTGAAAAATGTTCTAATGCATTCTACTGTTTTCGTGAAGCACTTAGGAACATAATATTTGGGTAAGGTGGATTCATCAGGAACATTTCGACCAATATATTTTTGGAGATATGTTTTCAAAGTGGGATTATCAAGTTTATTTATTGGGATATTAGCCGCCATTAAAGTTACGGAGTTCTTCGTTAAAATTGTCAACGGGTCCAATTTCTTTGTATGTTTTAGCGATGCTAAGGACGTTATACGTGCGATTTTTGGGCATTCTGTAACGATATTTTACAGACTTTAAATAAATTTCGGAATCACTGACAATGGACATGCAACCAGTATGACCCTTAATCCAACTCGTATTGTTTCACGATGCCATTCACGACGTCCTTTCATATCATAGTAACATAAACAATGTTCTAGATCTAAATAAATGATAACTAAAAATGTATGCGTATGTTATTGAAACTGAACGAAATCCAGTGCACACTTACGTCAAGATAATTGTGAGAAGTAGATTCAATGGAACGGTAGTAAACAGGAACTATTACAAAAATTACGAAGTTTGTAATTAACAGTTAAAACAATGAAAAAACGAAACCAACATAAGTATGAATAGGTATATACATATATAACTTTATTTATATTACGAAATATAAGGTAAATATAATAAATTTTGAAAACCCCTCACGCTTTTCCCTACGACGATGAAGAAAGGAATTTAGGAGTAAAATGGACTTCCTTTGCTGTCGTTTTCGAGGCAACAACAGATGTTGCAGTTCATCTTATGAATAGTGCTATTCAGTACCTGCGTGTTGTTTACATTATTTCTTTGCTCGGTCGTAATTTAAATCTGGTACGTCCGGTCTATAATTATTATCATATGGATGAGGAAGTCTTATGTCTAAGAACTGGGCTCTTAATTAATACTTTTAAGTTAAGAAGGAATAATTAAACACCGTCCATTGTGTATTTTTCATAGATTACGAGCTGCCACTGGCAGTTATTATTATCGCACAAACTTGCAGTTTCGTTAGCGCTCAAGATTGATTAATAAAACACATACTCGTGTAATTTATATTTCCGTTCGTACAATAACAATAAAGAACAGGTGTACGCCAAGACATTGTCGATTATTGGTACGGCAAAAGGGCACGTAGATAAGAATTTTGCATGAAATCAGATATCGGCTAGACGGTACATGGTACAATGTTTCCCCTTTCTCGTCGAGTTATTTTGTAATTTGGCCACCCAGCGTAGACATTCCAACCGTTACCGCCGTCGCTGGTATTGCTGCTGTTGGCCGAAAGAAGAAACCAGATCAACGATCAAGCAAGCGTTCCGGACTCTTGAGAGGACTTTTAAAACTCTTTCGAATATAAACTCGTTTCACCTTCGTGAAGAAGAAAAGGTTTCGCCGCCGCTATCCGCTATTACTTAATTAAGAATTTTTCAAGTTAACCCAACCAACATGGCATATTTTGAATAGTTAATTGGACTGTGCGGTGTCCGATGTGTGTACGTACTTGATGTATTGTAATCGAATATGAACTTTGGTGGAATTAAGCGTTGAAGGTATAACATCGAATGTATAACTTCTTTTTTAAGGAAAAACAAAGAGACGGTTCGAAAAATTCCGAGAAACAGTACAAGTGCACATCTGGTGCAATTCTCGATAACTTCAACTCATGTGATTTTTATTGACACAAAATAACTTGCGAATTTTAGTACAAGATACAGATTATAATAAAATGATAATGGTTAAAGCCATACATTTTTAACCATATGAAAAAATGTACCTATAGATATTTTATGAATTTTGTATCAATTTCATTATTATTTTACTTCGGTATTTCCTAAAAGATTCAAATCTTTCTTTGGGAGTAGTTATACAAAGCTTAGCACACATACATAATACGAGCGAGGATCGATAAGTAACGCACAACATTTTTTTTAGACGAAAGTGTAATAGATTAGATGACACACTAAGAATACATACAAAATATAAGCACATCTTTACATACTACTTTCTTATACGTATTACAAGGAAGTATTGTGATGATGAAAATTTTCGACTTCGAGATTTTTGCAGATGTCCACGTTTTGAAGTCTCCTGATACCGAAAAAGTGCTTTTTAAAAAATTTCTCTCTCTCTCTCTCTCTCTCTCTCTCTCTCTCTCTGCCTCTCAGTGTGTGTGTGACCACGATAGCGGTCAAACGGCTACGGCTATCAATTTCAGTTTTTGTATTTACGAGTATAATCTCCCTCTTGGGATCTGATTAGATTTTCAGTAAAATCGGTAGACCGGAAGTAGTAGTTTACTTCGTGAAAAAATTGAATTTTGCCAATATTTCGTTGAATACTAAGTTTAAAGAAATTTATATATTTTCTACTCTTGACAAATATATATAGAATCCATAATTTACGAAATATTTGCAAAAATCGCAATTCGATAAGAGTAAAAGTGTTACTTCCGGTCCGAATTTTGAAATTTGTTTTATACAAAAGGTATTGAAAATTAAGTTCTAAATTCTTTTATACTCGTAACGTACCTGTCTAAAAAGCACGACTTGCAAAATATTCGCAAAGAAACTGATTTTCGATAAGAGTAAAAGACCTACTTCCGGTAGGAATTTCGAAAAACTTTTTTAATAAAATTCTTCTCAAATTTAATTTTGAGTATATATGAATTCTTTGCAAATTTGTTTAAAGTTAGTAGTTGACGAATAATTGGCAAAATTCGATTTTGTCACTGATGTAAACTACTACTTCCGGTCTGCCGATTTTACTGAAAATCTAATAAAATCTCAAGAGGGAGATTATATTCGTAAATGTAAAATTTGGAATTGATGCCTATAGCGGTTGACCGCTATTGTGGTCACACACACACACACACTGAGAGAGAGACAGACAGACAGACACACACACAGACATTTTTTAAAAACCAATTTTTTGGTATCAGGGGACTTCAAAACGTGGACATCTGCAAAAATCTCGATGTCGAAAATGTTCATCATCACAATACTTCCTTATACCGTATAAGTAAAAGGAAAAACAGGAGGTCAAGCATAAGAAAATATCAATTACTTTAAAATATTTGGAAATTTAAAAAATAATAAATTTTAATGGAAAAGACAACAGTAAAGGAATAACACATAAAGGCTAATAGGTCATAATCATACAAATTCTCCTTCAAAAAATCAATAATATATGGGATTACTTTTTTTGGTAAACTAGGGAGAATGTATAAATTATATTAAAGTAAAATTTTACATAAATAAAAAAAGGCGTTATATAAGAGTCTGTGCACAATTCGACGTTCACAATGTTTCATAGAATTATTTATAGGATATAGTTGCAAGCGTTAACAATAAATCTGTTTAACTCCCTTGTAGGTATTAGAAAATTAAAATTAAAATGTAGTACTCCCAAAATAAGGAGTGAACGTGATATCGCATAATAAAAAGACCGAAAAGAAAAATTGTAGTTTAAGCAAAACAATTTAAGTCGGTATTCAAATTATACAAAAAAGAAAAAATAAGCTTTTCAAAGCTGGAATTTAAGTTAATCTAAACTAGATAATTTCTTCTTAAAACCTCAAATTTACTAATAAATCTAAAAAACGAGAAACTGGAATTTAATCTTCCACTTGTCTTCGAACACTCTGAATATGGTTTCATATAATGTGGTCCCAATACTAGTTGAAACAATCCCCAGTACTAATTCAATTGGAAATACTATTGTAATGAAATAAGCCCACAAAAAAGAAGCAGACCTCCGGGCGACGATAAAAATGGTACCGGTAAACAAGTCGTAAATCAACTGCACTCATATACTGCGTCAGCGACAGAAAGTCTGGAATATGGTACAAGAGAGCCAGAATTTGCTAGACCTTTTGTCTGCACATATAAATGCCGCCGGTGGGATAAGGAATTCATTCAATAGTAGTCGCGCGCGGTATTTATTGAACAGTTCAAATAAACGTAAATAATATGAGAAGTGCAGTTTTATTATAGTTCACAAAATACATAAATATTACTGACATAAATAGTAGTGATAGAAATAAATACGTGTGTTAATTTATTTGTAGTAGTTTTAAGTGCGTTACATTTATTTTATATTTTTATATTGTGATTAGATTTAAGTGTGCAAATATACAGACTGTTTCAAAATATTTGCACGAGTTGTTCATTTCGACCCCGGAAACGCTACACTATTTTCCTGTACATATAGGGAACATTCGAAGCACAGAATAAATGCTTGAAAATACAATCAACTATTGAAATAAATGGATGTATCACATGATTACAACAAAAACAACAATTAATAAATTGGAAAATTGACACTAAAATCGCAAAAGTTACTCATGACGATTATTGAAATTTATACCAGCGTGATATAAGGGCGCTTTGTATAGAATATTCGTCCTGGGCGTCGGAACCATAATTAACTTGCTTGCCCTCGACTGAAGACGTGGAACCAGGATGTTCACCCTAGAAAGCAACTCCGGAGCATCCAATACACTGAAGAGTAAGTTATTCATGAAGGAAGTTCTGATGTCAGTTCTTCTTTCGGATAGTGCTCTAAAATTATGTCTCAAGAGCAATGCGCCGTAGTCAGTATTCTGAATCGGAAAGAAGCCATCTAGTTTAAATGATAGGTATTTCAGGAACCTTCTTTGCACCCGTTCAATTGCGTTCGAGTAAACACGGTATATCGGGAACCACACCTCAGATGCGTATTCTAGTTTGCTGATAACGAGGGCATAGAAAAGGGAACATATCGTTTGTAAGTTAGAAAAACAATTACAGGTACGAATAATGAAGCCAAGTATTCTATGCGCAGAAGCGGTAACGGATGATATACGATCAGAAAACGTAAGTGCCGAATCAAAAAAAAACACCCAGGTCTTTAACGGATGACAAAGTAGATATATATATGTTGTCAATATGATACTCTGAACGAATGAAATTTATCTTCCTAGTATAAGTGACAGAGCAGCACTTGTCTGCACCAGGCAAAAATTATATCCAAGTTTCGCTGAAGTATATCGACATCCGAAGAAGTCGCTATTCTATGATAAATTTTTATATCGTCAGCATAAGCCAAAACAGGACATTGAATCGTGCTAATAAGATCGTTAACAAATAGATTAAATAAAAGAGGACCCAGATTCGAGCCCTGTGGTACACCAGATGATGACACATACTGAAGGGATCTGAAGCCATTATAATAGACATAGTTCTGGCGGTTTGACAGGTAAGATTTAAAAAAGCAGACTAGTGCGTTATCGAAGCCCAAATAACTCAGTTTGCGGAGCAATATTGAGTGGTCAATACTGTCAAAGGTACTTGAGAAATCCGTGTATATCACATCCAATTGTCCACCCATGTCCAGCGTCTCAGCTATTTCTTGGGATAATGTGGTTAAATTGGTGATTGTTGATCTTCTTGATGTAAATCCATGCTGGTGGAAGGACATACACGATTTGGTGAGAAAGGCGACTCGTTCATTAATAATTGATTGATAAAAAAAGAAAACACATTAATTATTGAATTCGTCGCCACGAAAATCCGGCTTTTTCAATTAACCGTTACCATAGCAGATATATTATAAACACGTGAATTTTCACTAACGAGGAAATCAAAAATAAGGCGTAAAGTCGATAAAATGGAATAAATAAGAAGAACCGTTATAATAACACACAGATGGCAAAAAAATATTATTTAAAAATTAAAAACCCAGTTAAATAAATCAAATATTGCTACAAAGATAGTAAGTTCTTAAATAATAATTAACAAAAATTCTAGTAACGTAATTCAGTAAAAATAAAAGACTAATCAAACGTGAAAATATTAACAACCAAGAATAAAAGTCAGCAACCAAAAGCATAATAACAATATAATGAAAAATTAATAATCCGATCCTGACAAACCCAATAGACAGGGCGTGATTTTCATATTATATGCAATAATGTAGCTTTAAGTTGGGTAAATCTACAAGAGGTTGCAACGCTTTTTACAAATCTTTAATAATTTCTCATTTCTTTTATACAAATCCCAACGTCAATTAACAATTGAAAATTGTTACATAACTTATAATTTTTGTATCATATGAAACATATCCGCAGCAACTAAGTTTAAGTTAGTCTTACATACATTGTTAAATAACAAGTGTTATATTCTATACATATTGCGGTTTCATCTCTATATTTAATAATTCTTTAAAACAAACGTGCGAAGTGATAACATGATTAGAATATCAAGATTTAAAATATCAAATTTTATTGTTGGTTATTTTGCTGGATGTGGTTACTTTTGTTCTAATTACGGTTGATCTAAAAGGAGATGCGTTTGTTTTGTTATTATTGTAGAAATGAATTCCATTTTAATTACAGGAATACTAAAAGTAATGTTTTCATATGTCTTTATTTGGCGCCCAACGTGAGATAAATAATAATATTATGTTGTTTGATTTATTCTTATATTTAAAAACATAAATGGAGGTTATATTAATACTATAATTCATATTTAACTATTCAATATTCCAATGTTTTATTTGATAAATGACCATGATTATTATCGTCATTTGAAAAGCGAATACTACTTGGTGTAGTCAATTTCCTTTGTTGTATAATAGGTACATCACCTACCGAAAGAATTTGTTTCCGTAGACAAAGTTCTGTTAGTTTGTCAAAAAAGTGTTTACCTTTTCATGAATAATTCGTTATATTTGTACTAAATACTGGCAAATAAATATTGCACCCATTGTGGTATTTATATTATTTTGCACGAACATCCAAATATTTAATAGTTCTGATTATTTCGAAGCAAAATGAACCATTCAATCCATCATAAAAAGAATAATGAAAAAAGTTCAGACATTGCCAGGTAACAAATAGAATAAAATTCAGTGTTAAACTTGGTTCTTTCCTTCTAAGAAGAAATATTTTTATATAAAATTGTAACCTTTTTAGAACCCACAATATTCACTTGCCATTTACCTTGAACATTCATTCTTCTTCATGGTCACGTCGGGGGGCCTTCCTTTTTATTACAACTGTATTACTCTTTCAAAAGGAACCGCTAGATTGTTTAAATTAATTACACGCAAACGTCTATATTATGTGAGTATACTTAAGAATTTCATAAATGTAAAAAAATAAGTGTTTGCAAAACTCATGTTAAAGAAGTTTACATTAATTGTAAAGTAATTACTGTAATTTTTGTCTAACATTAATAAAAATACTTCATGTCATTAAAGTTTGTTCGCAAATCTATTTTAGACTGTCTCAGAGACCATGATCACGAGTGTGATAGATTGAATCTATAAATTATTCCTAATCAACAAAGTGTGTTTATTTAAAATTTCTAGGTGATATGAATTTTCGAATGTTTGACAATTGTGAGAACTTCTTAATTGTTTTATTATTAGAGCGACATGCTTTTTGTTGCTGCTTGTATCAAATCCATTGTATTTAACTAATTATAGAAAACAATAATCACAACTGTATTTTTTTTTGCTGCTTTTTGTAGTCAAGACATTGTTACCTATTGTATTTGTCTATGATGCTTAAATAGATCTAATAAAACTGATCTATTATCTATTTCTTCTTTTGTTCACACCACTCCAGCTTTACGATAAAAAGAAGGTGAATTATTTACAATGATTTCAATATTTTAACAAAAATAATTTTATAGTTTTATTTATCCAACAATTACAAGTTTAATTATAGAAAAAATAACAGTATCGAAATTTTGATAATAAATCTAGTCTTTTTAGATGTTTTCATAGTTGGCAACACGTTTATGTCAAAAGTAGCGACCATTTCGTTTTAACTGGTCTGACATTTAGTGAATAAAGACGTATGGTAAGTTACAGACGTGTTTCGATAGTTTGGTAAGTAGGGATTATCGTGTTTCTTAAGTGCTTTACTAAAGCTATATCCAGAGAGTGCTAATTTCTGCTTCCTTCTTATTTTTAAAAATTTCATGTGAAACACATATCAATGACTCAAAGAGTTATTATCAAAGAGTGTGATGTGATTTCAGGATCTGTAGAAAAGATTTTAAAGCAAAAAAAGATCACTGAAATCACTGAGGCGAGTAGAAAAGCGACATATGGAAGGAGGAGGAAGACAAAGCTTTTTCAATAAAGGAAAGTAAATTAAATCCTAGAAATTGTTCACGACTCCACTGCAGGAAAAGGACTTATCGAAGGTGGAGAAAAACTATTAGACCTCAGAAAAAACAATTATTGACCGCTGCCATGATAAAAAAAATATATTTGGGAAAAAAATTATGTGCAGGAGTGTTGATGATTGGAGAAGTGTGTTGTTCTCTGATGTACAAGGACAGATATCTCGTTTTGTTAGAAAAATTGGCAACGAAGTACTGACTGCAGCTCATATTGATCAAAGGGGTAACCATGTGTTAAATGTTTTGAGGCTGCTCTTTGCATAAGGGTACCAGGTCTCTTGTGCCGGCCGAACTTGCCAGAATAAACACTGGAAGCTGAACTAAAGAAAGTTGATGTCATTGGTCGAGCAGTTTTCCAATGATATTCTGCTCAATGCCAAAGATCGTGATGAAATATTTCAAGGACAAAATGATTTTATGCCTTAAATTGCCAAGAATCTTACCTGATCTAAATCCTTAAAAAAATAATACAGTGTGGAAATAAAGTAACGGATAAAGGCATTAACTTCGTTAACATTCAATTTTTGAAAAAATCTCGAAGGGGTATAGCGATTCTAACTAAGGGGAATATTTTCGTCGCATTTTCAGTTTCTACCATCATTTGTTTTTCATATTATGACGTCACCGACTTTTTTTTTTTAATGACAACATATAATTTATTTATTTCGATAGTACTTTCAATTCCCTATCCAACGGTATAAAACTTTTAATATATTACATTTGAAAAAAAAATGAGAAAAAGAGTCTTAAAGTTCAAATATTAAAAATTCATTATATTGGCAAAATGAATTCAGTTACCGCTGCATAAAACAAAAAAACATTAGTTGCAGCTGTCACAATAAATTAATTTGTCAGTCTCACAATAAAATAAGTATTATTCCCTTTTCTAAATTAGGATAATTTACCTTTTGCCAACTATTTTATTAATAAAAATGGTGCTATTGAGCAATAACCTCAGAAAGTTAAGGTACAGGCAGGAATTCTAAGTCCATTCTTCTTTGCTAACAATCTGACTGGAGAAGAGGTACATGCAACTTCTACAGTTCGAATTAATGCCTGCATTAGCTGCATTATTTCCTAATGCAAACATCCCTGACCTACCAAATAATAGTATATGGTTACAACATGATGGTGCTCCGCCTCATTACGAAATTAATGTGCGACACTACTTGGGCCAAGTTCTCCCAGGAAGATGGATAGGAAGAAGAGGTTCGATGGAATGGCCGGCTTGGTTTTCTGATGTAACGTCATTAGACTTCTTTCTATAAGGGTACTTGTAAAGTGTATAAAAATCGCTGTAATAATTTAGAAGATATCATGCACAG
The DNA here is from genome assembly GCA_963170755.1 of Amphimallon solstitiale. Lineage (NCBI taxonomy): Eukaryota > Metazoa > Arthropoda > Insecta > Coleoptera > Scarabaeidae > Amphimallon > Amphimallon solstitiale. The sequence continues at coordinate 74,998,550 of OY720678.1, forward strand.
AATTCGACATGAAATTGGATTAATCAGCTCAAACTATTCAGAATGTGAGAAATGAGTTTATAATCTTCTTGGGTATTGTCAGAAGGTACAGGGTCGTCATTTTAAAAACTTAGTGTAAATTTAATTTAAAAAGTGTTATTTCTGTGCTTATTTTTGTGTCTGATGTAATTGTTAGTTTTTTTTCTGGTTAATCAATTTAGTTTTAATGTAATTATTAACTTTGAATGGAGTAGATAGTAAAGTAATAGTTCGGTTTTTTAACATTCTCATAATTTTATAATAAAAACGAATGTGCCGTCAATCTTTCGATCAAATTTATGTGACAAGATTTGTTTAATAAATTTTTAATACGTATTTCAACTTTAAGAGTCTTTTTCTCAATTTTTTTCAAATACAATATATTAAAAGTTTAATACCATTGGAAATGGAATTGAAAGTAATATCGATATCAATTAAAAAAATTATAGGTTGTCATTTAAAAAAAAGGTCGGTAACGTCATAACATGAAAAACAAATGCGATGAAATTTTCCCCTTAGTTAAAATCGCTACACCCCTTCGAGATTTTTTTTCAAAAAATTAATATTAATGAAGTTAATGCCTTTATCCGTTACTTTATTTCCAGACTGTATACTTCGTAGAATGGATTGTACAAAAAAAAAACAAAAGTAATTGAGGTTGTATATTAGAAATGGTTTCGACACCGACAAATATCCGAGAAGAGTAAAAAACTAGTGGACTCAATGTCAAAATGTGTTGAAAACCTTACAAAACCTAGCGAAAACATACTGCTGTGGATGCAACAATGCTGATGAATGATAAAAATTATAATAGTCTCTTTATAAACTTGTTCCTAACAGTATCAAATTTTTTATTTATGTTCTTATGAGTTTTTGCAGTGATTCGCTTCTTATGTTCTGGTACACCTCTCATTTAGTTTTGTTTGGGATAAGGTCAGAAATTAAACAAAATGTCTAAATCTCATATAAAAATTATATTTATTTTTTTGTAAAAATGCCAATCGTTAATAACATTGCCACACTGAATCTATCTATCTATCTAGTTTTTTTAAATAAAATTAGAAATTTAGGCTAACTAATAAAAGTTAACAGCAATAATTTACTTGAAGTAAACGTACGTAGAATATTTTGGCGTTTCCTGCCAATTCTAATCAAATTTTTCTATAATTGCCCTCTTTTGGTAAATTAATATGTGATTTAAGAGAAATTCAAATGCGATTTTCTAACTTATAGTCCAACACTTACTTTCAAATCTCCTTTTTGACGGTTATTTTTTCTTCATTTCCTTTAATTTTCAGAGGGTTACTGTTCACTTTTTAAATTGAAATATATACCCAAGTTATTATTTATGCAGACAGAATCAGATAAATGTACAGAAGATGAGTATTGACAATACTTTATTTAAAATTAGATCGGTCCAAAAGAGAGATGAAAACATAAATTTCGCCTAAATTATACATATCTCAATTTTACGTGAATGTCGTAAAATTTAAAAATTTCCGTCCATAATTTACCAGCAATGCATCTGACAAGACCGGTCATTACCAAAAACAATTAGCTAAAAATATTTTGGGTATATATTGCATAAGTCTTGATCTTAAATGTGCTTCGCAAAATTAAAAAATGGGGCGTGGCCACCACATGACTTTCTTATACGTATGTGCGTTCTTAACTTCTTAAAAAATACCTGTGACTAAATGTGTTACTTTAAGCCCAAATTTTCCGAAATTTATTTATAAAAAAATATAATTAAAATCCTATTCTAAGTACTTCTATTCTCTAAATAAACCTCTACAGAAAGCATACTTTGCGAGATATTTGTAAAAAAGTGATACTCGATAAGACTAAATGTGTTACTTTTGGATTGAATTTTGAAATTTTTTTATACAAAAAGCATTAAAAATCAGGCTGTAAATACTTTTATACACATAAAGTATCTGCCCAGAAAGAATGACTTTCGAGATATTCGCAAAAAAACTGATTTTCGATAAGAGTAAAAAGTTTTCGAAACGGTAGGAATTTCGAAAAACGTTTTAAAAAATTTTTTCTGAAATTTATATGTGAGTACATTTGAATTCTGTATAAAATTGTTTAAACTTAGTAATTGACGAAATATTGGTAAAATTCGATTTTTTCACTAAAGTAAACTACTACCGATTTAACTGAAACTCTTTTCTGATCTCAAGAGGGAGGTTATAGTAGTAAATATAAAATTTGGAATTGATATGTGGAGCCACAGACACACACACACACAGAGAGAGACATTATTTAAAAACAACTTTTTCGGTATCAGGGGACTTCAAAACGTGGACATCTGCAAAAAAAAATCGAGGTCGAAAATTGTCGTCATCCCAAAACTTTTGAAACTTTTTTTATGCAGAAGTTACCATAAATCGAGCTCAAAGTTAGTTTATTCTTTTAATAAATCTCTATAGAAAGCATAAATAAAGAAATATTTTCAGTGTTGTTTCCGGTCCAAACACTGATTTTTTTTTATATAAAAATTATTCAAAATGCAGCTTAGTTACTTTTGTGTTCTTAATAAATCTGCATAGAATGCAAGATTTGCGAGATAGTTGCAAAAAACTGCTATTTGATAAAAGTAGTATTACTTCCGTTCCAAATTTTACAAACATTATTTAAAATCTAGTTCTAAATATTTTTATAGTTTCACTAAATCTGTATAGAATGCATAATTTGCGAGATATTCGTGAGAAACTTTTATTAAATAAGAGTTCCATCAAGCTTGAAATCTTTCAAACTCAAATATATTTGTTTATAAAGCATAATTTGCAAGACATTCGCAAAAATCTATTTTTTAATAAGAAGAAAAGGCCTGCCGTAAGATATTCGAAAACCTTTTTTTATAAAATTTGTTTCAAGTTTCTTTTGAGTACATTTGTATTTCTTAGAATTTTTTTTACATATAGTAGTTGACGAGATATTGGCAAAATTTGATTTTTCACTGAAGCAAGCTACTATTTGCGGTCTACCGATGGTTTCAAGAACTGAAAGAAGCAATAAATAACAAGAAACAGGCTATGTATATGCTAAATAAAAATACGTGTAAAACATTTGCCTTTTTATTTGCGTTATTTTATTTAATTTTTTAAAATCAACTTTATTTAAGGTGACTGGAACATCGATTTTTCAAACTTTTCAGTTTGTCTAGGTCATCTTTTCAGACAATGGGACTTGACTAACAAAATGCAACTGATTGATATATTTGTACTACTATCACATTTCTGACAGTTCAAAAATGTACACTAAGGGGCGTATCGCTTAGCACGGATCGTCTCTAGCTACATTAATTAAAGGAAGAATCGTAAAGACAAAGCAAGTTGAACAATACATGTTTAACTAGTGTCGTGATAGTAAAAGTAAAGCCTTTACGAAATACTTTTGGAACATCGTTAATATAAAATTCACGTATGTATTAATATGTATGTGTCTATCTTCGTACAGCTGTACGTATACATAGACGGCCTTGTACAAAATTCGAGATTATCATTGCCATGACTTTGAACTCAAATTTTAATATATAATCTGTTTATCATTTTCAAGCGAATATTTTTGTTATATACTACATGTATGTTACTTATATAATGTATAGAGACTGGACAAAATATCTTTGTAAGTCTGATAAATATGACAAAGGAGGTATCTTCATAGAAATGAAATAAATTTATTATAATTTATATATAATAATAATAATAATTTATATATAATAAAACACAATTGTTTAGTTTCAAAAATTATAATGTTCACACGACATATGCTTCGCCACACTGTAGCTTCATCAGGTGGATAAAAATACAATTTCAAATTACATATTAGCTTCAAAAACTAGGAAATATTTACTTCCGTGAATTGTCCATACTAAATTTACATGTCAAATGTGAAAATCATAACGTATTTAAGTGTCTTGTACTTTTTAGCTGTGTTTGTAGTATTTTCATTGTTTTATTGTCGCTTTTCTGTCTTTTCCAAGACAATATACTTGGTACCTATACCATCCCTTTTACGATACAACAGGATACTTTTATATTCAATTCTTTGAGCCCGTCACAATAAATGTATGCATCGTCACAATAAATGTATGCATATCTTTTTATCAATATTTAATACGTAAATCTTTGCTATTGACAAAATTAAAGTTTCAGCATGATATACACAACATGGTTCGTAAAAAAGAGTACTTTAAAATAAAAAACAATTTGAAACTAATTTAAATGACTCCGCAGTTTTACAACATATTAAATGTAAGCTAATGTTTGAGCCAATTTGTATTTAATTTAAAAGAAATTAACTGTACACATATTTATCGCATTGAATAAATCTATTTAGCTTTGGCCATTAACATTTTTTACTGACATATGTGTGTATGATAATAGCCTTGCCGCCATGCTCTATAGATATATATCAAATATTTTTCGAGCTCACAAATTGTGGGCATGTATGAAGGTGTAGGTGTAAGCCTGAAAGTTTATTAGTGCTAGCTTAAGAGAAATAAATAGTTTTAAATTGCCTCAGGTTCACTGTGGTATCCTTTAGATTAAACGATTTGTGTGACGTTAAATACACCTTTTGGAGTTTTAATGCGCATGTTGTAAAAACTAAATGTAGTTAAATTTTTGGAATTTCCGCTAATATATTAGTTGAGTATGTGTAAATTTTACTTTACCTGTTAAGAAAACAAATGATTATTTTCGAATGATATCAATAATTTTTACTTTCTTATATGTAATATAAGGTGTTGAAAATATTTGACCTCGAGTCCTCTGATACCAAAAAAGTAGTTTTTATAAACATATTTCTCTCTCTCTTACTCTACATCTGTCTGTGACCACAATAGCGGCCCAACAGCTACGAATACCAAACACTATATTTCCGAGTCAAAAGTACTAAAAAATGAAATTTAGAAAGGTTTTATAAAAAAGGTTTTTCGAAATTTTCGTCTTATCGAAAAAAGTTTTTTTTGCAAATATCCCGTAAATTCTGCATTTTATACAGATTTATCTAGGATGTAAAAGTTATTAGAGCTCTAACTGGAACAATTTTTATACATAAAAAATATCAAAATTCGGGCCGGAATTAACACTTTACTCTTATCTTACTTACTGAGAATACAAAAAAAATGTAGAGTTGCATTTAGAATAAATTTCGTATAAAAAATTTTCGAAATTTGGACCTGTAGTAACTTATCTCTTAATGAAAAGTAGTGTTCTCAAATTATACATTCTATAGAGATTTAATAAGAAAATAAACAAATTTGAACTGGGTTTGAAATAATTTGGCCAGGAAGTAACACTTTAATCTAAAGCTTTATTTTGTTAAGAAGATACATAATTTAAAACTTAATTTGGAACAACTTTTATATACACATTTTGGAACGCAAATGCGTCAAAAGAAAGTCGTGTGGTGGCCACACCTCATTTTTTATTGTTGAAACACCTTGACAACTAATTTATAATGGAAACACCTTTTTATAGTTATTTAAATGATATTTTATACGCAGATAATACACCCTTATTAACAAGATTAAAAGAGGAGCTGGAAAAATTATTTACAAGATTTGTAGGATATTCAAGATACAGCTAAAGGAGCTATAAAATGAATAAAATGAACAGAAAGCAAGAAGACATTTAAAAGTTAATTTAAGAAAAGAATTCCATAAAAAACACGTTGAAATAGATACTATGCATACCGAAACAAAATTTCTTAAAGAGACTGAAATAAGGCAATTTTCTTAACTTGAAAAAGAATTTAATTAAAAATTAGCTCCAAGCAATATAAAATTACAATCAGAAATTCGAACGAAATATTTTGAAATAGTAATTTTGGAAAAGATTATGTAGAATTTTAAACGTAAGATTAAAGAAATTGAGAATAAAAATAATATAAAATTAGAATATTTGGTGTGAGTAAATGCTAAATTGATAGATAAGATAGAAGTTTATATCAAATATGTTCAAATTATAAGAATGATAATCTGATAAAATTTGATTATTATAAAATAGAAGTCAAAGATTTAAGTAAAACTATATCAAATGATATGAAAATAAATGAAGTCATGTAACAGATGAAATTAGAAACAAGAATAGACCATAGAAAGTATAAACAAATAAAACGTAAATATAAGGAAAATATTGAAAAGCTTGATAAAGCTATGGTTTTAATAAAGGGTTTTACTATACAAAATAAACAGAAAGAAAAACTAAGGAATTTAAAAAAAATGATATCTATTTTATCCAAAAACAACACATTTTGGTCAAACTAGTAAAACGATTTGAATAATCTTACCTTAATATAAATATTAAAAAAATATTGGCACAAATCTTTTATTTATCCGGGGCGGTGGGGGAGGGGGAATGTTAATATATGTATACAAACGTTTCGCATTTAATATGGTAATATAGGAAAACTCTTTAGTCGCACTTTGAAAGCACGAGTGAGCGCTTTTAATTGCGCGAATGCATGCATGGAAGATGTCTTCACGCAAGTGGTTTGTACAATATTTTTTGTACTAACATTAAATTAAAAAAATATTATTGATTAATGTCATTAGTACACTACCTAACCTAAAATAGATTACCTAATTAATTTAAGCATTTCATGTAAGTAACTATTACTCACATTTCCTAAAATTAAATTATTATATTCTTACACATGGTAAACAGGAGGTATTTATTCTTATATTTATAAATTTATAGTACATTTATTGCGTTTTTTGGTTTAATTACAATTTATTATGAACTACCAATATGAATGTCGCTTGAGAGGTGGTCGAATAGATGCCGCCACAAATTTATGGGTAGAATTTTTAATTATTGCTCCTATTTCCCCAACTTTTATTGAAGAATATTCGAGGGAAGTAGTATTTTGTAAACTACATTTTATTACTATCAAATTTGATTTTTTTTAAATGTCCCAAAAAGCCAGTGTATTTCTCAATGTTTCAGTCGCGTCGACCGGAAAATACTCCTTGCTGGTCGAGCTATGCATGCGCCAAATGTCACTTTACAGGCGGTGAGTACAAAATAGATTTTTTCTATCGCTTGTTGTGGTTTTGAGGATATAGAATACAGCCATATATATTCCAGAGTTTGGTCCCTATGGATATTTCTGTTTTTAAAAGGAAACACTTAGATCTATCAAATTTCTTGTGAATAAGGAATATATTGAAACGATGTTATAATAATAATAGCTGTATTCAAAAACAAAAAAAAATCTTCTTCTGGCTTATTTTGTTTTCATGCTACTACCTATTTGGTTATGATAACCCTTTACTATCTGGCTATCTCATATATTAAACAATTAATGAAAAAGTACCAATAGCTCTGAACAAGTGTAATCGAGCATTTCTTCTTGATTCTGCTTTGAAAATATGTCGTCGTCTTTTCTTTACCTGACGACTTCTTTCCACTGTCCTAAAGGATATTTTCAGGACTTATATGCAACTTCTACGATTACTTCCGATTATATGTTGGCTGCTAAAACGGAATTGGTGATAACAGATGCCCTTGATTTCTACTATTACCCAGTAGGCGGACGGATGACTATTAGACGTCTAGACCGGAAATGTTATCTGGAACAAGTGATACAATACCTACTCTTGCCTAGCCGAAAAATATTAAAAACGACTACTCGTATATTAGAAGCGATCAAATTAGAACAAATATAACACCTAATTTCACGACTCACTCTACCCTAATATCATCGTCAATGCCTAATAATAACACCGCGTCATCTTAATCTTCGTTGCGCTTTTGATGTGAGTAGCATTATTTGAGATGATACTTCTCATCTCTTGTCGTTAGTGACTTTACTAACGACTCTGTCCGGAGCAATAGAAAAACGGTTTCCAGATAAGTCATTAGCGGACGGATAGTTGAGTCCGAAGCAGCAGACGCATGTGCGTGCGTTGTTGTTATGTGGCTTTTAAGAATCGATCCCAATGGTGCAACAACAATAATGATTTCCGATTGACCGATTATGTCTTGCGTATTTATCGTCGTCGACCGTCGGTGAATGGCTTCGTAGTTCGAGACTGTGCGGATGCAATATTATATTACATATCGCACATCTTATGTGTCTCATATATATGTTCCACCCACCAATTAAGCAGACCTGTGGGAATAAGAATGGAACAGTGTTATGCGTGTTCACCAGTATGTGTGTGTGTGTGTATACAAAGCATGTTCGCTATGTATACAGCTTCGTCTTTACTTCGTTCGATATCGGTTCTTGTGAAGAAGGGCGCAGGGGCGTGGAGGTCCTTAACGTTTTCTCAAAGTCAATCGACAATGTCCAAGGTAGTTATCACGCCTTCCAAAGATTATGTTCAAATATAAATTAAAAATACTGAGACAGTAGACTGCTGCCGAATATTCTATTTAAAAATCACCTATTTTCAAATAGAATATTTAGACGTCATGAAGTATTACCGATCCTATGAAATTGAATTAACAGCCGCCCGATTCAAAATCTGAAAGCGAAACTTATGAAGTTGAAATAGCACTGGAAGGCAACTGTGAAGAATTTCTACTTATTGTAATTTTTAGGTTTGGTTAATATCTGCACTTGTGAAATATGAATAAGTAATGATTATAGACCGGACACGAGCGGCCGATGACTCATCGCCCATGGGCGTACTATTGAATTTTTTTATTTTTAAAGAGTTTTTAATTTTATGTATATAATTGGATACAAGTGGGTGGTGATTTGTAAAATACAAAATACGTTATTATTTGTTCATTTTGTAGTTAAAGTCGAGTAAAGGAGTATAATACCTACTAGCAATACCTTCTCAAGGCTCTCTTCTGTAAGATTTGTTCTTTTTGAATAAAGTACATCCTTGTCGATAGAAAACGTCCTTTCTACATCGCAACTGGTTATAGGTGCATACTGGAAATATTCTTTTATTTCAGCGTCTTTAGCAGTTAGATTTTGTGTAATTGTCCCCATACACAATAGCAGTAATATTATTAAATCTGGATTTCTATTAAAAACTGCGTCTACCTTTTGCCGAAGGCCATATCCGAAGTCACTTGGAATACATTTATAATTATTAATAGCCACATCTAATGTGGTTAATTAATCTTTTAATTTGAGATTTCGATTTTCAAAATATGTGATTAGTTAAGGCAAATTTCCAATTGCAACTGATTTTTTAAATTTGGGTTTCGTGTTAGTTCCTTGCACTCAGAAGTACTTCGAGCATCGTCATTTAAACATGAACGAAATTTTGAAAACTATCGAAATTCTCTGCATAAAACCTAGTAGCTTCCAGCCATGTTTCCCATTTAGTTATTACTGGCGATGGAGGCAGTGACAAAGATGGAAGATTTCTCCTGCAAAGACCAACTCTCAATGGTGCTTTTCTGAAAACTTCTTTAAAAGCGGATATAAGCCTATCAACTTGCGGTTATATTCACAGATTCTGTGGAGAGAATGTGCTACCCAAGTAATATGCAGCATATAAGGATATGTTTCCTTTAATAGTCTGCCTGTTTTTAACATACATGAGGCACTGTTACAAACAAATAAAAGTATTTTTCCTTTTACCTGTCGTCCGAATGAAGCATTTTGTGCAAATTCTCGTCAATGGTTTTAGCACCTGTTTCCGCATCAACTGTATTTATTACTTTAGATGCTATTACATATGCGTTATATGGAATAGTTGGATATAGTACACCAGCTACAACATTTACCACACAGCGTCCTATTATATCGACAGTTCCGTCGGCACTTATCCATATGTACTGATTTGAAAGATGTCTTCTATGGCATTCTACTGTTTTCGTGAAGCACTTAGGAAAATAGTATTTGCGTAAGGTGGATTCATCAGAAACATTTCAAACCATTTCGATATTTTACTGGTTTTGCAATAAATTTCGGAATCACTGACAATGGACATGCAATCAGTATGACCCTTAATCCAACTCGCCATTGTTTAACGATGTCATTCTCGACTTTCTTCTATATTATGTCTGAAAAAGTAACATAAACAATGTTTTGGATCTAAATAAATGACAACTGAAGTGTATGCGTATGTTATTGAAACTTGACGAAATCCAGTGCACACTTACGTCAAGATAATAGGAAAAAATAGATTCAATGAAATTGTATTAAACAGGAACTATTACAAAAATTACGAAGTATGTAATCAACAGACAAAACATTGAAAAAACGAAACTAACTCTCGGTACTTTATTTATCTTACGAAATATAAGGTAAATAGAATAAATTTTGAAAACTCCTCATGCTTCTACCAACGCCAATGAAGAAAGGAATTTAACAGTAAAATCGTTTTTTTTGCTGGCCGTTTTCGCGACAACAACAGATGTTGCAGTTCACCATACGAATAGTGCTATTCAGTAACTGCGTCATAATATACATTATTTGTTTTGTTCGTCGTAATTTCGGCCTCGTACGTCCGGCCTATAGTAATAATATATAATAAGAACTGTCTGCCAATTTTCTTTACCATTCTGAGTTTGAATTTTATACATATGAATTAAATCGGTACTTCCTAGTCAACATACATACTGAATTAGTGAGAAAGGCATGCGAATGTTTAGCAATCAGTTCAATTGATTTGTAAATGGTCAAAATTAAGTAATAAAATGCAAAAGAAAAAATCCCTAAATACACTTACTTACTTATATATATAGAAATAGATGTAACTTAATGAATTCTGACAATGGACCGATACTCGAGTCCAGTTTGTACGGATTATTGTAATTTTATGTGATTAGTCTTTCACGCTTCACGGTTCCTTTATTGTCCTGCTAGAGTTAGGTAGTATACCGTAGTCGTCAAATTTTAATTTCGGTTTGTACTTCTATCCTATGCAAAAGATGACCTTATAATATGCAGTGATGCCTACTTGCTAACAGTGGTGGGAGAGCAACGCAATGTCTGGGGACCCTCACGCCTTACATTTCATAGGAAACGTTTGTCGAGTGTACTGTCTTGGCAGCCTCGCTTATGTTTATATTTAGTTTATTTCGTCGTGCTCTTTTCCTCTTTCTACTTTCGTATCAGAAATTAAAATATGTCGACTACGGTATATAGGGATGTTGTTTGTTAAGAAATCAGTGTTATCCCACTGGTGACTTAGTGACGAGCATATCCTCTAAGGTTACACTTTAGCCAAAAATACTACGTTTAACATTGTTTTTTGTTTTTCTACAGATTTCTACTGAAGAAGGCAACTTATTTGCCGAAATACGTATATAGGTTTTTAAAATATTTTTGTAGTAAGGTATTTTTCCTCTTGCATTTATTTCCTATTTTTGCCATATTCTCTACACATTATTGGAACAAAATTAGTATGGAAAAATTCCAGTAATATATTGATTATGATATGCTTTTATAATTAATACGTAATTTTAATTAAACTACTTACCTACTTTTATAAATGTAGTTATTCTTCAACATATTTTTGAATATTGAAAGTAATTGATACTCATCTCTTCGACTTCTTTCGAAAAGAAACTGCTTCGACCTATACTATCGTTTGTGCGATATCTTTTTATAAGGGAATAAACAGGTCATCTTAAAGGCAACTTTGGAGCCGAGTATCGTATATCTATAAGAAAATCTTTGTTAACCATGTTAATCAGTTTTGTCATTCAATTCATTCAACGGTTAAACACATGAACTTCGTTAATATTACTTTTTTGAAAAAAATCTTGAAGGGGTATAGCAATATTAACTAAGAGGAATATTTTTATTGCATTTTCAGTTTCTTATGTCATTTCTTTTTCATGTAATGATGTCACCGCCTTTTTTTAAATGACTTCCATAGAATTTTCAATTTGCTATCTAACGATAAAAAACTTTTATTATCTTTTTTTCTGATTGAAACAATATTGAGTAATATTGCCTTAGTTACGACATGTCATAACACACTAATATTTCCCAAGGGAAATATGAAACGTCATATGGTCCCAAAGAAATATAAAGCGTCATGTTTCACCGTAAATGTTTCATTTTTTTAATTAAAACAACACAAATAATAAGAAATGTTTTATTTTTTAATTAAAGCAACAAAATTAACAATTAAAATAAATATCAGATTCTCATGTGCACTGGCGATCAATGTATTACGGTCCGGCGAATTGCATCTCCACACAATACATAACGGTCTCCCATTTTATGAACTAAAAAAGTTTTTGCATTTGTAACGCTACTTTTCAGAACCAAAATAAAAATTGCAATTTTCAAAATTTCCCTTGAAGTGATTGCAACCAGATACAAACGATGAAGATTCAGTTGCAGATGAAGATTCAGCATTCAGTTCAGTTACAGTCTTGGACAATTTTCCAGAAACCAAAGATTGTGATGACTGTGCTACATGCGATGATGCCATCATCGACACACCAGAAATCATAACAGATGCTGCAGATGACTCCACTTCCGCACCAGCTATCATCATCGCTACCTTATTTTGCTGCAGCATACTGTCTGCCAGATAGCCTTCCACAACAGACGAGCTCTTCCAACCACCATGCCTCTTTAGAGTAGTCATTGAGGCTCCCGCATCGGCCACTAAAGTCGCGGATGTTCGTCTTCCACAATGGCCTGTATACGCTTTCGGATTATCTAAACCCAACCATTCAGCAACCTTACTCGGAATCTTTCCGAAGGTATTTTTGCCGACAGGCTGAAGAGTACACTTCTTATTTCGATAAGCCACGAAGAACCTAAGAACGCCTTGTGGACGCAACGTTGAATATTCTCTCACCAAACGAGTAGCACCCAGATCTTCTTCATCAATAATTGTAAATTTCCTATTTACATCATTCTTCGTCTTTGAAACGTTGATCACGATCTTCGATATCGGAAGAGAGCATATTCACCAATTCGTTCGTTCTGCAGGCGCCAAAGATTTCCATAATTAGAGCGACCTTCAAAATTACGGATGTACCAAGTTATTCAATAGAGGAAAATCATAATAAAATTTTTACCTTATACATCAAAAAAATTTCATTAGGAGCTTCCCGCAAGAATTTTTTGAGCTGTTCTCGGGACAACACCTCTGATTTTTTAGGAACGTATCCTTTATTTTATTCTTCACGAATGCTTCTACTTCATCGAACATTTTAACATCAGTTTTTTCTTTTAGATGTAACATTGACCTTAACATCGATAGTTTTGGCCACAGCGTGTTTGGTGAATATTTCTGCGACTACGGAAATAATAAATTAGTCATACGTCAAAAATAAGAAAAATTATAGCAACATACCAAATCTTCAAAAACGCTAGCAAAATATTTTCGTCGACACCGTTCACCATATTTTTTCTCCTCCATTCTTGGAAGTCTTCATAAACTTTATTGTAAGAAGCTTTGGATTTTGTCGGAATCAAACATTCACGGGGTTTCGCCGCTGCGCTAACACGTAGTTTGACATTTCACTAATTTTATTTATGACAGGACGCGAAAATCAACCCAATCAACTATGATATTTACAAACACGGCTAAGAACGTTGCTAGGGACAAAAATTTACAGTCCAATATTTTTCCATTTTGTCAATATTGTTTCAATCAGAAAAAAACTATTGATTACACCACGGGAAATATGAATACATTTCCCTCGGAGCCTATACATCCCTCGGGCTTCGCCCTCGGGATGTAACTAGCCAACCTCGGGAAATATACTATTCATATTTCCCTAGTTGTAATAATAGCTATACATTTGAAAAGAAATAGAGAAAAATAGTCTTACAGTTCTGAACTTAGTTACCGATGCATAATACAAAAAAAACATTAGTTATAGCTGTCAGAATAAAATACTTTGTCAGTGTCACATTAAAGTAAGTATATCCCTTTTCTAAATTAAAATAATTTACCTTTTGCAAACTATTTTATTAATAAAAATGGTAGTCTTGAGCGAACGACAGAAAATTGATGTGTTAATAATGATTGGTTATGGCGACAGAGCTAGAACTCATCAAGAAGTGTGTCAACTTTTTAGAGAAAAGTAACTGGATCAGCCCAGAAGTTAATCAACAATTAGTAGGATTAATAAGAAATTTCAGGAACATGGCATTGTAAAGAATCTTCTAAAAAATGGACGTCCAGCAATATTAAATAAAGATGCACAACTTGATGTGCTACTAGAAATTGAAAACAATCCAAATTCATCTAGTAGAAGCATTACTTTGTACGACAATGTAAGCCATGCTTCAATTATGAAACTTTTGAAAGTTCAAAAATTTTACCCTTATAAGCTGCAATTGGTTCATGAGTTGGCAGAAGATGACTATGATCATAGGCAAGAATTTTGTGAACAAATGATTGAATTTCTCTTTGCAATCCATTGTTTTCGCAGCGTATTTTATTTTCGGATGAGATAGCCTTTTATTTAAATGAATCGGTTAATAGACAGAATAGTAGATAATGGGCTAGAGAAAATTCCCATTTGATGCAGGAACGTCATATACAATATCCTCAGAAAGTTAACGTATGAACAGGAATTATTTGTGACAAAATTCTAGGTTCATTCTTTTTTGCTGACAATTTGACTGGAGAGAGATAATTTTATAATAAAAACGAATGTGTCGTCATCCATCAAATTTATGTGACTAGATTCATTTAATGAATTTTTAATATTTAAACATTAAGACTTTTTTCCTCAACTTTCTTCAAATGTATCATATTAATTTTTTTTTGCCTTGGATAGAGAATTGAAAGCACTCTCAAAATCAATTAAATAATTATAGGTTGTCATTTAAGAAGAAAGTCGGTCACGTCATAACATTAAATACAAATGACGTAAGAAACTCAAAATGCGATGAAAATATTTCCCTTAGGTAAAATCTCTATTTTCAAAAAATGCATATTTGCAAAGTTAATGCCTCTATCCGTTACTTTATTTCCAAACCGTATACGTATCGCTAATCATGTTAAAAAATATTTCAGACATTATTTTGTCCATTTGTTATAACTTACAACATTATTAGTTTTGAGCAGTGCTATTACTTATTAAAGAAATATATCCTTATTGATTTCAATATGTTTTCATTAGTTCCGTTTTCTATTAAATATGTTGAATAAAACGAGTTACACTTGTTTAAATATCCTTTATCTCTTATTAATTACCATAAACTACTAGCGATGCCCGGCGCTTTGAAAGCTTTGAAATTGAAGTGTTTTTTATTTTCTCTTGATGCTAAGATCATTAGTGCAACTTCATGGGTTAGTACTAATCTAACCACGGAATAATCACAGGTGATATGATATCAATAAGATTAAACGATGGAAAATGTTTATATTTTTAGTCCGATTAGTACCAAATTTCACAAGAACACGCTCCAGAGTATGCTAGAGTTTTCCTGAAAATTTCATCAAACTCAGTTCAGCGGTTTCGGAGTCAATAGGGAACATGTACACACCCAATTTGATATATAAGAAGTTTAAGGAAGATTAAATCGCATTTCGACAATTATTACTGTTAAAAAAGACAAATGCTTTTAATTTGTATGTTTTTATCCCTTTTTCTTGCATTCAAGTCATATTAAATGGATTAAGCAAAGTTTGTATATTACACTCACATAAATTAATGGAAAAAGTTAAAGAACATAATATAATTAATTAATCCATTCACCATTTGCATTTGAGGTAAAAAGCTTAAGTTTGGACAACATAATTATAAGCTTAATAGTGAATTTAAGCTTATAGGATAAATTTATATTAATATTTGGAGCAAAATCTTCTTTATATAAGACTTGCGCCAAATTAAGTTCTAAATACATCTATAAAAATTTACTAATTGTATAAAAGTATTTAAAACCTAATTTGGAACAACAAATGCATGATTTGTACATTATTGAAAAACAGTATTTTTTGATATGTGCTATATGTGTGTTATTGTCCAAATTAAAAGAAAATAACTAAATACCATTTCTAAATAAATTTGTAATTTTCGCAATAATAACACAGTAAACACGTTCTATACTACACGAAAATAATGACACTGACGCATTATTCATCTTGATTTTGAAACTATCGCGCAGAGCTTTCCTGAAACAAATGTTTTTAAGTTTGGGAACAGATGGAAGTCTGAGGGTGCCAAATCAGGAGAATAGGGGGGTATGATCGAGCAAATCATACCTCAAATCCCGCAGTTTTCCATTGCCAACGCACTTTTGTGAGCAGGTGCGTTTTCCTGGTGAAACATGATTTTTTTCTTTTTCAAGCGAATTTTGGCATCCAGCTGGTCAAGAAGGTTGGAGTAATATTCGCCTGTAATTGTCCTGCCTTTTTCAAGGTAATCAATTAACAAGATTCCTCTCGCACCCTAAAACACACTGACCATGACTTTTCCGGCGGATGAGATTGACTTCGCTTTCTTCAGCGCTCAACCACTGGCTTCCACCCACTACTTCGAATGCTGTTTCGTTTTTGGCTTGTAGTGGCGGACCCATGTATCATCCATGGTAATAAATCGCTGCACAAAATCGGTCGGATCCCTATTGAATCGGTTCAAACATTGCTGCGAAAGTCGTTTCCGCGTTTGCTTTTGATCGGCATTCAGCAAACGCGCCACCCACCTTGTGCAAAACTTTCGCATCCCTAATTCTTCGTGCAAGATATTTCGCACCCTTTCTTCCGATATCCCCACGGTCTCAGCTATCTCAGTCACCCTCACACGTCTACCGTCCAAGACGATATCGTGCACCCTTTCGATGTTTTCCGGTGTGGTTACGGTTTTTGGTCCTCCTTCACGTGGGTCATCTTCGAGGGACGTGCGACCAAATTTAAGATCAGCTGCCCACTTTTTAACGAATGAGTTTCCTTAGGGATCAATCCACCAAAAAGGAAGAATTTTATGACCACACGATGTTCAAGTTTATCCATTTTAACGAAAAACACGGAAGACATCTACTGCGAAAATTTGTGAAAACAAACTACTTAATAGAACAATTTGAAACTTGTCATACGAACTAATGACAGGTACATGCAGGCAGGAATTATAAATTTTCGCTGATTGGAACGCCATCTCTGTGTCAGGTCGAGCATTTTTTTACCTTACCTTCGTATGAGAAAAAATAAATTTTCAAAACAATTGAGCCAGTGTTTATTTTATTTGAAGGCAAGTATATAACGTCTATTGTCCACTCGCGTATCACCTTTGGAGGCCTCACGTGCAATTAGTAGTACGAGTACCACACTTTGAGAACCGTTGCTCTAAAAGAGCATTATGTTGAATCAACCTGTATAAAAATATGTACGAGTATTATAAAAATATTTCGAAAATTAATGGTCAATCAGGTATAATCCTTTTCCAGGGAATTCTTTTTTCAAATTAAGGTCAATTTTGTTTCTAATTGTATAAATAAATTACTTTTTATACATTTGAAAAGAAGACAGCAGCTCTAATCGTAATCGTTCGATATCGATTTCTCACCTTCAGTTTTACATAAGGTTCACACAACTAGTTTTCGATGAAAAAGAATATCAAAGATCTAACTCGCCGCATTCCAAAATACATAGGATATACCTGGACTGAAAGTGCTCGCAGCTAACACAATTTCTTCACGGGAATCTTTCAAGATTCGTTCTCAACTTTGAAATTGCTCCGCGTGATATTGAAAGAACCAGATATGTCTATATATATATATATATACTTTTTGTGGCATTGGTGTACGCCACTGAACGGGAAAGAAATACCATGGTCGGCGAATAAATAATTATATACATGTGGGGCGATGTTTGGCGGCCTAATGCGCGGGTGGCCGTCTTGTGAGGCCAGAGTACAGAGTACGGGAGAATACCATGCCATAACCCATACCCACTGTACACACACACACACACACAAAATGGAGGCGACCTCCATTCAATTTCTTCGACACTATAATAAGATCCTTAGTTTTCTTTTAAGCTCGCCAGAACTAAACTAAAAAAAATGCATTCCATTCGTTTTACTTGCAGACGCGTACATATAATATGCGATCGTATGTGAACCAGAAAGTAATAAAAGTTTATATTTATTTAAATGTTGAGCATAGAAATATTTACAGAAAAATTGCTCGAAAGAGTTAAAATAGTAATGAATCATTACATTTAAGTATTCTTTGATGCATTTCTCTATTGATCGACATAACAATCATTTTGTGACTTATATGTGACATAGGTGACACAACGAAGAATATAAAGTCAAAATCATACCAAGTTTTACTCATTGGCAATTCTATTGATTTATTTTAACATTGATAAAACATAAATAAACACTGACATTTTGTTTATAATACGTAAATATTGATAAAGCATTGATCGACAATTTGAAAATGTTAAAAAAAACTAACAATTTATTTGTTTCTACAAGTCAAAAACCCGTCCGTAGATGTGTCGAAACATGGAAAAACTCCTAAATCTCAAACACTTCACGAAGACGATAACATAAAAAAACAAAGCATGCAAAACAAGACGACTCAATGGGGGATACACAAGATTCAATGTAGAGTAAATGAGGAGCTTGACCAATTCAGAAACTATTGCATCTTGAAGAAAATCACACCACCATCGGGAAAATATCTAAAGTTCTGAATGAGGAACAGATCACCAAACCTTTGTTCAGCCACAGTGCATGGGAATATATACACAACGAATGCCCAAAAATCGGAAATCCTAGCAGAGACTCTCCAAGAACAGTGCAACACGAATTGGTACAACGTAAGCTTCTGACAACAACTTCGAGTACAATCATTTTTAAAACAATGACCCACTCAGCAACGACCCCACCCACCTAAAAGCTATTCTGCACATAATTAAACACCTCAAACTAAAGAAGCTCTAGCAAATGACAGAATAACCAATAGAATGTTCAAAAATGTTCTCAACTAAGCCGTCATGCACTTTCTCAATATCACAAATGCAACAATCAAACTCCAAACATTTCAAACATACTGGAAACATGCTAGAGTAAACATGCTTTACAAACGATGCAAAAAAAAATCCTCCACCACCAACTTCAGACCAATCATTGCGCTTCCCTCCACAAGATAAATATTTGTACGAGTAATCTTGCAAAAGAAGTAATTTCACTCCTACAAACACAATATTACAGAATATCAAGATCACTTCACGACGACACAACTGCTAAGAGTTACCGTAACAATCATAGAAGATTATAACAGTAAGAAGTGTGCCTAGACATATCCAAAGTCTTCGATAGGATTTATCAAGAAGCTTATACCTACCTCCACACTTCATCAGAATAATCCGCTCATACCTCCGAAGCATATCAATCCAAGTCCATATCAACGATACTTATTTAAGCAAAAAAATATTAAACAGTAAGGGTGCCCCTAGGTTCAGCAATATATTCCCACCTTTACGTCATATATCCCGACATATGAGCAAATAATAGTAGGTACTTACGCTGATGATATTATTTTACTGGCCATCTCTTTCTGCCGAGACAAAGCAGTTCAAAGAGTTAAAATCTTAATCGACAGAATGGCTTCCTGGTGCAAAACATGGAAAAGAGTAGTTAATCCCAACAAAGTCAAGTCATAATTTTCTACCGCAACAGAAAAGCCGTCAGTGCACACTTCAAAATTCTAAACCACAAGCTACCATGAAGTAGTCCCAACATCAAATACCTCGGAATAACAATAGACTGTCATGTTAATATACACAAAATAAATAGCAATAGTAAACAAAACAGCAAAGCCAACGTGAACAAAAATCTGAGCACCCACAGACTGCTTAGTACCTTAAATTCAAGAGGTAAATTAGTATTATACAAACAAACATAACGACCAATAAGAACATACACATCAACGATATGTATCAATAACTCTAACTTCAAACGATTATTTATATTTATCATTATGGCCATGTTTAACTTACTTTTGCAGCTAACTATATTTCATCTGGCGCTTTATTAATACCTTATTTGATGTCATTTAATGTAAAGATTTCTTGGGTCTGTAGCCATCGGACTATCTCTTGAGGAACGATTTCAGTTTTAGATATTTAGGGATGTCAATATTTTTATGTACATCAAGAGTCGTGCTGAACATTGAGTATTGCGTCCATCAAGGTTAATTTTTGAACTTCTTCGTCAAATTGCCAAAATAAGCCATTATCACGTTCTGGGAAAACGATTTTGTAAGAGCGTTGATACATTTTCTGCGATGTTTCCAGTAATAAATTTAGTTTTATTAACTTTTCTGCTTTTAATACATTCGGAGGTGTTAATTCTAAATAAAATATTCACATTTCATATTAATTATTAAAAATGATGACAGAATCAAAGTGATTTCAGTACTGCGTCATTAGAGATCATATTCTTTAAGGTACGTTAAAATTGTTGTAGTCAAAAACAGTAAACCTGAGTCAACTGGTCACAAAATATTTCGTACTTCATTTGTTGCCACCGATGCGAAATGAAGTTCCGTACAAAATGCAGTTGCTCATGATGGAATTTAAGCTAAAATGTTCAATGTTGTCGTCTTTGTCTAAGAAATATGTACTTATAAACTTATGTATATGCAATGACGCAATTGCATAAAGATATTTATCATTAATCAGAATTCCTTTCATCTGCGGTGAGGTGTAGGGACAAATAAAACTGACGGTGTGCTGATGCAAGCAGTCAGTGTATGAAAACGCATATATTGGGTAATAAAGTGTGGTGGAATTATTACGAAAATTTAAGAATGGAAAAAAGGAGGGGAATAAGGAGTGTACTGCGTCAACAAAGAACAACATGCTTTGATTAAAGTAAATCGCTGATATTCAACCAGAGGCACTTCAGGATATATTGATGTGATTCTAGGGTCAGTTTATAGCATCATATACAAACTGGGCTATAGCAAAGTTTATGAGCAATGGGGTGCTCGTCTTTAGTTGAGAGCCGAATTTACTTGTTATTGCACTTGTATTTGCAATACTTCACTGACAACAGTCAAAATTGTAGGAAGCCCAGTTTTGCCGAAAGGAGTTATTGAAGAAAGCTCTTTCTTGCCAATAATTCCTTTCGACGAAACTTGGTGTTCTCATAGTTACAATGCAAACTTTTAAATTCACCATCACCAAAGAAGTTTGAAGAGTAACCTTCTGTAGGTAAAGTAAAGAATCTTTCCTGACAGAGTTTGAAGACGCTAGAGTGTATATTAATGCAAACTTATACAATAAAACACTGAAAAAGTCATCATGCCATAAGACGAAGACGTCGAGAGTAGCTTTAACGTGGTGTCATCATGTTTTACAATAACGTTCAGCCTCACGTCGCCAATGAAGCATAAAAGATCTGCAACAAAACAACTTGAACATATTAGAGTATCCAACAAATTTATTGCCTAATATTTCCATGTCTTTGGGCACTAAACATATGGGTAGCTGTTTTCAGTATGGATCAGAATTATAAAAAAAATTCTTCAATTAACGGCAACAAAATTTATATATGACCATCAGTTGGTGAAGCAATGAAGAAAAACTCTCAGGCAGAATTATATGCCAAAATTAATAAATTTTACTCAGCTAATATTCTTTGATTGTAAAGAAAGGAAACTAAATTAGTCCATCAACAAATTAATAAATTACTTTCATAGAAGGTTAATGTAAATTTCTTAAACATTTTGGTATCTTTTGTAATTATATCTAAGCAAAATTGCGAACATTCATCATAGTCAGAAGGAAATATTTCACTCGTGACGTGTGGTGCCATTGATCTATGGTTTGCATGTGAACGATGTACTAGACGCCGCTTTTATATTGCCGGACTAGGCACGACAATAAGTGACTAGAGCAACAAAAAATATCCTTCAGTATAATTTCCTACGTTATAAAGACAGGTATTATACACTGTTCCAATGACGTCTTAATCCTTGTAAAAATATTCTATTAGCAACTCTGAATAATAAGAAGGGAACGAGGAAGTAACAAGTGGCGTCGCAAGAGAAGATGCTATCTTATGTGTCGATTACTAGAACCGTATAATTAATTAGTTATTTAAAAGTATGTACCGGCTGTTCACCTAGTGTGCTAATCTCAGATTTATTTATACATAAAACATATATTATAGTATATTTATAATATCGACCTAGATTTATATCCAATATGCACGTTGCCACATTGGTAGTACTGCAAGGGTTAGACTTAGAACTTTTTGATTTCTTACTGTACATTAATGACATTATCTTAACCTTGAAATTTGGTTTGACTATACATCCTTTAGGCAACAACGATTCATTGCCATCTTCCAATAATTCACTTTATAGCTTCAGTCGGGCTAATTATTAACCATTGTAACTTTTTAGGTACTGATTGATCTTTTTTATTTTCCTACAATGACGTTAATGAAGCTTTGGATGTTTTTACTTTCTTAAACGTAGTTTAAAGAAGCATTGCAATAACAAAAATTTTCAACCTCGAGACTTTTGCAGATATCAATGTTTTCATGTCTCATGATTCCAAAGAAGTGGTTTTTCAAAATTTTCGCTTTCTCGTTTGAACAACCAAACGGCTGAAGTTAACAATACTAAGCTTTATATTTACGAGTATAATCTCTCTCTTGAGACCTGACTAGATTTTCGTTGAAGTTGGTAGATCAGAAATGGTAGTTTACTTCAATAAAATAATATTCATTTACTAAGTTTAAACAAATCTGTAAACTCTAAAGGAAATAAATGCACTCACAAGTGAATTTGAGAAAAAAATAGTTCAACAGGTTTTTCGAAGTTCCTACCGGAAGTAGATCTTATAAGTTATACTGTATGACATGGAAACTGCAACACAAAGAAGGGGTGCGGATTTTTTGACCAAACTTGGTAGGAACGTATAACTAGTCAAAGGCAATAATTGATTAAAATTTCAAAGAAAAAAAACAAAAGACTAACACAATTTAACATAATTTTTATTAATAATGTGTTGAACCTATTAGTGTCACACTCCCTCACTCTTCGTGGCATTGATTCGACTAGGTGGTCGATATCCTCTTGGGGTATGGTGTACCAAGCAACCTGTAATTCATGCCGGAGAGCTATTAGTGTCTGCGGGGGATTGGCTAAATTCATAAGTTTTCGTCCCATAATGTCCCACACATGTTCTATTGGCGAGAGGTCGGGGGATTTGGGTGGCCATGGCAAGATATTGACATGAGCCTCTTCCAAGCGATTTATAGAAATTCTCGCTAGGTGGGGAGGGGCATTATTCTGCTGGAAAAGTGGGTCTTCGAGCGTTTGAAGATATGGTAGAATATGGGGTTCTACCACCTCATCAATGTAACGCTGGGCGTTCATGGTGGTTTGGATGAACACCAATTGAGACCTACTCCCATATGCTATAGCACCCCATACCATAACACCCACTGCTCGATGCACATGCCTTTCAACGGAAAACTGAATATCACGACGTTCCCCACGTCTTCGTCTGACCCTCATACGGCCATCATGCATCCCTAGACAAAATCGAGATTCATCACTGAATACCACCCTGTGCCACTCCACGTTCCAGTGCAGTCGCAATCTACACCACTCCAAACGTTGCTGTCGGTGTTGAGCCGTAAGTGGTAACACAAGATGTGGACGATAAGATTGTAAGCCGAAACCCCTAATTCGACGATAAACGGTTCGAAGGGTTACAGGACGACCAATATTACCTAACCACACGTCAGCAATTGATCTGGTACTGGAAAACCTGTCTCTTAGTGCCATTAAGCGAAGGCGGCGGTCCTGTATCTCATTAGTTCTTCTTCGGCCTCCGGTTCCTCTTTGGCGTCTTTCCTGACCTTCCCTAGTCCATGATTGATAACAGCGCATAATGGTGGATTGGTTCCGGTTAAGGCGATTTGCAATTTCCCTGTATGAAAAACCACCTTCTCGCAAACCAACAATTCGACCTCTGTCGAATTCGCTTAATTGGCGATAATTTCCACGTTGCCGCACTCTAGGCATAATAAAACTCTTTAAACACGTTAAACAAAGGTATAATAAGACAAAACCATTGAAATTAATTTCAAACAAACAATTAATACACCACACATTAATGTCAGCGAAAACTGAATGAAGTGTCAGATGTGTCATGACCACTTGATCTATCGCAACAAAATTTTAATCAATTATTGCTTTTGACTAGTTATACGTTTCTACCAAGTTTGGTCAAAAAATTCGCACCCATTCTTGGTGTTGCACTTTCCATGTCATGCAGCATATTTAGAGTATAAAAGTATTTAAATTCTATTTTGAATAATGTGGAAGGAACTCTTGTATAAAAAATTTAAGACTTGTGCCGCAAATAACAAAAGCACAATCATTTCTACTTTGGCTGTGCTTTTTTGGTCTTTTAACTTCAGATGTAAACCATGGCCGGTAAAAATTACTAGATTTCATTTTTCATGAAACATGTGTTTTAGAAATGAACACAGCATTTCCATTCGCTGTTGTGATGAAATCCAAAACTCTTTTCTAAAAAAAAAACCCTCCAATTTATAAAGTTTCCTCTAAGGCAAAAAACGTTATTCATAAAAACCAGACAAGCAACATGACAATAAGGGCAATAATTTCATTGACCCCCTTCAATTCACGCTGCGTCATATGATGAGAATTACATTATACTTAAATTATAATTCTCTACCTTATTCCTTCCTTAACAAAAGATGAATTAATTAAATTAATATCACAATTTCCTAAAAAATATATTGTAGGAGATGACTTATTATCAAGCTTAATGGTTAGAGATTGTCGGTATGTGTTTGCTTCCAGTTACCAACTTGGCCAAATTTCTGAATTTGTAGTAACATTTTGGTCAAAAGATATCAAGTAGATGTTCGTAAACTAAATTTCTTCGGATTTGTACCATCATGTTTCCAAATGCAACCAGTCTAACTGCAAAAGTTTGTTTACAATGGATATTGTTTCGAGGATTTTGTAATCACTTGTAGTGTATCACATGGGTCCAGTTTAGGTCATCTTCTATTTATTCTATTTATAAATGATTTATTTCTGCAAATTGATTGTCCTACTTTAGTATATGCTAATGACATCAAAATCTTTACTGAGGATACAGAAAAACTTGTATACGATCAGGGAAAATGTAACAATTTGTGCATTTTTCCAAGCTTAAACTAAATATTAATAAATACAGCATACTTACCTATAGCCGTCGCCCGTCTCTTTTTAGCTTTCGATGTGAGGATAGAGAGCTCAGAGAAGTTCCTGATGAAAACTTTACTTTTAAAGCACATATCATTAGTGTTTGTCCTGAAGTCTTCGGGCTTTTGGTTTTGTCATGCGCATCTCTACTTATTTTTCAAACACTGACCTGCTCATATATCTTTGTTGTGCTTATCTTTTAAGTAAAATCGAATATATCTCTCTAAGCTAATTTAATGGAGGTACATAAAATGAAATGCACTATATGGAATAGAATGAAATTAATTGTCTATACATTCTACTTCTTGCTCTTATAAGTAGTATAACTTTCGACAATACGTCAAAGACAAAAGTAATGAAGAGAGCTCTGACTCAGATACTAAGCAGCTTGGGGAATCAGATGGAAGACGATATCTTTAAATAGATAGATTGCTTTTTAGAATTGTAATTTTGAGTAGAAAACAAATATAAATTGTATGGAATTATTGAAGAGAAACTGAGAAGTTAAAGTTGTTAAAACATTCTTTTGCATTATCTACTATATACAGCCGAAATCGATTGATTTTACGCTGTATCCATAAGTAATTTCGATATAGTCAAAAGAAAGTTCGGTTTTCAACGGGATATTTATAATCTCCAAGAGAAAGTTCTATTATTCAAAATAAAGTCAACTATGAACAAAAGAAAGGACGGTCGCTGTCAGTTAAGTTAGTCATAACAAGTCATAAGAATTTGTTTCATTTTGAAGTTAGCACTTCCAGCCCAATGGGTCATAATGTCCCAGAAGATGTTTACAGAATCCCAGAGGAAATTCTGCGCTATTAATTCAGCCCGCGTTATTTCTATTATCCCCACCCGGAAAAAGCAACGCGATTATTCGGTTCCAGCTGTTCAGTGCAATTATTTACTCTAAGGAGAGCACTTGCTGCACGAAAGCGAACAGAAAGTTCTTCCACATCAGAAGGTTCTCCATCAGCCGCTTCTGAAGACAATGATGATAATGCAGCAGTGTACCGATAGTAATTTTAGATCAATGGAAAGTTGTAGACAACAATTTTGTTCCAAAATTACGTATTCCAAATGAAAAACCTACTACAGTTCTGGCAAAACTTGATAGGTCATCTTCAGAACTTGAGGTTTTCTTCAAACTGTTTCCTAAGAGCCTTTTCCTATGGATCGCTGAAAAAACCAACGAAAGGTTTACAAATATTACAAGACAAAAAGAAAACACCGATACAAAAAACTGATCAGTATGAAATAATGATAGTAGTTGGCTGCTTCTTCATAATGTCGTACAATAAAGTACCTGCACAACGTCACTATTGGTCGAATAATACTTCACTTGGCAACACAACAATCAAACGAGCAATTTCTAGAAATAGATTTCAACTTATTTCTTGTAAACTATATTTCAATTCCCCAAAAAGGCCAGACGGTAGCAACAAAATTTATTATATTGAAGAAGTGCTGTCGTGTTTGAAACAAACTTTTCTAGCAGCAAGAAGTGAAAGTATTTTCCAAAGTATCGACGAGGCTATGTCCAAGTTCAAAGGAAGAAGCAGCCTGAAGCAATACCTTTTCCTAAAGTCCATCAAAAGAGGCGTGAAATAATGGATTAGATGTGATTCAAAAACTGGCTACACATATGATTTGAACATATATTCGGGATGAGATGAAAATAGAAATCAAAATTCAATTCTAGGAGAAGATGTTGTCCTGAAGATAGCAAATACCTTTCGAGATACAGATGTCAGCCTATGTTTTGACAGATTTTTTACAAGTACTAAACTTATCAATACGCTGTCTTTTGCGGCAACTGGTACATCAATAATCACCAGAAAAAATATGCCAAAATTCGTTGTAGACAAAAAAAGAGAACGAGATGAATCTCAGTTCATGTTCAATCAGTACGGCACATGTGCAGTTTGATGGAAAGACCCTAAAGATGTCACAGTGCTTCCTAATTGCCATACAGTTGAAAAAGAGAAAGGCCAAAGATGGTACTCGAAGAGAAATTCCTTGTCCGAAGATGATTGAGTTTTATAATAAATATATGGAAGGAGTTGATCTTTCAGATCAACTTGTTGGCCTCTACGATATGGACAGAAAGACGAGTAAATGGTGGAAGAGAGTTTTCTATCGGCTATTGATGACAGCTGCTGTAAACTCTTGGACCGTATTTACGGAACTAAAGGGGCGAGAAAGACAAAAAAAGGTTTTTTGGATTATTTTGTTCCTCTGGCTGAACCTCTGATAAGTTATGGTCGAGAGCATGCAAAGGTTGTACACCGAAGACAATATGGTAGGCCATCATCAAGTTCCAGGTTTATGAATATAGGGGATCACTTACTTATCGAAGGGCCCACTAGAAGAAGGTGTCATTGCTGAGCTAAGAGGAAGCAGGAAAAAGAACCACAACAATTTGTGCGGCTTGTAATGTACCATTATGCAAAAGCTGTTTTACTCCCTATCACACCTAGTTTATGATAAATAAAAGATTTTTTCCATAGCTTTTTTTGCGTTGTTAGAATAATAATTACTAGTGGGATATCTATGTCCCACCTTTCAAACCCATTGGGACATATATATCCCGAGCCCCCAAAAGACTCCCCCACTTCAAAAAATAAATAAATAAATATTTTTTAGTTCCTTGTTATACATTTTACTGGCACTTCAAAAAATTAAAAGTTATTTTAACTAAAGAAACAAATTGGAACTGAAAGGGTTAAATACGATACGGTTCGAAAAATTGTCAAGGTATACAAAAATTAAAACAGAATGAACAAAAATCCTAAAGGACATTGTTCGTAAAAATTAACGATTGAAGAAAAAGGAAAAATATGTGCACAGTTTAGCCAAAACTTTGCGCTCCAAACGTTTGGAAGTATTTGGAAAAACTATTAGCTGTTCGACCGCAGACAGGCAAGTATTATATATTACAGTATTTAGAATTGAAACACTTCAGATTATCAAATACTTACAGATGTTTATACGATTTTGACTATACCGTGAAAAATACTCATGTAGTTCCAGAAAAATGAAATTGCAAAAATACGATAGAATTTACAGAGATAATGGGTCATCCAGGAAAAATGTGTTTTCTCCTTGAATGTAGAATCCAAATACATTCTAAAGTAACTACCCCTAGTTACTAGGAGCTGTTGATGCCATAAATGTGCTCAGCATACAATGCAGACAAATTTTGCGAATTTTTAACAAGTTTTCTTCAGAAGCTTTCCGACAATAATGTCGATCACGCCTTTATAATCACGGACAATGTTCCATTTCATATTACTGAACATAAAAGAAATCTGATAGTAGCTTTGGGGCATGAAGCAATATATCTCCATTTTTGAATTCGATTGAAAATTTATTTCATTAGTGGAAAACTTTAATAAAACGACAAGAACCCAACAACTTCGAAAAATTGAAAATGCTGTTGAAAACAGCCATGAAAACTGTTTACATTATTTTAATCATATGTAAACCTACATACCTAAATCCTTAAGGCGCGAAGTAATCGAAGATTAATCTTGTTTAAGTCTATTATTTGGTAAAGAATTTGTATTTAATATATAAATTTATTTGATACTTAAACATATTGCTGTGACCCTTACATTCTTGAAAATGATAGTATTAAGTATGAACTTAGATATTAAATAAGAGCAATAATTTATTTGAACATTTATTCAAAGTTATGGAATAAGATTATAATCTATGCAAATAAGTAAAATAGGTTGCAAACATTTAAGGATGAATTTCTTTATTAGAAGTAATAGTAGATAAAAATAAACATATAGTTATTAATATACTTTAATTACAGTCCAAATCAATTGATTTTCCGCTGTATTCATAAGTAATTCCGATATCGTCAATAGAAAGTTCGGTTGTCAACATGCAGAAAGTCCCATAAATGTTCAATAGGATTGAGATTTGGACTACATCCAGGCCAGTCAAATTTGCGAATTCCAACCTCGTTTAAGTACTCACTTACGATTCGTGTAATGTGAGGCCTTGCGTTGTCCTGCATTAAAACGAAGCCTTCTCCAATAAAATGAGCAAATGGAACTACGGCTGCTTCAAAAACTTTCTCCACGTACCTATGAGCATTCAAAGCAACATTCTCTATAAATATCAGGTCGGTACGTGCTTCACTAGAAATTCCAGCCCATACCATAAACACAACTTCCCCTAAAAGGCATCCGTTCCGAAATAGTTTAGTTTGCATAGCGTTCGTCAAGTCTTCTCCATACTTTTTCTTTGCCATCTGGAGATCGTAAATTGAAGCGCCACTCATCTGTGAACAGAACTTCAACTCCACTCTTTAACATTCCAATTTACATGGAAATGGGCAAAATGAAGGCGTGCTCTACGATGCCTGAGTCGTAACAGCGTTCCTATTGCCTGTCTCCGTGAAGTCAGTCCACTCTCTCCAAGTCTCTGTCTTACCGTCCTTTCACTTACTTCAACACCTCTTAGAGCTAGCAAACGATGTTGAAGTAGAACTGCAGTTACTCAGCGGGTTGAGCAGAACAAAGCGATCATCAACTCTTCTTGTTGCTGTTCTTCTTCCGGCATCTATACTCGTCTATCTAATCTGCTAGTCTCTAAAAACCGATTCCACGCATCCTGAACGGTTGTGCGTGGTATTTATTATCTTTGGGATACATATTTTTGACTACGTCCATCTTGGATGAACGCAACAATTTGTGAAACGTCTACAATAGTTAACTGAATTGTTATTGCAACAAAACTTGCATTAACTATCGAATTTATTCATAATTTATCTCAGATATCAATGAAATAATAAGCCTAGTTGCAGTTTATTGCAAAAATTAATTATAAAGATATATCCTTAAAATACTGTACAGTATATTGAAATTAGTTAGTATTGTCTACTTAGGAATTTCACCACCAAAAAATCAAATCCGTAACATTTTATAATGAATTAAACAATAGAAAGCATTTATTAATGAAAGACAATCGGATAAACTACATGTGCAAACAGAAAACTTATATCAAATGGTTGGGCGGTTTTTTTACCGGTAAGTTTAGTTTTCCATAATTAATTCGTAATATTTTACACATACACATATAATTATGATTATTGTTATTGGGTTTACCTTGTTGGGTGAAATAAAAAATTATTATTATTATTATTACCAATGTTATCTCCTGCAAATAATTTTTTGAATATTTTGAAAACTATCAATATGTAGACCTGTAAAAGCAATATTTAATAATGGAAATTGAATTAAAAAGTATGTGGTTTCTAATATTAATAATTGTTACTATTACTTGTAAAGCAACATAATACATATTTGACTTACTTTAAGATAATGGACAACCACACATAGCCAATTATAATTTTTATCTGCAAAAGGCACTCTCAAAATATCAATAATAAATGGACGTAGAAAGTTACATAATAAGATAAATAATAGTTTTTTTTGTTTGTAAAAATAATATTACTAATTTATAATTATCAGATCTCAATGGACTAAATAACTAATTAATCTGCCAAGGAGACGGTCAAATTTCTTTCAAATTTAATCCCAAAAATGTGTCCCTAGGTAGGAATTTGTATTATCAACCATTCAGATTATTCCAATCCAATATAAATAATAGATTATTTTCAAAAATCTTATATGTTATAACACGTAGCGGTGCGTAAGATCTTATATCTATAAAGCCCTCGTGTCCGGGCTTGTGAACCCCCCACAGTGAATATTAGAATTTGAAAAATGCTGCCAGTACCAGTCCCGTGCAATAAACCCTCCATACTAATTTTATTTCATTAATAAGAAATACGTATCCTTTTGAACGGGTCCATTTATAAATGTTACCTGCTTAACACATAGGACTATTTATTTTTTCGTGTATTATAAATTGAAAAGTATATTTTATTATTGGAGAGTTTATTTACACTAACTTTCATGTTGAAATTCCTGACAAATGGTTCTCCAATTGCCCATTTGACTTGATGTGTTAATTGATTCAATGGTCGTTCACGTGTTGGTGGTCCTTGAATTCTTTGCCACGGACGCCTTACCTATATAATTTTTGAATAAATTACGAACGATAACATCGAGCCGACTTACATAGTTCAAGTAAATGGGAAAAAAATGTTGCAAGATGGTGCCGCACAAAGTTGTTTTCATGTTCGTCAGCATCCACCTCGAGTATTTTACGTTACATATGTTGCATACGATATAATTTACTACAAATTCATATTAAGAACGGCTAGTTAATATTACTCTAAGTAAAATGTTGGAACTTAAAGCATAATTAAATATACATTTTCTCAGAGTAATTAAAAGGGAAACAATGCTATTTTCGATTTGTTATTAAACTGCTAAGGTTCTCCCTTGTAAAATAAAACACAAATACAGACATTAACATTTTCATTTAGTATCTGATGTCCTGGTATGCTGCGAGCAAGTAAGCTATTATATTTTCGTATATTTGCAATTGTCCGCCATGGATAACCGTGCACATGGAAGGGAGGTGCGATCTGACTGATCCACCAACAAATTTAAACGTGGGATTGACAGCAAGACTCAGCTTATGAAATCCTGTATTTTTAAAACGACAATTATTTGCTGCTTTGTTGTTGACACTGACCTAGTCGATCTTGATGGTAGGCTTAAATTTGTCAAAGTAGACACATTTTTTGATGGAAAAAAAATTGAGCATGTGACAAATGATCTATATTTATCTCTGCAGAGAGAAACCCAAAAGACTTTCTACAGTCTGGATTAGTATTATTTATGGGATCATTGTATTGCCAAAATGCATCTTAAGTTTTAAATGACAAATTATTCACTGCAATGCATGTCCTCCATGTGCAGCAACGATATACCTTTGCTCATTTTGGTATATTTTTATTGATCGAAAGCCAAATCCATAGAGATAAACAAATAATAATAATAATAATAATAATGTCTTTATTGTAACTAGAAATACAAAAGGCAATGTAAGATACAAAACACAAAAATTACATTTAATTTACTCAAGTTCAACCAGAGCTGCTTTTCAATTTAAGCTTGAAATATAACATATATTTATTAAAAAAAACAAGTAATTTTGAGAAAGAAAAGATATATATATATGGTAATGCCTAATAATTTTTTCTTTAATTTTCTTTAATGTACAATCACAAGGAAAATCCAGCAATAGCTGTTCTATCTTCCTTGAGTCTCGATCATGGTAAACTCAACAAAAAAAAACTAGTCCTAACCTAAACTTAACTAAAAATTTAACTAGAAATGGAACTAAATCAAGACAGAAATTCGGCACCGTGCAGACGAAAAACAGGGGTTGAATTGCAATATACAACCGAAAGTTACGAATGATTATGTGTACATGATCAAAATTTGAAAACGAAAGGAGCAAGTGTCAAGTGAAGCTATCGCGACATCAACATAAACTTAAGCTCGCGTTTAAATCTCTCCAGCGGTAACAACTTGAGATGTAAAGGCAAGGCATTGTACTTAGTGTAAACCTGAAACGAGAATGAAAATGAAAAATACTATCTACCATCCTATTTATAGATCAAAGTTTTTGTTACATGTGTGTCTTCGAGGTTCAGGTATTGAGAGCTTCTATGTTTATCTCAATCTACGTTTTTTTTTGTTTTACTTTCTTATACGTAATAGGTATAAGGAAGTATTGTAATGACGAAAGATTTTGACCTCAAGCTTTTGCAGATGTTCAGGTTTTGAAGTCCCCTGATACCAAAGAAGTGCTTTTTGCAAACATCTCTCTCTCTCTCCCTCCCTCTCTCTCTCTCTCTCTCTCTCTCTCTCTCTCTCTCTCTCTCTCTCTCTCTCTCTCTCTCTCTCTCTCTCTCTCTGACCACTATAGCTGCCAAAGGGCTACAGCTATGAAGACCACACTTAATATATACGAGTACAATCTTCCATTTAAGATCTGAGACTGGAAGTGGTAGTCACTTCAGTAACAAAATCAAAATTTACTAATATCTGCTCTACTAAGTTTAGACAAGTTTCTAAAGAATACAAAAGTAGTAAAAAGTAGATTTTAAAAAGATTCTATAATTTTTTTTTCGAAATTCCTACCGGAAGTAGGTCTTTTTGTCTTGGCGAAAACCAGTTTTCTTTGCGAATACATTACAAGTCATGCCTTCTAGGTAGAAATATTATGAGTATAAAAGTATTTTTCTGTTTGTGATATTTTAAGTAATCTTTTTCATATCTAAATCATAGACTAAAAACAGCTATTTAAAACACGTTTGCCAGAACAGCGTGTTTAAAAACATTTAAAACATGAAACAAGTAGCAACGAAAATGGTTTATTAACTACGAATAAATATACCTATTCAAGATAGAAGTCAATAATAAAAATTCAATTTTCACTCTTCTTCTGATTTGTGTGAGAGTGAAAATCACGTTTATGAAAGTATTGAACACCATTGGTTGATGATGATGATGAAGTGTCGCTTGTAGAGAATTCAGATGTAGTTGTGTTACACCTAAAAAGTTTCTTGGGAATTTGAATGCGTTCTTCTATGCAATCTTCGATGTATCCTTTCGCGACGGTCGAAGAACGCCAACCGCCATGTCGTTTCAGTGAAACTAGATCATAACCTCTTGCAGCTAGTAGTGCCTCGTATAAGTTTTAGGATTCTCTAATTTGAGAGAATTTTAGAGGGAAGTTGACCAAAGGTGCACCCACAGGCTGTTTGTTCATGGGACGTAAAGATGCATATTTTCAGTATATGGTTAAAGGGTTAACCACAAAGCCTTCTCCAATAATGGTGAACTGTCTTTCTAAATGCGCTTTGGTACCTCGAAGTATTACAATGAGAACTTCTCCAGTAACTTGGACATCATTCACAGTGAGGTCTCACAACTATTTGCGCCGATATGCTCCGGCAATGCCGAAAATCAAAGCAGCCTATAAAATAAGGGAGAATTATTATTCTTTGTTTTAACAACCAAAACATATATACCTTTACAAATAAATATGTTTCGTCTGTAGCTTCTAATAAAAATTTACAATTTGTTCGCAAGATAACACCTTCGATTTTTTTTACATGACCCCACATTTATATGTTTGAGGTAAGCAATTATACTACCAAACTTTTCAATGCACAAGTTTTCTTTCACTTTTAAACAGGATTTCCACACCGAATAATGCGACCAAAGTGATGCAGGTGGAAACGTTTCTTTCTACAAATCAAATTAATTAATTATAAACTATGTAAATCAAAATAGATAATCGCAGACTTACTTTCTCGTCTAAATAGGCGAAAATAACCTCTTCTGTTACCTAGGAGACCTTGTTATTTTCTCGCCAATGTAGAAACTTGAATAAACCTTCTCATAAGCAGGTTTAGACTTCAATGGTAACAATTTCCCTCAATAATATCGCTCTCTTTAAAATATTTTCAGGAGCTTTATTTGATGTTTTCATTTTTGTTTATAAAATAAACAGTTCATAAACAATATATCCATAGCAACTCGTGACCAACGTAGTTGACCAACAGAAATCTTTTTTGAATAACACTCTTGCAAAAACGTATCTCGGTGTCTATGCAATTTGATTACGTCTCGTTGCATAACGACTACCTGGAACTTTAAGCTTAGCTTTTCGCACTTGTATTATTAATAACCATTAGAACCTGATTTTGCATACTTTTTGTATAAAAAATTTTACAAAAATCGGAACGGAAGTAACGCTAAGTATTTAGAGTTGGATCTGAAATAATTTTTATATACCGGAAATTTCAAAATTCGTATTGGACGTAACGCTTTTGATCTTATCGAATAGCACTTTTCTTGCAAATATCTCGCAAAGAGATTTATTAAGAGAATAGAAGTACTTAGAATAGGATTTTGAATAATTTGTTTAAATAATTATTCAAAATTCGCAGGCTTATTTTTCTAAGAAGGTAAAGGTATCTAAAACTTAATTTGTAATAACTTTTGTATAATTTACAACGCATATTCGAATAAAAAAGTCGTATGGTGCTTACACCTCATTTTTTTGTCTTAATTCAAGATTCAAGTATTTGATATATTTTCAGTTTATTTTTTCTGTGATGGTTTCTATTTTCTTCATGCATGTTGTTGTATGTATTTATAATTTTACGGTATATTTTAATGAGAGGGTTTATGTGTGATGTAAATACGCAATGATAAATTGTTGTTCTAATGTGACTTGACATTATCGGTTTTACATTTTTCGTAATTGCAATTGCAATTGCGATTGTATTTATATTTTTTAATGGCTTTATTGAGATCAGTGCCTATTTGCCGTTTCTAATAATGATATTAACTTTTAAACATAATTACATTTTAATATTGCTTTTGTTTATAAATTTCCCTACTGCTTAAAATACTCTAATTTTATTTCCGTATAAAATAGCAACCAGATTCGTAGGTTCATATTCGTTCGCTGGTGACTCTAAAATACGAAGTCCATATTTGTATTTCCATGTGGCAATAAAGGACGTAGTTTTTAAAAATTGTCTGTCTGTTTGTCTCAGTGCGTGTATAACTACGATACCCGGCCAAACGGTAAAAGATATCAATACTAGATATTTAGGAACATTATCAATCTTGGGAGAACTGATTCGATTTTCAATAATTTTTCCAATAAATGTTTTTGCTAAGTTCATATATTTTTTTAGGGAATACAGAAGTACTCAAAAGTGAATTTGAATACATATTTTTTATACAAATAATTTTTGGACATTCCTACAGGAAGTAGGTGTTTTGTCAAATCTTACATAATACTGTATAAATGCATAATCTGTAGATTTATTAAAGCAAAAGCATTTAGAGGAGACTTTGTAATAATTTTTGCTTAAAAGAAATTTTAAATTCGAACAGGAATACTTTTACTCTTGTCAAATAACATTTTCCCCCAAACATCCTGCAAGTTATGCCTTCTATACCGATTTATTAATTTTGGACCGGAAATAGCATCTTTACTCTCAGTAGTATTGAAAACTTAATTTATGTATACCAACTGCAGAACGCACATACGTATAAAAATATAATAAGTCTTATACGTGAATGTTTTCATATTATACAAAGGATGTCAAATGCTTTTTTCTTTTCAGAAAAAATAAATCTGTGAGTAAATGTGTTACTTCATGTTGGAATTTAAATTTTTTTTTTACAAAAATGATTCAAAATCCTACTGTACTGGTATTCTCTTAATATAACTCTATAGAATGCATACGTGGCGAGGTATTCCAATGTGGCAGATACTCGCTAAAAGTGTTACTTCCGGTCCAAATTTTGAATTTCCTTTTATATACAAGTATTGAAAATAAAGTTTTAAATATTTGTATACTCGTAATGTACCAGTCTAAAAACCATGACTTGCGAAATATTCTCAAAAAACTGATTTTCGATAAGAGTAAAAGGCCTACTTCCGGTAAGAATTTCGAAAAACTTTTTTAACAAAATGCTATTCAAATTTAATTTTCAGTACATATGAATTCTTTATAAATTTGTTTAAATTTAGCAATTGACGAAATATTGGCAAAATTCTATTTTTTCGTTGAAGTAAACTACTACTTCCGGTCTGTCGATTTTATTGAAAAACTAATCAGATCTCATGAGGGAGATTATACTCATAAATACATAATTTGGAATTGATAGCTATAGTGGTTTGACCGCTATCGTGGTCACACACACACTGACAAACACCAGATGTAAAAGTCGTGTGTCAGGTTACCTTTTATTAAAGAATACCACATTTACCCTATTATGCAATTTTATTGCGATTAAGTAATTGTACCAACAATCTTAATTCTTTTATATCTCTATTGATATTTTGCTTTATTGAGCACTGTTTTTTGTCGTAACTCTAACTCCTTAATTTTTTTTGGTTTTCTTTCGCTATGCTTCTCCAATTATTTCTATCTCATGCTAAAGTCTCTGTCTGTTTTTACATTAACCCTCTATTTTTCAGTAATTTTAACACTTTATTATCTCATGTCATGTGAGGTCTGTTTCTCCTTCTTCAAGTTTTTCTCGCTTCCTGTTTTTTTCCCTAACTTGCCTTTCTGAAGAAAGTGCTAGGAAATGTATAGAAAAAACGCAAATACGTATAAAAAAATTAGGTGTGGCCACCACACGACTTCCTTATACGTATGAAAGTGTTACTTCCGATCCGAATTTTGAAATTTCATTTATATAAAAAATATTCCAAATCCAACTTTAAATACTTTTGTACTCTTCATAAATATATATAGAATGTATAATTTACGACATATTTGCAAAAAACCGATTTTCTATAAGAGTAAAAAACCTACTTCCGGTAGGAATTTCGAAAAATTTTTTTAATAAAATTCTTCTCAAATTTAATTCTAAGTACATATGAATTCTTTATAAATTTGTCTAAACTTAGTAGATGACGAAATATTGGCAAAATTCGAGTTTTTCACCGAAGTAAACTACTACTTCCGGTGGGCCGAATTTTCCAAAAATCTAATCAGTTGTCAATAGGGAGATTATACACCTATATACAAAATTTGGAATTGATATCTCCAGCGGTTTGACCGCTATCGTGGTCACAGACAGACAGACAGACACGCAGACAGACACATACATAGACATTTTTTAAAAACCACTTTTTCGGTATCAGGGGACCTCAAAACGTGGACATCTGCAAAAATCTCGATGTCGAAAATTTTCATCATCACAATACTTCCTTATACTACGTATAAGAAAGTAATTGAAAAGAACGTGCTGTCACCACTGTGCATTTGGATTTTTCAGTATATTTTCTAGCACCCTCTACTTCCAACATTTCTCTTATGTTAATAATATGCCTACCTTTTTCAAATTCGGAAAAAGAATAACAGATGTTCTTTCCAATTCCATTCTTATATTGTTTATTAAATCTATTATTGCTGATGTTATTCCACATCCGTGTTGAAACGCATATTGAATCTTGTTTATTACATGGTTATACTGAAATTTCTCCTCAAATGGATAGATGTTATGTTCGAAGGGTAAAATAAAAAAAAATAAAAAATCAGAAAATTAATTTTTCTTTATTGCGCTACCCATCAGCAATTTGTCAAAAGTCAATTAAACATTAGCGGTGTTCCTGTCGGAAGCTGTATCCATGTCCAATTAATTCCATATGTTTTAATTTATGCTGCACGACTTTCCGGAAGTTGTTAGACGTTTAACAGAGAGAAAGAGATGTTTTGATGTGTTTGAATGGGGCGTCGTAAAATGCACGAGCATTTATTCCGCGATGACGTAATATCGGATTACCGGGAATACTTTTTCCCGCATTATAAACACTTATCACACAACGAGGCTCAGTACGTGATGTCTGGACATATTTTTATGTATACGACAAACTTCCTGAATCGGTCTCAAACGAAAATTCCATCGGAGTGCAATGAGAATCATAGATTAAATTAGTAATTTCCCTACTCTCGCTCGGTTGCGACTGGATAACAGTTGGTGTAACATATGATCAAGTTTACATTTTAATGTAATTGATGATTATTTATAAAATCATCTGCCCTATATATAAGGCAATAAATTGGTGTGATATGGACGTTTATTATTTTTCTCCGTATAAATTGGCACTGACTAAATTGATAAATAACATCATCACGCCGGTTTAAAAGGAAGACATTTTTGTTTTAATAGGTGCATATGTGTTCACATATTACGAGCACATTTTCTGCTTTTATGGGGAAATGATCATATCAACAAATTTGTCCACTTAATTTTGTAAGTAGAAGTACTAGTTAAAATACTACACAGCATAGATTAACAATGTTAATAACAAAAATTACCTTTTTTTTTGTTGAAAATGAAAAATTTATGCTTATATAGATGATTTCCAAATATATTACTTTTTCCCAAATAAACCATGGAATAATGCTATAAAAAAAAACTAACATTCAAAAATCACGTGAGGTAGATAAACAGCTTTATTGACTTTATCCAAAAAATCATTCTTTGCTAATTTTTGACAAGAAGGTCAGTGTGAAAGTCTGAAGGAGTTCTTCTTCTTCTTCCTCTACATATTTTTCTTCTTCTTCTGTAATCATCGTTCATTGTTCGTAGGAAAACATATGTGTAGTCCAGAATTTTCGGACTTTGTTTGAAAAATTTGGTTGATTGCTATAAATATTTTCCCAGCTCATACTGTCAAAGGGTTTCCCAAGCTTTGTTTTTAATCAAATGGCTTTCACTCTGATGTTACACCTACCATTGCTTGTAAATCTACCTCCATCAGACTATCAAATTATGGAAAAAAAACTTATCGCTATTCACGCATTTGTTAATATACTAATGACAAAATCTTTTCTTATGATGTCCATTTCCTTCATCTGTAGAATGGTGTAATGTAAAATATATATATATAATAATTATTATTGTTATTATTATTATTTCTATTATTATTATTATTATTATTATCATATCTATTAACTCTTAAAAAGGCCAATTTCCTGTTGCTAAAGGTATGTACATGATATACCATTTTAAGTGTAGGGCTCATATCCAAAACCGTTAAGAACTCAAATTGTCAATGTCCAACTGACATGGAGATTGGCCCTTCTCACATATTAATTAGCAACAACCCCAACAAAATAATTAATGGAGGTTAGCCCCTTGATTAAACCTAACCTAAAAATTTGAGCCCCACATGACGTTCGGTGCCGTTTTTGACTTTTTATTAAAATGTATTCTGAAAGAACCAAAAGACTTTTATCTTTACTTAATTGTGGTAAGAAGAAAACTCAAGGTAAGTTGCAATAATAAACAAAAGAAGTACCTATAATATTTTGGTATTACTTAGTGTTATGAATATTTCATTATCTTGTACTTATTTATTTAGATTGTCAGTCTGCTTCGACTTCTGTAATAGTCGAAGAAATACCTCGTATTGATTATAATGTCAATGTAGAAATTGCAGTTAGACACCAAAGCAGTAAGATATTTTGTTCGACAGGAAAAGTTATACAGATAATTTTTTTAGAATATTGATGAAGAGGTCAGCGACGACGTAGTAGTTTCAGGCGATAATTACATTGACTATATGAAAGCAACAATGAAAGCGAAGAAATGAAGGAAATGTTTTGTCAGAGAAAACGAAATCTAAGAAACGCGTCAGAAAAGAAAATACATGGTAGCAAGTTCAACGCAAAGAAAATAAAGCTAAGGGAAAACAGTACAAGACACAAAAGGATATTACAGAAGAGATGAGATATTGCAACCTCATTGTAACTGTAAATGCCATACGTCAGAAAAGAAAATACATGGTAGCAATTTCAACGCAAAGAAAATAAAGCTAAGGGAAAACAGTACAAGACACAAAAGGATATTACAGAAGAGATAAGATAT
This sequence comes from Amphimallon solstitiale, assembly GCA_963170755.1. Lineage (NCBI taxonomy): Eukaryota > Metazoa > Arthropoda > Insecta > Coleoptera > Scarabaeidae > Amphimallon > Amphimallon solstitiale. The sequence continues at coordinate 75,039,040 of OY720678.1, forward strand.
TGCAACCTCATTGTAACTGTAAATGCCATACTTTGATTAATGAAGAACAAAGAACTCGTCTTTCTAATTCATTTTATGCACTGAGTAGACATGCCCAGGATCAATTTTTATCAGAAACTGTTGAGGAAGGCTTGAAAGAGCGATAAAGGTTACCAGAAGGAAAGCTCCTTAGCAGGCGACAGGTTTCTAAAAAAATAATTATTTACTTACTTATGTAACAGGCGTAATTGTGTGCTTTACAGTGGTTTTAAATGTAGTACATTTTATCCCACATCTGGTGTTCCCCAGGGATCAAAGCTGGGCCCAGTGCTTTTTGTATTATTTATTAATGATTTAATTGAGTCATTGAATTGTCCAGTTCTTGCATATGCGGGCGACCTAAAAATATACGGAAATATTAACACTCTCGAAGATATGGAACATCTACAACAAAATTTGAATGTTGTAACCAATTGGTGTTTAGATTATATACTCCGACTCAATGTTAATTAATGTTACTTTGTGTCCTACACGAAGAGAGTCCATCCATTACTTAATACTTATGTTATAAATGATCGACCTCTAAGCGGGGTTGAACATATTACTGATCTTGGTGTCTCTACTTTCAGTTTCATACCTTACATCACAAGCATTTGTCTCATCGCCTCGAGAACCTTAGGATTTTTAATGCGTATCTCGAAATATTTCTCAAATAGAACACCTTTGAAAGTTCTCTACTTCAGTTTTGTAGCTAGTAAGTTGGAATATGCCCCTAATGTATAGTCTCCTCTCTATAGTTACTTGAGGCTAAGTATTGAGAGGGTGCAGCGCCGATTTTTAAAATTCATGTCTTTTAAAATTGACGGAGTGTATCCTGAGCGAAACATCGACTTTGGTGCGCTTTTAGAGAGACATTGTGTCCAATCCTTGACTGGTCGTTGTGAAGAGCATGGTGCTCGATTTGTGGTGAAGCTTGTTCGTGGTTCGGTCAATTGTGCGGGTTTCCTTTCTGGCTTGATGTTCCGTGTACCCAGACCAGCCGCCCGTTCGACTACAACATTTTCCTTACCTTTCGCGAGAACAAATTTTCTTATGCACTCTCTCTTTACAGTTATGTGTAGAATTGCAGATCTTCACTTCAGTGACATTTTTTTTGTAAATAATGTAATTTATTTACCTATGTCAAGTTGGCCCCCCCCCAAGTTACAATTTATATACTATAAAATGGGTGTCAATTGTGCTCCATCTGTGCTCAATTGTGCCGATATTAGTTTCATTTGTGCTCCTCAGTTTTTAGAAATTTTTAAAAAAATCGAAGGGGGCTAACTTGACGATTGCCCCCCCCCCGCCAAAATTTAAATTTCTTTCCAAAACTCGGTGCCTTTGCAAAGCACTCCAATTGTGCTCAATTGTGCCGTATAGCGTTTTTCCGCCAACCACTCAGTTTCAAAGTTATACTTAAAAAAACATCCGAAATTGACAAAAGTCTACTGTCGGCCCACGTTTATTATTAAAATTTACATAGTATAATAAAATGTGTGTCAATTGTGCTCCATTTGTGCTCAATTGTGCCGTTATTAGTTTCATTTGAGCTCTTCTGTTTTCAGAGATTTTTAAAAAAATCGAATGGAGGGCTAACTTGACGATTGCCCCCCCCCCCCGCCAAAAATTAAATTTCTATCTAGCACTCCAATTGTGCTCAATTGGAGTGCTTTGCAAAGGCACCGAGTTTTGGAAAGAAATTCAAATTTTGACGGAGGGGCCAATCGTCAAGTTAGCCCCCCTTAGATTTTTTTAAAAATCTCTGAAAACAGAAGAGCTCAAATGAAACTAATAACGGCACAATTGAGCACAAATGGAGTACAATTGACATAAATTTTATTATACTATGTAAATTTTAATAAACGTGGGGCGACAGTAGACTTTTGTCAATTTCGGATTTTTTTTTAAGTATAACTTCAAAACTGACTGGTTGACGGGAAAACGTTATACGACACAATTGAGCACAATTGGAGTGCTTTGCAAAGGGACCGAGTTTTGGAAAGAAATTCAAGATGTGGCGGGGAAGGGGGGGGGGGGCAATCGTCAAGTTAGTCCCTCCTTCGATTTTTTTAAAAATTTCTGAAAACTGAGGAGAACAAATGAAACTAATATCGGCACAATTGAGCACAAATGGAGCACAATAGACACCCGTTTTATAGTAGATAAATTGTAACTTGGGGGGGGCTAACTTGACATAGGTAATTTATTTTTATGTTTTCAAATACTGCTTTTTGTTCATTTATATTAATTAGAAATTTCATTTTTGTATGGTTTTTTATTTCAACTTCTGTGTATTTTTTTTGTCCTGTAAATCGGAGACCGTTTGACAACAAAGTATTATTATTTATATTATTATTAGCTATTACTAAGTGTAAAGTATAAACACAACACTACACAGGTCACATTTCTTCTCTAATTCCATAATCAAACTGATGTGTTTGAGCATTTCCAGGAGTTTGGTCAGAGTATTAAGTAGACGCGGGAGTCTATAGTAGCTTGACAGGTCTTCTATCTTTTAAAATGAAAATGATCCCGGCCACCTTCTATTTTCCGGAGAACTCTTGTAACTTCAGCAAACTATTTATGAGCTGCCCACTTCACTTGGCCAACAACTTACAATGATTTTTACCACTTTGTATGGAATTTTATCATTTCCACAGAATTAAAGTTAATTGGGAAGGTGTGAAAATTAAAAATTAAAATTAATGTTTTTATTTTAAGTCTCATTTTCCCTAAAATTAAAATTGACCATTATTTATTTTCTTAGTATGTCTGACTAGGCAATAAAACTTTAAAGCTTAAATACATCCAAGTAAATATATATATTTTATTATAAAACTTGGAAAGGTTTTACGGTCCCTCCCAGTACTGCATAGTTTATTTCATTTGTGTACCTACATCTGGCGAAGTTATAAAACAATATTGTGCGTTAAAGGGCAATTGGATACAAATTTACAGAATTTCTTTTTATTACATTCTTTTAGAAACTTCCCAGAATATACGTTCCCATGCATATGTATTTGCAACATCTGTTGTATAATGCAAGCAACCAGAAAGTCGATTGCTTGAAATTACAAGGTTATCGCCAGGTATGAAATGCATGACGTAAATGGGGTTTTAATGATCTTGTTAGTAAAATAATACCACATAAATAAATGAATTAAAATGAAGTAGATTTTATATTCTGCAGATTAAAATGCCAGAGATAGTTATAGTCAGTACACCCTATTATACAATCAAATGATGATTTATATAAATAAAGAACGGCGACTTTTACCACGTTCCTTCATAAAGGAAAATATGTGGTTTTAACGCCTGACGAGAAGAATGCCTAACAAGTAACCCCGAACTTCCTAAAAGTTTCGGAGAAATTTGACAGGATACAGCTCTAAAACGATATACAGAATAGAAAAGGGATAGGTACTTTGTATTCTTTCGGAAAGTTTTGAAGGAACGACAATAAAAATATTATTTCTGTAATATTTTAAAACTTTAAAGCGACGTCTGTTAGAATTTGTATATCTACTACATTGTACATATATATGTGCGTTTTAATTCGGGATTTGAGTTGACATGAGGGAGGAATTTCAATTAGAATTTTAGTTCTTTCAATTTGTATCAGACGCGGCTGTTGGTCATTGATCCCACTCGTCTTTATATATTACATAATTTTTTAATACGATGCCGCCCTGAATTTGTTATTGACAAGTAGTTTAGATATGTAGCTGTAGATATACGATGAGGATTCTTTATCTTACCTACTTAACCATAGAAAATATAAATAGTTTATTCTGAAGATGCTATGATATCTCGATCTGACACGACTTGATGTAGTTCTGGGTAATATGGATGCTCCATTAAAATAATGTTTCCTACAAACCGTTTGTTAAACTAAGATTTTCTACGGAATCTTTGTCGACCTGGAATAGAGCGAACTTTTCATGTGTCAATCTCGCATGGCGAATTAAAACTCAGAATGTACTTCTAGAATGTGCCAGGGTATATTGCCCTAACTTCAGGGTAATATACCCTGGAAGAGCACTTTCAAATCAAATTAAAGTGAACTATTTTACAAGCTTAATTATGAGTAGGTGTTTAAGGTTTGATGAACCCTAATTATACAAAATAATTTTCTGCAAATCGTTCGGAAATATTGATATTTCTGACAAATTTTTTGAAAGAAAAAGTCGACGTTACCATACATCAGTAGTTGCCAGGCAACGCAAAAGTAGCTCTAAGAAAATGTTTATAACTGTACTACAGAGCGTCTCAACCTTAGCACAGACGAAACAAACCAGACCGGCAACTACTTGATAGAATATATCCAAGATCTACTATCCTTGTCACACATGAATGAACGGGTACGAAGATGGCGCTAGCAGCATATTGACGTGGAATTTAAAATGAGCTTGTTTTTAGAATTTGAGTATTGAACACATATTATTGTAATAGAAAAATACACAAAACTATTAAACTATTGGACAAATCCCATACCTTCAACTTTTACGTTTAAAAAATACGAATACTTAGATTTTATTATTTATAGAAATCTCTATTTATTATACCGGGATATCAACAATTAAATTGGTCAATGGTGGTCATGGATTTTAAAATTATTATCGTAGCGTGCATCGTACATTTAGGTATGTCATAATTTTTTGAATGTCAAAATCTGTCAAGTTATTGTGTTGAAGTTTTCTAATCTTGCACGGTTTTTGAATCATGGTTCTCACCACAGAGCACAAAATTTACATGATTGAAGCCTGTATTCGAACGGGTGTGCTAGTTAATGGAACTTGGGAATACAGTCAACGTTTGTGTTTGGACAATTTTCGAGAGCACTTCCCAGCCGTAGCAGTATTGCCGGACAATTTTTATGCATGCCTTACAAATTGTGTTGAAGTGTTTCGCAAAACTGGTTCTGTGACGCATAAAAAAGGTCCTGGTAGACCAAGAGTTCGTACAGAAGAAGTTATTAATGACGTTCGTCAACGTATGGAAGAAGAGCCTACAAAACCTTTAAAACGTCTCTCTCAAGAAATTCGGCTTTCTTATGGGACATGCCAAACGATTGTAAAGAAGGACCTGAACATGCATCCATATAAGATGCAATCATATCAAGCTCTTCTGCCTGCAGACCACCCCAGACGCCTTGCGTACTGCCATTGGTTCGTTAATAATTTAATGAATGACGATCTGCTGAACTTAACTTTTTTTTCTGACGAAGCTTGGTTCCACCTTTCGGGATACATCAATTCTCAGAATATGCGAATGTGGAGCACTGATAACCCGCATATTTTTATTGAAACGCCACTATATGCTCAGAAAATTGGTGTTTGGATGGCAGTTTCTCGCAGAAGAATAATTGGGCCAATTTTTTTCAATTTCACCGTCAACGCAGAAAGGTACAGAAATATTTTTTTGACTGAATTTGTGCAACAGTTAGATGATGATGAACTTCAATACGGTTATTTCCAGCAAGACGGTGCAACAGCACATACTACACGAGAAAATCTTGCCTTTCTCCGCGAGTTTTTTGATGACCGGCTGATAAGTTTGAATACGGAAGTTGAGTTTCCTCCGAGATCACCTTGTTTGACAATTATGGACTATTTTATCTTTCCTTATTTAAAAAATAAGATTTTCGCAAATCCGATACATAATTTGCAAGAACTGCAACAAAAAATTGTTCAGCAATGTGCAACCATAACGCCAGAAATGCTGCAAAACGCTTTTCACAGCATGAGGAGGCGCGTAAACTTGTGCATTGAACAAAACGGGGGACATTTCCAACAATTATTGTAATTTAGTTTTTCTCGTTAATAAAAACGTTATTTATTTCATAACTTGTAGTTTATTACCATTTTACAGCTGAACTAAGTTGGTAACACATTTGTAGGTTATTGTTAATATCAGTGTAGCTTGACAATGATTGAATTATTTCAAAAGGATGATTTAAACTAAGACAAGCGTTTTACATTCCATGACCAACATTGACCAATTTAATTTTTGATACCATAGTATATTATTGTTATTATTATTGTACTTACACAATATAATACATGACATCACTCTAACGCAATATATTTCCATGAGTTTATATTACACAACAGTTCACTAATTTGCAGTCATTGATTACTTAAGAAACTTAGAAAACAGTCTACTCTAATGAGGAAAGTATTTGAGGGCACGGTAGTTGTCAGTTCGACAGGTTAAGTTGGTTACTCATTACAATGACACATTTTAAATATTTGTTGGTTAGGATATTGTTCTAAAATAAATAACAATTAAATTATATTAGTCATTAAATTTAGCGGCAAATAACAAAAATACGGCATAAAGTGCATATGTTGATCAAACGCAACATATTGCAGTGATCTTGAATAAATAATGATGTGTAAATAAATGGTTTTTAGATCACTTGCAAATTTATGTTTAGTTAAATAAGATTTTCTTTTGTGTGCGTTCATATTATATACATGTGCTTAATAAAGGTAAGAATTTTTCTTTATTTATATTTATTCATATTTATATTTATATGTATATTGGCATTTATTAATTTAAGCTAACAAATTCCTTATAAGTAATAATAAGTTAGGTAATGTAAACGTGATCTGTATAAATTAAAGTGACAAAATAAATAAATTTTACATAAGTAAGCAATCAATAGGAATAACTTGGAGTACATGTAATTGGTAACCAGGTTATATAGGGAATGGAATTTGTTGTAGACCGGAAAAGGAGATGGATGTATTCCCGGATATGAGGGATTCTCCTGACTTCTGTGCCTCGGTGCGTCGAGCTTTTTCTATTTTAGGCCGGGATAGTTTGACGCTCGGGGTACCCAGTCGCAAGGCTCGACGGAGGCAGCGGGTCATGTTGTTAGATGGGTCCGTCGTTCGCGTGTCAAACGAGACCGCTTGCAGGATGGCTGCGGATGGCATGATCCGGCCTGTGAAGCAACGTTAAGGGGCCTCCGTCGAGGCCGAAGAAGGGAGCGAAATAAATAATTATGAGTCTAAGTAATGCTTCACTTAATTTCACTTTGTACCCTATGGATGTCTATGTCTGTACTCGTGTATATGTGTGTTTCTTGATTGTCCTCGTATAATCTGTATGATGATCAAGTAACTGATACAGCATTTATACTTTAGTTTAAGATGTCAATCACCAGGAACAATAAGCTGGGTGAACGCATATGATAATCCACCTGTCAACAATACATCATCGTTAGAAATTGAAAAGGTAAAAGGGGTTCATGATAAATTCAACCAACGTATACCGACGATCATGAATGTTTTCCCTTTATTTCCGAATGTGAGCAAGACAAAGAAAATACGAATAAAACTTCCCAACAATACGAAGAGATGGTTCAAGAATGAAGTGAACAACAATCAAGAAATTTACGAAATAATAAGAATGTGGCAATGAACTTTAAGTTGTATTTAAAAGTTGTAAATAATGTTATTCACTTACCAAGTCAATGTTTGATAGATAGCATCCTGTGCATTATATCTGTATTTCACTATTGCTCACATTAATATCAATTTTAACTTTTTACAAATAACAAACGCAGACATATCACTCCAAGTTTTATTTAAATTAATTTTTACTTTATTCATTTTTATCATAATGTGTATATAAATATTCACTATATCAATAATTTACGAAAACTTTATTTTTTATTTAAGTAAAACAATAAAAGAATCTTAGTAAAATTTTTATAAAGTCATAATATTAAAAGACGCATTAAATGTTACGTGAAAAGGAACGAGCAAGTGTTTCTCGCACGGAGGTCGACCGTATGGCCGGCGAAAAACAACATTATTCGCCAGATGCACGGATGAGTCATAAACGTATAGACAAATTTATATTCACATGTTTGTTTACCTTTTTCAAGGATTGTTAATGCGCTGTTTCCCCAAGTGACCGATAAGAGCAGCACCGTCGATATACAATTTTGGAGGTGGATTCGTATATGCCGAAAGTTGCCGTACGTTTTTGTAAAGAAAATTAGGCATAAAAGAGCTGACGGATAAAATTTCCGGGACAGCTTGGTGCAAACCGCTATCTTCAAATAGTCCTAAAGTAGGTGATAAACCACTTCCTCCTCTTTTAAAAGGATTACTCTTAAATCCGGACTTAGAATAATTTTTGAGATTTTCGACACTTATAAAATTTTTAACAAGATTCAACACTTGTAATATTTTCTTTGATAACATGCAACGTGTATTACATTGAGATTTCTAGTTATTCTTGTATAAATATTTATGTATGAAATAACCTTATTTATGAATTCGGATTTTGAATTTATTTAATTTCATTTTATTTTCTTTTTCTAGAGTGTTTTGTTTTGCATGTAGGGGTACTATGCCATACATTATGACAAAACTTTCTAGTAATTGTAATGATAACTTTGGATAGCATAATCATTTCATTTTCGTATAATTTACTTTTCTTTTAAATTTATTTATCCTACAAAAGGGATTTGAAATTAATAATTTTGTTTTATGTGTATATAGGATTTATATAGGTGAACAAGTTTTGAAATTTATTATGGATGAGTTTGAAACCATGTACGAAGAGTTAAGGTGATTAGATAATATTTGTTATAAATGTGTGTATAGTGGCGTACCAAATTCTTTGTTTGTAGTGGTGTTTTTGTATTGGAATTTCACGAGAAAGGTAAAGTTTATTTTAAATGTATATATTATTTCTTCTTATATGTATATCAAGTATATTTTGTTGTATTTGGGTTTTCAATATTAACGTGTTGAATAATACATCAGGAATGTGTGAAATGAATTAGGCACTATTTAATTCATAGCTTGGAGTCCTGGTGAATTTGAAAGACACGAATTGGTCTTGGTGGTACTGCGTTTGGGAGCGAGAAAAGGCACCAGGCAGAACTAATCAGGGCTGAGTTAATCTATTGAATACGCAAAGACATTATTTTATTTCATTTTATTTATATAAAATTTATTTATATAAATATATATATATATATATATATATATATATTCCTTAAGGAGTGAGCTCATTGTGATGTATGTTCGGGTTGTGTCCGACGAGTTGAAAAGACATACTCGTAGGGTGGAACTTTGGGATACTCATCTGTGTGAATTTGCTATCTGATGGTACTGTGTTGGGAGCGAGAAAAGGCGCCGGACAGGACTAATTAGGGCAAAGCCATATCCTTAATGTTTATATTTTGTTTGCAAATAGTAGATCGCGCAAATTTTTGGTTATTTATATTCCAGTACAATCCATCATGTGTAATTTATTTTATTTTTGATTGTTTACATGTATCTATGACAAATATAATTCATAATAATCACGTTCACATTTTTCTTTAGACATAGGTTTTTCACGACATTATGACTTCATTTATTGTTATTTCTTATAATATTTTATTGATTATGATGTATCAATTTGAATAATGGTTGAATTATTGATTCTTTGTATGTAAATATTTGTATATTAAAATTTTTTTGAATTCGTTTAAATTTATTTTTAATAAATTAGATGTTAAGATTTATTTGGCATTTTATTTTCTTTACCTGACCTGGAGATAATTAAAGAGCAGGAGAATCGATTGGAGAATCTACATATATTTTCTGCCCCTGAGAGAATTATTTATTTTAAACTGAGCTAGTTGTATGTAATAGTTTTGCTTAACCTACTTTTCAGCAGAAAATTCATCGTATCTTAGTCTAGCATAAGGCCTAGCACTAAGATGCGTGCTCGACTCTCAATTACACATTGATTAAATAAATTAAATTTATTTCATTTATATATAAATTTGTAAGAGGCACAGCAATATGTCTGTTATTACTTCACGTAGTACTTTCAAAATCAGAAGAAGCCGACGAGTAGATATATGAATAAAACATTATAATATTATATATTTTTATTTACAACCATACGCGTAATGTTGGCATTTCTGACTTTTTAAAAGTTGGGAAGTGTGACTTTGTTAACGTTTACTTCCCGCCCTCTTATTACTGCCCTCATTTACTTCCCGCCCTCTATTACTGCCATCGTTTCTTAACCTCAATGTCAATCACAATTTAAAACCGTCAACTCGATATGTCAAAACCTTATCGGAATTTTTATCACAAATAATTATTAATTGTATTGTTGTAAATAAAATTTATTGTTACATTAGAATTATTGGAAGCTTGAATACATGTAGATAGGCCGCCCTGCTATTGCTGATATGATGAAATAGTGATTTCTTGTCCTTCTCCATTCGAGCCAAGATATCTGGATTGCTACGGGAGGACAGTTTCCCTCAGTTCAAGTGGAGTCCAGACCTTGAAGGCTTTACTACTCAACATTTCTTTTATAATCTATTCACCGAAAAAAAGCGGCGTATATTTATTTGACGTTTACGCTAGATCATCACAAATCTGACAACTCAATATGTCAAAACTTTTACCGGAATTTTTATCACAAATAAATATAATTATGGTTGTAAATAGAATAGTATACAAACCTCGGTGAAAAGTTTCATTCCTGTCTCGAGATAAAGTTAACTACCTAATCTCTCGACAGTAATGAAACACTTTCCACCTCGGTATGTAATATACTATTTAATAACTCAAGCAAGTAATGAATTTGACACTTGACAGGAAGGTTATGTTTTGATACTAACATCACAGCCACAATACCAACCATAAACATAATAAATTGAACTGTCCACATTGCCTTGGAATACAAAAAGACATTACAAATTGCTTATGGTAGAAAAAGAGGTATATATCCCATAAGAGACTGGACTAAATACTAAAGTTGAGACGCTCTATTATAGTAAAGAAATGACTATTTCCTTGCACTTCAAAAATTAATAAAAACAGGTTTATTTGGAATCAAAATTGAATTTATAAATTAAAAATAGAAAACAGAAATTAATTATTTTAATTAACAATATTAACCCAATCATTATCAATATTCTAACATTATTTGTTTGTTATATTTACATTATACCTTGTCTCAGAATAAGAAGGAGTGATTCAAATATCGCGCCAAAATGGCGTATATTTTTAAGGTATTTCATTGGTTCTTGCGTAGGCAAGTTTAACATGGGAAAATAAGTTTGACAAAACGTCATTTTATGTTTATAGTCAAGCCATAACCTAGTCTCTTACATGTTTACTTCGAGTTATTATAGTTTATTGTGTTATTAAATAAAATCCGTACTTTTATGTACAACACGAGCATGAGTTGATCAGACGGCTTAAGACCTAAGGAACAAGTCATCAGGCATTTGAAACTTTGAATTTCATGAATCTGTCAAAAATACTGTACGACAGTGCAAAATTCAAACGTCCAACAAATAATATCATTGCAAAAATAACTAAGATGAGTTAATACCATAAATGAACTGAACAACTCACACATATTCTAGAATTGACGCATTAATTTCAAGTAAGTGTTAATTAAATACTAATTATATTACCGCATGTTCATATACATGTTATATTTCAGATATGTCAAACGTAAAGAAACCTGTACTAATAGAAAAAGGTGAAAATATCTGGTGGAGAATATTTGGGAAAAAGTTTGGATTGCCACAAGTATAATGAGTGCACGACACTCTCTGTTGAAAACCTGTAGGATTAAAAAGCCATACCGATAAAGATAGACACTTAAGAATACTTCATATACATTCTGAATTGATACATAAGGTGAAGTTGCTTCAAAAAAATCCCCTATCAGAATATCAGTTATTCGAGAACTTTTGAGAGAAGCAATTACAAATGTTACAATAAGTATTTGGAAAAATTGTGCCGACCATGTAAATTTTTAATCTTGTGAACACTAAATTATTGTTAATTTCCAATATATAATAGAAATAAAAATGTGTTATACTTTATATATTTTCAAAATACATCAATTTTAATAGGGAATAATAATTAGTAATGTGTAGGTATATGTAATTATCTTTGCAGGTCGTGTAAACAACTTCAGCCGATGTAAATTTTTCAATTTATTACTTCCAAGTTCTTTATTGATATTTACAATAGAAACTAATAAGCATAAACTTTTTCTGCAAGTTCTTCAGGACGTTTTGATAAAAGGTAAAAGGTTTGATTCATTCTTGCTCTCTGATATAAATATTTAATAATAAATAGACTTGATTCACAATTTTCATGTTGATATAGCACATTCACTAAAATTTGCAGTAATTATATATTTATAATGGCAATCCTTCTCAAAACGCTCAGAACAAAGTCTACTCTTTTCATTTGTAAATTGGGCCTATATCTTTATCCATAGATTCTTCTAATGATTTTTTTTGAAAAACTAGAATGAATAGATTTGAATGTTAAGAGATTTATATTCATCAAATTATAGATGTATGCACCTATTTGCGTTTATAACTTTACTCTCACTTGTGTTTATAACTTTACTCTGCTCTATCCAATTGCCGTGCACTCGTATTGCTGCTTCGACTGGTAGAATGAAAAGCAGCACATCCATCTATTTTAATGAAAGTAGTAAATGAAACACAAAACAGCTAAATCCTTAGTTAGTATTAATACAGTTCTTCTAACCTCAATTGTCATGATGTCATATCAAACTGTCTACTAAATTTTAAGCTATGTGTTCCATGTTTTGGCGGGATATTTGAATCACTCCTTCTTATTCTGAGACAGGGTATAGTGTGACAGTTGAATAATTGAACATTAGAAGAACTGAACTACTAGTGCTTTTTTGTATATTATTTCCTAGTGTACAGTTTCTTTGTCAATAATGCGTCTAATTTTGAAATTAATAAGAATTTTAAATTTAACATAAATCACTAAATTTACTCAATTCTGATATTTTCACTTATCTATCCTAGTCCTTAGCATATCCTGCTCACATTACTGGTGTGGCTTCCGTACACATATCTGGTTTTTACTGATAACTACACTGTTAAACAAGTTCAAAAAATTTGGTGCTCTTAAGACGTCGCTCTATGTAAGTATTGGTTGTTTACCAGATGAAGCACTTCAACGTGGGTATATTTATGGAGTTTTTCCTGACGATTCTTGTCAATTTTTGATTTTTCTTCTTTGACTGTCTTTATCTGGAGTTCCTGATAAAGATTATCGTGCCGAACATACCACGAAGCATTAACATCAGGATTTAGCTCTCGAACTTTTTGGAGATAATTGTAATTACTTTCTCTACTACAACCCCATATTTGGAGGCTATACTATATCAATACTGGTTTAAGCAGTTGCTGTTGAGAATTTCTTGCAAATAGCCAATACATACATATTTCAATTTAACTTTTCATATTTACATGCATGTATTCTTTCTATTTAAATTGGATATCTAGATTAAGACCCAAGTATTTAACTATTTCTCCCAGTGGGACTGTAATGTTCAATATCACTGGAAGGTAATTAATGTTTCTCTACGTGAAGTTAATGCTATTAGATTTGTTTACCTTTATATTTAAACTCCATGCTCTGGTTCATGCATTTATGTTACTTATGACCTATCAAGCTAATCACTTGTTTAATTCGTGCGTATTATCTCTTGAAACAAATTATTAGATATTTTATATAATGCGCGTAACTACAAGTGACGCTAATATTTTCACATTTTGATTTAATTCTATAATTTTATTCGACAATACGATGTTTTACTTTGCTACACGTAATAATGTTTTTTTTAATACGCATCCATTTCTTATTTGTGTATACACATTTAATGAAATTGAAACAATATTATAATAGGTAAACATTTAAAAACAGATTTAAAGAGGCATAGAATTATAAATTAGTGAATACGTTGATACCATCAAAAAAAATGAAATGAATGTATTTATGGAACAGAACAAAGTAAATGAAAGAAAAGCAAACTACACTCCCTTAAAACAAAAATATAATTATTGCCCGTAGAAATTTATGTTTCATGGTTTTATTTTACTGGAAGCTGTTGTTATGGTTATGATTTTGTAACAATGAAATGTAGCAACTTCCGGTTTTCACCATTCTCTTTGGGTTATTTATGTGATTCAATATAATGATATTAAAGATATTTGATTTGGAATTAATAGAAAGGAAAATAAAAATAAATTAAAACAATCGTCGTCCATTGTTGTTTCGTTGATTAATCACACAACTTCACATACTTATTTTTTCTGCAAAATTCTCTTTCTAGTGCGTCTGGAAATATTAACATTTATTACGGCAAACTGGAGTTATGATTTGCTTTATTCGGAGACCAACCCCCTTGCACCCACTTTGCAATTAAGATATGATTAAGTTTTTCCTTTTAGCAAAATATATTTCCAAAATTAAAATATGGAGCGAATAATTTGGGTAAAATAAAAAATCAATGCTGGTCAACATAATTATAGAACTACATTCAAATCGACTTCTTTTTTCGTTCAAGATAATATTGTTGTATATGTATATTATTATATTTAACATTTGAAACTGAGTTCTGTTATAGTTGAAAAAGCAGTATAGAAACAACATTATATATTTTTTACAGAAAATTAACGAGTATACAATAATCTGAAAATGGAAATAAGTTTATTAAAAATGTTCTCTTCTTGAGTCGACACAAGCGTTCAAGCTTTCAAGACACTTACCAATAGAATAATGGGTAATCTTCAGTGGTTGTCTTTCTGTTTCTTGTGCTTGAATAACTCGAAATTTGAATGGCGTTTAAAGCAACCTCCGGAATGGATCATAACTCATTCCTCAGGGAATTTAAATTCGAGTTGAAGGATTTCCAATATTCGGCGTCTATGAAAATTTTTTCAACTGTGTTCAACTTTATGAGCGGGAGCAGAATCTTGTTGAAAGGTAAATTGTTGATTGTTGAACAATGATTCGCTCAAGGGCTTCACCATGTGTTGTAGAACTTTCCTTTGGTAAATTCTGAACAATGTTGGAGGAGTATCATATTTTGATATAATACTCTGGGGAGCATTCTACCAAAACATTATGTTGCTCCCACATTGCTCAGTATTTACCAGGAACAGTCCTACAACACGACGTGGCGTCAGGGCTGGTTCGGCAACCATGCCACGTTGAAATTTGTTAGCAAAGCCAAAAGTTTCCCAAGCCATTCTGGTACACAACTTGTTAGTTTGCTTATTAAAACCCTCCTTAATTGTAAACATTTTAATTTCTTCTTCTTCTTTCTCTAAATTTAGGCCTCAAGTCTGTACGTTTCAACCTAGCTTTTATTTGATGTTTATACACATGATTCCTTCCACCGTATAGGAAACCCACCCAGAGGTGTCTGTGTCCAGGTATTCCGTCTAACGCATTCTTTTCCATTTTCTTTTCCGTGAATATGAAACATCTATCTTTGTTTTTCGCACCTTTACAAAAAATGTATCAGTTTTTTCCGTTTGTTGAGGCATAAGGAAATGCTATTTCTGTCCCACACTATGATTTTCTGTTTTTGAATAGGGTTTACGAAGAATTCTGATACGCACTGTTTAACTGTCCCTGTATACGTATTGTGCGGTCAGTTATTCAAGAATCTTCTTCATTTCGATTCATTGTTTTTCCGTATTAACATCATAAGATTAACTAGGAAGCTACAATCAGTAGAAATTAATTCTTTATAAAACCTTTAAAAATGTGCAGATAGCTGCAAAAATTTGCCTGCACCACTCTGTATATAATACCTCTAAATTCAATCTTAATCAGGTCCCATTAAAGCTATAACTCTTTTCTGTGGATCGGTAAAATTTCTATATAAAGAAATTCTCATTTACTAAATGTATTATATTCGTATATTTATTATAATTAAAAATTTATACCGGACGATCATAAAAAATTTGGATCAACATTAAAAGTCCGATATGATCGAGGAATATTGTTTAACTTAACGGTTGCCTTTTCTTGTTCATTGTATCTCGTTATCGTTACATACCTTCTCGTCGTTCGATACGGAAAGCTCAAATGCAAGAGAAATGCCAATTATGCTTGTAAGTGAAGATTAATTTTATTATTACCCGACAATTTCAATGGAATGCGTATTATGTAACTACATTCAAGGCCAACCCGAGGTTCTCCTTTTGTAATGTTTAAAGACGGTCGACGACGACAACGACGATCCTTTTTCTCTTCAGTAACCGGCATTAACTAAAACAGTAAATCAGCTGGGAGGTAAAAACCGAATAATTTGCATGTGAGGATTAAGATTAAAGATTCTTTTCTCATTATTCACATTTTATAACAAGAATAAAGAAGAGGAGGGAATTTGCAACGAAATTGTTTTTTGTTCAATTAGATGAGCTATAGAACGTTGAGAGAACAAACGACACGACTCCTCAGACAACATTTGATGTTTGTTAACCGTTATATCCATATTAACAAGTATTTTGACCTGGACGTTCGAAACAAGCAATGTCTAGCGAAGAAATTTATAGAATGCGATATTCTGAGGTAACGAACTTTCACGTCCATTAATAAGAATAAATTTTATCTCGACAACGAACTTTAAATCTCATATTTCGTTTTTTGTGATCGAATTTGTCTAGATAATAATTTTTATACCACACGTTCTGACTATAAGCGATAAATAATTAATATATTTATTTTACAATTATAATATATATACAAGGTGTCGCGTATCGTTATGTTCAAATTTTGGGAGTGCAAAGTAGACTTCATTTCAAGTAAAGAAAACGCAAAACTTGTATATCCATTTTTATTTGTTTCAAAGTTACAGGTCTACGAATGTTATTGTCAAATCATGAAAAAATATGTAATCCAAAAGTCAATAAAAACTGATTTTATTTAAAAAAGTTATACGATTCAATAACAGACCTGTGATTGTTAACGTGGCATAATAGAAAGTTATCCTAAAATAAATAAACACGTGTCGTAGAACATAAAATAATTTTTTGTAGATCTACATAAAAAACACTGGAGGTTGATTTAAGTAACAAGGTTCTTACTTATTTCATTTCAGTTCCTACAACAGCTTATTAGTGAGTGGACATGTTTTCATTATTCAAAATGCCTTACCGATTTTCTACTCAAGAGTATGCGGACATGCATTTTGTGTATGGCTACTGTAAAGGCAGTGTACGTCAAGCAGTTATTAAATATCGACATCGGTTTCCCGGTAGGCGCATCTCATTAGAGAACGTTTCTGGAAGTACACAGACAATTTCGGGAATGCGGACTGCGTGATTATCTTTTCGACCGAAGAGTAAATTTGCCAGCAGACTTAGATGAACAAGCAATAGCTATTGTTAAAAGGGATCCAACTATCAGTTACGCCGAATCGCTAGACAACTTGTAGTGCCACGAATGACACTTTGGCGAGTTTTAAAACGTGAGGGCTTATATCCACATCACTATCGCAAGGGGCACGGTTTGTTTGATGCAGACCACTATGCTCGTCTAGTTTATTCTACCACAGTCACGGCTTCATTTTAATTTCTGCAGAACAGTACTCTGGACAGATGAATATACGTTCACGAGAAGTGGTGTTACAAATCTGAGAAACATGCACAGGTAGGCATCAGAAAATCCAAAAGCTGTACGCCCATCTACATTTCAACACGAATAATCTGTTAACGTTTGGGTTGCCCTAATCGATGACTTGTTGATTGGTCCTGTCGTTCTTTCTGCGAGGTTAAATGCGGACAAATACCTTCAATTTCTTATTGACGAACTGCCAGGTCTTTTAGAGGATGTTCCATTGAATATTCGACTAAAGATGTGGTTTCACATAGATGGGGTACCACCATATTTCGGAATTGCTGTCCGTAATTGGGTTAACGTCAATTATCCAAGATGGATTGGTCGAGGTGGTCCTGTTCCATGGCCATCTGATCTCAATCCCTTCGATTTTTATTTATGGGGGTACATGAAAGATTTAGTCTACGCGCAAGTTTAAAACACAAAAGGAGAGTTATTGGATCATATTCATCTGGCTGCCGAACAAATCCGACAAAACAAGCATGAAATTCGGATAAGTACTTCTTCTGTTGGCGTACGGGCACAAGCCTGCATTCAACAAGGAGGTGAACATTTCAAAAATAGTATTAATTGAACTTTTTTTTTAAATAAAATCAGTTTGTAATGACTTTAGGATTACATTTTCTTTCATGATCTGACAATTACACTCATAGACCTATAACTTTGAACTCCCAAATTCGAACTTAACGATACGGGACACTTATGTATGTATTTATAATTATAATAGCAAATAAATAATATACAACTGTTTTTCTAAGAAGCTTGAAAACTTTGTTCAACACTACATTCCAACATTAATTTCTCGAACAGACCCCGTAGTCCGCATTTTTAGATAATTTAAATAATTTTTCATTGTGCCTCGGTACACTTTTTGCTTTAGGTAACCCCTAAAGAAGAAAAATCCCTCGGAGTTAAGTCCGGTGATCGAGATGGCCAATGTATAGGCCCATATCGTCCTATTCATCCATTAGAAAAATGTAAATTTAAGAGTTATTTTACGATCAATGTGCCATGAACTGGACACCCATTTTATTGGAAGTAGACGCGTCGCAATTCCTCTTGCTCAAGCGATGGCCATCAAAAATTATGAAGCATTTCCAAGTAATTGTGTTGATTTAAATTTCCATTATAAAAACAGGGTCCAATGATTCTGTTTAATAACATTCAGCACTAAATATTGGGCCGTATGCATAAAAGGAAGTGCTAGGCTATTATTGCTTCAAACTGAAGCGTATGCATAAAGAAAGTGGAGCGAAAGCTTGCACTATCAAGTGAAAGCGATCGCTCCGCTGAGTAAGCTTTCACTTTTTCTGTAAGCATAAAAAGAAGAGTTGACTAAAAAAAATTATATTTTGCTCCAGAAAGCATGCATTGACTCGAAAGCAGCTCGTTGTTTAAAAGTAAAGTATATGCGATTGTGCAAGATAATTGGTGTTTTGAGTATGGCGGAGATGATTGAATTAGCCCAAGAACTATTTAAAACAATTTAGAACAATTTTGTATAATATGGAACGCTCATACATATAAAAAGTTCACTATTACCTTTGGCACTAAGTCGAAGATAGTTTCTTCCCTTAGTCGAGTATCTTTTATCCATGTTATTCCTCTATGTCTTATAACTACAAAACTGAACTCACAAATGCGAAAACTAAATTGTTAACTTGTACATCAGGTGCGTGACAGTTTTGAATCAAGACATGTGGTTACGACCCAGTGGCGGCTCGGGTTTGTTCACATAGGGAGTGCATAATTTCAAAATTAAAAAGTATAATACAAGAACGCTTACCCAATCTTTATAAGTTTCACCGACATACTGTTCCAGACAGGTACTGTTCATTGTACAGTTTGTTTTGAGGGAATAGTAAATATAACACTACAGTTTGCTTAAATCTGATGATAAACGAAGTCCATTTTGCGTGTCTTTGATTTGCAGAACAGTTCTATCACTTTTTCATTAAAATTTGGGAAATCATTTATAAATTCTTTTTCACAAGATAACATAGTAAGGGCATTTAATCTGTCTTCTTTCATTGTATTTCTCAGGAAAGTTTTTATTCTCTTCAGCCGTGAAAACTGGCGTCCCACTTCAGACGATGTCATTGGAATTGTAATGACAATTTTTAAAAACTTAACCACTTCATTAAAGGTGTCGCTTAATCCATCCAGCAGAAGGCCTAGCAGACCTACAGCACCGACTTCTATATTTTGCCTAAATTCTTCTCTAGAATATAGAACACATAATTCAGTTCGTAGTCTGCTTTCATTGAGGCATGGATAAAATTTTACTGCTTCTTTAAGGAAATCTTCCGGAAATTTTTTTTGAAAAGAGGAGAACTGTTTAAAAGAAATTAAGTTTGCTAATATTAAGTGCCCTGTATACCGAAATCTAGTTTTTATTTCAAGCAAAATAATATCGCACACTTCAATAGTTTCCCTCCGTCTTTGGCTACCATCAGTTACTCTTCGTCGCGTTGATGGTCGAGGAGTCAGTTCTGAGTCATTTTATTTAACCAACTGATTATCTGTGTCAGCGATTTCGGTTCGAATTTTTCCAATAGCGCGTTCAAAATTATCAAAATTATTCTTGATTTTTAATGCATCTGTATTGACATTTTGTAATTGATTAAACAATATGTCCACATGTGGCATAATTTTATGAAAGAAAGTGAACCAATAGATAAAATTTTCCTCCTCTAAAATTCGCAAATTGGCACCAGCTTGATGAATGGTAGTTTGTAAACTAGCTTCTCCCTCGATTTATTCTAGAGCTTCAATTATTTCTTCTCGGTGCTCATATATTGTATTCACTATCCTAGAATTGAAGTTCCATCTTATTTTTGAAGAACGTCGTAAGCTTTTTCTCTGAAGGAATTCTTCCAATCTTGCAGCTCGTTGTGGTGAAGTGGAGAAAAAAGTACATAATCCCGTCAGATTGGCAAACAAAATTCTGCAATTACTACTGCTCGATGTAGCATGTGACATAATAAGATTTGTCTGATGTGCGTAACAATGTACAAAATTGGCCCTTGGATACTGGTCTTGGACATGTCTTTGCACGCCGTTAATAGCACCACTCATGACTGCTGCCCCATCATAGCTCTGTGCAATCAGTTTTTCTGGGTCATCAACAAGCAAACTAATTTCGTTAAGGATGGAGGCAGATAAAGAATTAGCATCATGTCCACTAGGCAGAAGAAATTTCCAAAATCTTTCGACCGGTATCGCGTTCACAATATATCTTAAAACAACCACCAACTGAAACTGATTGGACACATCTGTGGTTTCATCAGCTATCACAGATATGAAGTCGGCTGCTTTAATTTCACTGGAAACTTGTTCATGATACACGTTCAACATTGCATCAAGCAGCTCATTCTGTATCGTTTCTGATAATCCCTTAAAAACCGGTGATGCTTTGTTGTGATCTCTGAGCGATTTATCAAATTCTGCCGTAAAATTTATCAATTCCCGAAAAATGCCCTTGGTATTCGACGTTTGCCGTTCATTATGACCCTGAAGTGCCAGTTCAAACGCGCCACAAAATCTAATGCAATTTATTATTAAATTTAACACATGCCTATTTTTTGTTACCTGTTCATTGTGTTGTTGAACTGCTTTTCTATATGATGAATCTAAAACATTCTGAATGTTACTTTTTCCTAACATTCTTAGACTAAATATATCTTTCAAATGCCCTTCGGAATTTTCATGTTTCGTAATTTTAGCACTAAGATGAATTAAGTCTCTCCAGTCATTTTTCTGATAAATATTCATTTTGAATTTTCTTATAACGTCTTTACCTTTAACAGATTGTTTATTTTCTAAACATAATTGAGGCATCGGCCGTTTAAGATTTTTTATTGCGATTTTTTCATCATACGTTAACCGCGAAAACGTGTTATTCTGTAACGCAGACACAAAATTCATCATACAACAGCGGTGAGCCGACTGGGAATCTGCTCACATGCTATGTATTAACGATATGGAACTAGAACAAAATACAGTTCTCCCCACCTTCAATGTAATGTTTAATGGCTTAACGCAGCAACGGTAGGGCATTGCTCATGGGTATGTTTCTCTCGGTGGAAGGGGTAAACATTCGAATAGTTTCTCGTCATTATATCTGTGACGACGATCGGTGCATGTAGATTGTTTCGCGAGCCGCACACGCCATGTTCCTGTTCAATAACTATGAATACGTAATAAATAAATACTTTCACAGTTAGTCGCCTCTTGGTTTGTTTTGTTTCAAAATTCCAGGGGGTGTAATTGCTCACTTGCTCTCATTAAAGAGCCGCCACTGTTACGACCGATCATCGTGATCTAGCGCGTTCGGGATGTGTAGTGGTGAGGCGTGTAAAGGGACGGAAAAATTATGAAAATATGCGTTTCTGACGTTAATATTCACGGTAGAAGAACAATAAAAACACTAAATTACATAAAAATTAACTCTACAACGTCGCTCTTTCTCGAATTTTCTTTTTGCCTGTTTTTTTGGAAGTTATTAAATATATTTTTTTATAGAATAGAATTTAAAAAAAAGTAAAACGTTGTATCATTTTTAAATACACTTAACTATATATACAATCAATGAAATTCATAATATATTGTACAATTTTTGAAAAAAACGGGAACTAAAATCAGCGCCATCTCTCGTTTCAGAAACACATTAAATGCATTTCACCTTTCGCCTTAAGTGAAGTGTTTACTTGGAAGAGAGAGCAAAAGGTTTTTGCATACGAAAACAAGCTATAGCTTGCTCTTCTACTTTCATCTTCAAAGCAATCGCTTCCACTTCTCGTTGACTCTTTTATATCGCTGATTTTGGACATTAATTCTAAAATTTAGATTATCCTTTGACCAATATCTACAAGGAAAGGTGCCATTTGTCAAAAACGTTGCTTCATTACTAAACATTAAATTCTGATTAATTAGATAATGTTCAATAAATGGGTAATGCCATACTGATTAAAATTAACAACTCGACATAATTTCTAGTTTTTTGTCTTGTCTTAAATGATTACTACTTTTTTCTTTTTATTTACCAAAAGGGGTTTCTATACAAATAAAATGTTTTTTAAAGAATAAGCTTTTCTCCTAAAACTCATATAAAAATATTTTTCCCTATAGGAAACCACATCACTTTATATATTAGTAACACTTTTTCCTGCATGTTATTTAAAAAATTGATATTTAGTGAGGTTAAATGTTAATTCAAAAATATACTGTGCAATAATCAAATAATCAGTTTATTAATAAAGAATATATATATTTTAGTTAAAGGCTGTTTTAAATGCCTACGGTATATGCAGATTGTCACCTTTTTGCGTGCATTTTATTTCAAAATATATTTCCGTTAAAAAATTAAAATCTCTCTAATAAAACATTATTAAGTAGCTTTAGTAGCCCGCAAAATATTGATTTATTTTCAATGTACCTACGTATGTATATATTTTAAAGCAAAATAATTGAAAAATTTCATTAAATGTCGAAATGTCTTAATTTTGAACACAAAACTCATAAATTAGTCAAAAGTTTGTTGACAAACATGTTACTGAAACACCATGGTGTAAATTTGGCTTCGCTAATGCTGCCCAGAATTTAAACCGGAGCAGACTACTGTAAATGGTTATTTATAATCTCGCGAAATATTTCTAAATATCTTTAATTTTTAGCAAGTTGCAAACAAATTAGTCTGTATACATGCAAATGTGTTTTCATTTAGTATATATTTCCAGGGCGTTCACAAGTCAAATTTAACCATTCATTCCATTCTAATGTCGATAATAAAGTAAATTCATACGAGGAATGCTTTAACACCTATATAAGAGTTTACAAGAACTCAAATGAGCATAATTATACGTGAATGAAAAGCATTATGTAAACAATTACGTAGGTTATTTTGAGTAAATAGTATAAAGACAATTAGCATTTGTGTTTTAACAAGTTATCTCCATAATAATAAACGACGCTTTACTCATTATGGTCTTTTTTAGGCATTTATTTATCTACTTTGAAATACCCGCTTGACACTGCTTATCGGTTAAAACGAAAGCCAAAAAAAGGGACGATAAATATGCGTATAATGTACCTGTAAATTAACAAGATAGATAACTTGTGTTGTAAATTTGTAAAAATAAAATATTTTAAAGCCATTAATTTGAAAAACGGAAATATAAGAGTATTCCGTTTTTCAAATTAATGGATTTCCATTGTTGATAACTAATAGTAATATGCTGGTAAAAGACAAAATATTAAATATCAAAAATAACGAAAGTAAATTCAGAAGCATAATTCAAAAATTTGCAGACTCTTTATCTTTACGCTTCCTACAAAAACGTGAACAAATAAGTAAGTATGACGGCTGTTTCATCGCAAACAATTAAGCAAATGTCACTCTAGAAGTGTAAAACTGTGTAAATTAAATGAAAGATGATGTATGTAACACAAAATATAATTACAATAAAAATGATGAGGTATTAAAATAATGTGTTCGAAAGAAGATGCATGGACATGATGTATGTATTTATAAAAGCTATGAATTGAAGCAATAGAAGAAAAGTAACTGTAAAAGTAAAATGTGTTCATTGAAGCTTAAACGGACTTCACTGATGGTACCAACTTCCTTTATGTGAAATGGCCAACTATTGTAGAATTTGATATGGTCTAAATTGATCGTTTATAAAGTGCTGTTCTATGCAGTGGTAGGGTGATCATGCTTTTGCGTCAAATATTAATACTGTAAATGTCCGTTCAAAATTGATTTTGTTGTATAAGTATAAAGGATCATCTATTACGTTAGTTAATGTAGTAATGCCCTTACGTTTCACTTTGCTTCAAAAAAGTTGAAAAAATCACTTTATATAGATTAATAAATTTCTATGGATTCTAATAAACTTTATTTATTTTATCATTATTTAGACTGCTGTAGATGTTAAAATTTTCCTTTAAAAATAGCTCTAGAACTCCTTCTTTTCTCTTTTCTCGTATCATAATTTACTCTTATGGCTTGTGTGGAAGTATTGCGATGAACGTTTATTGACTTCGAGATTTTTTTGCAGATGTCCGCCTTTTAAAGTGTCCTTACAACAAACAAATTTTCTGCAATCATACCTATGGGTATGTGTTTGGCTTCGAAAACAGTTAAGCAGTGAAAGCCATCCATTCCGGAAGTTAAAGTTAAGAGAAAATCTAGTTAGATTTTCAGTTATATTGGTCGTCTTAAAGTTGTTTACTTCGTGGAAAAATAATTTTTTACTAATATCTTGTCAACAACTAAGTATAGACAAATTTCTGAAGAATAGAAGTCTGCTCAAAAGTGAATTACTAAGACGGAAGTATTAGTTACAAATGTATATATTTGTTTTCATTTAACCACTGTCTACACATCTCTTTACATTGTTGATGTTAGTTTATTAAGTCCGAATCAGGTTTGGACTAAACATCTGCATATATTACGAGGATCAGTTTATTTTGATAGATACGAGATCACATATAAAAATTATGAAAAACAAGGATCTCAGAACTCCATCCGGTGGTGCACCAATGGAAATCCAATTGCATACACATAAGACTTCAGAGCTAGGAATTGCGTTTGTTATTTTTACTATTTAAATCAATAAACGGAAATATAACACACAAAAAGCATCATAAGTGCTGTGTCTTAAGCTACTTGATTTTAAATATTTTTTTTAATGTAGTTATTAATTACATGAAAACCAAACTGATACTTGATGTTAGGTACAATAGCACCTAATATATTTATAAAGTTAATGAAATTTTGCATTCAATAAAGCTCTCTGAATAGATTTCTTTTTGTTATATAATTGTCCACTCCTTTTAAATATCTTTGAGTACTTTCAATGTTACCTGGTGAAGAATCGCGAGGTAGACAATGTGCAGCTGGGTGCCATCTAAACCTATAGGATATATAATAAAAAAAATCTTTTTTTAATGCGGATCTTGGAATAATACAACTAAATAATTTCATGGGATAATTCCGCTGAAACTGCAACTGCAGATACGTGTTTCAACCTTATTGGTTTTCGTCAGTGTAGTGTGACCAAGGAGGTTTCAGCCAGAATGTTGTTGTAAGTTCGAAACACGTCTCTGCATTTGCATTTTCAGCGGAATTACTCCATGAAATTCTTTACTTTTTTTTGGAATTTTTCTAAGTATAGTCATGTAATTTATTTGTTTCAATTTATTTTCAATTTATTATTACACTGGATTTATAATAATTCCGCCGCCTTAATAATTAGATAACCCTAATTTTGTGTGAGGGTAAGAGTATTATAGATAATTCATCGATTAATCGCTTAATAAAGAGTTAGTAGGTTATAAATAGAAACTAATTTCATTTACTATACTAAATCGATTCACATGTCAGAATTTTTATTTATTACCATATACACACAGGCACGAAAAGATGCGGGCTTGTTATATGCAATTACGCAGACATACAAGCCGACTCCCTTCTTTGTCGATGTCCCGCGTCCTTCATGCTTATTTGTCTTTTCGTCTTTTCTCTATTGTCTGTACACTTACTTAGAAATACGGTAAAGTATGTTTCGTGGTATTTAAATTCTCACATTTATGTTGTTTGTCACTTTTACCTACCTTCAAATTATCATAGTGGTACATCTCGACTAAGTGGAAGGGTGACAATCTTAAAAATAAAACGCTTCGGTTAAGCCGGACAAAAAGAAAAACGAATCTTGTAGGTTCCTGAATGGTTGAACTGTGCACCTATGCGAATTCGGGTCGTATTATATGCAGTCTCTTCGGCCCTGATGGAATATCCAATTGAGAAAAATTACTTAAAGACTCATTCATGAATGTGTATGTTCACGGTGACGTGTATGCCGCTCTTTTTCCAGGTAATTCATGAAGAGGTTTCATTAATAAAAAAAATGGGGTAACCTAACGGTCCAGTAAAAAATAGCATGTGCTTGCTATTTTTGGTTTGGATATTTTAAGAATTTAACAAATAAAATGAACTAACATATAGTGCAAAGAATAAAACGTTATTTAAATTAAGAAAAAATGAATTTAACTTAAAAAATGACTCCGATAATTTCATATGATTTAAGAGATAACTTTCGTACCAACGAGTATATTTTCAAGCTGATATTGTACAAAATTGGTACAATAAATGGGATTCTCTGTACGCTAGTTACGAAGCACAAAATCTCGCAAACACTATAACTAACCTTACACATTATAGATCATTCTAATGTGTGTTATTCTATGACAGAACAGATATTAAAATACCTGTTGTAACAACTGTTATGTGAAAAATATGATCATTTATTATGTGTATTCTGCAAATTTGAAGAGTTCACTCTTCAGTCAAAATATTGTAAACATTTTGTTTATTATTATCAATGAATGTCAGCCAGAGTAGGTGTTTTATTGTAATAAAATTGTAAGATGTTTACACTGTTTTGTACAAGAATGTAACATGCTAATTTAAAGCTTATAACCGTAAAAAATTAGCAAATTTGGTATGTTTAAAGATGATGAAAAATATATATATGTAGGTATATACAAGGTTGCTCATTAGTGCGTCAAAGTCCATTATACGCGTTATTAAATAGTACTGAAGTCACAGTAACAAAAAACACACATTTTGAAAATAATTTGAATTATACAGGGTGATGCGTTAAAATGGCACACATTCGATTTTCTTTTTAAATAAAACACTATGTACGTCTTTTGTTTTTCCTTATCTACTGTAATTTGTGTTTTCATCGATATCTGGGGTTTTGGTTTTGGATGACGCATTGTTGAGTTATTAACGAAAATTATAAAAAAAATTGTCGCGACAATGTTTACCATAATTATTCTATGCCGTAGTATTACGATTATCTAAGACAAAATTATTTAGTAAGTATGCAGCCAAGGGATGTGTTGAACCTACAAAATAATCAAACATTAATTTTATTATACAGGCTGTTTGTTACGATGCAATCAATTTGGCTATCGTCCGTCAAAGAGCGTTTACTGATTTTTTTCAAATGGAACACCCCGTATATTATTAAATTTTTGGAATGATGCGTTAATTGTGCTTAATTTTTGTTAATAATGTCCTATACCCAAACACAATAATTTCGGAGATATTTTTAATTTTTCATTACAAACCGCTAAATTATTTGTTTTCGGTTCGATTTAGTGTACTGGGTAAACGATTTGACAAACAAAAACAAATAAACGACTACAAGTATCAAACTGTAATTTTGTTAGAAGCAATATTTATATTAAATTTTCAAAGTGACCCCCATTTTGAATAGAACACATTTGCAGCCTTGACAGAAAGGACCTATTTAAGTGTTGCAACTTCTCAATGGAAACTGTTTCAAAAGCACGTGTTATACGTTGCCTCATATCGTCTACTGTAGTTGAAGGTGTTTGGTATAAAATATTTTTTATGTACCCCTATAGAAAAAAATCAAGTTTGATCAAATCTGGCGATCTGGGTGGCCAACTAATAGGACCACCGCGGCCGATCCATCTACCTTCGAATTCTTGATTCATATAGTGTCGGACATTTAGTGCAAAATGAGCTGGAGCACCGTCGTGCTGAAGTCACATAGTTTCTCTTAGAACGGGAAGAACGTTTTGCAGAAGCTGAGGCAAGTCATATTGCAAGAAATTCAAGTATTGCGCACCATTTAAATGTCCGTGAAAGAAATGTGGTCTAATTATAAAGTTGCTCATAATACCAGCCCAAATATTTATAGTTCATTGCCTCTGCTTATCAATCGCTCTTAATATTCTTGGGTTGTCTATTGCATAATGATGAAGATTATGACGGTTTGGGCTACCATTCTGAGTAGAGGTCGATTCGTCAGTAAATAATACCTTTTGGAAGAAGTTAGGTGTTATCCTTTCAATTTCTAATCTACATTCGCAAAACGTCTTTCTAGTCTCTAAATCAGGCCCCAACAGTTCTTGATGAAAGGCAATACTGTAGTGATGATATTTTTTTTTTTTTAAATCTTGCTAACAGTAGATCGTGGTATATTAGTTTCTGTTGATATTTTGGTCGAACTAGTAGAGGGCTCCTCAATTACCGATAACAAGACTTTCAATTTATCTACCTCACTTGTCCTCTTTGTCCTTTCAAGCTTTTCATAACTCACATTTCCTGTTCTAATGAATCTTTCCTTAAGTCTTTCCAAACTTGTAACTGAAAATTGTCTTCTGTCAGGATATCTTTGCGTATAAGTTCACTTGGTTAATAGACAATTCTTTTGGGCAGATACCATAATGAAAATCATGTCAACGAGTTCGATGCTTTCAAACTGCATATTGAATTAACTAAAAACCGTAATAATAATATGTGGCAAACAACAAATATACAAGAAAAGTACGTACCTACCCACTAATCAAATCAATAAATAACACAATGACAATATTAAACGCAGAAACTTAAGAAATCACTAATATTACACCTAATTAACAGCAACAATAAGATTTTAATTTTTGAAGTTTGTTGACGTTTATTTGTTTTTGTTTGTCAAATCGTTTACCCAGTACACTAAATCGAACCGAAAACAAATAATTTAGCGGTTTGTAATGAAAAATTAAAAATAACTCCGAAATTATTGGGTTTGGGTATAGGACATTATTAACAAAAATTAAGTGCAATTGACGCATCATTCCAAAAATTTAATAATATACGGGATGTTCCATTTGAAAAAAATCAGTAAACGCTCTTTGACGATAGCCAAATTGATTGCATCGTAACATACACCCTGTATAATAAAATGAATGTTTGATTATTTGTAGGTTCAACACATCCCTTGGCTGCATACTTACTAAATAATTTTGTCTTAGATAATCGTAATACTACCGCATAGAGTTATTAATGGTAAACATTGTGGCGACCACTTTTTTTAATATTTTTTGTTAATAACTCAACAATGCGTCATCCAAAACCAAAACCCAGGTATCGATGAAAACACAAATTAAAGTAGATAAGGAAAAACATAAGATATACATGGTGTTTTATTAAAAAAAAATTCGAATGTGTGCCATTTTAATGCATTACCCTGTATATGTCAAATCATTTTCAAAATGTGTGTTTTTTGTTACGGTGCCACTATTTATAAAATAAATTTCTTCAGTACTATTTAATAACGCCTGGACTTTGACGCACTAATGAGCAACCCTGTATATTTATGAGAAAAAATATTTCGAAGCGGTTTTCTTTCTAGGATGGCCACTCATTATCAGCACCTTTTAAATTTATTTTATAGTGCTTTAAACGGAACACCTTGAATGTTATTATATTTTTGTATTTTCCGTCTAAAAGTAATAAGATAGTGGTGGACTAAAATCTGAAGTTCTTAATTTATTACCATTTTTCTGGAAAATTAAGTGTATCGATAAAATTATATCAGATGGTCACAATTTTAGGCAAAGTTGTTCACAATAGAGGCACCTAATGTAAGCATGTTTCATTTGCATGCGTAGAAAACTGGATTAAACTTACATGTCTGTTCTGTCTAAAGTCATTTTTTCCCAAATGAAACAGTCTATATATCGTTTCATTTTTGAATTGCTTGCTAAATTTTACACCAAAAACATATAAGACGTCACTATTTTAAAAGTGACCATTACTGAGCTATTGCATTCTTTTATAAAATTTTGTCAATTTTGTCTTATTTGAATATGGTATTTTGGTACTGGAGATGTGTCTTAGAAATGACCTATTAGCTCAGACAGTTTGCCAGCAGCTTTACCCTGGAAGAAGATTCCCAGGACAGATGGCTTTTGACGAGTAATGAATACTTTTATTACTACTTTAGTATTGCTTATTCAAGACCACCGACACCTAAATATGTGATAAACGATGAAAATGAATTACGAATGCTTAAGGCAACAATGGAAAATCCTCACGTCAGTACCCGTGAAGCAAGTCCTTTGCAGGATATTAGCCAAACCAGCGATGCAGGAACCTTAAAATAAAATAAATGTCATCCTTAGCGAATACATTAAATATTAAGTTACTCACCATTTTAAACGTTTGCGTATAAACTTGGTTTAGTTATTGAATATATTTTTAATTTCTTATAGAATTGGTTTTTTTTCGTGTTTATTGTCCATATAATTGTTAGTGGATATTCAGCGATGGGTTACTATTCCTAATCTTAACACCTGTAAGTGGTATATATTCCATGCAACTGGTACATATAATTATCTATATTTCGGAGTAATATCTATTAATAGAACATTTTGTCTTATTTGCAAGCACCTAGACAATTTTCTTCCTGTTAGTATTTTCTATTTATGATGATTAGTTTATTCTTAATTATAAGAATGTATAATAAGAAACCGCTTATGGGTTGTTTTTATTTGTGACTTAGCCGTACCAGTAATGGCATCTCTTAATATTTTGCATTTTCATATATTTCTGCATCTCTTGCGAGTTTTTTCTATTTCCATATCTATACCACTTTCATATTCCTACCTTTTCTTCAATATACCATATCTGTCCTTTTTTAGCTTTCCTGGTACTATTAATTTTTGTTTTATTGTAGCTATAACCATAAAGTGATGAGAGACATCATTCGAAACTCTGTACATTTTTCATCTAAAACAGTTTCTCTCAAAGTTTCATACAAAGTCTTTTTTCATTCTACTGTTCTAATATATTCTTTTTTTCCTCTCTGGGCGTTGAAGTCTCCCGCTACTATTTGTGTCTTGTTTGGGTAGAATTTTTGGATTTCCTCATAAAATAAATCTTTTTCTGCTTCTTCGAACATCCCTGTTAGGCACATATGTATTTATTAGTAACGTATTGAATGGTTTTGCTTTTTGTGTTAAATATGTTTAAAGAAACAAGTACTTATCAAGTAACAGTAAATACATGTGATACATGTTGACTTTTCACTGTTTATGTTGAGAGTAAAATTGAAAGTAAATCACCATACAGAAGTCATTATATTTCAGTTATTGAATAGAATTGCTTTTTATTTTTTTAAAAAATTTAATATATTTAATATATTATCGTTAACACAATTTTAAAGAATAAATAAACTTAGAATGATACATCGTATTCCGTGGAACTAGAACATTAAGTAGATCCTAATTATATGCCTTCTGCTGTTTATATGGACGTGCAGAGTCAGTAATACGTGCTATATGTGTATCTGACGACATGTTTTACTACGAGGGTTTTCACTTGCAGGATTTAAGAGCAGGCAAATCTCTGATAGCCTTTGAACAATTCTCACGCCGGATGTGGACGGGAAGTAATAAAAGTAAGCCGTAGGTCGACTAGCTACATATGGAGCTTACGATCTAACTAAAGTACTTTTGGCGCAAAAGCCGGCCACCCCTACAACTTCGCCGCGATATATGCTACTACCTTTATGTATACATATTGTAAATTGTAGACACCGTTATTGATAGCAAGGAGAGAAAATCAGCGTGTTGTCGAATCTGAGTTGAAAAAATTCGTTTAATATGTACTTTAAGACATATTGCTGTGGAGATGGATTTAAATTAAAATGAAAATGCTGAATTAAATAAAGAAATTGCCCCACGCATATATCTCGGTATATTAGTCTTATACTAATGCAAGATAAAAGAATTTTTTCTGCTAAAGACGTGGGTCTGGCAATGTTGCATTTCCTTAGCTCAAATAAAACATAATGTTCATGAGATCTTTCCTTAAGGGCCAAAATATTTATTTATTCCTTCTCCTTAGTATTTCCACAAATTTTTTTTCAGACAAGTCAAGTATATTAAAACACAAGAAATATCTTCCTCACATATTGTTCGATTTCTTGTTTCCTTTTCTTTTCTTTCAGAGATAATTTTTCAAGCGCCGAGCCTGAAGATGTGAAAAGCTGAGCACATGTGAAATTCCCTAACACTAAAGTTACATAAATGTATATTAGTTATAATTTTCCAAGTGTATATATCAATAACATGTAACATTTAATAATACCAGTTTCTTGTGCTTTCAGGTATACACAGTGGCAAGTGTTTCACCAATACCTCCTTGTGCTGAGTCCTATTAACAACAAATAAGTATTGCCGTGTATTATTACAATAATGTACTTACAAATAATAAACACTATTTTAAGTATATACAGGTATTTCATTTTAACTTAAAACTAATCTTAAACATAAACTTAAATAATTTAACTTATGATTCATAGCAATCTTGACCAAATTATTTATCTAATATCTAATTACAAGGTCAGGATCACAGCAATATGTACAGCTTTTTACGTATTATTGTCTGCCTAATTTCGAATTGTATTTTTCATTTAAGTCCAGTTCTGTAATATAAACCTAACTTCCGACCCCCAGTTATTACTTTGGTCACCAAGTATTGTTTGAAAACATTGAAATTTGAAAGATTTATATATATTCTATTTAATTTTTATTTCTCAAAAGGGTCTTCGAAATATAATAAAAAATATAAAATATATTCTAAAATGGATTTCTTCAAATAACATAATAGTTATTGACGAACCAAGTGCGTGAAATCATATTTCGCGAATGAGTGACCAGTTTAAAGCGCGAGCCGAAGGGCGAGCGCTTTATGGACACGAAATCGCGAAATGTTTCAAGTACGAAGTTTGTACAATATTTTTTGTACGAGAACTATAATAATAATACATATTGTTATATACGTTATCGTTTATGACACACTACTAATCTCTTGATATTAATTAAAAAAAATTGAGTTGGTAGTATTGATTATTTGAAGTGACATTTAATTTAAAATTATTAAATTCAAAAAATTCCATACAAAATAAAAACCTCACCAACAACATGAATTCTGATAATGAAATGCAATGTACACCGCCTGAAATTCGCGAAGCTGTCAATATTGCAGTGGATAATTTATTACCCATAAAATCAAAAAACGTATACAAAAACACTTATACTAAATTCGTAACTTGGGCTAGATCTAAAAATATACAAAAATACTCCGAAATTGTTTATTAGTTTATTTTCAAAATTTACATTCAAATAAATCATTATGGTCCACTTATTCTATGTTAAAATCATGCTTAATAATATATGATAATACGGATATATCTAAATATGCAAAACTCATAGCGTATTTAAAACAGATAACGAAGCAACATCAGCCTAAAAAATCAGCAGTATTAAGCGGAGAACAAATTACTAAATTTATTGTTGAAGCACCAAATTCTTTGTTCCTACTAATGAAGGTAAAGTCATTTCCGTATATTTAAATTCCATACAACACTATATGTATTTATAGGCTGTATTAATATTGGGTATTTCTGGAGCGTGTCGACGTGAAGAACTTTGCAAAATGTCAGTGCGAGACATAGAATTTAAATCGAATTTAATTATCGTAACAATTGCAGAAACTAAAACAGGCCCGAATGCATTGCATTAATTTGGCAATATGCAAATTTAAGGCCGGACAGCCAGCAGCGATTCTTTTTAACATATCGCAATGGCAAGTGTGTTTGTTGGTCTTAATACAATTGGCAAAATTCCAATGCGAATAGCTGAGTATCTTCAGCTTGATAGCGCAAGTAACTTCACAGGTCACTGTTTCCGAAGGAGTTCAGTGACATTGTTGGCAAACCAAGAGGTGACTTGCTTTCAATTAAAAGGCATGGTAGATGGAAATCATCTACGGTTGCAGAAGGATTTATCGAAAATTCTCTGCATAGTAGAATTCAATTGGCTAAAACAATGACCCCGTTAGAGATATCGACTCCGCCTGCAACTTGTTCGACATCTGAAATGCAAGATATATGTAATAATACAATCAACGTTACTCTACCTTCGCAATCAAGATCAATTCAAACAAACCAGTTAATCCCTGGGGTATCAATCTCTGGTTGTCAAAATTGCCCAATCAAATTTTTTAATAATTGTTCCGTTTCAATTTCTGAAAAGAATGAATAATGGTAATTTATATAATATTTGTTGCTGTTCTGACATTGAATTACATACCTTCCAAATATAACAATTTCTATTTCATTTCCTTTTATTTTCATAGAAAAACAACGAACTGGGTAGCATATTGTTAAGGTTAGGGATTTATGATTTTAAAATGTCACTAAATTAATCAAGTTCTAGGAAAATGACAGGTTTTGATAAGCGAGTACAAAATTGTGTATTTTAATGGTTAAGTAAAAAAAAAAACTGTTCACAATGTAGTAATGAACGTATACTATACATACATATGTCAAAAATAATAAACAAAGGTCAAAAGGTACATCCTGCTTTTGGCGCACCCCAATATCATCATAATAATAACCGCCGCCCTATACCAAGAAATGACTCACTGCACCAATAAACTTAGACACGATGTATCCTAACCATTAACATACAATACGAAATATGCAAGTTTTCAAATAAATACACACGATATTATGGTTAAATGCGTGTGTGCGACTTATATCCCACCACATTTCAGTTTGTACTATTTAAAGGAAATAAGAGATTTAAAATTTAAATGGACATCTTATCCTTATTATACTTCATAGTTTTATATTGTATAAGACTGCGAATGGTTTAGGCATTTAAACTCGCCACACGCAAGTGCAACGTCCACGGAGAAGGTCAAGTAACTTTGGATGAGAGAATATTGTAGTATTAATTGTACAGAAACCGCAAGGTAGTTTCGTACCTATATGTACGTGGATGTATGTATATATAGATATATGAATTCATGTACATGTTTAGTAATTGCCTATTGTTAGATACTAATACACGACTATATTTTAATTAAATTATTTTAATATACAGCCTGCTAGTTGCATTCTTCTTATTATGTTATTTAAAATGTTAAATATCCTAGAATATAGCTTCCTTGTGATAGTAGACGTTATACGGTAGATTTAAATAAAATTCTTTACTTAAAAATTTACACCAGCTGGTACTGTACATAAATTAGCCCACAACGAAAAATATTTAATACAATAATACCTCGTTTTAATGTTAACGTTATGGACATAAAAAATGTTTTTGTGAGGCAACATCGTAATTTACATATTATTATGTATACACGGTGGCAGACGTCGTTTTGCCATTTCCGGTAGGTGGCGCTAGGAGTCGACCAAAGCGCCACCGATCGTGACTTTCTTTTTTAGCACTAAACCAACATGTATTGTGAATATGAGTCATTTTGGTTCATAAATATAGAATCTGTTAATAACTTGGTTACAGCGCCATCTATCGGATCCTAGCATAGCTATGAACAATAGTCTGGACAAAACAAGTATATGTTGATTTAGTTTAATAGAAATAAAAAATGCAGTTTTTACATTTATATTCCAATTTATTTCACTACGTGCAAATGTCGTTTGATAGCTCCCTAATTCAAATTCTGCCAATCGATTACATAGTGACAAAAAATTGATAGATAAATAGAAATAAAATAACTACATTTCTTGGACAGATTGCGAAACAACATAAATGTAATTTTATTTTAATTTAAGCTGGAATACGTTTTTACAGATTTTTGTCCAGATTTTCCAGATTCTTTTTTCCATTGAAACCATTCAATTGAGTTATTTCAGTGAGTTATGATCGAGAGTGCATACAAAAATCCTATAGAAAAATGCACTTTTAGTTTTCCCTAATTTTTTAATTTTTTGGGTAACTTTTCCAATTTTTCTCTCCCTAAAAACCCCATTTGGACAATTACGAACATTTTTTTAAAGGAATTAGCCAAATCGGTCCAGCAGTTCTTAATTGATGCGCTTGTCAACGAACGGCATTTCATTTTTATTCATATAGATATAACAACTCTGCGCAAATGACTAAGGAAAGATTGAATAGTATGCATGCACATTTAGAGAATCTTGAACTTCATCAGTCCTTCCCATTTCAATTAACCTACTGCAGAATTTTTCAGAAATCTACTAATAGAAAATAGAACAAATAGGAAACATGCGGACAAACAAAAAATGTTTTAATGTTTACCACTGGATAATATTGCTTTCACTTTTTATTTTACCCCTTGTATTTTGCTGCACAAAGTATTAACGAAATCTTGGAAACATTCTGATGTATAGGAATCTCATATTTTCTGCTTCAGTATAATGGATTGTTCTAACAGGATATTTATGGTCGTAGTAGTTTTTTCATACCACAATATTTCGACTGGAGACAAATTAGATCTACTAAAATGTTAATTCTATAAGTTGCATATTCGCCTTTCATCCCATTTTAGGCACTTTTTAAGGTGTGTCGCTCTGCAGGAACTGAAAATCTTGTCACGATGTTAAATATTCTTCTATGACTGCTAAAAGCGGTTCTCCTGAAATACGTAAGTATTTACATTATTCAGTTAAACTATTTATTATTAATACACTTGCACAAACTTAGAGACACAGTATCTCTATAGATGTAATCTCATGCTCTCCATAGAAGAGTAAATATCTCTGGATACAATGGAGACTCTTGATACTGCTGTGGATTACTCTTTCTCCAAATGCAGAAATTTTGTTTGTTCATGAAGCCGTTCAACCAAACATGTGCTTCATCACTGAAGATGATTTTTTCGCTATAATTTGTAACCGTTTCCAAATGCTCCAAAGCCCAATCAGCGAACGTACAACGAGCTTGGTAATCTTGGGGCTTCCGTTCTTGTGCCATGCTCAAGTCTTTTCTCAATATTCGGCAAGTTGTGGTGGCAGAAAGGCTGACTCCTTGTGCACGACGATGAATGGAGAGGTTTGGGTTTTAGCCATACTTTCAGCAACAGCAGCAATATTCTCGATTAACAGCGCATTCCGGAATAATACATGGAATGCTAGATTGGCAACCGAACCGCTTTGTAGAATTTCACGATAATTCTTTGAATTGTTTGCTCGGTTGGACGTTCATTTCGACCGTCAATATTTCGTAGCTTGCGAAAAGTTTGTCAAACAGAGCACACATTTTTACAATAAATTTTAACATTTTCGATGCGTTTTGAATATTGTAGCGCTCCATGGTAAAATGATGACTATGGCAGAACACAAACGTCCAAGAGCGACAGCGTTGCCACTTGAAATGTCAGAGCGATAACCTATCAAAGCTCGGACATAGCTATGGAAAAACCGAGTAGAAGAAAATGATATTACATTAGAGCAGCTGGACAATGCTGATGAGATAGGAATCTATTGAAAATTTTTATAAGGAAAAATATTTGCGAAAGAAAAACTGCCGCTGTTAGGAAAACAGAAAAGCAGATAATAACATTTTTGACATTGACTAATGCTATACTTTATTCCAAAGAGAGATACAAAATTATGAAGAGACCCAAGTGGCAGGTATTTCTTATTGGTTGACAAAAAAGCGAAATAACACTGTACTACATTCGCTTTTTGCTATCAATTGTTAAATATTTTGACATCTATGATATTGTTTATTTTCTAGACAAATTTATTTACTTTAATGTGTTGTGACCATAGATAAAAGAGAGGAAGTTAGATGGCTTACTCTCTCACTAAAAAGTGAACCGATTTTCAGCACCATCTATAATTCCCTCGCAGGTACTTGGTAGAATTCATCGTAGGAATCTGTAGAGATGATAATTCTCTAAGAAGCGGGAATTTTGAAATTTCTTGATTGTCAATTATTAAAGTATGAAATTCATGTGAAAATTAGCATCAATATGTTTTGGCGTTATATTTGCTGGAACATTAACATGTGTCTGCAACATTAAACGTCGAAATATTTAATACTAATTTTACATGAAAAACAAATTCATATACGTAATACTAGTGAAGTATCGTAAAATATTTTCTGTATCTAAGTGTTACTGATAAAACAGATTAAAACAAACGTATTTTGATCTATAAGTATTATATATTTGGTAAATCATATACAAAAAATAACCTTATAACAATAATATATTTTGTTTAAATTGTTTAACTTGAAGTATTAATAAAGATGAAATAATATATAATAATATGTTACATTATAATTATGACGGGAGATCATCAGAATATTTGTTTTCAATTTTTGACGTAATTAAGAAACTGTTACAATTTTTAATACTATAAATAACACTTACAAATACATGACACATACTGAATTTCTGGTCTTTCACTGGGACTTGCTTGTGAGGTGGACGGTAACACCTGTACATCCATATTTTCTAAAGTAGTATCATCGGTTTGATGTTTCGAAATGTCTATGACAATGACAGTGACTCGCAATACTCGTAATACAAATGGCGGAGAAAGCGCACATGACAACAACAACTCTAACAAAATTCACCAGCGCAGCCAACTGTACTGAGAGTTAAATTTTGTTCCCTATGATACCCTCATTTAACCAAAACACTGATAAGGTGTAATAAATGAAGTGCACTACCCCTGGTCGTGACTACTACATTTACCATTGTGTTGCCTTAAGGGTCCTCGCTAGTGGATCT
Source organism: Amphimallon solstitiale (assembly GCA_963170755.1). Lineage (NCBI taxonomy): Eukaryota > Metazoa > Arthropoda > Insecta > Coleoptera > Scarabaeidae > Amphimallon > Amphimallon solstitiale. Next base: position 75,077,911 of record OY720678.1, read on the forward strand.
GTCAACAATGGCAAAATAGCAGATTTTAAAATCCAAATATTTTTGTTGATTTTAAAGATGGAGAAAACCTTTCAACGTCAACTTATGAAGAATTATACAATCTACCCGGCTGAAGAATCAAATTTAGAAGAAAATTATCGGATTACAGAAAATTAATTAATATGTCAAAATATTAAAAACCAGTTTTCTCAAAAATCCTTCGGAGGAGATTTGTTTGCTTGGGTTCACGTTATAAATTGAATAGAAAGCTACCCGGCTGTGCACTTATTTTTCGTTCAACTATTCTTTACTTTGTTTAAAATGAATATAAAATAAATTAAAATTAGGCAACCCACATTACAATGAATTGTTTTATTCTGCTATAAATATTTCCCGCAGTTACAAATGTGTAAATAGTTGGTCATAAATGAATTTTTATTTGCTTAGATATTGAGTTATTATTTCAAATATTTATTATATGTTCCCTATGTGTAAAAGTACTCGGACATGTTTGGCTTATTAAATTATGTGCTATGCAACCAATATTACATTTCCCATTCACTAGCGAGGACCCTTAACAGTGAATTTATCTCTGAATAATCTATATACAATTTAATTTGGACTGGGGTTTGTTCAGAATTTTGCCTCTCTCTTTTTGGAATAGGGTATAGTCAGTACATCTGCGAACACAAGGTCATTTAAATGTTTCAAATATTCTAAACTATAATAAACATTCAAAATCAGCTTGGATGACCATTTTCAAACACTGGTTTGATTATTCGTTTATACCTTAGGTAAGTTTTAATATCGTACTCCCTAGATCTTAAATTTTATTCAAATTATTTACTCAAAGATCAAGGTCCTACCTTAACCTTTCGGCCTTTTTTGGCAATAAAACGGTGTTGTTAAACTTAATTTAAATAGTTTTTAACGACAGTAAGCTCAAATATTTAAATATAAATGCATTTGCAATTTGAAAAATGCATAATTACTTATAAACACATTTATAAGAATGACAATTATATAGACATCGAAGTATAGTACGAAACGCAAATGACAAATTTGAATTACAATATAGTGAATTCCTTAAAACCCTGACTTCACGTTGAAAAGTGGAAGTAAATATTGATGTCAAGCCATCGGAAAACAGAGTAAGATTATTTTAATCAATTTCGATCGCATGTTATAATACAATAGCATATAATAGTATATAATGCAATGAGCATTTAATGATAGCTATTAAGACACGAGTAAGAAAATTACAATACGAGGCGAAGCCGAGTATTGTAATGAATACGAGTGTCTTAATAGCCATTAAATGCGAGTTGCATACACTATTTTTTCTACGACCACATAATAAAACATTTTTTTTTGACCATTCCATTTCATAAATTGAGCGTAAAATTTTCCGTACATCTTTGCGATTTTAGCTGGTAATAAATTGTTCGTGGCTACTGAGGTTTTTCCATAATTTCTGTTGCAGTCAAATATTACATTGTACTGTCATTATCACTACTTACTTGTAACTTGCAGAGAACTGTCACATTTGATTAATTTTTAGTATGCATGCATCATAAACCAATCAAAACACACCCATAAGCGTGCATAATCGGGCCTTTATCGCACGGCGTGCGTATAAAGGTTGCTTGGTAACAGCCAATCCCAAGCGTTTAATAGTCCATTGAAATGTCAGGAAATGTCAAATGACATATAGGTACATGTCACTCGATAATATGTATTGGAATTATTGATTTGGTTTATTTGGTTTGCACCGCATTTAATATCGTATAACACATTATTATTTTATTGTAAACTATCAAATTAATCAACATAATTATGGTACATTTTATTTCAAAACATGTAACATGAACGGAAAAATTATTTTAAATAAACATTAAACGTACAATTTTGATTATTCGTTATTGTTAAGTGACTTGCAGCATTGCTTATTTGTGTATTTTCAACGTTCTTATCAGTGTTAACAAATGTGTCAGATCCAATATTGTCTCCTTTCTGAACAGCTCCAGCAATTAATTTTGAAATGCCTAATTTGTTTGTGATAGACTCTTCAATATACCCACTCGCTGTCGATGAGGATTTCCAACCCACTTGGCGTTTCAACTCATCGACATTAATTCCTCCATTAGCCATAATCGTGGCAGATGTTCGTCTGAAGGCATGACCTGTGTATTTATGGCCGTTTATGAAATTTAGATAACGTGCTATAATGGAAGGGCACTTTCCAAAGGTATTAATCCCAACAACTTGTTTTATACATAGTCCTTGAGAATATTTTAAGAAAACTCGATCTGTACTGATATGCTTTGGACGTAGTGCAAGATATTTATTAAATATCTCGGCATACTTTATGTAGGAATTATCTACTACAGCAAACGTCCGGCCTTTTTCTGTTTTTGACGGATGAATACAAATTAAGATCCTTCTTTTCTTATATCACTCATAACCAGATTACACATTTCGCTTCTTCTGCAACTACCAAACACTCCACAAATTGCTACAACTTTTAAAAATAAAAATATATTATCTGGAGCCTGACTAAAAAACTTGCATAAATCTTCTTCCGTAAAAACCAAAGATTTTTTAGCTTCTTGACCTTTACCTACTCCTTTCATAAAGGCATGGAGTTTGTGATAAGATACTAAATCGATTCTGTTTTTAACCCTTAGCATAGCTTGCAGTTTGGAATGAATGCACCAAAGTGACGAAGCTTTATAAATTCTGGACATTTCCAATATATATGCTGACATTACTGATTCATCAATATGTTCAGTCTGTTTCTGCTCCATCCATAATAATAATTTTTCGTACTCTTTATAATATAAATGCTTGGACTTTGCAGGTATTAAACTTAATTCAGCTTCAGCAGCTAGTTTTTGAATTTCTGTCGACATTATTAATACAACAATGATGTTTAATAATTAAGTGAAATGTCAAATGACATAATATAGAGACACATGTCACTCGATAAAATGTATTGAAATTATTGATTTGATTTCTTCTAATTAAAATTATTGTTGCATTTATACTAAAAAATACACAGTGCATAATTAGCTTTTAAAGCACTCGTAACGTTAAAGCCACTCCGCTTCGCGTCGTGGCTTTAAACTCGATACTCGTGCTTTAAAAGCTTGATTATGCACTAGTGTCATAATATACTATTTTATATCTGTCAAATATACAGTCGCCATATTGAATATTGTTTGAATATTGGAATGTCGCATTCCTATTGGATATAAACTTGTATCGTAATGAAAAGTCTGTATTCCTATTGGATATATACTTGTATCATAATGAAAATCTGTATCGTAATGGACATGATTAAAGTACAGGTTCAGCATATCTAATAATACAATTAAAGTATGGGAGTAGAAAAATACTATCGTCAACTATACTATACTTTGATTTATAAAATATGGAAAGTGGTGCGATATTATGAATATTGCAAAATAATGGAAATGTTCTACATTGTTTTCCAACCGTTAGCTTTGAAAACTGAATTTGTCTCAGAATGCTCTTTCCTTTTATGTGTAATTTTTTTCGCGAATATATTATTTTTAAACATTTATAGTATGGGACCTTTTTTATTACACTTTTTTCTATTTCTTATGAGAAAATATGTACGTGAATACACAAAGTAAATCACACGGTGTAGTAAAACTTTGCTCTTTAAATTTTCAACTACCAATTACTTTGCGTTCAATACTGTGCTAATATTTAACGCATTACCTAATTAGGTTTTAATAGGATTAAGAAGTGTTGGCAAACGGTAAACTATAATGAAACATACGCCAAACATGAGGTGAACGTGTCCATCTAAATGAAGTATAGCACCTAATGAACAAACTGCATTAAAATTCAAAAAAGGAACAGTTAAATCTTCGTTATGGTGTAAAAGCACGCTAATAACAGATAAACCGCAGATATATAGTATTAGTATATCAAAAGAAGGAGAAAAAGGTACATATATAATACATACACATATATACTAAGAATGAATTCTTATTACATTACACATAATGCAAGAAATGAATGACACACTAGCAATAATCATACAAACTATTTTTTTTTCTAGCAGGGGAGCGGCGTCAAGTCTTGTTCTTTTATTTGATGTAGGTGTTACGAAACCAGTTTCACATCCTGTATATGAATATTTATTAAATTAATAGTCACATAAACTCCGCAAACAATCGCGTCGAAAAAAGAACAAATTTCCTTGTATTTTTCAGATGAACATCCTCGCATCATCCTTCATTGTTCCAATAATCGCAGTTCTAATATTCTTCGAGAGATTCATATTTCATGATTAACAAGCGCGCGGTGTGTTTCTCTTGTTTCTTTTTTACTCTTCGTTCGGATACTTTAAACGTCACCAATAATATTATTCCGAATTATTTATCATGAACTGCACTGGCATCCCGATCTGTAGGAGTATAAAATTTGTATATGAGACACCTCTCCTGTTCAGAGGTTAACGAATAAGGCAGTTAAGTTAAAGTTTCTAACATATTTACCGTGGTATGGTAAACGGAAATAGAAACCCACGTTCAAATCCTACATATTTTCGAGAAAAAGAATGTATGCACTTTTATTTACGGTTTTCTTGTATCTTCTCTTCCCTGAGTGTTCTTTTATGCAAATCCGAAATTAATACTGTTCTAGAATACTTTAATTCATCTTGAAGGTTTGAGCCTCACGCTCAAGAAATAATTCTAAACTCTTTAGAGGAACTCCGGAATTAGATAATTGTAATCGTCGAAAATTTAAAGGAAAATTATCCCTTTGAGTAATTGAACTACCATGCTGGAAGACCAAGGACTGCACATTCCTTTTAGCACTTCCAGGACACAAGCAGAGCGAAAATAAAAGAAAAAAATTCTCTTCAGTGATGAAGACTACAGAAGGTTTGTTATATACTTTTTGTGAAGAAAAATTAGACTTTTTCTTTAGCCATTTGCAAATATCATGCAGTCCAAAAAAAACTACATTGAATTTATAAGTGTGGATTATTTAAGTACATCAAAGCTTAAACTGGTTACTTCGAAAAGAATAGCTATTGAAATAAATAAAAATCTTCCAAGAAATAGCCTGGTTATAATCTGGAAGCCGTAGAAACCCTTAAACAACCCTCAAAGAAAGAAGTCGTTGATCTGACTAACCTAACTAATGCCTTGTTTCAACTTAAATATGTACTATTGAGCTAGAAGGTATTGGATGTAGACGTGACTCCAAAACCTGGACAGCGTGCTAATGTATTAGGTTCATACCTACCAATTTCCTTACCATCAATACTCTCTAAACAAGTTATCTCGTCCCGCCCATCAGAGAAACAGGGACACGTTTTTATCATCTTTGTCATTTCTCGTTGATAGTTATTCTGCTACCATCGATTAGGTTCATCCAATAACTGGTGTTAAAGACAAGCCTCTGAAGAAAAGAAAATAAGTGGATACCCATGAACTACAGCTAATTATAGAAGTCTTACGACAGATAATTTCGAATAAGACAAAAACACGTATATTCTTATTTACAACCGGTAATGGCGAGTGCTGGTTCCACTTTTGTATTTACTTAGTTGCGAGATAGTTTAAACATTTTGATCGGAACGTTTGCTGGCTAAACGGATATTTTACATGTTGGGCGAATTAATCTTGAAATCAATACTAACCTGGAATGGGCACTGTGATTCATGCATGAAGCAATGTCTTGGGTATTAATTTGTATAAGGTATTCAGGTAAATTTTACCAATAGGAAGACTGAAAATCCAGAAATCAAAAAATTACTACATCAACAGAGATCTGTAAATGGCAACGGTCGAAGATGCAATAACAAACAATAGATGCATAGAAACCCAGAATCGCGTCCATCAGCACAGTAACGTAGACGCGATTCAGTTACTTGATCAAGTCGAACATCTGCGAAGGATGAAGAGAGCAACCATTTTAGTAAGTGAAAAATAATTGTAAGTATTGTATGAAAGCAGAGAGAGTACCTGAATAATCAAACTTACCTCATAGGTTATAACTTTGTGAACTATTAATCATTTAGTCTTAAGATTTTTACTAGAGATGAGTTGCATGTTTTTCTACAACTTCAGGCGAATTGTAATAAAAACGATGGGTTTTTCTTGAGTTGAACCAAAATTTTAAGTACTTATATCGGCCGCTTTTTCTTAAATTTTATTATAATCTACGCGATACTGATAAAATAATAAATGGTCTTACTGATGAGCAGTCGAAAGAGCTTGAAGACAAAGTCTGGAATAAGGTGGTGATACTCACAGACACCTATGTATCAATAGTGTGGTGGCGCACTGTTCAAAAACAAGGAACCCTCTAAACACAGTCTCTTTATGGAGGCGCACACAAAAATATCAAAGGGTATTATGGAAACGTTATTAAATATGTATCTATCTGTTGATTGGGGAAGAGGCAACTGTGCTGGCACAGACTGAAACTGAATGATGACGATGCGGGCTGCGAATTGACTAGATTAGCCATATATCCAATGAAGTTACTTACTTTCGAATAGATGTTGACGTAGCCTGAAAAAACGAGTTTTATACATAGACGCATCAAATTAGAAAAAAAAAAGTATTTGGAGGACGAACTTGTGGTGGTGGCTTATGGGAAATAACATTCTTAATGCCGGCCATCATTTTAGGCAGAGTTATAGGATATTTAATCTGTAATCGGAACCTAGATTGGAGGTCATAGGTATGACAATAAAAGTAAACAAGTCTACATTATGTTTGCGTGTAAGATTGCACTAAATGATTTAAGGAAAACGAAAATCTACTTTAAGCTATTATTGCGATCTTTTGGAATTTCGAAAAGGCTAACAATTACTCTGGAGTGTGTGCCAGTTCATCAAAACACGCCAACGAGAAAACTAACCCTTTAGCAAAAAGGACACCAGTAAAGTAGTAATAGGGCTTGAACCAAGTTAGTCATAAATGGCCAACTAAGAAAAAATCACTTTTTCTACCGAAAAAACTATTCAGAGTTACCACATTCTGACCATATTATTGAAGAATGACTGCATCTAAGGAGACTCTATCTGGGAAAATTAGTGTAAATATTAATGAGCCAGTGTGATTTAAGAATATCCTGGAAAATACTGGACGTGGAAATAATCCTGAATCAAAGCCATGTGTTATGGATGTTAAGACACTATATTATTAAGGTGATCAGAGTTCGAAGTTCGAAATTTGGGACGCTATATATATAATTTTTTTTTTACAAATAACAATTTTGAAGAACTAGTATTGCGCCGTACAATGGAATCGCTTATAGTTTTTGCAATAAACGGGTATTCCTTCTGTAGGTCTTCGTCCAATGTACACTTTCTTTTTTAGCACTCATTGCTAAAAAAAAACAAAGGTAAAAATAATGTCTCTTAACATACGCATGTATTCTCGGTTTGCAATCTACACTACTTAAATAATGTATAATAAAACACATTCGAGTGACCCACTCTAATCGCCTTAGTTGAAATAACTTAACCGAACCGTTAAAAAAGGCAAAACGATATGTGTAACTCCTCCCAGGAAATCGCGTCGGGAGCGTTCCCTCTTTGGGTATGTATAGGCGGACATTTCTCCTTTGCGTGCGTTATATTTGGTGGCTGTTGGCGGAACCACACTCGCGATCGGTGCCTCCGAAAAGGGACCGCGGGCTAACGTGAAGCAAAATCGGCGTTCGTGTGACCGAAAATACAATCAAAACACTTCAAAAAGCAAAAATTGTCAGATATGACAGAGACATCGAAAAGGTTCACGGTTCTCACTTTCACGATAGAATTCAACGTTATCGAGGTTTCGCGTGCCGACGAAGGCTCAGAAACCGAGAGAATGGATTTTAACGCAACGTTTGGCAGCAATCTCCACTTTCCAAGTACTTCTATAACGAAGGTAGAGTATAAATACTCTAAGAACACCACATATGTCATTAAGGGTTGTTTATTACTTCAAAATTATATAACAATTATATACAATTTATTTTGACTGTTGCTGATATGGAATTTTAATGTACTTACTTAAAATTAATTTCGCCGCCGCCATTGCTGATTTTAATTCGCATATTACCCGTTATGACGTATGTGGTGTTCTTACAGTATTTGTACTCTACATTTCATTTAAAGCCTCGTAAAGCTCCCGTAAAACAATCTCGCTTTCAAAAGTATGCGAGAGCTTCGTCAATTCAAACAGATATTTATTTCTGCGATGACAGTTTGATGTGTCGAAATGTTCAAATAACAAAACGATGTTAATTTATGAACAATTCGTGAAATGGTTATACGTATCCAGATTGGTAATTATCAGGACGAATCGACATTTAGAAGAAAGACCGGAAAAACGAACCGTGTCGTAAACAAAGGCGGAAAGAATTGAAGTCACATGGTCAATGTACTATACATGATCGTACAAGATTCAGAAATTACAGTCTCTCCTTGCAGGTTTCGTTCGTTAAACACTGGAAATATCCAAATAGATTGAGAGAATCAAATGCGAAAGCACTAAAGAGTATACTAAATGGCATTAATTTCATCATCACAATCACAGATTTAGCATTTATTCAAAGAAAGGTGCAGAAGAGATCCGTCTTTTGAAATTTTCGATGCGCAATCTTTAATTTGACATGTTGGTATGTAATTAAGCTTGAGTGAAAGAATATCCACTAAAGCAACGGGAAACTTTAACATTGACGGACAAAAATCCATCTGACGTTTGATTTACGATGAAAATTCGATTTCACTTATGAACCGTCAATTAAATTAAATAACACTGTAAGTGACTCATAAAATATAGCAAATTATGTCAACAATTACATTCAATTTGATAATTAGGTCTCAACAGATTCTTGAAATTTATAGGAACGAATAAACGTCAACTAACTTTTGACCCAATGACACTTTGTGCAAAAGGTAAAAACAGACGTATATACAGAGCGCGTCAAAAGGTTAGAAAATCGGACATTGTAAAAAGCATCATGGCAATGCCTGCGCTTTACAGGATATTGTAATAAAACTGTAAACGGAAACAAAAAAGGCGAATTCAAGCTGGAAGAGTTTGAAAAATGTGACTAGTAAGTGTATAATATTTTAATTTTTACGTTCTCACACTACTGTTTTTCGGGACAAATGCTATAAAGTCGGGACCAATAAACGAGTTGTAAAACATCGGGACAGGCACTGAAATTTCGGGACTGTCCCGGGAAATTCGGGACGTATAGTGATGAAAGCGATGAAGAAGATATAAGAGGTACATCATTGAAGATCAGTTTGGCTAATTTAAAAGATGCCTTTGATGTTGATTTTGACAGGGGACACAACAAGTCAATCGGCCGTAGTAGAGTGGGCAAAGCTATTTTGAGCTAAAACCAGATCAGAAACAAAAGTCCAGAGTTGTATAATGAAATATTTGTGATTTACTATAAATATTTTCAAAATGTTAGCAAAACAAAGCAATTCACACATTTATTATCACTGGTTGTCTACTATTTTTGAGTAAACATTTGATGGATTTCTAGAGTATATAAATTTGCCTTCATGTAGTTCTCCGCTTATTCGCTGTAGACAAAATGAACAATAAATTTTCCTTACATGAGTGATGAGAAAACAATCTTGACAAATTCATACACATTGATCTATCCCAAGACTCACAAACGAAGTTGAAGTTATTCTAGATTTTACAATAATGTTCAGTGAATTCATTTAAACGTTTTGTATGGTTCTATTTCAAAATTTATAGCATTTATGAGTGAGCTTGTAAGGTACTAAACACTATTAATCTCTTTTGTTGTTGTGTAAGTTAAGATATCAATTTCACATTTATTTTTCAAACAGTACTATAATAGCGTCCTACCAGTTTTGTGATTTCAGAATTGTAACAAAAATCCATAACTTAGCTATGATTTATTGCAATAATTTTCTTCTACGACGCTTTGCGATTTCCATAGATATTGTATCTGCCATATTAGTTAATCACAAATGGCAGTAGTAATGGTAAATCGAACTGTGAAAAAGGCGAAGTTGATGTTATAAACTATAACAGGATATAACGATCATCAGGAGAGCATATCTTTCATACAAATACAAATGTGAGGTACGGAACGTCGCGACTGCATTCGCCGGCGATGTCACAAACGCTCTTACCTAAGAATATCCTGGGTACGGTAATATGTTTATTTTATGCACATTCCGATGTGTTCGCGATGCCAGTTTATTCTATTCAGTAAATAATAATCGTGAAGTACACCAGCACATTGCAGTTAATAGAATAAGCCAGCTGGCGTTTTTGTTTCTTCAAGAATTGTTTTTATGAAACTGCATACATTTCTTTATACAAGGCGCATGCTATATTTAACAAACTAAAATATCGATAATAATTTTGATTTGATTAATGTTATATAGGAAGTATAATGTACAGACATAATCTAAATGGATAGTTAAGTATTGGTTGATTTCGATGTTATTATAGCATTACTTTATATTATTTAGAAAGTGGAAAATTTTGCGTTCTGGATCTCATTTCCATAAATTTTTATCACACTCATCATCTATTGAAAATGGTATGTTAAACGATCGCAAATTATTTTGGAGTTACGAGAGCGAAAAGACTCGCAAGTCTAGAATTTCAGGTCTTAAAACTCATAATGAGGAAATTATTGGATTTATAATTTCTTTATTATGAGTTTTGAGATCTAATGGTTGTAGCCTTAAAGCTATTGCCCGAAGTTTTCGCAATGTTTATCAGTCCCGTTCGATATTTCCTACTTTGACTGAAGTTAAAATTTATAACTGCTTATATTTATCTTAATAGTCTTCTGCTTATTGCTACTACCTCACATTTTATTTGTTGGCTACACCATACTGACAATGACCAATGAGTCTAGAACACGTATTTGTATACGCACAGAGAGAGAAAGAAACAAGAAGACGTTTCCAATGATTATAAGTAGTAAGTAGTATAACTATCTCATCCTTCTTAGATAGGGGACGAAGAGGACAGTTATTATAAGAAATACCTCTGAATATTGTGTATTCCAACGCCATAGCATTTATATCTCAGTATCTTGATCACCATATTTTATTCCCATTGATTTTTTTGAAGGATGCTTAAACGTTGATGCCACAAGCCGTATTTAGATTTTCTGATAAGATAAAATTAAAACTGAACTGTAATTTACTCATAATATGTGAAAGTGCCTCAACCTTTTGGTAAAAAAAGATGGAACCTTAATTAAAAATTTAATTTAATAGCTTCTGGCATATTATGTTTCTTTTAGAAAATGGCCTATGTGATAGTGTATGATAATCTATATTCAAACCGTTCAAAATTTTGAAACTGCATTTGCAAAATCACAAGGTAAAAATCCAGGCCATTTTTTTGATGTACTCATTAATGGTCGCATTTTGTATGATACTGGCATAGGTGATTTTCAAATATTGCAAAAGAGGGGTCAAAAAGTTGATTTCTTCAACTAACATTTACAAGTTTCAAAATATATTTAATTCCTTAAGGTACATTCCTGGCGCATTCTTTATACCTAATTTTATTGAGTTATTTAGAAAGCTCAAGAAATTCTTTGACATTTGAAATATTCAATGAAAAAGGCAGTTGTAATTAAGTAGACGATATTTTGCAAAATTTAAAGGTTTGATGGTAATTTTTGTTTCAAATTTATTTCATAGACCTTCATGAACAAAATTACATCGAAAATAGTGAACTATCAAAATGAACTTATGCCAAAAATTACTTAACTTACTATCTGCGAGTTTACACAATTGGTAAATAATTTCGTAAATTACGGGAAACAATTTAGGCCAATGAAAATACGAAACACATATAGAAAATATATTTTGGACTTATGAGGCAAAGTTTGGCTTCAAGCAGTTTCCAATTTGTAAAATTAGTATTTTTGGGGATTATGAAATCATGTTCAATCCAGAATACTGTGTCCTATTTCTTTATTTAAATTTTAAAATTATCATTGGAGATGAAATAGTGTGTCCCATCATACACTATTTCATCTCATGGTAATTTCAAAATTTCTACTAGTCCTTTATTAAATTGTCTTTCCACTGTTCTACTCTTGATGAATAAGGTTAGGGAATGCTGATAAAGCCCAACTTAACTTTAAATTACATACAGTGCTAATGTAAAGTAAGGCATAAAATTTGTTACATTTTTATCCCTACTTATTAGCAATACTTCTCGGACAGGTCAATTTTTATTTTTAAATAAAAATTTAATAGGCAACGGCAGTCAAATGATACATTTTCGAAAATATCGTTTCATCCTCTATCTAGTCTGCGCATTATTTAATAATATCGTGATAAAAATCACCCAATCAGCACTTAGAAAATAGAACCCAAGTTCTGGGAAGAAGGGAATATTAAGGATCGGCCCAGATCTGGACCCCCAAAGATCTCCATTCAAACTAAGCTTGATATGCTACTCGCCCTACAAGAAACCCATATCAAACATCTCGATAATTTGCTCTGGACAACGATATAAGTCAGAAATCCGTGTTAGAATATTTAAAAACTGAAGAATGGCATCTATATAAGCTTAGACTGTTCCACGAATTAAATGAAGATCACTCAAATCACCACTTATAAACAATTATAGAAATGTGCAATTCAAATCACGGTTTTGCGGCCGGTAGAATTTTTTCAGACGAAGCAACATTTACGCTTAATGGACAAATTAATCGTCAAAATTTACGATACTGGATTCCAAAAATCCCCACTGGATGCAACAACATCATACGCATAATTCTCTAAAAGTCAATGTTTGAGCGAGAATAACGGAAGACGGAATTTTGTGTCCATATTTTTGGAAGGTAACTTCACAGGAAAAATATATTTAAATAATATTTCACAATACGTTGTGAAATATTATTGTGTTATAAACAATCCAAGTACATCAGTACGTCGAGTGGCTCGAGAAAGTGGAATTCCGAAATCTAGTGTTTACAGAAACAAATACCACCCATACAATTCCAATTTAGCAGGTGGTATCTACAAAAATGTGAAGATGATACTAATTTTCCTAGGAAAATGGACAGATGAAACACGGTTTACCAACTGCGGAGTGTTCAATAGGCATAACTATCATCACTGGTCTACTGAAAATCCACATTTGGTAAATCAAAGATTTCAAGTTCTATTTGGAATTAATATCTGGTGTGGTTTGATTGGTACGAACTTTTATTGACTTCTTTTTTGTATTTTAAGATATTATCAGTATTATCTTCACATTTTTGTAGACACCGCCTGCTAAATTGTAATCTTCGCTGATAGTAATTATCGCTTAAATCCTGCACAATTGTTGGTTTGTATGGGTGGTATTTGTGTTTTGTCAACCTTCTGTGACCATTAGATTTCGGAATTCCAGTTTCGCGAGCCACTCGACGTACTGATATACTTGAATTGTTCGTAACATACTGTAAAATATTATTTTGAAGTATATCATCATTGTTAACTTCATAGACCGTTTTTGTTCGAAGCGTCCATAGTTCACTAAATTTCCGATTATTCTGCTAAAAATTGTCCAGTGTGGTTGTGGTCTTTCCGGAAAACACTAAAGCGTAACTTGTGCAAGCATATACAGAGATTCTATTTACTTTGAAATAAACTTCCAACATATCAGCCTTTACTTCGTTTGAAAATGAGTGTGCCAATATCAATTCTTATTAATCTCCATGCTTAACGGTAATTATTTACACGAAGTTCTAAATCTCCCACCAATTTCACTGCACTTTTACATGTCAATAATGACAGAGCTTATTTATCGTGTGTGTACTTCCATTTAATTTCATAGCCAATGTTGTACATTATTTTATAATAATACATTATTTTTAAGGACTATCTAACTAATTAAAAATCCAACATGGCCGCCTTAAGAAAAACAAAAAATAGCGCTAAGAACTTGGAAACAAATAAAAATCGGGGTTACTGTTAACACCAAAAATTTGTCTTAGAAAAGTATTTCAACAATGTCAGAGTTTAAAAGCGATCGCATTTGGCGTTATCGAGTTATTGAGGAAAATTCAAATCGAGAAATATTGGTTTTTTTAAAATATTTCAAAATTGCAAAAAGTTCGAATGAATCTGAAATGAGAATAGTTGCGAGCATTGAATTCTGCAAAACATTCCCCATTTAACCGTTCCTCTATGTCTTCTAATAGCTGATGAGCATCAAAATCTGGACACACTGTATATATGGACAAAATAAAAGAAATAAAAAATTGACTTTGCTTTTCCTATTTTATTATTTTATATATATATATATATATATATATAAATATAAAATTGTTTCTTGGTCGTGCTTTTAAATATAAATTTAATTATTTCTTGGTGTTAGCGACCTTTTTTATCTACTTAGACACAAATAAAAGACATTTTTTTCCCTTTTAAGACGTTTCGACACTTTTCTTTTTAATGTCTTCCTCAGTTATTATAAATATATAATACAAATATATTAAATAAGGTCGCTAACACCAAGAAATAATTAAATTTATATATATATATATATATATATATATATATATATATATATATATAAAGGTTGTCACTCAAATCTGAGGATCTTCTGACATTTAAGCTGCAATTGGTTAGTCTATCTTCCCGATGGTCTTCCTTTTCTTTCTATCTCCACAGATATCCCATCCCACGTTATTTCTTGGCTACACCGTACTGACGACGACCACCGAGTTTAAAATACGGGTCTGCGGTTGCACTAAGCGGAATAACTCGGCAGTCTTTCTCCTCTTCTTATTATCTATCTAGAATATGCATTTATTATATGGCATTCTACCTACGAATAAGTTCAACCAGAAGCAACCAGACGTTGAAAATATTATAGCTAACGAGATAGTATTAGAAAACTTACGAAAGTAAATTATTAATTACTTATTTTTGTCTGTGTTTCCACATACTTCTAGTGGTTAGTTGTCGTTGTATAATTAAAACATGCTGTTTTATTTAATTTCTATTTAAACATTTACAAAAGTTTCTAAATACTGCTAAAATTAAAATTAAATTTAGAAGCATCGTTAAATTGACATTGATTTATATCAAGTTCGTGCATTGGTAGTAACCATTGACATCGAATTAATAAATTCATTGAAACGGTAATTTTAAAGTTAGTGAACGGTCGTCTGCATGACGAGAGAAAACTAGTATTTCTTGTTATATGTTTCGAAAAGTGAGCATTAGAAGAGTGTGTAATTTATTTGCACAAAACGGTCGCAAAGAAATAATAAAGGAAACATATAATTGGAATAATGAAATATTAAACATACGATTCAAGAAGCACACTCTGTAATTGAAGTATTTTTTGTACATTCCATTTTTGTTATGAGAGTTCTATAAAAATAATTTTAAATTACAATTTTAAAGAACAGAATAAAGTTATTTTAAAAATAGACAGAATAGACCCCGTATGTGTGTAGTTTGCCATTAATACGTCAGTTTCTTCTTTATTTTGGTGAGAAAATAGAAGGAATGTGCCAATATTTGTTTTATTTCGTTCAATATTTGCCTTCATTAATGGTTTTTAGAGGAATCAATAGTTTAAATATTAAACGTCCATAAGTGGAGATGAACCAAATAAAAATATGGGATAGTACCATCTCACAGCGTGTTGCAGGATGTGTTTTCCGCTTTCTGTGTTACCCACGATTAACCAGTTCCTGGTTCGGTAATGGCGCTTCTTTTTCTAACGAACTAAATGGTTGGTATATATTATTATTAGAAGTAACACTTTAAGAATTAATAACATCAACATTAACAACGAGACAATATAAAATTACATATAAATAATCAGTTGAGAATTCTCATTACATACTAATAATTTTATATTAAGATATCAACAAATTGCTTAACTCTTGTATACCTTTTGTTGTATTTTATATCTTGTGATATAAGTATGATTGTCAGCGTGGGTAGGAGAGTAATTGGACCGATGGGCGTAAAGAAAACAATCTATTACAGAAAATGACGGTATTGCAAGTATTATTCGTTGGTTAAAAATTCTTCTACAGCTTTTTTTTAACAGACTCCACGTATTGCTCTACGTGCTTGTTTTCGTTTGCAAGTAGAACTGCTAGAACACACATTTATTGTTGTGAAAAACATTGAAACAGACCTGACGGTTAACATTATTCCTGCGTTTTTTTTTTTGAATCTACGAAGAACGTAAGTATTTTTCCCTGACAATGATTAGAGGAACTCAATTCTGGTTTGCAGGTATACATGCACACCAAAGAACCTCAGGAAAGTTCCTTCAGTAGTTTTGGTGTTGAATAGCATCGGTTTAGGATCTATTCTTTCCATTTTCTTCTCACATATTTCTTCAGTTATAGGTATCTATTACTTCAAGAACCAATCCCTTAATTACATAAAATTCGAGTTTTCTATCAAGCATCCATGATCGATACAATCAAACGCGTTTGAAAGTTATAACACAATGTTTCCACGTCCTCTATTCTATCAAAGGCTTCCGTCAGAGCATCTAAATATGCTGTTTTACTTTAAATTTTTTTAATGTAACCATGTTGGGAACAGGTGAGTAGAGATTTAGGCTCGAAATAGTACACAAATCTGGATTGCTGATTGTTTTTGATATGGCAAAGATATTGAGATTGGCTGGTAGTTGTCCAGGACGCCTACTTTTTCGTCCTTAAAGATGTGTATGACTCTTTTAAGTTCTTGGGCAAATACTCCCGACTTAAACATTTTGTTAATAAAAATAATTATTTTTACAAAGTGTATGAATTGTAAGAAGTAAGGCAATTCCTAAGATCATTGGTTTTCACTTGCGAAAGAAGCATGAACCTATATCACATATTTTATGACTGACATTAATAGATATACTGGCACCTATTTTTTTTCAGGTGCTTTCGTTTACTGCCAATCTTAGTTGCGTCAAGTACCTCTTTCTCCATAATTTTCTTCGCTGTGATTCTTTTTCTTCTTCTAGTGTTTAGAATTCTTCACAAGATATAAATATTCTCTTCAGTACCGTCCTTTCCCTTATCACAAAAAATACATCATCAACCTAGAACAAACATTCGTGCCTATCTAAATTATTCATTGTGTGTTTAAGTAACTTGCGTTATTATTTCTTCCCAAATCAAAGTAATAAAATTATACTGCCTTATTAATAGACAATGTCTTAATAGCGTCTTAGTACGCTATTAGTTAGTAGCCACTAACATCCTATTAAGTGGATAGTAAGAGTACCTATTACAACCTATTAATAGTCGCATATTTAGTGGCTACTAACTAGTATTATTCTAATAGCATTTTATCGTTGGCAACATAGCAAATTCATCGGTTACTGTCAAAAACAGACCAAAAGTGCGCGTGAATTGAAAATAGTAAAGGTTATGTATGCGAGTTATTGTATTTTTTAATTTATCTGTTGTTTTTTATAAGTGAAATGGGAGATCTAATTAATATCCAAGACGAATTATATGAGGTGGAAGAAGTACAGATTGTAATAAATCGCAATCCAAAGGTTTACTTGGCAAGAAAGAATCCTCTCGAAGTATATGACGACTTATCTTTTAAACAAAATGATTGAATACGTAAAGAAGTTGCAAGATTATTAATCTCGTTATAGATGAAATTGAACAGGGAAATAGTATTCACGGATTACTATTTGGTCCATTTGGTTTGTTTTAAAATCATATATGGTACTATTCTTCAAATGTTCAAATAAGTAGTCAATAACAATATATAAGTATGACTTCAGTTACATTTTCCAATAAGTGGTGAGTGATGCAAAATGTCGAGTTCATAATATTGTGGCTAAATGGAGAGAAAGCACAGATGATTCCCATATATGTAGCCTCTGCATATTAAAAAAGGAAGTTTGAGGTGTGGATATCTGTATAAATAATGATATTTGCAGTGTAACTTGCTCTATTTTACAGAATGACAAAATAGATTGTATATTACTTGGGGATAATGGATATGCCTGTTCTCGACACCTCCTTACCCCACTCTTGAACTCCCAAACAAATGCTGAAGGATAAAATGTGTCCCATATTACTACACATAATGTTGTAGAAAGATTATTTGGAATAATGAAAAACAAATTCCGTTGCTTTTTTAATGGGCTGAATTTAAATCTGGAAACTACAAAGGCAACTATTGTAGCAATTACTGCCATGTATAACATCATTAGCAATGACAGCATAGAAAATGAAAGTATACTTTAAAGAAATAGTTATAAGTATCGTATTTTACTTTGTGTTAAAGAAAAATATGTATTTGTAAATTAGTGTATTTTCTTTTTCTTTGCCAAACTATAAAATATGTTGAATACATAATTAATTATATTAATCATAAAAGAAAAAATATATGTTATACATGCTTTAATATTGTGTATAATTTTACCTACAACTAATGTTATCGTACAAACTTTTGAGTAACTGTTTAAACATTTATCATAATATGTACAAAAACACAAACTTACACAGACTATGACATAATTATATAACTAAAATAAAAAGTTGAGCACAGTCAGCTTCCTTTTATTTTCAATGATGTGGGCTCCTTCCCTCACACTTTCTATTAGAGTTGCCTTCTCCAGTGTGTGACCCTTTTGTTCTAAGAAAACAAATATTACTTTTTAATAAAGTTCCTTCTTTTTTAAACTATTGTTTAATACTTTCTTTATTTAAAATAACTTACATTGTTTACTGCCATTCCTCCTATTCCACGAAATAAAAATACTTTAAAATAACACTCGACAACGAAGACGCATTTGAATCTTAATTTGGCGCTAAACCAAAGATAGGTTAGATTTAACAGCTTTCTTACCTCTTAAACACGCCATAACACGGTACTAAAATTTAGTTGGCAACTAAGCTTAGTTGCCTATTAAAAACGTCTATTAATATGAAAATTTTTAGTAGCAACTTAATATGATGTTAGTGGCTACTAACTTTGTCTATAATAAGGCTGATAAGGTTTAAGTGACTAGGATTACTTGTATGAGAAATTTTACAGATGGCAACTACCTTCCCTTGCGATTGAAATTACTGAATTGAAAATAGTTAAATAGGAGCAAAAATTGAACTTTTCCAGTATTTCTTTTAAATTGATTATTTATAAAGGACTCTACATCTTGTATAAACTACCCAGACGCAAGAAAACCGATTTTCAGGACCGGGTTTACAGGGCTTATATGCAGTGGCGTAACACTAAGTCTCAAATTGCCCCCAAGAACTAAACTTACGGCATATTGTACACTAATAAAATAAGCTTCACTTATAAAATAAGCTTCAAACTTCAGCAGTGGCTAATACAGTATTACATCAAGTTTATTAAAGTAAATAGAGCTAAATTAATAAACTGTACAGTGGCACGTATTACATGTATCAGTTCTATTTGAAGTGCCTAATTGAAATATGTTTGTGTTTTGTTTTGGATAAGAGTATATAATGGTAGAAATGGACTTTAATTTGCCAATAGATCTGTAGTGTACAAAAACTTTTCTTGTGTAAAGTATCTCGATTTTCTCGATGACCACGCACATGCCGCAAAGTAATTTTATGACATCTATATTTCTTTATATGACACGCTGTGTATTGACGTCTTCTTTATTTTTATGTCTAAAAACATATTAACTGTTTCGTTCGTGTTAATTTTTTTTTGATATCCTTTTCAGTGACTTACGCATTTACACCACGTTATTTTAATAGAAAAAATTGGGGTGTGGGCACCAAATGCATTTATGCACCGAATTTTTTATATAAAAGTTTTCATAAATTAAGGATCCATATACTTTTTCACTCTTAATAAATCTGGAATGTTAATTTGCAGAATATTTGGCGAAGAAATTGTTTTTCGAAAAGAATAGATGGACCTACTCTCGATAAACATTTTGAAAAACCTTCTTCTTTTCAAATTAATTTCTGAGTACCTACTTTTGTTTAAATTTAGTAAATCACTAAATAGTAAACAAAATTAATTTTGTCAATGAAGTAAACGACTATTTCCTGTCTATTGGTTTTATTGAAATTCTCACATAGGAGATTATTCTTCTAAATATAAAGATTGGTATTGATAGTTTTAATCGTTCAGCCGCTAAAGTGGTCACGCAGCACACGCACAATAAGACACCGACACATAAATATAGTTGCAAAAGCATTTTGAGTTCTTACGCAAAGCCCAAAAACAGGGTTACAAACTATATTCCAAGTGTATTTATGTACTCAGTAAAAGAAAAAGCATATTCGTGGTATAGAAATGACATTCGACTCAAGATATTGAGGTCGTTGAAGAGCCTATGTAAAAATCTCTCGCATGTAACATCTCTTCTAACACGTAAGGATACCATGTCGTAATGTAGTAATATGTCCTTCTGTGTTACGCCCCTCTCTGCATAAACAGCATCTGCCTTATGCGGAAGAAACTCCAGGAACTTAGCATGTACTTGACCCAATGCCAGGCAATCACTTGAATAAATAGAAAACCATATTAAAACGCATATTCTAGTTTATTCATTAATAGGTACAGAGTATAAAGATTTCACCAATGCCACATCTGTTACTTATTTAGAAACACGCATGACAAGCCCAACGGTCTGCATGCTGACGTAGAAAAGCTCATAAAGGGAGAATTAAATCTTAGGCTGGAATCAAAAGGAACTCCGAGATCTTTTTTTTTTACTCATTGACTTGTTGCCGTCAGGGTAGTAGGATGATTTGTATGAAGTGAAGGAACCATGTGTAAATAACTGTACAACATTTCTCCACATTTAATTTGAGTCCAGAACGTTCACACCATGCAGACAATACATTTAAAATTGTTTGAAGGTTTGCTGTATCAGCAACACTTAATATCAACAGCATATCCAAGGACAGGGCAATCAATCTGTAGGAGAAGATCGTTTATAAATAATACGAACAATAGAGGACCTAAATTTGAACCCTGTGACACACCGGAAACAAGTATAAATTCAGTAAAAGAAAATCTATTAAAATCTTCTCTCACAGAGGTAAGATCTAATGAGTCCGACAGCCGAAGGAACAAACCAAATGATCCCAATCTACACAGAATAAGCTCATAGTTAATCATGTCAAATGCCCTCAAAAGATCATTGCATATAACATCAATATGTCCGCGATGATGTTAACTAGTATAACTATATATATACGTAGGATACAAGCCATTGGTATTTGCTTAACTCGAATTGCTTTTAAAAAATTAATATTAGGTTACACTTTTCGACAATTATCACAAGTTTTTATGGTATGTACTCCTAAATTTTAATTTATCTGTCTTAATATTTTATAAATATGAAATTAAGATAATTATATATGGCTCTTAAGACTTAGCTATGATCCTAAGAAGCTGCCCCCCCCCCCTACATTGGAGGAATGTTCTTTACGCCATCGCACAGTGCATCAGTGCTCCGTTCAGAAACTTTTTATATTTCATTTAATAGGTATAAAGCCGTTAACATTATATTGCATGTAAATTCAATTGTCGGTAGGAAGTAGGTATAAAGTATAAAGACGAAACAAAACTTTAACATCTTGTTTATTGTATTTTGATAATTACAAGTTTCGACGAAACTTGTAATGCATTTACTTATAGAAAATTTAGTTCACAGAACTTGCATTCCTCATCAAAACTATCCAGAGAATTTTGTTTAAGAGCAATGAAACTGAACAATTGTAATTTGCTGAAATGCATGACAACATAATTAATTGTTACAAGCAAATAAGAATATCGGTTAAATGGAATGTGATAATTATACTTTTAGTCGTTCTTAGAACAGTCAGTTTATACACACATATTTAAGTTCTTTTTTAATTTTCGCGGCGCCTGATACATGTTAGGTTGTCGTTCAGCATGACTTTAATGTGACAAATATGTACGTAAAGTTGAATTTGATTCATTAGAAAAATATTTTGTCAGTTATTATTCTTCCGGAGTTGGAGAGAAAGAATAAACGAGAATTACATAATATTAACGAACGATGGAATATAATGGCAGCGGAATAGTTTTGGAATTTATTCTAAGAAAAAGTTTATTTTTAGTAAGATTATATGTCGGTTCTAAACGTAAAAAATAGATGACGTTTCTTGAAGGTTGTCTAATATACCTCACAAATTAATTTAGTTTTTCCACAAGGTCTTCGTGAAATATATGCCAACAGCTGCATGCTTTTTTCAATATCACTGCAATGCACGATCTTTAAGTATTATTTCTAAAGTCCTAAATTAGAAGTAATTTTTATATAGAAATTAACTTGTTTCTTGATTGAAATATCGGTGTCTTCTCCTGTTGCTGTTTCTATTTTATCCATATGAAGACAACAACACGGCATTATTTTCTCGAGGATGGCGTGTTTTATTTCGGAAAAACAGTTTGAGTAAATGTGCAGTGCAATAATAGTGTAGTATGCTAGGGGAAGAACAAACTGATGACCATGATGTAGGAAGTCAGAGGAAGCTAATAGCAACAGACGACAATGTCGATGAAGTGAATTGCCACTGGTTTACAATTTCTATGTTATCTGCTCAATTTTCTAGATTCTCAAACATATCACGGAATTTTATATACTTTAACCAGTGAGTTTTACGCTGTTTTTTTCAGCAGCACAAGTAACGAAACAGTCTATGTATGTATATGGACCCCTCTAAAAAAGCCTTCCTAAATATAAGCTTATGGCTACTATTTTTTGGGACTGTAGAGGCATTTTGCTGGTGGAGTTCATAAGACCTGACATATGCTGCATGACATGGAAAGTGCAACACCAAGAATGGGTGCGAATTTTTTGACCAAACTTGGTAGAAACGTATAACTAGTCAAAAGCAATAATTGATTAAAATTTTGTTGCGATCGATCAAGTGGTCATGACACATCTGACACTTCATTCAGTTTTCGCTGACATTAATGTGTGGTGTATTAATTGTTTGTTTGAAATTAATTTTAACGGTTTTGTCTTATTATACCTTTGTTTAACGTGTTTAAAGAGTTTTATTATGCCTAGAGTGCGGCAACGTGGAAATTATCGCCAATTAAGCGAATTCGACAGAGGTCGAATTGTTGGTTTGCGAGAAGGTGGTTTTTCATACAGGGAAATTGCAAATCGCCTTAACCGGAACCAATCCACCATTATGCGCTGTTATCAATCATGGACTAGGGAAGGTCAGGAAAGACGCAAAAGAGGAACCGGAGGCCGAAGAAGAACTAATGAGATACACGACCGCCGCCTTCGCTTAATGGCACTAAGAGACAAGTTTTCCAGTACCAGATCAATTGCTGACGTGTGGTTAGGTAATATTGGTCGTCCTGTAACCCTTCGAACCGTTTATCGTCGAATTAGGGGTTTCGGCTTACAATCTTATCGTCCACATCTTGTGTTACCACTTACGGCTCAACACCGACAGCAACGTTTGGAGTGGTGTAGATTGCGACTGCACTGGAACGTGGAGTGGCACAGGGTGGTATTCAGTGATGAATCTCGATTTTGTCTAGGGATGCATGATGGCCGTATGAGGGTCAGACGAAGACGTGGGGAACGTCGTGATATTCAGTTTTCCGTTGAAAGGCATGTGCATAGAGCAGTGGGTGTTATGGTATGGGGTGCTATAGCATATGGGAGTAGGTCTCAATTGATGTTCATCCAAACCACCATGAACGCCCTGCGTTACATTGATGAGGTGGTAGAACCCCATATTCTACCATATCTTCAAACGCTCGAAGACCCACTTTTCCAGCAGGATAATGCCCCTCCCCACGTAGCGAGAATTTCTATAAATCGCTTGGAAGAGGCTCATGTCAATATCTTGCCATGGCCACCCAAATCCCCCGACCTCTCGCCAATAGAACATGTGTGGGACATTATGGGACGAAAACTTATGAATTTAGCCAATCCCCCGCAGACACTAATAGCTCTCCGGCATGAATTACAGGTTGCTTGGGACACCATACCCCAAGAGGATATCGACCACCTAGTCGAATCAATGCCACGAAGAGTGAGGGAGTGTGACACTAATAGGGGCGGTTCAACACAATACATTATTAATAAAAATTATGTTAAATTGTGTTAGTCTTTTGTTTTTTTTCTTTGAAATTTTAATCAATTATTGCCTTTGACTAGTTATACGTTCCTACCAAGTTTGGTCAAAAAATCCGCACCCCTTCTTGGTGTTGCAGTTTCCATGTCATACAGTATATACTGAAACCAACACTTGTGTACGGAGAGCAATACAGAACAAAAGGTTAAGCATGTTAAAATCAGCAGTTGTCCTTCTTCATGCCTGATAACTCATGCTGTTCAATTACCCCTATAGTCCGGGATTTGGCACTAAATGACTTCCATTTGTTCGTCAGAAAAAGATGTGGTTGGGAGAATAGAAGAGTTAAAAAGTTGTGTGCAGGATTGGCTGAAAGCGCACACGGTAACGTGGCATGAGAAGAGTATACAAAAATTGATCTCTATTATAATAAATGTCTTACTGTAGCTGGATAGTATGAAGAAAAAAAAATTCAGATTTCAGATGTATGAGTAACGCTCTTATTTGTTTTTGTTGGCTCACCGAAACTTGAAATAAAAATAGCCCTCGTATTTTTTTGCAACTTAGATTGGTAATGATTGAGTTTAAAAAATTTAAAAATTAGCTAAAACTCATTAATGGGATATATGTGAAATCATCACGTTAAAACGTAATGTAAACATTCTTTATTATTATCATTCAGCAGTGGACACGTATTACAACTTTCCGGTATTATCAGCATTCTTTTAGCCAAAAAATATTTCACAAAATTTCTATCGTTTCAGGGTTGGGTTAGGTTGAAATCATTAAAATGTTAGATCGATAATATCATCCTGTTTATAATACTTTATTCTTCTGGGAATCCCCAAGTTTATTTATATTTTATGCCCGCACAAAGCTATTTACATAACTCCTTACCGACAGACGTATGGAATGTCAACTACTCAAAGGAATTTAAAAAAAAATCAATCAAGTTAAAATGTTATTATTCCTTAGACAAATTATATGTATATAGTTATTCTTTGTTAATACATCTTGTTTATATTTATAGACAATTATTTGTAATTGTTTGTAATATTTACTTATTATTTACTTTTCATCTTTTTTTTAAAGAAATTGCAATATACTATTACTATTATAATTTATAATTAATAAATACTATGCACTATTACTTCCTGATACGTAGTATAAGGAAGTATTGTGATGATTAGAACTGGTGATTTTTGCAAATGTTTTTCTGGTGCATTTTCCTAATTCAAATTTAATGAAAGAAGGTTATAGAATCGGCAGTTCTGACAAAAAATATGTTGTATATATGTAGGTATGTATATGCTGTCACTAAAACTTTAATAACTCAGTGTTTGCTATTAAATAGATATTGATTGTTCATACAATGAATTAGAAATAAATAGACTAATATATTTCAAAACTTGATGCGGACTGTAAAAATTAATGAAAATAATAAATAAATAATGCTAGCCTCTGTAATTGGCGTAAAGCTGTTGAGGGATGTTCGGCCGTTAGAAAGAAAAAACTGTTGAATTCTGTCTCAAACAAGTAAGGCCAATAGAGCGAGATAATTATCTTCGATGTTGCCAATTTAAATTTCAAAAGTAATTTTCATCAACTCCAGGTGACCCTAGAGCATTGTCTCGTAAGTTATAGAAATTATATGCTAAAATCAAGTTTACAACGAATTCCTGTTAAACGAGAATAAAGGATAGAGCATATTAAACCAACGACTTCTTCTTACGCAAAGATGTAATAACATAAATTATATCAACATTCAGTACCAACCGAGTAAATCACGATGAAAACAAGACCACAATTCTCAGTAATTTGAAAATTTAACTTTCAAATTGACGATGGCTATTTTAAATCACATCAGCACTTTCTTTTTAATCAAACATAGTATTGGACGTTGTGTGTGCGTGGCATTGGTGAAGATGCAAACATATGTATATCATTCATTTCGGGACTTCGTTCAGACCTCTGAACGTTCTTTCATAAAGTCCGAGCAGACGGAGCATGTTTGCCGTTGAAATTCTTAAAGCAAATACAAGGAACTCGAAGGTAGCTTTCTAAAACTGTGATCTTCCACTTAAGAAAACATTACGGTCGTAAAATTTGTCTGTTTACTGTTTTATGTTATTTTGTCGGTGAAACTCCCTTGAAGGGCACACAGAGTCCGAAGAATGAGCAGGAAAAATAAGAACGGCAAGAAGTCGGAGGAACAGGCGTGCATATTATACAAGGGAATGTACATATATATATACACGGGTAACCGTAAATGAAGTGAGTATACGAAGGATGTGTGCTTCTATGTTAAATAATAATGGAATTCCGTGAATAAGTCGAGGAATTTTAACAGGAAAAGGCGACGGTTGTAATTTTTTCAGTTCTTGTTTCCTTTATTCTACCAGCACAATAGCTGATCGTGTGCTATACTCATCAACAAACAACTTTTAGTATAAATAAATTCTTTAGGGATTATATTCGAGAATAAAATTATAAATACATCACGTCATAATCCCAATACAAAAGAAAAAATATATTCAAGTATTAATTTTTACATTGATTGTTATTACATTAAAACCATAATCACAAACGAAACTGTGTAGTACTGGCAAACATTTAATTTAAAACTACATTATTCCCCACATATATTTATAATAATTATAAAATTACGCCTATTATATTTTGCATATTGCGTTCCTCTGTAACTTTGCTGTAGTGTATTTGATACAATTTCCAGACCCATTTACTGCACGAAAAATTAAAGTACAAAAGAAATTGTTTTCTAAAGTTTAATCTGTGCCATAGTAATAAAACAAAGCTTCTTGGAAAAAAAAATTGTGCAAATATGGTCTTTACGAGGTGGTCCACATTTTGTAGCATTGTGCAGCCTCCACCAATACTTTAGGTAATATACAAAAAAAATTGTCTTACGTGATTAAAAACATACCTATATGAATTGTTCTATACATTTGCCCTGCCCTGTACAGAAATATGCAGGCTTGGAACTGGCTTAATATCTTCGAAACTGTTGAGTGGAAATACTTGAAATTTGGGATGTGCATTTTACTAATTAAAATCTATTGTACCTAGTTTTTTTTAATCTGTTCTACTTTATTACTTTACGAGATACACAGCCAACTTTTTTTTTAATTGTAATGTACTACTAGTGTTCAAACATTTTTACAAAATAGAAACCAACAGAACATGCGGCTGTATTTTAACATCTTAGGAAGTCTGACTGAATGAAAACTGAGTAAACAATGGTTAATTAAATTTATTATTTAAAAAGGTTTAATGCAAAAAGAAAAACAACAAAGCATAAGTAAACTTAAAGTAGCAGTATTTGAGTACTATATTGTGATTTAATTTAGGATTTTCCACAAGATCTAACATGGGATTCAAAGAATGTTCATGATTCATTGCAATTTTTGGACGTCCAACTCTAAGACGCTCGTTAACATTTCCTGTCCCATTAAATCGTTTTAAAGTGTTTATTACTGCAGATGTACTAATTGAATCTCATTCAGGATGCATAGCGTTAAAAAGGGCACTTACTTCTACTCGACTACGCCTTCTATCGCCATAGGTAATCATCATAAGGACTAACCTTTCACCATCGCTTAATTTAACCATATTTGACAATTTATCTGCTGTTTATGTTTTGACATTTTCTATGAATTTTGTATGGTTACTAGGTATTTTCATTTTTAATTATGTAACAATGCATGTGGCAATGTTTTGACAACAGTGACATTCCCTCAAATTATCTAAAATTTTACCCCTATTGCTATCTAAAAAATATCAAGTTGACTGTGTATCTCATAAAGTAATAATGTGAAACAGGTGAAAAAAATAAGGAAAAATAGGTATTAATTAGTAGAATGCACATCCTGGACCGGAAGTAACACTTTTACTCTTAGCGGGTAGCACTTTCTTCCGAATATCTCGCATGCATCTCGTATGCATTCTCGTATGCATTCTATAGAGAGTTATTAATAGAATAGAAATGTACTTATAATAGGATTTTGAATAATTTTTATATATATATTTTTTTAAATTTCACTTTTTTTTCTAAGATAAGACTGTTTAAAACAATTTAGAACAATTTTGTATAATTTGAACCGCTCATACGTATAAGAAAGTCGTGTGTTGGCCACACCTTATGTGTTTTTGATTACCATCATACAATCTTCAAATCAGTGAGATTTAACTGGTTCTAATGGAATCCAATTCCTCTTGGTTTTTCGATAAATTTCCTGCTGTGTTTTTTATATTATGATTTTTTATCCCCACCACGATATTCTTTATAAATGGTTTTTGCGACATTATTAATACGATTTTTGGTAATCTTCAAATAGCATAGTACAAAGCGTTTGGCAGATTCTAATCAACTTATTTTCTTTAGTTTTTAGATGTTAAGTGACATTAGTAGAGAGAGTACTGGGTTCCTTTTTGACACAGCGAGTTTTTATTACTGAACAAACTCCCATCAGATGACAAAGTTTCACATGCTGTGGGTTTTTATCAGCAATACAATAAATTGTTTTACCGAATAAGTCTAATGTCACCCAATCGAATTCCTTTGCACTCATAACTTTTGCCCTCGTCTGTCACAAGGTCGTATAAAGTCTTTTAACAAAGGATCTTTATCTACATACTTCTTTTCCTTAAGTAAGTTTTGCTTGGAAGGCGTTTGTGGTATTTTACTGACATCCTCGACTACCTGTTGAAGAAAGCAGCATCAATTTCTACTGATTCTTCAATTTTTTGATCAAATATTGGAGTCACCGAGATCAAATCTATGGATTCAAAGGTAAGCAACCGCTGAAGAAAATCTCACAACTTTGGAGTTCACTGTGTATCAATACAACTAGCACTTAATTAACGTAGCCAGAACCATCAACACATGCACAATTCTACACAGAATTTAAGTGGACTTATTTTGTTTTTGTTGAAACCTAAAATTAAAGTATATTTCAAAGGAGTCATAGAAAACTACCTAATTGGCTCGATTCTGACTTCACCAACGAATTTATCTTTCCCCCATTACTGACGGGTCATATTTATCTCATTTTTATCAAAAAAGGGATTAAACACTCTGTTGTCCCTAAGATATAGAAACGTGCTGATAATTTGCTGATATCACGGCCTTAATATCAATAAATAATCATCCAATTATTGCAGCACAACATCTGCAATATCACCTTGACATTCTTCAAAATCGGTTTTATAAATAGAGGATCAAAATTAATGAGATTATGGCTGCACAGGTTCCATTTACCACAAAGTAGACAGTATGCCCATCAGTACTCATCAACAATAGTCAAATTCCAGTCCAGACTATTGTTAAATACAGAGGACTACACTTGCACCAAAGAGTCACTTGGAAAAAGCACACCCAAACAAAACGCCAAAAAAATAATTTTATATTAAAAGGAATATCTTAGTTGATGGGGTAAAAAAAACTAATTAATAATATTAATAATAATCTTTATTTCCCAACAGGCAAAGCCCAAAACAGGGTTACAAACTATTTTACAGGTGTATACGTAATATAAAAAAAGAAAGAAAAACAGTAAGTAACAACAAATTCCATGATGATCCACTATCCACAGTCACAGTCTTCACGCAAATAGGTCAACATTTTTGTTCGCCAAGCGACAAAGTGTGTAAGTTGGAGCTCGTCTCATGATGTTGGTTCGCGCAAAAGGTGTTGCAAAAGTGCAATTATGTCTGGAGTTAAGCCGCGGTATCAGAAATGACATTCGGGTCAGAGTCAGGATATCAGGGCAGTCAATGCTGCCATTCAACAGTCTAAGCAAATATCTCTCACATGCGTATCTCCTCTCACTCAAGGATATACCATACCATGACTCTGCAACAGATCACCCGTCGCCACGCCCCTCTCCGCATAAACATCATCTGCCCGATACGTGAGAAACTTCAAGAACCTACGGTGAACACGGTCCAATGCCAAACAATCACTTGCATAAATAGGAAACCATATAAATTAATAATAAACTACTCAAAAATGAATAGGGAATTAGATCTTTTTTTAACAGATCTAATTAATTCGATTAAATTTAACGTATTTTCTCAAACTATAGATAAATTAGAAGGCCCACAGTCGTTTGTGGACATTTTATTTGGTAAATGCCTTTTCTGTGTGAAAAAATATTGAATCTTGTATTTTAACCTTAAATTAATTTAGAATACAAAATAATAAAAATCGCATTTTTTGACAAATATTATTCATTTTAAACGTCATTTCACATTTTCACGATGCCAAGACGTCATTTAAATAAAGAAACTTTTGATTTAATTGCGTTATTGCATCAGCGAGGGCAATCTGGAGCAGAAATTGCCGCAATTTTTAATGTGTCTCCAAGTGTTGTTAGTAGGGCTCTAACAAGATTCCAACAGACACGATCTGTAAGGAGAAGACCCGGTAGTGGATCTGAGAGGAAAACAAATCAGAGACAAGACCGCTACATTCGAATTCAGACAAGGATGAATCCGTTTAGAAGTGCTTGTGAGACGCCCAAAATTAACTAATGCCAACGGAATGGCTAGCAGAGCTTGGGTTAACCAACGACTAGGAGAAAATTTTTAATGGGAGCATGGTTTATACACCGATGAATCCAGATTCTGCTTATTTAGTGATAATCGTAGAGTAATGGTCTGGAGAACTCGAGGAGGCCGTTATAGACGCGAGTTTACAAAAGCTGTGGTGCCTTTTGGCGGCGGTGGTATCATGGTGTGGGCGGGCATTTGTTTAAATGGACGTATGAACCTCCATCTCTTTTAAAACAATGTCAATGGACACATACCGATAGGTCCAGCCCGCGACGGGCCATACATAGGCAACAATATACGTATGGAACGTAATGCTATGTGGCAACGTGTGTACGATAACACTCCGCGTGCGCAACCTAATTCCGATGGTCGAGCGCAACAGATGTCCCGTCATTCGTATTTAGCAAACATACGTAAAGGTAGTTATCATGTCAGTGTATACAACCGCAGAGAAGGTACAAATAGTTTCGTGGTATCTTGCAGGCAATTCCTGTCGAACAACCGCTGATTTATTTGCTGTAGAGTACGTAAATCGGCCTATTCCTTCGCATTCGACGATTGAAAGGATCGTAAATGCGTTTAGGAAATATGGCTGTGTAGTCGGAAATTGCCGCAAATGCCAACAAATTGACGAACAGCCTCATATCCCTCTAATACCTGCCGATCGGGAGGAGAGAGACGTGAGGGTTTGTTCGTTAGTTGAAATGGGTGACCTTAACACGGCAAATTGCAGACGAATTCGGTGTTAGTAGAAGTACAGTAAAGCGGATTCCAAAACGCAAGAAATATAAAAGTTACAAAGTTCGAAAGTACCAGGAGATTTTTCCCGAGGACAATTTTGCAAGAATGGAGTTTTGTGAGTCCGTGATGGAAAAGGCTAACAGGGACGAATATTTTATAAAAAATATTCTGTTTACCGACGAGTCTTCTTTTCCACGTCATGGGAAGCATAACCCCTCAGTCGTGCAATATTGGTCTCGAGAAAATAAACATCTAACTCGTAATGTTAAAACTCAATACCCCGAAAAATTTAACGTTTGGGTGGGTATCTTGGGTGATAACATTATAGGGCCATTTGTTATCGACGGCAATTTGAATGCAGTAAAATATTTAGATTTGCTGCGAACACGAATTATTCCTGCTGTCCGTCAACTAAACATCGATTTTGATGCAATTTGGTTTATGCAAGACGGTTGTCCCGCGCATAACAGCAGATTAGTAAGAGAGTTTTTAGAAAACACTTTTCCTAATCGTGTTATTTCCGGGAGGGGTACGATAATATGGCCACCTCGATCACCCGACCTCAATCCCTGCGATTTTTTTCTGTGGGGTTATATCAAAGAAAATCTTTACGGTCTTCTAACAATCCCGAACTTGCAACAGTTACAAGTTAAACTGTTTCGCCTTTTCGAGACAATAACCCCTAGAAATCTCGAGGGAGAGAGGCGGGCGTTTTACAATAGGCTCGGCTATTGTTTGGCAAGAGAGGGCGGTATTTTCGAATCCTATTTTGAGTGACTTTCTTAAAATTTGAATTTATTTTGCAGAATTATTGATTTTTTTACTTTTATCTTTTAGAAAACGTTATTGTTTTTTTATTACTTAAAATTACTTTTCCGTAGCAGCTAAGAATACAATAATAATAATAAATTGGACCTTATTATGTCTGAACAAATGGGCAAATTACGTATACAGAACGAATATGCAAACGACTATATCCTTGCGCGGTTTATATCTTACTAAATTCTTAACTGCAATGTGCTGCAATTGAAGCTGCTGCGGGTAGAGGGGTTTCGGTGGGGGTTTCGGTGTTGCCACTCATTGCTGACTATGGCCCGTTCCGAGCTGGACCTATCGGTATACAGAGATGACATTATTCAGCAATATGTGGTCGACTTTCGTGAGGTTGTGGATGAAAACACGGTTTTTATTGATGATAATGCACGACCTCATCGTGCACAAATTGTAATGCAAGCAATAAATGACCTCCATATTAACCATCTACCTTTACCACCAACGTCTCCCGACTTGAATCCAATTGAGCACATTTGGGACAGACTTCAAGAACAGCTCAACGAACATAATCCACCCCCTAGTTAACGTGCAACACTTGCGGGAAATTTTACCGCTGTGTTGGAGAAGAGTGTCACAAGAACACATTAATAATTGCATTATGAGTATGCCCAGAAGATGTATATCTGTGAGAGATGTCCGTGGCCATTATACATGATAATAGAATTAATTGTTACAGAAAAATGTTTATTTTAGCTATTGATAAAA
Source organism: Amphimallon solstitiale (assembly GCA_963170755.1). Lineage (NCBI taxonomy): Eukaryota > Metazoa > Arthropoda > Insecta > Coleoptera > Scarabaeidae > Amphimallon > Amphimallon solstitiale. Next base: position 75,110,818 of record OY720678.1, read on the forward strand.
AAGTTGCTTATTTCATAATTGATCATTACTTAGTATTTTTCTGAATAAATATACTTGAAAATTTTAAATTGTTGTGTACAATTATGTATCTAATATAATACACTACAAATATTTACCCATATTTTCTAAAAAATACAAAAAACATTTTATTTCATTTTAAAATGCAATTTGATAATATTAAAATAAGGAAAAATAGGTATTAAGTAGTAGAATGCACATCCCAAATTTCGAGTTAATTCACTAAATAATTTCCAAGATATTAAGCTGGTTCCAAACAGAATGAAGAGCCTGTATATGTTTGCTACAAATCATATAATGGTTGAAATTTCCCAGTTTATAATTCCAGTTAATGCAGACAACGAGATGCATTGGTTTTACCCAGAACATAGGTGTAAACACGTGATTTACCTCCATCAAATTCTGAACATTACATTTAAGTAATAATTCGTTTTAAGTTAGTAACTAATAATATTATAATATGTATTCTACTTAAATTTTAGGCATAGAAAGAAGGAATAGTCCCAGTTCAGTAGCATAACAAATCTTTTTATACACTTCAGGTAGAGCATACCCGGATGCATTGTTATCATTATTACATAACTAATATAACAAATACCTTATTTATATATGTCACCAGAAATGTTGGCATTTTATATCATAAATAAATACACTATAAATGATCCGCCGGAAAAAATATTAGGAGATATTTTGGGATATTTACTTAATTGATTTGCACATTTATTTAATCATTTAAATAAAATTGTTCATAATTTAAGATTACTTTTCTTTAATCTCGACTTATCAACAATCCATATTTAAAGTTTGATGTATGTACTTGCTGTGCAATAATGCATTTCAATACGTTTCCAACTCTTAATATATTACATAAATATTGTTAATAATAAACCAAACAATACTACAGCTTATACTTTTCTTCGAATATTAAACAAGGTAATATAATTGCCTCAAAGAATTATTATATCATACTTCACTTTGTGTATGTAGGTATCTATTTAAAATTAAAACTCTGAGAAGGAATAAATTAAAATTCCAGGAACTATTTTGCATGTGTTTCAATTGCATAAGTTAATATGCACATTCATTTTAGAAGTATGCCTTGAAGTTGCTGTATTTATGTAGACCTCTAAATCAATGGAAATTACATATTTATGTAAATTACAAGAATATTTTATATTAACACATGAAACAAGTTATGAGAATAAATTTTTGACAGTTGTTTCGGCTATCTCAGCTATATATTTATATTTAAAATCACCTAAATGTAAATTCTTTGTATTTCCTAAAATTGTGATATTTTACATAAAAACAATAAAAGTGAAAAAATAAAGGAAATTGAAATTTGGATTTCGTGTAAATGATAATAAAATTATGATGGACAAGTGATAATTATACAAAAATTTCATATTTCCTCATTTACTACCCTTCATTGTTTTTTATGCAAAATAACTCAGTTTTAAGAAATAAGTATTTAAAATTTAAATCATAATATTTAAACATCTTGTATTCAAATGATTTTGAATTTTAACACAAAGGATTCTATGAAAATAAAAGTTTAGTTTTCTAAATATTTACTTTCATTGCTTTTATTGCTCTTTTATTAATAATTACGCTTACATGAAAAAATCTATCCGTCCAGAATACCCAAATGAAGTTGCAATCAAGATCTTCATGGCATATTGCATACCGTTAGAAAGGGAATACCCTAGAGAAGTTTCTAAAAGAATTGGAAGATCGCTTTTAGTTATTTTTTTATTGCAATGTTGAGTTTAAAGAGTATTTTTACCTCTTCCAAAAACTGTGTGAATTAATAAAATCGAGACTACATTTAAAAGTAATTTTTAATTTGGCTGAAACACACCATAGTACACAAAAGTAAACTTAAATTTTGAGGTTGTAGGTACTTATATTTTTTTTTTAAATTAAAATTTAAAGCTGAATTATGGGATTTTGTAAAAATTAAAAAGTCAAAAAAAAACCCGTGGTACTAATATTGAGTTATTGGGTCATAAGAGACAGCAAATGACCCTTCTATCGACCAATTTAATTTGGCTAACGATGCACCAAACACCCTGTATAGTATCTAATTTAATGCATTCTATTTAAAATAAAAAGAAATAAAAATAAACAGAATACATATATCCTTCTTTATTGTCAGGTATCTTGTATACTACCTAAATTTAAGACGCACATACGTATAAGAAAGTAGTGTGGTACCCACACCTTCTTTGTTCTAAAATTGGTTTAGGACTTTAATGAAATACATTCATATATACTTTTGCTAATGTGAGTGAGTCTGTTTTACTTTTGCCCTCGCCCGACAATTCTCACTAAAATAAAATAAATAATTTATATTATTATATTATTTTTTGATAAAATACTACAGTCTTTATTATTGTTTCTAAAACACTAAAATTAATAATTCTATAATGTTAAACCTGTTATACAAAATAACAAATATACAAATAAATATATAGGAAGCCATGTTCCTAATTAACAAAATTATAGGAGTTTAATGAAGAACATTTATCTATAATTATGGCAAAGGTGAGTGGAATTTATTTTACTTTGGTTATCACTCGATAATTCTTAAAATAAAAGATATTTATATATTTTTGATTAAATACTACACTCATACATTATCAAAATGTAGCAATCACCACTCGCAGAACGGCAAATTATAAATTATTAAAGATTTTCTTGCCTCAATTAAAAGTAATAATTATATAACATCTATGCTATTTTATATGTATTTTTTTCAAAAATTATTCTATCTATAAGTATTTAATATCGTAAATATTTTGTATTAATCCATAATTTTTCTAAATATGTTTAATTAAATACTACAATGATTATACATTATTTAAATGAAGGATTTGAAATTACAAATTATTAAATATTGTATTGCCTATCAATCATTCAAAATGTTAGAAATAACAAATTATATATCTAACTTAATGCATTCTATTTAAAATTAAAATATAAATCCAAATAATGAAAATATATTCTTTTTTATTGTTCTGTATCTTGTATACTACCTAAAATTCGCCAGTATATATGAGAACACGTCCAACATTAATATACTTTGTATTCATGTTGTACATATGTAATTCGTATAACAGACGCATGTATAATGCTAAAGATTCAGTTTGTAGTAATGCAATATACATTATGAATGAAGTATTATTAGTGGGGATAATATAATATAGTGGGGATCACTAATGAATGAAACTCGAAGCATTGGGTTGATGTAGATGTGGGAAGTTTATCGTAGCACAAACAAAATACATATACATATACGTATACATACATATATGCCGGTAGAAAATATGTGTGGTGTGTGCAAGTCTCCTACAACATATGAAATACAAACAAGCTGCGGAAACCGATCTTCAACGTTTTAGCGAGCGAAATAATGTTATTTATCCAGTTAATATTATTAATTAGTGCAGTATTTATTCTCAGAACCTATATTAATTAAATTTATTATCTGTTAAAGATACACTTTGAATAATGCAATGATTCACGTGTTATCATCGGTAACATCTCTTTTTAAAATTGAAAAATTACGAATTAGAACCGGTTCTTCATTTAATTATTATTTCTTACTACTTCTCTCCGTGTGGTTTATCACAGAGAATTTTTAATACTAGTACAAGTTATGTTGATATGTCACATCCGTCTGTACTTGTAAAAGCATTTACATGACTAGTTTACAAGAGGATGTGATAAAATTTCGTTTTCCCTTTTTTAACTCGTGTATTTATTAAATATATAATAAATTAATAAGTTAATAGACACTCTTGGATAGTTAAGTATTTATGAAAATATTTAACCTATTTTGTACATTTTTATCATAATATCGCTATCAAATACAATTTAAATTAATCTTCTATTCGATTTTTGGTCCACCGAAGTATTACATAGATTTAAAAATATATATTAGTGGTGTTGCAAAAGTAACTATCCGTTACTGAAGTATTCTTTACTGAATAAGATCTGAAGTAACGAATATTGGTTTCAAATAATCGTAACTTTTTCAAACAGTTACTCTCATAATACATAACATTTAGAATATATTCTTGTCTGAAATATTTTATTAAAAAATATAATTTAGATTCAATAATTTTGTACAAAATATTTGAATTTAACCAATTATTAGTATTACTTGTATTTGCGTAGGTCGATTTCATTATAAAAGTTTGTTTGAACTTACTGTATTTATGCAATATAAAATAAATTTTGTGCCATGTACTACATTCTACATTCTTTGTGTGATTTTATATCGGAGTCGTGGATTTGTATGGTTTTATGCATATGCATGGTACAAATCTATAAGGTATGCTACAACATTGACTCAAATTCGTATATTTTGCGCTGCACAACCTACGTCATCCATCATATGTTTGTAGTTTGTGTTTTGTTTATATTTAGATTTCGAAGAAGTTAAATAGTATTTTTTGAAGTTATAGTTATTATTTCGTGTACTTAGTGCAGTTATTAAGTTTTGTAAATATTTTTGTTAAGCCAAAGACTTTTAATTTAATTATGTGTAAGTGAACTTAAGAAGAACATTAACATAGAAGGTAAATATTGTATTATAATGCAATAGATTTGTCTCTATCTTTAGCTCATCTAATATGGTAAGCTGCTGTCTCTTGAAATGCAAAAGTTGGCCAGAAAACACTCGAGGAAGGAATATTAGATATGTTCGTTTTCCTAGTGAGCAAAACCTATCTCAGCAGGTAATAGAAGTAATAATATTGTAGACTCGGCTGATTAAGATTATCGTGAATAATAATTATTTTTAATACGCTATAAACCGTAAATGTATTTACTTTTATAAGTATTTTTATTAATCAAACAGTAATAGTTTGTGAAATATAAAGTATTATTTATCTAGTGTGCACATTTCTAAGTTGGATTTTATAAACAGAGCTTTTACATAAGATGAAAATCCTGAAGACACTATATTTGTTGTTTTATTTATTACCTGTAAATTAACAAGAATTAATAAACGTAAATCCTATACTAAACTAAGAGTTTCCTTAGTATAAATACTCCCAACTTTTGCAATATTCATTGGTATCAGTAAAGCAATATACAAGAAAAAATGGACATATCCAAGACTTAAATTTATTTTTTTAAAAAATTACTTTGTCAGTAAACTAACTATAAATTGTTTTATCAAAAAACATAAAACAGCTTTCTTAACTAAACTGTTACAAAATATCCAGTGGGACCTTTTTCATTAATACAGTTTTATTATTTTGCTTTATGCGTTTTTAAACAGATAATTTCTATAGAAATTTGATTTTAGTTACACATTCGAAAACAACTGCTATATATTATGTTTATTTTATTATTCTTTATATAGCAATCTATATACTATTACTTCTGTAGTTATTCAAAAGTAACCTTTTACTTTCTTATACGTAGTACCTGATACCAAAAAAGTGGTTTTTAAAAAATGTCTCTCTGTGCGTGCGCGCGCGCGCGTGTGTGTGTGTGTGTGTGTGTGTGTGTGTGTGTGACCACGATAGCGACCAAACCGCTGTAGATATCAATTCCAAATTTTGTATTTACGTGTATAATCTTCCTCTTGAGATCTGATTAGTTTTTCAGTAAAATCGGTAGTCCGGAAGTAGCAGTTTACTTCAGCGAAAAAATCGAATTTTGACAATATTTCGTCAACTACTAAGTTTAAACAAATTTATAAAGAATTCATATATACTTAAAATTGAAATTGTAAATAATTTTATTTAAAAAGTTTTTCGAAATTCCTACCGGAAGCAGGTCTTTTACTCTTATCGAAAATCAGTTTTTTGCGAATATTTCGCAAGTCATGCTTTTTAGACAAGTACATTACGGGTATAAAACTATTTAAAACACAATTTTCAATATCTTTTGTATAAAAGAAATTTCAAAATTCAGACCGGAAGTACCACTTTTACTGTTATCGAATAACGATTTTTTGCAAATATGTCGTAAGTTATGTTTATCAAGAGTACAAAAGTATTTAGAACTGGATTTGCAATATTTTTTGTATATATGAAATTTCAAAATTCGGACCGGAAGTAGCACTTTTACTCTTAGCGAGTAGCACTTTTTTGATAATATCTTGCAAAGTATGCATTCTATAGAGATTTATTAAGAGAATAGAAGTACTTAGAATAGGATTTTGAATAATTTTTGTATAAAAAAATTCTTAAAATTCTATAATTTGAAACGCTCATACGTATAAGAAAGTCGTGTGGTGGCCACACCTCATTTTTTTGCTTAATATCAATGGTGTGACGTAAGTGTGTGCGATACGTCATAAACAAGCTACGCCAGAGCACATCTTATATGTTTGTACCATGGTTTGATATGATAGATTATGATAGAATGTGTCGCCTATCGTAAATAGAATGGGGACTCCATAAAAAGGACTTTAGGCTTTGGCATTTACTTTTAATTTTAAGTTGAAATGTTTTGTGTGATACTTTTAACGAATTTTATTTATTTAACGTAATATATATTAAAATTAGTATATAAGTCAACATTATGTTTGTACCAAATATTAACTATACATATTCCCGCACCGCACATTTGAACAAGTACTCGGAAACGAATAAAAAGTAACGGATATTGAATTCGAAAGTAACGAATAGTTACAAGTACAAAAAAGTAACTGGATCCAACATCACTAATATATATGCCTATAACAAATAATTTATGGTTCATGTTTTGTATTTGCTCACCTATAAGAAATATTTAGGTATTGCTTAACTGGCAGGGCTGTGTGGTCGATTTACTCAATATAATGCACGTCTAAAGTTCCGCTCCTTAAATGTTTTACTATCTTATACGTAGTATAAGGAAGTATAGAGATGATAAAAATTTTCGACCTCGAGATTTTTGCAGATGTCCACGTTTTGAGGTCCCCTGATACCGAAAAAGTGGTTTTTAAAAAATGTCTGTGTGTCTGTCTGTCTGTCTGTCTGTCTGTCTGTCTATCTGTGTGTCTGTCTGTCTGTCTGTCTGTCTGTCTGTGACAACGATAGCGGTCAAACCGCTACAGATATAAATTCCGAATTTTGTATTTACGAATATAATCTACCTCTTGAGAACTCATTAGATTTTGAGCAAAATCGGCAGACCGGAAGTAGTAGTTTACTTCAGTGAAAAAATCGAATTTTGCAAATATTTCGTCAATTACTAAGTTTAAACAAATTTATAAAGAATTCAGATGTACTCAAAATTAAATTTGAGAAAAATTGTATTAATAAAGTTTTTCGAAATCCCTACCGGAAGTAGGTCTTTTACTCTTATCGAAAATCAGTTTTTTGCGAATATCTCGCAAGTCATGCTTTCTAGGCAGGTACATTACGAGTATAAAAGTATTTAGAACGTCCTTTTAAATATCTTTTGTATAAAAATAATTTCAAAATTCGGACCGGAAGTACCACTTTTACTCTTAACGAGGAGAACTTTTTTGATATCTTGCAAAGTATGCACTCTATAGCGATTTCTTAAGAGAATGAAAGTACTTAGAATAGGATTTTGAATAAGTTTTGTATTAAAAAAATTCTTAAAATTGTACAGTTTGAAACGCTCATACGTATAAGAAAGTCGTGTGGTGGCCACACCTAATTTTTTTTTAAATTACCATCTATTGTAATTTAAAAAATAACTACATAAAAAGTAAAAATGCTATTTTCATTTTGAAAACTTAAACTGCTTTAAAATAATTCTATAAACTATCAACTACAACAATATTTTACAGTTTTACCATTCTAATTCTAACTCTTATATTTAGCAAATTCATTAATTACGTAGGTGTAGTATAGAGTGGCCAGCCAATGCAGATTCAACAGAAATTAGTGACAGATTTCTAAGTTTTGGTTGTCTGATTGAATTTCTTAAGAAGGATTTTATTGGTTTTAATTTGGGAAAACTTCCTCCCTCAAAATCGAGAAGACAAGGGTGTGTTCATAATATATTCAGAGCTACAATAGTATTGAGATTCAAAGTAATTATTTTATTTTGGCACAAATAATTTACAACATTCAATATATCGAATAGACGCTCTGTCCTTTTGACTCTAACTTAACAGTTTCGGTAGGAAATTCTGTACTGCATTAAAAAATCTCATCAGCAGCAATTTTCATCTGCTCATATGCGGATTGTCTATAACTGCTCACTTTTTGTATGGTTTCTGATAACTTCCTCATACAACCTCTGACAAATTTAGAGTTTCAGATTGCAATTACTTCCAGACTGAATTTCTTCAAATGAATATCATATTAATGAATTACATCGCATATCAAAATTTGCAAATTTTAATATTTTTGCTACACCTCTGGCTTTAACTTTAGTTTCTACATTTCTGTTGACGTCTTCTAAAGTTGAAATCGCAAAGGTTTTAAAGCGTCTACTCTTGACTACATAGTATTACTCAATGGGTTTAGAGTTAATTGTGAAATATATTGTTTTAACATTTCGTAAAACCAAAAATAAGATGTTCTTTTACAACAGAAAAAAATTTTTTGTACTTATTGTTTCTAGAGAAGATGAAGCTGCATCATTCACAACTAGGCTTAAAGACTGACATGTGTAGAGCACATAAAACGCCCTTGGATATTTTTCGAGCATTCTATTTTGTACACTGTTTCTTTCGTCTTTTATGGTGGCTTTGTTGTCATCTAAGCCACTTTAACTCAAAACTTAACGTTCCCAAATCAGAATAATTTTAGTTAAACTCTCTCTGGTTGAATCACTAGCTTCAAAAAAACATATTGATTGTGAATGGGGGACAACTCTTATTGTTCATATGAGCTGTTAAATATGTCTTGGCGATTCATATCTGAACAATTTCTTTTAAGATTATATTTTTTATAAAATCTATCGATTTATTTTGTATATTATTGCTTATATAAATCACAGACTATTTGTCAGATTGGTGTTGAACTCTTCCATATGTTCAGTTGTTCGACCAAAAGCTAAGCATTGTGTGGCGAATGTACTAATAAAAGCTCTTATAAAATATCCCCGTCATAGCGTTTTTGGGCCAGTCGCTAATAGAAGGCAAATTATCAAAAAACATACAACACAAGTAAAAAACGACATCATTTGTAACAGAGTAAATCAAAAAACTTCTCTTAATGATTTCTCTATTGGTCTATACTTTCTAATTTGGCTGAAATTATTCAATATTTAAGTATATCAATGGACAAAAGGCGACAGGTTGATTTCCTATACACTTAACTTGCCAATGGTGTCGAATCCATTAATAATAATGTGTACTGCACTAACTTGGTTCTATCGGTTTCTCACCTTCTCTTACCGAATTAATCGTCTCTTACCTTGAGAATAGATGGAGTTATGTGCACTACAATGGTTATACTTTCAACGTTTTTACGATCACGTCGGGGGTACCTCAAGGATCCAATCTAGGGCCACTATTATTCAATGTGTACATGAATGATCTATTAAATAGATTGGATTGCGAGGTACTTGTTTATGCCGATGATTTGAAAATATTCTCGTAAATTAACGACGTGTCCGACTGATATCAATTTGCACTTCTGTTTACGCACACCTGGCTTTTTAATAATATCATCTTACAACAATTACCACCCTGTATTATACACTGGTTCGTCCAAAATTGGAGTACGCATCAATAATATGGTACTCCTGCTACGTGTGCCTGCAACCAGCTTCAATTATGATGCACTCTGAAATACACATAATTTCATGGTATTGAGTTCAAGAAGGAAGTTAGCCAGTGCGAGGTATTTAAAAAAATTAATTAATAATAAAATTGCCTGGTCCTGCCAGAGCGCGAACAAATGTTATGAATATAGCACCATTAACTCATATGATCAGAAATGCAAATATTCTGATCCCTTCCACAATTAATTATATGCCTGCTGCCATGGTTTTCCATTATTCCTTCTTTCTAAATTATTAGTAATTTTCCCAGTCACTACTTATCGAAGTTGAATCAGGGTGCTTGATGATTGTCTTACAGTCCTATGTAATATGTTCTGATATGAATGCTGGGTAATTATAATATATAACTAATGTAATACCATGTTTTGTTGTTGAAAATATGCTGTTATTTTTATTTTGCACTGTATCATACTGTACTATTTTTTTGTCCTTTAAATGGATTCTGTCTGTTGGACAGTAAAGTTTATTATTATAATTATTGCTTATCACTTTTAAATAATGCGATAATAATAATGATAATCTATGCCTTCCTTTAATAATAGGAAACGCAAAGGTAAATGTTATTTGATGCAAACCCCTCTCAATCAGTATTTAACGAGTTTCAGATTCAGAAAGCATTCTATAGTGCAGATGTAGATGGAATTTTGTTTAGTATCTACTAGCTGCTAGCAGAAAAAAATTGCGACACTACTATTGATATACTCCCAAATGTGTTCAAATATCCTTGATATTTTATTTAAAAATGGTCACGTGACTGTCCTTTTTTTTAAAGATTACGTACAGATGGCTATTAATTTATAGTACCTACTGAAACTTTCAAATTATATTCATTTAAAATAATGTGTAATAATAAATTAACTTTTAAGGTATTAGCGTTGCAAATAAAATATTCCAATTGCCCTTCATTACGTAGAACGCACAGTTCGTATCGTTCTTGCGTATTTGTGACCAAATCTAATAATAGAGTCTGGAGCTGTCGTATCGCTCTGTAATTCTCTCTTTTTACTGTTTTTTTTTTGTAGACGGCGGATTATCTCGGAAAATCTATACTTTCAACAAAATTATATTGTCTTCCACAGAAAGTTTTTTGTAGCATGTGCTGTGTGTGGCAAGTTGCCTTATCTTGCTGAAAAAACTGATTATCGAAGAGTAAGTTTCTTAATCTGCAAAACATCAGTAGGTTATCTGCAAACGGTGTAAGGACTTGAGTAATATACCGCTATTGATTAATAGTTACTGGACGTGTGTTTTTCTCGTCAAGGAAATGCAAACCAGATGGTCACTTTTTCACTATGCATCGGTATTTCTTGCACCTCTTCATGTCGTTGGTAAGCTAGAAAGTTATTGCTACGTCTCTTTACATAATCCGACAAATGAAAATAACATTCGTCACTGTACCAAGTATTACTGACGAAACTGGGATTATCACCAAAGCAATGATTCTGACTGAGCATTCAAGTTTTGCAGAATAATCAGCTATTCTCAATTTTTAGGCCGTCAGAAGAACGTACGAATGAATATTAAGTTGTTTCAATATCTTCTGAAGGGTTCTCCTGTTCATATACAATTTTGCAACAGATCTCCGTTGACTACGATGTGGTGAGTCCATGCTTTGATTGGATAGTTCTTCTTGATTTTCGTTGGTATCCCCTATTTTTCCTTTTCCAGCTCTACCTTTCCCTTGGTATAGCACACTTCCAGTTCTTCTAAATTTGTTTAAAATGTTCAGTACTGTAGCATTATATGGTGCCTCTTTATAGAAATATTCCGAAAATTGATCGCGGACGAATTTAATGCTTGGACCACTTTGTCAACCTAAACCGTATGGGCTAAATAGTGCTCAACTAAAAAGACTTTTTCTTCAGTAGATAATAATATTTATTTACAACCATAAGCGTAATGTTGGCATTTCTGACTTTTTAAAAGTTTGGAAGTGTGACTTTGTTCACGTTCACTTCCCGTCCTCTATTACTGCCCTCATTTACTTTCCGCCCTCTATTACTGCCCTCACTTCCCAACCTCAATGTCAATCACAGAACTGTCATCTCGATATGTCAAAACCTTATCGGACTTTTTATCACAAATAATTATTAATTGTATGGTTGTAAATAAAATAAATTGTTACATTAGAATTATTGGAAACAAAGTAACAGATCTTAACCTCGGATACAGGCTGGGCAACAAACGAATTGGTATGGTGTGTTACGCCGATGATGCGGCCGAATCAGAAAACGACCTACAGAGACAACTCTACAGGTTCTTCCAAGTGAGTCGCCAACTCAATATGAACATTTCTATCAACAAAACCAAATGTATGACAATCACGAAAGATCCGCTCAAATGCAAGCTAGTGGTGGAGGATAATCCCATAGAACAGGTGATGCAATTCAGATATCTGGGCATAGACATATCAAGTACTCACCACCCAGTTAAAGACCTGAGGAGCCAAATTAACAAAGCATCTGCACTATCAGGATGCCTACGAGATATAGTCTGGTCAAACCCGTACATGCGAAAAGATAGCAAAATTAGAATCTACAAGACTTGCATCAGACCGATTATGACGTACGGTATAGAAGTCCGCGAAGACACCAACAAGACGAAACACATGCTAAGGGTCGCCGAAATGAAAACACTGAGAACAATAGTGGGGAAGACAAGAAGAGACAGGGTGAGAAACTCGGATATCAGGGAACAATGCGAGATACAAGACATTGTGAGATGGGGAAGACAGCGTAAGAGGCAGTGGTAGAGCGATGTAATACGGATGGACGAGAACAGACTTCCGAAGATAGTCCTAGAGAACAACCCGCCTGGCTACAGACCAATCGGAAGGCCACCTAAGAGATGGAGAGATAACTGACTATTTACCTCTCAGGAAAAGACACAGGGGCAATTTCAGAATTAACAGATCGACAGATCTCTAAGTAGTAGAAGAAGAAGAAGAAGAATTATTGGAAACTTGAATCCATGTAGATAGACCGCCCTGCTATTGCTGATATTATGAAATAGAGATTTCTTGTCCTTCTCCATTCGAGCCAAGGTATCTGGATTGCTACGGTAGGACAGTTTTCCTCAGTTCAAGTGGAGTGCAGTCCTTGAAGGCTTTACTACTCAATATTTCTTTTATAATCTATTCACCAAAAAAAACTGACGTATATTTTTTTGACGTTTACGCTAGAACATCACAAATCTGACAACTCAATATGCCAAAACTTTTACCCGAATTTTTATCTCAAATAAATAAAATAATTATGGTTGTAAATAAAATAGTATAGAAACCTCGGTGAAAAGTTTCATTCCTGTCTCGGGATAAAGTTACCCTCTACGCTTCGCGTCTGTAGGTTAACTACTTAATCTCTCGACAGTAATGAAACACTTTCCACCTCGGTATGTAATACACTTAAGCTCGTTTTACATCTATCAATTTTAAGTTCAATTTCTAGAACTTGGCGGAGTACATGCAAAATTAACGGCAATTTGGGTTTTACATCTGTCAATTTCTAGTTCAATTTTAAGTTCAATTTCTAGTTCAATTTTAAGTTCAATTTCTAGTTCGATTTTAAGGAGCTACCCATAGCGTTTATATATGTGGTTTCCAAGTTCAATTTAAAGAAGTTGAAATTCATGAAATAGAACATGTTCTATTTTTCTTCAATTTATCTTCAATTTTTTAGTAACTTTTAACTTTTGTAGAGAATTTTGATAATGAGGTTATTGTGTTTGGTCATTCTGTGCAGATTTTATGGTTATGCCAGAGAACTCTGTGAATGTTCTATTATTTTTATTATTTATATATGGTTATATTATTGTTATTAATTATTACTGTTTGTTGTATTTTTGTATTGAGACGAATATCCATCTAGATATTTATTTTCTTTTACTACTACTACATTTATAAAAATAAATATGCCATTTATCTTTGAAAGAAATGCACCAAAGATTTGATATCTTTATATGAGCAACATACTAACTTGTACATGGTAAGTACATCATTGTACAGAAACAAGAATGCAAGACTAGACTCTTTTAAAAATATTGCAGATGAATTATACAGGTAAAATTCAGTAAGTTGAATAAATGTAGGATAGTGCCGAATGGAATCTATTTCATGAAATATCTATTTATCTATATATGGAATTGTTTGTTGTACAGATTATTAAATAGTACTACTATCACACTGACTGATGTGAATAAAAAAAATAATAAGCTAAGAACGCAATATTTTCATGAAAAAAATAAGAGTGAAGTAGTGTCGGAAGTGATGCGATATATGTTCCAAGTTGGTGGTGTTTCAGTGTGTTAGCATTTCTCAGCAATTCTGCACCTATTAGAAAAACTGGAAGCTCAAGAAGATATAAATTTTCTAGAAGTTCTTCTTTTTATAGAATTTGGAATTACTGTATGATGGTCCTGTAGAAGATTGGTATTTATAGAATATCCCAGAGGAAACTAGATCAGAGGTGTCTTCTCCTTTCACAAAAACCCCATCTACAAGTGCTAAAAGTAAGAAACGTCATGTGCTGCAGGACAATAATGAATTATTAATTAGTGAGTGCAGGAGCTGCTCTTAACAATGAAAAAAATGTAGAACCTGACCATTTGCAAGCTTTTAGGTAGAATGTATTAGTAATAATATTATTTATGGTGTTTGTTGAATTGTACTTGTAGAATGGTATCATCAGATTTATAGCGAGTGAAAAACCCAAAAGTGTGTATAATATAAAACTAAGGATTCTAAGTTTAATATATGAAGAAATAAGAAACCAATAACTCAGAAAATAAACTTTAATACTATTGTAAATGTTATTAAAAAATAGGACATTTTATCATGAATGTAAACGAAAAGTAAGGCATACTATGATATTTAAGAAAGGTGACATTTTGCTGTGCTTATACAAAGATATTCAAAAGATTGTCTTATCCTGCTTCAAAGATGTGACATACTAAGTATGTTCTGCCTTTTCTACTAATTGGTTTGAGAAATGTCGATAAGTAAGAATCTCCAACTTAACGCTTTCACTTTTCTTGCACATTTCTTTTATTAGTAACATTCAAAACCGGCATCTTTTGAAGACAAATAAAATAAAACTGATTTGTCTCGTGCAAGAAGAAATCCAATGTAATGTATAATCATATGTACCGATAAATTTAGAATATTAGTCTAATAATGCTGCACATGCTTAAAGTGTGTTATATATTAATGAGGCAGGGTAGAACGTCATTTTGATCTTTCTGTATTTAGGTGTACCTCAACATAAAGTACGCTTTAGTGTTTAATACCCGATTGCACCACATCTCATTAAAAGTAGTCCTTAATAAAGTGGTAGTTAATTTTTTGTGACATAGAAAATCCTATTGTACATGGGCAACATATTAAAGGCTTAAATGACTGACGCTTTATGAGTTTCTAATAAGTTAATTGTTAATGTTGCATTTTCTAGTAACTTTTAAAGGTATTTGTGTGTAGTTTTCGTTGAAATGTAAATAACATATAACAATTATTTACAGTCAAACTTGTTCATCTTATCAATTGATAGTTGTGTTTATAAGAAATATTACTGTTCAACAAAAAATGTTTGGATACAGCCTTGCTGAATAATGTAATCTAATTGGTTTGGATTCTTTGACATGGTGGTTTAGGATCTTGCATATTTCAGCAAATGTTGGGTAACACCGTAGTGGCAATTATACGTGCAAGCACATTTGTTATTACACATTATATTCCATAAGCCATTACTGAACGTATTTTCTATAATAACGCTAATTCTAATATGGGACTCAGTATATTGTCGAGGTGTAATCCTACAGGGATTATTAGCGATGGAAGATTGTACCTTCTTAAATTACAGACACTATTTCCTAGACATACACATTCAAATAAAAACTTGGGTACATCTTACCTAATAACATGTAATTATTGTACATTCCATTTTAAATGCACAACTAATAAATATGTTAGGACTATGTGTTGAGCTAGGCCATTGAAGTACTACTGCCTCATTTTGCAAAACAAAACCTAGAAAATATATTTCACTCAGGTTGTGAAAATTATCAATCATTACGTCAAGGTATCCCAGCATGTTGAGCTGGTTAAATTAAGAATAAATTGTCAAAAACATTTTTCAATTTAAATTGAAATATAAAATTTTAATGTCAATTTTATAATTAGGTGCTAAAATTAAAAGTATTCTAAATCTATTCATTCGTAACATTTTTTAAATTGTTGTCTTTCATAAAGCCCTCGTTGATTGGGTTTATATTGCCTCTTTTTTTTAACAACCATGATCTAACCCTCCACCATTACTTTACCCGTATTATTTACAGTACTGTGCAACATTAAAGAAAATACTGTAGATCTTGGCTATTAAGCCATTTTATCGATCTATATGTCACAGGTTTGATATCTAGAAATTTTTATCTGAACTTTTGTCATGCTTTTTTTAGATGGCACATAAAGATATTTCTTAAGGCATGTTAGAGGTGTTGGGCAATCCTCTAACACTTGACCAGGAAGTTATTGTACAAGTTATAGACATAGATCGTAATCATAATAATAGGTATATTCAAAAAAAAACTGCCTGTAAAATATTTTGTAGTTTACTTAAATAAAATATAAAGTATATAACAGTAGCATATTGTTTACATATATCTAGTATTGTATTTCTCTTGTGCTAAGTGCATTAAAGTAATTATAAGACAGACATATGTATTTCTGTATTAGTTATGCTTATACCGTAGTCGTCATATTTTAATTTCTGATAGGAAAGTCGAAAGAGGAAAAGAGCGCGACGAAACAAACTAAAGATAAACATAAGCGAGGCTGCCAAGACAGTACACTCGCGTGAGAGTCCCCCGACATCGACACTACGTTGCTCTCCCACCACTGTTAGCAAGCAGGCATCGCTGCATATTCTAAGGTCATCTTCTGCATGGTATAGAAGCGTAAACCGAAATTAAAATATGACGACTACGGTATACTTCAGTTTATTACAATATAGTTGAATATTTGCAGTTTTGTTAAAAGCAATCAATTAATACACCATTATAATCTAAAAAAATAACATATTTTGCTTTACATCAGTATGAATTTCTTTTCCTAAATCAAAAATACTTACACTAATGCTAAATGAAGGAGCATACAACATACGTACTTAAACATAATTTTTAGTTCTCCAGTTGCCAAAGACGACCAACAAATATCAAATAAATACAAGATTATTAGATTTATATATATTTATTTATTTAGAATTACGTGTATATCCAGACAAAGAATAACTGAAACTATGTATTTGGCGTCTCCAAATCATGGTATACCATAACCTCACAATAAGAGCAGACGATCGCCCTCATTTTATGCAAATAAACACTACCTTTTTTGATTTTGAAGACTGTTAGCTTTCCATTGATATACGTTTTATTCGATATTTATTTGGAAAAGAATGTTCCATTATTTACAAATATACAACTAAGCTCACCCAAATATTTTTATGGAATGACACATCGGTATCTATTTGTCAATTTGACGTTCAGAAAGTTATTTATAATTGACAAGTGTAAAACGCTTTACTGTCAACTTGGTGACCTTGAATTTCTAGTTCAATTTTGTTACCTTGAATTTTAAGTTCAATTTCTAGTTCAATTTTAAGTTCAATTTATTGATAGATGTAAAACGAGCTTTACGAACTTGCAAACATATCAGTACATATGACCAAAACTAAACGTCAATGCTTATGTCAAATAAAAGTGTCAATTGCTAGAGGTTAACCACTAGAAGGCCTACCGTTTTAGTACTGTAAATTAATAGCCATATTGTATAAGAAGGTGAAAACATTCATTAAGAAACTTTTTCGCAAATTCAATACTTAAGGCTGCAATATCAATGTTCTTTACTGTATATTCACTCTCTATATATTATATTAGATTGTTTAAATTGAACCTATTTTTACAAGAATATAAAGTATTATTCCATTTAAAATAAAAAAAATTGGATGATACTTCTGGTATTTCCAGATGCAATCTGTACACCAAATATATTTAAACAAAGTGTAACGTAAGATAATATTGATAATTTTTGGGCGGATAAAAGCCCTGTATGCCAATGTGTTATAATTATATATACAATAATTTACTTTGTTCAATTTATTTTGGAAATTCAATAACCTATGTGGCGCCTATCGTTTGATTATAATTTGATGCTCGAAATTATATATATTATCATATGTTCTGGTTTAAAGAAAAATCATTAACTTTTCCGATACTAACACGCTACACCTATCAACACTATTAACTAGCAATTTCATCCTAAATGACTTCCTGAACTACAATTTCATCCTTTGTGCGCCATTATATCATTACATTTATAAAGTAGGTGACCCTTTTGTCGTTGCCTTGCAGGTATTTAAAGTTGAAAACATCTTTTCCCAAGGCATCCCACCATTAAATTATCCTGTTTGAGTTGTATATTGTTGGAAGGAATCTTTGCCAGTGTAGACTGCATACATTTTAGGTATACATATATTGAATGGGTATCGGCAAATCAAAGAATTTTTTTCTAATGTCGCCACGCCCACGATCGCATTCTTCTTGGAAAAAATCACTTCACCCCCTACATGACTTAACACAACATCCCCCATAACAGGTGGAAGTCAATATTGATATTTAGAAGGGGCACCATTCTCGAGGTGTATTTAAACAAAGACTAGTTTTGAGTCTTAAGATCCTCAGGAATGTTCATCTGAAAATTTGTTTTATCTACATGTAATATATTTAAGACTACATCTACACAATCTTTCTTATTATATTAAGTGTAGATATTTATTTATTATAATGTTGTGTAGTTTTCCTTCCTTTAGCAAAAATGTCAAATTGACGGTTAAACAATCATTCAAAAAAAGCAATAATCGCAATTATTTTTAAAGTATATTTTCTTAGTACTTGTAAAAGATATGCAAAAGAGTTTCATATGAAATTTATTTGGTTTACAGATACAATTTTAAAATAAAATTCATAATGACTGTTTTCAAGATACAGCGCAACCTCTATCATCCGGACTAATTAAAACTATTTAAAACCATTATTGAAACATTTAATACAAAACAACTAGAAAAAATGTACATAAACAAAAATTACATAAAACAGAAGCACACTTATTAAATTATATATTATTTTGTGAAGTAATTTGTAATTTTTCTTTGCTTGATCCTTTTCTGGTTGATTACAAAAGCTGCCGTACAAGAACATCACGTAGTGGAATATTACTTCCTTTTATCCATTTTATGCACATATAGGTAGAAAGTTTAAACTGCCTCGTCATTCTTAACCGCCGGTTTTGTGTTATTTACTATAGACCTTCATTGTCACTGCAATCATGTTGCATCTATATCTTCCAGTGGTAACAAATCCTCATCATTTTGAAGCCAGTTATTTATTTTCACGTTTGTGGGATTTTGCTCAGTGAGACCATTGAAACTTTTGTTGTTTCTTCTTCCAAGGAAAGCAGATTGCGCCGCAATTGTCTTAGAGGAATTACATTTTCAACATCGTATTCAGTGTCAGGGACGTTATTTGCCACATCAGCCATAATTTTGTGGCAGTACTTCTGCTAGACTTTGGAAGAGACTTTGTCCCAAACATTGTATAGTAGACATTGAGTTTCCTTTAAGTTAATGATTTTTAATAACTTAACAACATTCTCTTCGTTATTAGATAAAATATGAGCCAAAAGACTTTTCCGATAAAATAATTTTTTCAGTCTGATGCCATTTTTATCGATAGATTGCAAAAGTGCTGTACATTTTTGTGGAAGAAATAATCATAGAAAATTATTCATGTTCATAATCAGCTCTTCTATAGTTCTATGGTTCGAGGAGTTATGGACGATTAAAAGGGCTTCTTAAATTACTTAAATTTGATGAATAATTGAGCAATGAACCCTGTCTAAAAGATTGCTGAAATTATTCATGCGTTGGCAGATGATTTATATTCAATGGATGGTTTACATTTTTAAATGACTTTTTGTCTTTCCTATTAACAACAACTTTAATTTCTGTGAACATCAGTATTGCACCATGTTAGAAATGTAAAGCGTTCTTTGCTTATTTTTCGACCTGGTGTGGTGTTCTCTTGATAAAGAACCACTGTTTCTTTATGTAGAATTTTCCAATGTAGAGCACTTTCATCTGCATTGCAAACTTGAATATTGAAAATTGTAAATGCAGTTAGTTAGGAAAGGATTGATGGCACTTTCATCGTTGGATAGTTTTTCGCCACACTTACGTACAAAGTACGCAAAGAGGTTGGGCGTAATTAACGCGACGACCATGTTGCCAAATTTCACTTATTTTTTGGTCATTCAATATTCCTAGGTCCTAAATTACTAGACCTCGTCTGCTAACGTGAATGAAGTAGGAGCCTCTGTACAATCAATAAACTTATCATGTGTACTAGAGATGACCAAACATGAAAATAGATGGCTGTTTGTTATAGTTTTGGCAAGTAATCGTGTGAAAAAGATTTGTGCCAACTGGTTTCATAAAAGATTCCAGGGGGTAAGCATCTAATTTATCCGTGTGCAGGGATGAAAAAGTTATACTAAATGCAAACAGCGTTGATAACTCGAGTATCGCATGAGCTAAAGATTTTGGTTAATTAATTACTTTGATTAATTTTCAATATATTGAGATCATGCTAGTTGTACTTTATGTGTATATTTTCTAATTAATTTATGCATTTATACATATATAAATATTAACTTTTGAGAAGTTTATACAGCATCTATAGACTTTAATCTTTACCTCACCCATCCAAAGAAAAGAATTTTGCAAACGGTTTGCATCGAAGAGCAGCAGTCCTGGGCAAAACTTGTACTTCAATCGGAGTTGAAAAAACCGGCCCTAAATAGTATTTCTAAGCTTGATTGTTTGAGTCATTGAATAAATTACATGAGTTATAATATATATAATGGTTAAAACGCCCCCTATCGGAGCTACACCGCTTCTAAAAGCTTTCTAGATCCTTTGTCTCGGGGTGGATCGGCCCCCATCCTACGTTTCATATCCTCCGGCTTATTTCCCTCCATAACCTCCTATCTTTTACTTTTTCTTGCCAGTTGTTAACGCTTGCTCCTCTTAAATTTTCCACCACTTCTTCCAGCCACTTTGACCTCGGTGTACCCCTTCTCCTCCTTACACTCGGTTTCCATTATAATAATAATTTGGTTGTAGTTTCTTCCCCAAATCTCCTTACATGTGCCAACCACTTTATTCTTTGTCGCTTTACTGTCCGTACTATATCCTCTCTCCCTATTTCGCTCTGCAGTTCGCTATTGGTTCTTACTCTGTATTCATTATCTGCTGTCTTAACTGGCCCCATTATTGTTCTCAGTATCTTCCTTTCAAATATTCTCATCTTTTTTGGTTATTGTCATTGTTTCTGGCATATACATACATTAGCACTGGTGTTATCATGATATTATATATGTTTATTTTGTTCTTTTTGGATAGATTTCTATCCTTTAACAATTTCTTGTTTGCATAGAAAGCGATATTTGCCGACATCATTCTTTCTTTATTTTCGACATCCCTATTTTCGTCATTTGCTATTACGACTCCCAGATATTTAAATCTGTCCACCTCCTCAAATGTCAAGTTCTCTGTTGTAATGCCTCTGCTCTCTTTCCCTTTCCTTCCAGTTCTCATCAACTTCGTTTTTGTTTCATTGATCTTCAAACCCAATTTATCTCCTTCCCTTATTATTTCTAGCCTTGTTTTGACCATTATCTCTCTTCTTTTTGTTATGACTACTACATCATCTGTATATGCTATTATCTGGTTTCCCCTTGTTCTTAAAGTTCCTCTATTTATTTTTCTTGTTACATACTCCAAGGCCAGATTAAACAAGGTTGCAGACAAAGCATAGCCTCGCCGGACTCCTCTATTTATCTTGAACTCGCTCGTTTATCCTTTGGATGTGTTCACACTAGCCCTTGTGGATTCCAGAGTCACTGCTACAAGTCTTCTTAACTTCGCTGGTACTTCTTTTACTTCTTCTAATGTTGGTTCATGTACCACAACTTCGTCTTCATCTTCCTCATATATTACTTCATTCCGTTGCCTGTCCTTAAGTGGCCCCCTAAAGTATTCCTCCCATACTTCCTTATGTTGCTCTTTACATTCAACTACTCTTCCCTTACTATCCCTTATACCACTCCCTTTATGATTATATATTTTATTGCGTTCATTGATTTTTTGGTAATACCTACCGCTTGGTATTCTTCTTCATACTTTCTTCTTCGATACTCTTTATCTGATCTTCCATCCACTCTCTTCTACTTCTGCGTATAGTTTGTTTACAGTCCTTTCTCATCTTCTCATATTCGATTCTATTCTCACCTTTATCCGTCCGTAACCATTTGTTTCTTGCTACCACCTTCCTAACTAGTATGTCTTGACAAGCCTCATTATACCATTCATTCCTCTTATTCTTTCCTTTTCTTCCGACACATTTTTCTGCTGCTTTATTAATACCTTTCTTGATATTTTTCCATCTTATTTCTGTATCATTTCTGTACCTTCTTTCGCTCATCAACTGCCACTCTATTTTTTTCTGTATTCCGCTCTTACTCTTTCATTACTTAATTCCACTATGTTCCAATCATTCCTCTTCTGTTTCATTTTTATTGTCTTCTTTATCTTCAATTTAATTGTCGTTGTCACCATAAAATGATCTGAATCTGCGCATGCTCCTCTATGCATGAGTTATAATATTAAAAACTAATATTAAATAAAGCACATGAAAAAAATAGTAAACAATAAGTAACATTACTAGACAATAAGTTAACTTATGAATGACACATGGATGAATTATGTAAGAAATTGATGATATTTTGTTTGTAATTAAGTTTTTATGCAACAGGCTATCGACTAATTATTTGTTAACTGTCTATTATGTTCTTTGTGATTTTGTAATGGCCTGTGCAATACTTGCGTGGGGTCATTCCACTCATATGCAAAGAGTTTTTAAAGTACAAAGAAGGTGCATAAGATTAATTGCCTTCAGAACACATAATATTTTAACTACTACATATATTTACGTCATTAAAGAAAATATTCACGCTTACAACCTAAGTAGTCATTCTCGGGGGTATTCTACCATTTAATGATTTTATAAGACCTAAATAACATAATTTACATGTAAGTAGAGATGATGTTAATTACTTTTCTGCGAAGTTTTGCCTGAATTTTTCAATAAGTCACATTTTCTACGTCGAAAGAAAATTTTAAAAGTATATTTGACATCGAACGCTTTCTGTTTTGTTCTGTGTTCTGGCGCATATCAAACTGTTTGTGATATTGGTGTAAATAAAGATTATCTTTATTATTATGAATCAAAAATTTTGGTTAATTTCTTGGTTAGATATTATAATACATCATCAAAAAAAATTGTATTTAATTGTGTAAATATCCAATATGCCTTCGTTTGAAAACTACATATAGTTAGAGGATTAACAATTCCTTAGCTGTTGGTTGTTACATAGTACATAATATGTTGTGACCTCCACATTATTGAAATAATAATATTAAGAATTAGTTTAGTTATTGAAAAAGAACACTAATTTTATTTTTTAAAATCGTATATTTAAGATTTTAAGCACTAGTTGAAACATGTAATAGTAAGTAAGATGGGTTGCCAACATTTAAGGGCAATGCTATTATTAAAAATATATACGTTATGGTATATAATATGTTAAATAAATACTAATATTAGGCATAAGACAAACACAAAATAAATCAATGCACTCTATATTTTGTAGAAAAGACAAGCACGAGATATGGCTTGAATACAAAATTACAGAACCTAATTTCGCACAAGGCGTTGGAACAGCTTTAAACATTTTAAGAAATGGGCCATTATTCAAAAATAAAAGGGTTTTGATAGTAAATAACAGAGAAAAAGTTATGTTAAAAGATGGAACAATAAAGAGAGTAAATTATTTAAATGCCATTAAGTTATATAAGAAAGGTAATATCAGGTGTGCTCGGGAAGAGAACACAACATTAAATGAATAAATGTGAATTTAAATATAAATAATAGTACGAATTCATAAGAAAGTTTTTAATAATAAAACTTAAAATATAGTAAATATCTGTAACTTATAAATAAATGTGTTGAAAGGATATAAATCAAAATATTTCTGGTGCGAAGTGACAGATCGTAAATAAGAATGTTTTATGTAAATAGTATCAGCATGAATTAAAAATACACTTGTTAGTTCTTGTATGTGTAACACAAGGGCTTCAAAGACAATGGAAATGGTCATGTGTGGTTTAAAAACTGCAAAAGGAAAATACAGTGTTAATGTTGTTCACAGCATTCTGCAAATCAACGTATTACCTGAAGAGAGAGCATGGATAGAAATTGGCGACAGTGTGACGAAAGCAACCAATCTTCGCAATGCGGGCTCCGCAAGAAAAGTTCCTGTTGTTTATAACGTCTTTCCCATACTACCAAATCGAAGAATTTCTAAAGGAAAAATAAGAATAACATTAGTTAATGGAAAAAGGAAATATTCATATACAAGTACAATGAAGGACTATGCTGAAGAGAAAGAAAAGCAAAATATACTTACTGAAGATGGGATATAACAAGTTGGTGAAAAACAGTAATTTAGTAATTCAAATAATATAAATACGAATAAGCGGAGATTTTTTTTTTTGATGGGTAGGTGCTAAGCTGCTAGAGGTACAATATGAGAATGTTTACAGCTAGCAGTTAGTATAGGCCAGTTTTCAGAGCATTTACGTTGCAAGGTTCTAGTTTGCCAAGGCACTATGTGAAAATGTATGTGTTGGGTGAAATAGAATCGGCTTCGTATTAATAAACAAATTATCAAGAATTAATAATTTTTCTTTATTTAAACGAACAAGATAAATTATTCTTTCAACTATTATTATAGATACATAAGTATTACACAAGCATTATAACTCTAAAAATGAGCATAAATGTTTTTTTTCTTTTCTCTTTATTTTGTAAAACAAAAATAAATAGTGTGGCAATGTTATTTACGATTGGCAAATTTAAATATAATTTTTATATGAGATTTAGACATTTCGTTTAATTTTTAACCTTATCCCAAACAAAACTAAATAAGAGGTGTACCAGAACATAAGAAGTAAATCACTACAAGAACTCATAAGAACATAAATAAGAAATTTGTGCTGTTAAGAACAAGCTTATAAATAGACTATTATACATTTTATCATTCATCAGCATTGTTGCATCCACAGCATATAATTTATATGGCTGGACATTTGTGTTAGTTTCTTGCTCTCAGAAATACTTCGAGCATCGTCATTTAAACATGTAACGAAATTTTGTAAACTATCGAAATTCTCTGCATAAAACCGATTTCTGTGTATGTTTTAGCAAAGCTAAGTGACGAACGTGCGATATTTTGGCATTCTGTAACAATATTTTACAGACTTCGTAATAAATTTCGGAATCACTGACAATTCATTTTCATATCAGAAAAAAGTAACATAAACAACGTTCTACATCTAAATAAATGGTAACTAAAAATGTATGCGTATGTTATTGAAACGAAATAACACTAAGTATATACATATTTACATTATTTCTTTTGCGAAATATAAGGTAAATATAATAAATTTTAAAAACTCCTCACGCTCCTATCTACGCCGATGTAGAAAGGATTTTACTCATAAATTCCTTATTTTATGGGCATTTTTTGCTCTCATTCTCGGACACTTCTCGGGCGTAAACAAATGTTGCCGTTCACCATATGAATTGGTGCTATTTAGTAAGTGGGTGTTGTTTACATTATTTCGTTGCTCCGTTGTAACTTCGTCGTAGTTTAAACCGGTCATGTCCGCCCCCTAGTTATGACATTTCACATTTAAAATGACACTAGTTTTATTAAGTTGTCGTGTTCACATAAACAAACGGGTTTAAATATTGTTTAAAATCATGCAAGAACTAAAATGAAAATATTCTTGAAGTATTTACTTACAATATAGTTTTAATATACTTAAATTTAACACAATTTATAAATTATAATCATTGTTCAATCATGTGATAAAATTTAATATAATTTGCCTTTATATTCCTGAACCAAATTTATTCTCAATTGTATCAAACCATTTTATCGTGCCTGGGGACACTGTTAAACTGTAATATACATGTGTGTAATTATATAAACACAGTCGTGTTTAGCTTAGTTAATATGAAATAATTCTAGACATGGTCGAAAAACAAATATATAATTAAATAATAATATACCATTAATACAAGTTGTTTATGTAAAAAAGCAAATATATAATTATAAAGAAAGCATAGGTATTATTTTAATTATTGTTTGATATCAAATAAGTATATAATAACTAGCAGATTAAATTAAATAATTCTTTATTTGGCCTATAATACAATGATGTCCACCTATTTGTATCTAGACATATACAGAGTGCTATAAATTTGCACTGTAAAGTAGAAAAAGTTGTGTGGTGACCACACTTCATTTTCTAAATTATATTGAAAATTGTATATATTATATACACAAAAATCCTCAGAGGCTATTTTTACAAAATGTTTCTTTACAGTTTATTTACTATAAGGCTATTCCTAATTATACATAAAAGGCATAAAAAAATACAAGTGAAAAAATAGGAAAAAAAGCAATTGACGAATGACACCTATTGTTAGAATAATTTACATCTGCAATACGTAATACGTTTTGTTGGTAGCTTTGTACAATAAATCTTTAAACTCTGATAACGTGTAGAAAATTACGCTGTGTCGCCGTTTTCTGCCATAAGGAGGACGTGTAATGCAATAAATTTAACTAGGTTTTCAGTATTCAATGTGGCGGTGGGTCGGCACAGCTGACAATGGTACCTCAAATTCATAGTAAGGTTGAGTAAAATGTAGTTGTATTTCTTTGTAGCAATGATTAGTTATCCAAGTATTTTTATGTGAGTTGGAAAAATATGCCTATTTAATAATTTCTGGTTAGAGATAGGTTTTAATACATTATCAAATAAGAAAATATCAATCAATACAAGTATTAAATTAATAATCGACAGAGATACATGTTGAAACTCCATTCTATATATACAGTATGTCCACGGATCGAGTTCCAAAGAGGAAAAACTTTTTTATTTTGCATTTTACAAGAAAAATGTATTCTTGATAAAAGTTTTTGCATGTCTCGAAACGGCCAAGTCAGTTTTAACCTTTTCAAAATTTCTTTTAGTTTAAGATAAAAATCGAAAAATTGGTCGTTTTATTTGAAATTTTTTTAAAGTCCCAGAAATTAAGTTGCGTTGTCATGGTAATTATCCATATTTAATTACCTAATTAACTGTCAGTTAGAAAAATCAACCATAATAGTTGAAAATGTTGTCAAAAGACCAACGAATTTACCTAATTCAATGCTATGGCAAAGGTAATAAAGCGATCCGTCTAGTTGTCGAAGAATTTAATCAAAAGTTTCCGGATATTTACATCTCAAATAGAGGTGCACGAGCATTGGTCAAAAAATTCCTATCCACTGGTTCCATACTAGATGTAAAGAAAAAAAATATAGCACGTGATGATGACGACGCCGCCACTCTTCTTGTAATGGATTCAGTACGGAACTATCCCAAACTTTCTTTGCGGCGCAGATCAGTCCATCTGGGAATTAGTAAATCGCTCATTCAAAAGATTTTGAAACAAAGGAAGTTCCATCTCTACAAGCCCATTTTTAATCATGCATTAGAACCCCGGAGATCCTGCGAAACGTTTGAATTTTTGTCTGTGGATGGGCGCTCAAATTATGGATAATCAATACTTTTACCGAAATATTATTTTTTCTGATGAGGCCACGTTTTCTACTAATGGTACTGTTGCATCTCAACATGTGAGATATTGGAGCGATTACAATCCGAATTTTCGCATCCCTCACAATCGACAATATTCGGCAAAAGTTAATGTGTGGTGTGCAATTTCTTACCATGGTATCATTGGACCATATTTTTTTGATAATACTGTCAATCAGCATACGTACTTGGATATGCTGCAAAATTTTGTTGATGAACGTTTGGACGATCTACCGATTAATTACCTCGCAAGGTGTTATTTCCAACAAGATGGTTGTTCGGCTCATTATGCTAGGATTGTTGTTGAATGGTTAAATCAGCAATTTGGACAGAATTGGATAGGTCGAAATGGTCCCGTGATATGGCCACCAAGGAGCCCTGATTTAACAATGGCTGATTTTTATCTTTGGGGTCGTTTGAAGCAAATAGTTTATGCAAATAATCTTCCTCCGAACGTAGAAGATTTAAAGGAGAGGATTAGAGACGCTGTGACGTCTTTAACTCTCGAAGAAATTCGAAGAAGTTATAGAGAATTGCGCCGACGGCTAGAATTGTGCGTTGAAAAGGGCGGTGAATGGATTGAGTAAAATAGTTATTAGTTATATCATTTTTGTTTTTGAGTTTATGAAAAAAATTTCAAATAAAACGACCAATTTTTCGATTTTTATCTTAAACTAAAAGAAATTTTGAAAAGGTTAAAACTGACTTGGCCGTTTCGAGACATGCAAAAACTTTTATCAAGAATACATTTTTCTTGTAAAATGCAAAATAAAAAAGTTTTTCCTCTTTGGAACTCGATCCGTGGACATACTGTATATATATCGCATGTGTCAAGTAACATTAGCCATAGCGGATCTGTGTATACGTATGTATGTATGTACGATATATAGACACCGCGCTGCGATGTATTACATACATACGTATAAACTGATTACCTATGGCTAATGGTATTTGACACAACCTGTATAATAAAACATAATTGTTTAGTTTAAAATTATAATGTTCACACGACATATGTTTCGCCACACTGTGGCTTCATCATGTGGATGAAAATACAATTTCAAATAACATATTAGTTCCTATATACCGCGTGATCAAAAATTATATTGATAAAGGTGTACCGTGGAATGTACAACGTCTGTCTTAATTTATATCATTGTCATACTGTTATTATATTTTTATTTATAATGACAAATATTAATGACAGTATGACACTTAATGATATAACTTAAGAGAGACGTTTTACATTCCATGGCAAACCTTTATCAATATAATTTTTGTTCTCGCGGTATACATATATATATTTTATTCAATCCATTTACAGCAGCTTCTTGCACTTTTAACATCCAGTAGGTACAGTAAGCTATTCAAATTTAATACCAGTAGAAAATTCCACCAGAACAATACAATAATCATAAGCATTAGTAATAAA
Organism: Amphimallon solstitiale; assembly: GCA_963170755.1. Lineage (NCBI taxonomy): Eukaryota > Metazoa > Arthropoda > Insecta > Coleoptera > Scarabaeidae > Amphimallon > Amphimallon solstitiale. The sequence goes on from OY720678.1 coordinate 75,139,861, forward strand.
CTTTCGAAGTTGCAAAAAAATACAAATCTATTGTTAGTTAATTTGCTATATCAGTAATATTTTTAACTCACAGACGCATGAGTTTCTCACTGCTCAACTATAAATATTGAAATGTTGCGCCCACAAATACATTATTTTCTGCGGTGACAATTCCGTGAAACCGTACAGGAAATTGCCTATTGTTAAGTTGGCAACAGACTTCACGAAGAAGAGAACGTTTCTGCTGTCAGTACATATATATATATATATATATATATGTATGTACGTAGAGAAGTTGTAGGAAAACATAATAAAACAAATTTCCTTGTTTATCTATATCATTTAACATTCTTGCATAATGTGACAGACTTGTCTGTTTGAACATGTGCTCGAATTTAATACGGTACTTTCAAAGAGTGAAATAAGTGATAATTTATATTTAGGTTTTAATTTCGACACCGGTTGTAAACATTTATCAAATGTAAGAATGGAGACTGATACTTGCGCCGTTTTTTAATTTACTTAAGATGTTACGGTAAATAAAACAAAAAAATCTTGTTATTATACGTTGTAGATGTATATGCATATACACCGTGTTCGAATCTTCCTGACAGAAAAAGTTTATTTATTTTTTCATAGAGATAAACTCTACTAATATTTTCTCACAAATTCCACCCTCTCTTCTATGGATGTAATTATAATTTAGGATGGTGCATGTATGTTTTCATTTAGGCTCTAGCATGAATACTAAAAAAAAAAGAATTAACTATCTGACATGAAGTAAACTCATATTGTGTGTGTTAGGTATCCCCCTGATAGAAAACACTAGTTTATAACCACTTTGCAAAGTAGATGCGATTACGGTTTTCATATATGTACTTCAGTCGACTAAACTCGAAAATTGCATTAAAAATTTTTTTTTGGATTCGAGATTTTTTTCTAATTTTCTCGGAGATATTTCTATTGTTTGGATCATATCTGGAGTTAGGACGATCGAACTGCCAGCAAATATTAATCAAAAAATAAAAATGCAAATAGTTCTAGTAGTTCCGGCGATAGAGTGAATTTTAATTTTTATTTTAACAAAAAAAGAATTTTTTTATGCTAAAAATAAATATTGAAAATTTACTCTATAGCATGGAAAAAGCAGAAATCGTAGAAATAAGGCCAGTTTAGTATTTTTTGCGTAAAGTCGGTACTTTTACGAAAGGAACAAGGTATTTATGGAGAAAATTCATGGACAAATACCGAAGTTATAACCACATATGTGAAAGTACCAAAATTCAACTTTTTTTCAATATTTTTCATTTTTTCTTATTTTTAGCGTATATTGCAGTGTAATAGGGGATACGAGGGGTTGTTTCTATATTCGCCGACTAGGCATCAAAAAAAAGTTTCGAACAGCAATAAAAATTTGTTTTTCAATATAGCCCCCTTGCTTTTGGATGCAAGTATTACATCGATTTAATAACATCTCTAATCCATTATAAAGAAATCCTTTGGTTGGTCTGCAAGATACCTTTCAACAGCCGCTATAAGTTCGTCATCATCCATAAATTTTGTTCCCCTTAGAATTCATTTGAGATTAGGAAACAAGAAATAGACGCACGGAGCGAGATCTGGACTATAAAGGTGCCCGCACACTGAGGCGAGGCGAAGCGAAGCGAAGAGAAGCGCATTTATTACGCCTGATAAAAATGCACGTAATCAAATAGGTGCCCGCATACTGGAGCGTCGCGTGCCGAAGCGAAGCTTACGTACATTTCTATCAGGCGTAATAAATGCGCTTCTTTTCGCTTCGCTTCGCCTCGCCTCGGTGTGTGGGCACCTTAAGGTGGATGGTCTATTTCTGTGAAGCCACATTCGGCAACGGCAGTTTTTGCAAGTCTTGGTTTGTGGATTGGTGCATTATCGTGAAGTAAGAGGTCACATTGCGTCAGTTTTCGACGCCTTTTTGCTTTAATAGAATCTCTTAAGCTATGTATTAATCTTGCGTAATACTCCCCAGTTACCGTACTACCCTTACGTAGATAATCAATCAGTAGTATTCCTTGACAATCCCAAAAAATTGTTGCCATTATCTTTGCTGCAGAAGTGGTGACTTTAAACTACTTAACATGCCACAGCATTGATTCTTGTTTTGACTCAGGGTCAAAATGCTGGACCCAGTTCTCATCTGCGGTGACAACTCGATTGATAATTAAACCTGGTTCGTCTCCACAAAGGGCCAAAAATTGTTCACACGTCTCTATCCGCACAAGCATTTGGAATGGCGAACGCATTCGCGGAACCCATCTGGCACTAACTTTTGTTATTCCATGGGATACGAGTAGAATTCTGAAAACCGAGCTTTCTGAAACTCCTAATGAAGCTGCTAATTGTCGCTTCTTTAATTTTGCATCCTCCAGTACTAAACACTTGATTTTTTCTATAACATCGGCGGTGATCAAGTCAACAGGCCGACCTGGACGGGTATCATCATCCCATCCAGTGATTCTCGGCCAAGTTTAGACAATTTTGACCATTCGCAAATAGTCGAGTTTGAAGGACAATCATCCCCGTATACAGCCAACATTTCTTCACTTTCCTTGTTTTGTCAAGAATTTGATAACTGTTCGATATGCAAGTTTGTGCATTTTGATACGTGACAACACAAACTGACATATATATTAAAACTAACACTGCTGCAATTGTTTTGTAAATTGTCAAAGTCGGTACCAAGGCATCTATAATAATAAAACACTGTAATGAAAAATTATATTAAAATTGAAAAATGTCTATTCTTTGAATATAAAAACGACCCCTCGTATTTAGAAATAGAATTGTGACTCCTGCTTTGCCTTCGGTTCTTTTTGGAATCCGTTTCTCTTATGATAAACCAGATATAGTCGCCCATCTTCCGCTCTTCCCAAAATTCCTGGTTTTCATTTCATGATGGAACGTCTCTCTATTCTGGTCACTTATCTCATCCAGATTCTCGAGAAAAAAATTCGGATGGGAATACAAAAAATGTATTTTTAGAAGCATATTTACGCATTTTGAGAAAACAAAATGGATGAATAAAATATTTAAGTATAACAAAAAATGAAATTTTTGCATATTTCTCATACTTCCAAATATTCAATTTAATTGCATCAACTATGGAGAGTCTGCGTCGATCAGTGGTGGACGGAATCGAAAAAGGTTACGGGAGACCAACATATTATTAAATATGTCCCTCTCATCAAGAAATAAAGCGTCATTCTGCCACCATTATACATTAAACTTGAACTTCATCAAAGTATTGAACAAAGAAAGCCAACGGTTTGCTTACTTGAAAAACTTATTTAAAAGTATTCTTTTGCGAAAATCTTGGAAGGAGTCTTCGACGGTTTGCAAATAAATAAACTAAGTTTCCAACATATTTGTCATTCAAAGACACTACGAACTCGTTTAAGTTAATTGTTTCTCCTTTGAAACAATAAAGGCCCGAACTACGAGAAAATTCTTGAAGATTTACTCCAGAAATATGCAAAAATAGGTAGCGAATACTGTCATCTGACTTAGAATTAAGTCATTATTTTCTGTTATATTCGAATGTATATCATTCCTCTTATTTTCACAACAGGCCTAAATATGTCTCTGAAAATATATATTTTGCATTCACATCTCCATGTTCTTCCTGAGAATCAGGGTGGCGTAGTGACGAGCATGGTGATAGGTTCCACCAAGAAATGAAGACCACTGACTGGCGCTACCAGGGATTTTAGAACGAGCTGATAATGGGCGACAACATCTGGTTTCTCCTAAGGGGAATGGAGAAATAGTTGATTTTTGGTACTTTCACATATTTGGTCAACTAACAAATGTATTAAGTATATGAAAGTATTTAAAGATTGATTTTGAATATTTTTTGTATAAGAAGAATTCCAACATTTTTACTGGAAGTGGCATTCTTATTTATAATAGTAAAAGCATTTAGAACTTGATTTTAAAAAAAAATGTATTAAAAAAATTCAAAATTTTGACGGAAAGTATCATTTTTACTTTATTAATATTTATTAAGAGAATGGTAGATAACTGTCCCAACATACGCTCCAGAAATACTGAAGGCCAGTGCTGTACAGTTTCTCCTCAGTGGATTTCCAGAACGTGTATGTATTCACCAATATTTTTCTGGAACGTTAATTGCACAGACTGTGTTGGAACATCTCTTATTTCTGGTATGCACCAATTTTGTGTACAAATACACTTTACTCTTTCAGAAGCGCAGGTTTTTGCAAATATGCCTGAACTTATGCATTTTACACAACATTTTAAGAATATAAAGGCATTTAAGACTTAAATTGAAATAACTTTTGTGCGAAAATATTTTCAAAATTTGGATCGGAAGTAATTGTTACTTTTATTGCATGTTTCTAAAGTTATGCAATTCATGAAAACTACAATGCGTCAAGAGTTAATTGGAACAGCTTTTCAATGTTTTTCCAAATGCGTCAAAATTCACAAACACGCGCGCGCGCGCACACACATACACAGACCGTTTTATTTAAATTATAGCATATACCACATAAAAGGTGGTTTTAGTAATAGGCATATATTTTTTTATTCTTGCAATTGATATAAAATTACTGCATGCAAAATCCAAATTCAAATTAAAAAAAATATGCCCTAACACGAATATGGGAATAACAGTAACCTCAAACATTCAGATAGAAATAGCAATTTTTTTCAAAAACCCAATCGATCTCTCATCAAAAAATTAGAACACCATACCACAGACTAACATGCTCATAGAAATCCTTAAATTATTGGGGAATTAGACTGTATTGCTGGTTACCAGAAGAATATTATAGTGTCCAGGAATATCTACCTAACCAGCCGCAGATTGTCTGAACTATGTATATTGTTTTATATATGTTTATACACTTTGTCTCCCATGACTAATCATTTTTTGGTTTGTCTATATGATATATACTATTTTATTTGTATGTATGACAATTTTTTTGTAATGGCAAATGGTAATTGCAAAAGCTATATATATTATTATTACTATTATTATTAATCGATTTTGAACAATCAGTCGCCGTTAATATAGTTAATATATAAATAAATGAAGAGCAGTACCTATCCCATACCTCCCACTTACTAAATATTTTTCGTTTAGTTTAGGTGTTTATTTGTACATGATAGAAGAATATTTACTCGACTGACCACCTTGAATATGTAGCAAAATATGTGTCACGAATACTGATTTTCAAAATACATGAATGTATTCATTTGGCACGTGGCAATAAAAAATTTAATTTTTAAATTTGTTACTAATACCATTGGAATTCGATTTTTCAGAATACATAATCAATCAAGAGGGATGTCAACGAATATAGCAATATCGAAAATGGCGCTTCACAGACATACATCCATACTAAGTACCATTGATCCATATCTTTAAATTGATATAATAAGTATGCGTTAGATATTTTCCGATGTCATAATCTTTGCATACTATTTCCGCTATTATAAATTACATAAAACCTTGCAAGGGGAATAGACTTTTATGTATGTATGTGTAGACCTTATAAATAAGATTTAATGAAAATCAACTAGTGTTCTTTGATAGTTATTTAGATGTTTAATACATAATATAATCTAAAAATTAAAGTAATCGATTGTGAGAAATAACAATATACCACTGATATTATCTAATTACGTATGAACAAAATTATTATTTTTAAGTTAATAATATGATCTAATTCCAAATAAAATATCGTCAATATGTTTAGAACTAAAAAGTAATAAATAAGAAAATAGGCTTTCAAGGTTGACGTTGATAATTTCTTGGTTTCTAAATTTTCTCTGCTACTGTTGCAGACGTTTCGTTCAATATCCTAAAAGGCATCATCAAGGCCTTTTCTACTATTGCGATAACCTGAAACAGACTGGAGTGTGTTGCTTGGGAATGGTTTATATTGTGTTTAATAGGTGCAGTTCAATGGAACGTGTATGTTATGGTTGAAATGAGCTTTGTATGATGGGTTTCGAGGAGTAGTGGAGATAGTAGTCATAGCTCCGATTTCCGGTGTTAGGATAAATTTTAGAACTGCTCAAAAAAAAAATTATACGAGGCGTGGCTATAAAATAACGAGGCTATTGATGCAAAACGTTTTATTTTAAAAATATAAATTTTTGTTATTATCACCTTCAATATACACCCCTTCTCTATCCCTACAACGTTCCATGCAAATTTTCTAATGTTCCAAACAGTGCTGGAAGTCTTTTTCTGTCAGCTTCTTCTTGACGCGAGTCACTTTTTCATTCACAGCTTCATCGGACTGAAGTCTTGATCTTTTTAATGACCTTGGGAAAAAATACTAAAGTTGCATGGTGCAAAGTCTGGCGAGTAAAGCGGATGGTCTAATACTGGGATGTTGTACTTGGCTAGACACGTCTTCACAGACAATGCAGAATGAGCCGGCGCATTGTCTCGATGAACCCATAAGTTGTTCTTCCACAATTCGGGTCTATTTTTTCTTATTTTTTCACAGAGTTGAGTAAGAACCTCAAGGTAGTAATGTTGATTAATAGTTTGACCTCCTGGAACTAAGTGAAGGTACGCAATTCCATGAATATCGGAAAAAACAATCATCATCGCTTTGAATCTTGATTTGCTCATTCGAGCTTTTTTAACTTTCGGTGAACCAGATCCCTTCCAATGCATGGGTTGGCGCTTAGTTTCAGGATGATAAGTGAAAAACGAAGATTCGTCACATGTTATCACTCTTTTCAAGAAGTTTGGCTCATTTTCAATGGCATTCAAAGTGTTATTACAAACACCTTTGAGAGCTTCCTTTTGTTAATCGTGAGAATTTCAGGCAGAATTTTCGCAGGCACTTCAGCAATCGCACGAATAACTAAGCCAGTCAGATCCAATCATATTACCGACTTTTTCAATATTTTCATATGTTTTTGATGTGGAAGGGCGACCCGGACGTGAATCATCTCCAACGTCTTCTCGACCATCGTGGAAACGATCAAACCACTCAAGAACTCGCGTACGTGATAAACATTCATTGCCAGATCACTTATTTTAATAAAAGATATCTTCCAGTAGTGCTTTTTCCAAGTTTCATGTGAAATATTACGACGATTCGTTGCTCTATTCTTACACATATCATTTTTCCGGCATAAAAAACAGCAGCTCTTATACAAACGAATACCACGGCCAGACAAATTTGCTTACAGATCCGGGAAGGGCCGCATTCGAAAGAGAAGGCTACACAGCTGTCATTTGCGGTTGGCGCATAGGTGCTTCTTCTGTCAAAGCATCAATCTCGTTATTTTATAACCACACCTCGTATTTGTTAAAACTCTTTTGAATGGTGTAGGTTTCTCATTTTTAAATTTTTGGATGTCTGCAAATTTTTGAATATCGCGTCTTTGCTTTGGTAAAAAAAACTGTTTACTTACGTGTCTGTTTTCGATTTAAATTTTTATTAATGAATTCAAGATTCAATTCACACATTTGCCATCATAAAACAACTGCCGAATGTGAACCACGAATATGCCACTAGGCTCAGGTAAGGAGAAAATGTTGCCAGAGGTGAAGTTTAAAAGAATAAGTATGGAACCAGAAAGTAGGAAGTTATGTTGCCGCGATTATTCAATGCGCTGCCGGAGGACCTGAGAAGGCAACAAGCTCTGGGACTCTTTAAGCGTGGTCTTAGAGAATAGCTGTTGGGTCAGGGAAGTAGCCGTATTGTCAACATTAAGTAACGTATATATTGTTGATTCTTTCATTGATGATAAAAATCTGCTTCACTTAACTCTTCGATGGGCAGACTTTAAAAAATAAATAACCCCAAGTGGGCATAATTTTTGTTATACATTTTTTGTAGGTTTTCTTTGGATTATGTGTAGACCGTTATGTAATTTATAAGAAACGAAAGCCAATTTTTAGAAAATTTATAAATAATTTTGAAAAAAAAGGTGGTTTACAAAATTAAACTTAAGACAATTTATGAACTATGAAACTTTTCCAAACAATTTATAGTTTTACTTAAACTAAGTGGTTCTTTACATAAGCTACACTCCCAATTTGAGCGAATTTCGTTTTTTTTTGAACTGCAAATTACGCAGCGTCTTCTATTTGTTCGAATGGGTCTGTGTTCCGCATTTTGCAACCTTCTTTTTGATACAAAAGGTTTATGTTTTTTTATAAGGACAGTATGATTTATATTTGCACCTGATGATTTTCTTTTCTTGATTGGTGCAGTTATCAAGCTGTCCACGATAGAGAGTCTAAAATTTTTCATGGTTACTTTAGGTAGATTTAATTGTTTACGTAAAACGAATGGATTTACAACGCACGCATCAATTAAATAAAAAAATATTTGATGCCACCACTTAGAACTTATTCGATTTATTTCGTATGCACGTTCGTTTTGATCGAATTTATCGACAAAATTCATGTTTACTTTGTAATCGACTAGCATTCTAGGACAAGGAATCATTTCGGCAGTTCCATCTTTTTTCCTCCTCTTTACCTCCAGAACGTCCTGATGATGGTGATAATTAGATAATAAATGTACACTTCGTGTATTCTTCCATTTGACAGCTACCAATCCCTTATTACTAATGCTGAAGTCAAAATCTCCTCTTTTCAAGCCTTTGTCTGGAGTAAATGTGGGCATAAATTGTCTAGTAATATTTACAGTTCCACATGCATAGAGATGTTTCTGCTGAAGCTCTTCCATTAACTTCGGTGAGGTAAAAAAGTTGTCGAAATAAACGTGATGACCCTTATTTTCTAAGCCCTCACACAATTCGAGTACGATACGACATCCCATACCTGCTTCAACAACATCTCCCTTTTTCCCCGTATAGATATCAAACTTTAAGCAATATCCGCTTTTATCTGCTAACATCCATAACTTGTAACCTCTTTTTATCGGTTTCTTCGGCATACATTGTTTTAACGACGATCTTCCTTTGAATCTTATCATGGATTCATATATAGCAACATCTCGAGAATGTAAGAAACATTCGAGAAATCTGGTCTGCAATTGTGTTATCAAGGGTCATATTTTGTATAATTTGTCATACATTCGGTCTGTACGAGATGGCATATACAAATTGTTGTTCAAATGAATGTTGAATAAAGCCAACTGAAACGTTTGACAGGCATTAGAGAAGAAATAAAGTTATCATGTAAATGTTTATTCGTAGACCAGTAATCTCTATAACTAGGTAGTTTTTTGATTCCCATCAATAAATTTATCCCCACAAAAGTTTTTATTTCTTTCTTGTCAGTAGGCTGAAAATTTCCGCAAACATATCGTTGATTAGCATACCAATTTGTTTGAAATACAATTGAATCCCAAAAATTTTTTGTGAAATATTGATTAAATAATTCGCCAGGATATGGATCGTCCATATCAATTATAAATTGGGCAACACCCGAGTCTCCTATGAAAGGAATGTGTACCTGTGAGGGAACGTGTGCCTTTCTCCAAGTGATATCTTGTACTGGCTTTTGTCGCTTGTTTTCGGCAATTTTACTTTTTTTTTGAGAATTGTTTTTCCGAAAATGACTTAGCGGTATATCCATTTCGCTGTCACTGTCGATTTGTTCTCCTATTTATTCTTCGATATTTTCAACAACTTCTTCATTATCTTCATTTTCTTGGGTTTCTTGCTCCTGCTCTGAGTGATCTGATTCTTCAACTTGTACTTCATCTGGTTCACATTCATTATCTGCCTCGTTTTCAGAATCATCACTTACAATCGACTCTGCATCAGACGGAATGGTTTCATAGTCCACATCATCATTAGCATATAAAGCTTCATAAAGTTCTTCCTCAGTAATGTCTACTAATTTCAGCGAAATTTCTTCTACTTTCCGAGACATTTCTCATATCTGTTAAAAAAAAAACACATACTCAATTACGTTTGTGCGCGGTAGTACAATTTGAAAACACTTGTAAAATTGGAAAGAAAGCACTATCAATATTGATTGCCTTATTATATAATACTAACTAGAAGTTGGCTACAAAATAAACAATCAAAATCACTTACCGGTAACAGCCAGATTTGCGAAATAACAACAAATGCTGTTGGGCAATTCACTGCTTTCAAAAAGTAACCTCAAAATTAGATCGCATGAATTCAAACTACAACTGACAACAAAGTATGTATCCAAAACTAGCACTGCGCGACGTCTCATAGGAAAGACCGCAATCTCAACTTTGGGAGAGGATAGTGGTGCACGCTGAAAACCACTGCAAACCAACGCAAATAAATTTTAAAACGGCGGTTTCATTTTTATACCACCACACACCTTGACCAAAATTTTTAGTGGTATGTTTTTTACCCTTCGACCCTCAAAGAGTTAACCAGTATTTGTTATTGATTGTTTTTTCTTTCTTGCAAGAATCGAATACATACGCCACTGTCAAGCATAGCTCTGGAGCTTAGTGGCTTAATACATTTAAATATGTTAATTTAAAAAATTTTGTGGTGAATTTGGAATTATTGTTATTGTTATTGTTATTATTGTTGTGAAAAAATTACTAATGTGGGGGGTGCAGGCGGTGGTCGTTCCATTAGCATTTGCGTGTTGATGGGGCGACCGCTGTCTGTACTTCGCGTGAGGAACTCCCGAGTCATCTTCAGGCACTCGCTGCTGTGGGATGTCCTTGAATAAGGTGGAGAGTGTAGCAGAAAAAAAATTTTTTAATTAAAAAAAACAGTCTTTTTATCTCTTTTTTTATAAAAAAAATATGCTTTTTACTAGTATTTGACAAAACATATATAATATATAGGTAGATTACTAAATTTCCAAAACGTCATCATTAAACTTACTCAATTTTGATTTATAATGATTGGCAAAAATAATATAAAATAATTTTCTAAGCCTATATATTATACATTACGTTTATTATTATTATTATAGTAAGTACGTTAAACGTACTATAAATCTTGTAGAAGTATCCATCATACGTTGCATATACTTAATTGAGTTATAATTGTGTACATATTGGGAATTTAGATGTTTAGTTTAAGTGTTTTAAACTTACGTGCTCATAATCTGCCGTTCTAGGTATTCCGTGTTACTTCTCCGCAAACAAAGGATTGCATTGCTGGAATGCGAAGTGCAGAAAAAATATCTTTAAAACAATCCCAGGCAGTTCATATCTTCACGACTGACAAAAAATACTTCATTCAACTTTAAACACAGCTTAAAGTCGGTACACATAATACATATATGTTATAATTCATATTTATGACATTTATCTTGTCGTGTGTATAGTATTATTTAGTAGATAACCCGCTTCCGGTGTTTTGTAATTTTAATGACTTTTCATGTGATTTGTTGATATTTATTTATAGATCAATAGTTCTTATATCTTGTTTGACATTGCTATAATGACGAGAAAAATCCATTTTTAGACATCTTCTTATTTTATGATAGATTTGTATATATACAGGGTTGCTAATTAGTGCGTCAAAGTCCAATATAGGTGTTATTAAATAGTACTAAAGAAATTTATTTTATAAAAAGTGGCACAGTAACAAAAAATACACATTTTGAAAATAATTTGAATTATATAGGGGTGATGAGTTAAAATGGCACACATCCGATTTTTTTTTTTAAATGAAAAACCCTGTATATCTTTTGTTTTTCCTTATCTACTTTAATTTGTGTTTTCATCGATATCTGGGGTGTTGGTTTTGGATGACGCATTGTTGAGTTATTAACGAAAATTATAAAAAAAATGGTCGCGACAATGTTTACCATAATAATTCTATGCGGTAGTATTACGATTATCTAAGACAAAATTATTTAGTAAGTATGCAGCCAAGGGATGTGTTGAACCTACAAAATAATCAAACATTCATTTTATTATACAAGGTGTTTGTTACGATGCAATCAATTTGGCTATCGTCAAAGAGCGTTTACTGATTTTTTTCAAATGGAACACCCCGTTATTATTAAATTTTGGAATGATGCGTTAATTACTCTTAATTTTTGTTAATAATGTCCTATACTCAAACCCAATAATTTCGGAGCTATTTTTAATTTTTCATAACAAACCGCTAAATTATTTCTTTTCGGTTCGATTTAGTGTACTGGGTAAACGATTTGACAAACAAAAACAAATAAACAACTAAAAGTATCAAACTGTAGTTTTGTTAGAAGCAATATTTATAATAAATTTTCAAAGTGACCCCCATTTTGAATAAAACACATTTATTGCAGCCTTGACAGAAATGACCTATTTACGTGTTGTAACATCTCAATGGAAACTGTTTCAAAAGCACATATAATACGTTGCCTCATATCGTCTACTGTAGTTGGAGGTGTCTGGTATACAATATTTTTTATGTACCCCCACAGACAAAAATCAAGTTTGGTCAAATCTGTAAGCTGAATGTACTGCACCCATGTCTTTACAAAGTGCAGAAAAGATTCTTGATTTTAGGAGTCTTATTTTTATATAGAGTATTACAGTTACCACCGTCGCGGTAGCACAAGATTCAGACCAGGACTCATTTCTTTGGAAGCCAGAGATTCTCTGCTGATCATGCAATGTGTCCAGATACACTGTGGAGATTTTTTTTGCACAAGTGCTTGTACACTTTGGAATCTTCCCGACATTGTGAGAGCACCATCGGTGCATATTCCTACTTAATTTTTCTACTCTGGTTGCGCTGTTTAGAAAATCATTTGAGATAGCAAACAACCAAGTGTTGTTGCTTTGAGCTCTATTGGTTTGCAGAATAGTAGTTCTTCTACTGCTGACATACCATCACAAAATCTAACACAGGCTATTAAATAAATAAGCATTTTTATTGCTATGCATTTATTTATTTTAAATATTGATAAGTAGAATTGATATGATAATTGACAAAAAAAATGAAAAAACTTTGTAAGCTTATGCTTACAAAGTTTAGATATCAGTACAAAACTAATTTGCAAGTAATTTTTAAGTTCAGTTATCAAGGTCTTTAGTTAGCTAAAGAACAAATCATGGAAATAATGAAACAAAGTTCTGTAACTTTAAAGTTACAGAACTTTACTCCTTTTTCTGGCTCCTTTTGTAATATTTTATGTTTTATATTTCTGGCTTCTCCCGAGGATTTAAATTCGAAGTCCTTAAAGGGGTCTAATTCTCTATTAAATTCGTTGTAGTACAACTCTTGCATTAATTTGGCGGTTTTATTTCGTTTTAATAACGGCTTCTATATAATCTTCTTCATTGCACCTTTTGATATAAAATACCCAGTCTTTCAAAATGTTTGCCTGTTTTGTGATTGGACAAAAATAAAATACAAGAAAATATTCTCGGGAGAATAATGTAACATTTTGAAGTTATGGAAAAGTTCTTAGGGAATAACAAGAATCCAGACTATGAGAACATAGTCAGCAAAAATGTTGGAAAATTTTCGTGCGTTAGGCTGCAACATGAGATTGAATGTACAATTTATATTCGCACATCTAGACCAGTTTTCATCAAACCCTGGGACAGTTAGTGAGGAGCAAGGAGCACGTTTCAACTCGCAGACTACTGTTGGACATTACAACGTGATAATTCGCATAAAATTCACACAAATTCACAGAAATTCCACAATACGGAGTTTTCTAACAAAAAGGCGAAGATTTCATTGAGTTAAGCACTAAAAAATTCGTAGTTCGTTATGTCTGAAGCACTACTGATAATTTTGTTAATTAAATAAATGTATTTATTATTACACTTATCAAAAATAGGACATATCCTAAAAAGTTTTATTTTGTAGACCTGTGTTATGATTCTACAATCATATCGTTTTTTGAAGTGTAAACTTCTTTGGGCGCGTTACGTTGATTGTGGGCACTGAACAAGACTGAGCCGACACGCTCGGCTATGTAACGCTCGTTCGGGTAAAGTCGGCTCGAGTCGACTAAGGGAACGAGAGAAATATATCTATATCACATAGAGGTATTTAATTTCAATTAAATTGAAATTTAAATGATTAAGGGTGCGTTTCAAAGTTGACAAATCCATTTCGGTTCGTATCTAAGATTTTAGCGTTTCTTAAGTACTACTAGTAATAATTGGATGTGCCACGATGTTAATTCTAACAAACTAAACTAATTCTGAAGATCTAAAAACATTTCAAGGTCATTTTACCTGCTTATTGAATTTCTACCTACAAACGTAGATTTGGTCTGGCAGACTTTCTTTGCAATTCGATTTTATACATATGAATCTAATCGATACTTGTCAACTTTCATGCTGAAGGGAGAAAGACGCGCGAACTTTAAGCATTCATTTGAATTTATTTGTAAAAATTTAAAATTACGTTTCTTTTATTTATAAATTAAGTTATTCTTAAACATATTCGCTAAAGGTAGGTGATACTCATCCATTCGACTTTCTTATTTTCTTATTTCATATATATTTATATTTTGTAATTTATATTAATACAATGTTGTTCTCTTATTTTGGAAATAAACTAATATTATTATTATTATATAAAACCACACAATAAATAAACAGCAGTGTGTTTGTGTTATGCAAAATAAATCATTTTCTGTTACTTGATACATTCAGTACGTAGCCTGCATCTCTGTTGATCATGTCTAATAATAATAATAATAATAATAATATGCAAAACTGAAATATAGTCATATTATTGTCTTCATAACGTACCTATTAGTTCAACATTCTAATAAATATATTTCACCTGCTAAAAATACATGTAAAGTTAGTATTTGCAAATCCCAAGTGCCAGTTTGACAGTTGATCAGTTTTTTTCATGTTTTTATTTAATTTCTATTTTGTAATTTGGCTCCTGGACAGTTTCAGAATGGATTTTTTTTGTGAGATTACTAAGTTCGAATAAGAGAAATTCTATATACATATTTTAAGGCAAATTAGGTCATAGGTACGTTGTTACTTTATATTATAACTTTTCAATTCAAATATCGCGCCAAAACGGTACCATTTTTAACAGAATGTATTGGTTCTATAAATTTAACAAGGAATTATAAGTATGCGATATCTGTATATTTTATAACATAACCTAGCCATAATTTGTGAAGCTGTGAACATTCTCTTATTATATTTTACTGTGTCATTATACACTATCTATACGTTTAAGTACGTCACGAACATATTAGATAAGGCACTTCTAACCAAACCGTGAAAATCGCAACCCCAACAGCGTCAAGTATTTTTACAATAAAGATGATAAAAACAGTTTTAAATATGTACAAAGATTTAACTCTACAAACACCAAAAATAAAAAGAACAGTAATTGTAATAAAAATCTTCAAAACTAAGTAAGGTAAAGGTATTATTTTAATGTTAATATATTATAAATAATGAGGCTATTATAAAGATTATTGTTATTAATCGAAACTAGAAAACCGGCGAACTGACCTCCGGAAGAAAGAGTGGGCAGGCATATGTGATTTGAACTAGGGATGCGTACGATATATTGTTTTGTAAAAAAGTATCGATGTTTTCTTTTCGATAATCGTGATTGAAATCGATATTTTTTTATTTAATAATATTGACTGTTATTGATTTTTTTATTCGATAATATCGTTTAATCAAAAATGCCATTCTACTTATATCCTGGTAAACAATCTTTGACATTTTACATTATTTTACATTAATATACAAAAGAAACTGTTCATATTATACAGAATACAATAGAATATATTTTTAAGAAAGAAGTTGGAAATTTGAAAAATGCCTACTGCAATGTTTGCTGTTTCGTAGAAATTATAATCCGGAAGCGGCAGCGGAATATTGCATTTCATAGGCTTGACATCTCGTATAGTTCGCCGAATCGCCTTCATGGGGTGTTTGTTATCTTTATCACAATTACTATTTCCTCAAAACTGTAAAGAAGATATGTTTTAAGATGTTTATTTTTTACTTGTATTTATGTATGTGTTTTATACAACTAGAATTATATATTTGAGTTTTGGATTTCTTATACGTTATAGATACAAATTTATATTTTGTTTGTCTTTTTATTGGATTTTTTGTTTGTTTTTTGAGTAAATATATATTTGAAGTTAAAGATTTTATTTGTTACTAAATGGCTTGAAAAGCCACAGCAAAGAACTTTTAATATAAACATGATAAAAATGTCGATATCAAGGTATATCGATATTTATTCAATATTTGTTTAAAATCGATTTTGAATTTTTGATACAATATTCGATTCTAATATCGATATTTTTGAAACGTTGCGCATTGGAATTTTTTAATTTGCTAATTTGCTATATAGTTCGAACTATAAAATTTGATGAATATGTCAAAAATACTATAGACATGGTGTGCAGTTTCTATTTAAAAAATAAACGATTTCAAAGTTCTGAAAACTGCTAACAAATAAAATGTACCTATATTTACATTTTAAGTAATTAGCAACAACCTTAACAAATTTTGAAGAAAAATGTAAAACGTTCTTAGCCGACAGTTTCTTTGCGAACTTCGTAAATATAAAACAGCTATTAGGCTTTTGTCGGCGTAAACAGTCCCAGTTTAATTGATTTACATAATTCATCTCATTAGTAAAAGCATAGGCATCTTTCAATTAAGGATAACAGAAAACTCCATATTTTAAAATATTGCAATTTCATTAAACTCGCAAATTAAACTATGTAGTTACTTTTTGATTTTGTGGTGCCAACCAGTGATGCCAACTGTTGATTGTCTATTACGTACTTTCAAATAACTCGTAACATACTAAATTTTATAATTAGTAACCGCAAAAATTGTTATTAATTATAATTTTAAATTATAATGAATAATTAAAGTATCGCATAACACACAACTAACCAGTGTTGTCCCAGCGACATGACAGTTTGTAATAGTTTTCTGCGCAAAAGCGTAATAGATTTATCTTGTTTCGTAATAGATGGCTCAGCTATTTTCAAGACTCAAGGCCAACTGTATCGGACATCGCTGCCCGATTGATCCTTAAGTGGCGCCATCTATCCAAAGCAAAACAAATTGCTTGGTAACCCCTGACCATTTTTAAAATCACGTGCTAAAATTATGCAATATGATTGGAATAATAAAGCTTCATAATGTTCCAACACAATTGAAAGCGTTAATTACGTTAGTAACGTAACATTTTTTAAAATCCAAAAATTCATATATAAAATCCAAACAAACACTTTACAATGTAATTGAACCCTAATTAGTGTTTTGTTTTGTATTTTTATAAAAACTTCGAAATGTAAGTAAAATTGTTATTTTTGACACTACCTAACAACTACATTTTTCGCAACACTTTTTTAATTTTATTTTGTTGTATTACTTTATTTTAAAATTATTAATATTAATTATTGTAAAGTTAATGTTTAAAGTGTTATTTTAAAGTTTATTACCATAAAAATTCAGAAATTATTTATTTTGCTTACTACTAGATGGCGTCACATAAGGATCAATATTTTGAGGTTATGATATTCCAAATTAACAATTCGAAGTTACGTGACGACCTTATATCGCGCAGCGATATCAGATATAGTTGGCCTTGCAAGGTTATATAAAATCCCTTCTCTAAAATTGTGATTTTGCTGCTTGGGATATGATTTGAATTAAATGAAGAAAATCGTTGAAAAATCCACGAAAACGTAATAGATTTATATGCTGTCGTAAGGGCGTAATAAAACATAGTGAAACGTAACAGATCTGTTACAATTGTAACAGCAATCGCAACACTGCAACTAACCTCTAAATAATTGGAAGATAACTCCATCTGTATTATATGTGCTACACTGTTAGGCGACGTAAATGTAACAGATATCTGTAATGTATGTAAAGACCCACCAAAAATGTAAACAAATTTTATTTCATGGATCACCTAAAAAATTACACATGTATTTAGCTACTGTTACTATTTTTATATACCAAATATAAATACCGAGTGTACTTGCTATATTACATATAAATTTACCGTGTAATTTTTAAATGTAGCCATTTTTTCTAGTACTTGCAAAACCACTAACTTCCCATTTTATTTACGGCTTATATATTAACTTAATTTAAAAAAGAATTCATTCATGCTTAATGCATAAAATTTACATGTTTTGATATTTTACGCCCGTAAAAATGGAAATAAAAATGGTATTTTTTGGGTACATTTCTCTCCCGCCAAAACCTTATCAAACGCAGCCTTAAATAAATTCATTTCCCCGAGCAAATTCGATCCCGAGATCTCATGGGTGAGAAACCCGGCACTTTAGCATCAGACCAGCGCGGGAGTCGTAAGCGAGTATTCATATTGTCTATTTATATATACACACACACCATTATATGTGTATTTCGCGGACTGTGTTTTGTTGTGTGTGTATGAGACATTATCTCTATAATAATATAATAAATCTCAGCAACTGAATTCATCGATGCAGGATGACCCTAATGTAATTTAGAACGAAAAAAAAAGTTGGATTTCGTATTATTAACCTCGCCTTGATGAAGTTTTCACTTCTGTCGTGTGGTTTTAAGCACATCCATTTTCTTGTTGTTTCACGCCACATTTTCAACAATGTTGGCTTTCGTTATGCGTTGCTGCAAGTTCTTGTAGTTTATTCCTTTTGAAGGCGTTCTGTATTACGTATTTAAACATGCAATCTTATTGGCATGTGCTGCACAAGTTTAGTTTCCAGTATATACACTCATAGCTCTTTATTAAGAAAGTCTATTAAAAACGGCGATGCACTAACATGTTATAGAAAAATCAAAAACTTCAGTCCTTGAGATACTGGCGCAATTTTTTATGAAGGACGGTTTATAAGAAAGCTGTATTTTGGTTTGATTGGCCGTTACTCCTTTTCTTTGTTCATATTCTTAGTCCTCAGCTATTTTCCGTTTCCATTTTCCTAGTTCCTTATTACAATTTTCAAAGGAAAATTACCATATCTCAAACACAGTTAAAAATCGTGTTATAGAAATGAATGTAATTTAATCAGTAAAGTAATAAAATGTATGGACTACCATTTAAAAATACATAAGTTCCTGTTGGTCAGTCCTTCGCTGTGTTTAAGAGAAAATAGTTTTTAATTGTACAGCTCATGATTATCCAAAATTTTTGAATTAAAAATGCAATGGATTTTGTCGCTTTGTTGAAACACCCGGTATATATGTACTTAAAATGAAGGAGTGGTTTATTTAAACATGACTGTAAACACAAGCATTTTCTTTAAGAGCAACTTATTTTTACGTATACACTGTCTAAAAAATATCTGATAAGAATATCTCACAACATTGTCAACTTCTCGTAACTCCTTTATGGCTATGATTTGCATCTTTATTTTAGGCCAAACATTTTTGTAGCTTGCGCTTCATATTTAAGATAATTGCGAGATCCACATTTAGTACAATATGTAGAAATAAATAGGCTTTAAAGATATTTCGCATGTTCACATTCGACCAAATATGGTCACAAACGTAAATAATCAACAGGACAATTGAGATAAACTGATATGGTTCAGCTATTATCTAATTAAACTAGTAGGATTTTCAATCTCTTCGAGCTTGAAAGCGCGAGCATTGCCATGACGCTTTTTATAATGTCCGATTTTCTAAATTTTTGACGCGCCCTGTATATACGTCTAATTTGAGCAAAAGTTAGTTGACATTTATTTATGCATTTATTCGTTCTTATAAACTACATAAATCTATTGAGAGACCTAATTGTCAAATTGAATGTCATTACTGCGATTCAATTTTAACTGTGCATGGCATATTACATATTAGGTTTATTAACACTTTATAATAGGTAATAACAAAAATACATATCTAAGAGGTATCTCATTTCAGTAAAGTATCACACTTAAACCTGCATTTTTTCATTTCTTTGCCATTATGATTCATACAATGACTATTCGCTCATTCGCGGCCATATAAATGTTTGACATGGTTCATAATCCGGAAATCAATTTTTGTAAAACTGTCGTCGAAAATCAAACTTTAGTTGGATGTTTGAATTTTCTTGTTACTTTAAAGAATATTCTAAACTTAAATAGTATATTAAAATACAAGTTTCATAAGACACGATTTTTGCGTACGCGTTCAAGTTTAGAAAACGAGCCGCTAGGCGAGTTTTCTAAAGAACAAGTGCGCAAAATGTCTTATGAAACGTGTATTTTATACTATTTTTTCTATTTCGGTTATTAAAAGTTCAAAAAAGCTTAAAATAAGAGACATGTTTTGTTCGAATATTTTAGAAATTTTGCTTTTTTGAAGTTGGTTACTCTGATTTTTAAGTAGAACGTTTTAAATATTTGAATATCGGTGGTGCTATATGTAATTGTGTTTAAAATTCAGACTGATTTATACAATAAATTATTTCAAATTATCAACAAAAAGGACGAAATAAATAACTGTACGCCCCCAGAGATTCGCAAAATAGCAGAAGACAATTTACAAAATCTTTCGGCCACAAACTCTCTACATATTTATCAAAACAAACTTTTATAACAGTTGTACTATTCAACATGGTAAGTAAATGTCAATAGTAGCATCCGAAAACTTATCATCCAATTCTGCTTAACAATTTATATTGCTAATTAGTAGCATGTGTGCTTTTTATTCCTTGTACAATTTTATTGCACATTTTTGTTACTTTAAAGGCTTATATTTTGACATTTAAATACGATTTGGTTCCATTTTTTTTTTTGTTACCAACTTCAAAAAAATAAAATTAGCGTGCGATAAAGTAATACTTTATGCAACCAAAACGGGTGTCGTAAAGTGAACTTTATAGCACCGGAATAGAAAATAGTATATTAAGATACAAGTTTCATAAGACACGATTTTTGCGCACGCGTTCAAGTTTAGAAAACGAGCCGTCAGGCGAGTTTTCTAAAGAACGAGTGCGCAAAATGTCTTATGAAACGTGTATTTTATACTATTTTTTCTATTTCGGTTATTAAAATTTCAAAAAAGCTTAAAATAAGAGACATGTTTTGTTCGAATATTTTAGAAATTTTGCTTTTTTGAAGTTGGTTACTCTGATTTTTAAGTAGAACGTTTTAAATATTTAAATATCGGTGGTGCTATATGTAATTGTGTTTAAAATTCAGACTGATTTATACAATAAATTATTTCAAATTATCAACAAAAAGGACGAAATAAATAACTGTACGCCCCCAGAGATTCGCAAAATAGCAGAAGACAATTTACAAAATCTTTCGTCCACAAACTCTCTACATATTTATCAAAACAAACTTTTATAACAGTTGTACTATTCAACATGGTAAGTAAATGTCAATAGTAGCATCCGAAAACTTATCATCCAACTCTGCTTAACAATTTATATTGCTAATTAGTAAGTGAAATGTTAGCATGTGTGCTTTTTATTCTTTGTACAATTTTATTGCACATTTTTGTTACTTTAAAGGCTTATATTTTGACATGTAAATACGATTTGGTTCCATTTTTTTTGTTACCAACTTCAAAAAAATAAAATTAGCGTGCGATAAAGTAATACTTTATGCAACCAAAACGGGTGTCGTAAAGTGAACTTTATAGCACCGGAATAGAAAAAATTAATTACCTACCTTACATTAGCACTTCTTTAAATTTTTGAAATGTAAACTTCTTTAGGCGCTTTGCGCTGATTGTAGGCAGTGAACAAGACTGACCCGTCACGCTCGAATATGAAATGCTCGGATATGTAACGCTCGTTCGGGTAATGTCGGTTCGAGTCGACTAAGGGAACAATTTTATTATTATTTAATTTCAATTAAATTGAAATTTAAAAAAATAAATAAATTCATGTCCCAGAACAGGCTCGATCCCGAGACCGCACGGTTATGAAGCCGATACGTTACCATTAGACCAAGAGCCTGACAGTAAGCAAATATTTATATCGTCTATTTATATATATATATACATGCGTCCTAAAATCTCCTTAATAATGCTTGCGGCCGAGGCAAGACAATCTCGAGTACGTTAAAGACTTTTTGTACTCACCGCCTGTAAAGTGACATTTGGCGCATGGTTGAGGCGACTGTAAAAATTGAAAAAAACATTGGCACTTTGGGACATTTAAAAAAATCTAACTTGGTGGTAATAAAATTTAGTCTATAAAATACTACTTCCTTCAATATTCTTCACTAAAAGTTGGGGAAATAGGAGTAATAATTAATAATTCTTCCAAAAAAATTGTGGCGCCATCTATTTGACGTCATTTTAAGCGACACCTTAATTTGCGCCATCTATTTGAACCACATTGACATTCATATTGGCAGATCGGAATTGATTGTATTTAAACCAAAAAGCGCAATAAATGTACTGTAAATTTATAAATATAAGAATAAATACCTCATGTTTGCCATGTGTAAGAATATAATAATTTAATTTTAGGGAAAGGTGAGTAATAGTTACGTACATGAAATGCTTAAATTAATTAGGTAATCTATTTTAGGTTAGGTGTGATACTAATGACATTAATCAATAATATTTCTTTAATTTAATGTTCGTACAAAAAATATTGTACAAACCACTTGCGTGAAGACATTTTCCACGCATTCGCGCAATTAAAAGTATTCGCTTCCTGCGGTCGCTCGTGCTTACAATGTGCGCTCATGCGGGAAATCAGTCTTCCCGCACTTGGTTCGTAAATAACTATATTACTACCCACTTTGTCTGCTGTTTGATTGACAGTAGTTGTTTTAGACATACTATATATTTATGCTTACAATGTGCGCTCATGCCGGAAATCAGTCTTCCCGCACTTGGTTCGTAAATAACTATATTACTACCCACTTTGTCTGCTGTTTGATTGACAGTAGTTGTTTTAGACATACTATATATTTATGCTTCAAATACACATTATAAGCCATTTGCCTTTGTCCAAACCTTATACGTTTTCCTTTTTGAAGGACCCAGTAAAGCGCTACCACCATACTATAAAATATTAGCGATTACAAAAAGAAAGTTAATGAAAGTGATAAAATACCTTCATAAAGGGAATATTTTACTTGCGCCTTCTAAAAAGGACTATTTTTTAGGAATGTTAATAATAAAATGTTTGACAAAATAAGCAAAACGTAATTACTTTGCGGTTTAAATACATAAACCAATCACCCGAACGTTTCTTTCCACAGTCCTTTCTCATTTATTGTATGAAAATTCGTTCTTTCATGAATGCCTATGATTGGTGCTTTTTGACAACCCTGGGTCAAAATGGCGCATATCATCATTTGCAATCATTCTATCTTCCGCGCATTTGTAAGAGCATTCTCCCCTCTCTATATCTCTGATCCTACTACTGTAAAAGGAAATCAGACGCGTGACCAATTGCGCACGCATGTCTCTAGTTGGTCATTTGAATACAAACACCTCATCCTAGTGCTTTTATTCGTGGTCCAAACAAATAAGTATCGTATGACGAGAAATCTGGATTAGCTGTACATTGGATGTTCAAGGATTTCCTACTGCATTTTACTCCTCTTTCCTTGGTCACACACGCTGTGTGGTGCCATGCATTGTCTGTAGGGGTATCACCTCGCGAATAAGACAATCTTGTTTATTGCGTCGATACAGGAGCCTCACTTCATTTAGAAGGCCGTAGTAGTAGACTGCATTAATGGTCCAAAATTCGCTAAAAAAATCAACGAGTAGGACCTCTCTCCAGTCACAGAAGACCGTTCCTTTGCACTTTCACCGTTTAAACTCGTGACATCGTACTTTCACTTCATTCCATGAAAATTTATCTTCCTCGAACTGGTCCTGCAGTATGCACTGAATTTAAGTTTATATCACGATTTCACAGGTGAGAAAGTATACTATTATGATGCTTTGGGAAACAAGCATATCGCATGTGTCAATTTTCATTAGCCATAGGCGATCAATCTATACAATACGTGGCAACGTGGTACCCCTACTTTCCTTTCCAATGCCAGCGACGCGACAACCGATACATGCTCGCAAATACAAGTTAGCAGTAACCATTGGACCACCGAGTCGGGTGTTTCTAATGCGTTCAGAAATAATATTTACGAGTTGCAAGGATTTGTTTTTCTTTTTCCTTTCAGTAAATGCAGAGAATTATTAAGCTGCGTTCACGCTGCATGACACAAACAAAAACGTAATTCTAATAAAATTAAAAAATAACCATAATAAAATAGCCCTAATAAAATAAATAAAAAAGGATTCCTCCCTGCACAGCAAGACATTGCCCTAGGCGGTCGTAGAAATTTACTCTTACGTTTTCTAACATGTGAGCAGTTACTGAATTAGCAGTCTCAATTATTTTTTCTCTCAAGGCAACTATGTTTTCTGCTCTGCCAGCTTCATGAGTATAAACAATATTTTTTAAATATCCCCACAAAAACAATCATTTGGAGAGAGATCAGTAGATCGCGGAGGCCATTTGATGTTTCCCGTTCCAGTAATAAGACGGCCAGGGACCGCAACATGTTCCCAGCTAAACATTGAATCTAAAATCTGGGTCAGGATCGGAGAATATCGTTGTGATGTCGGTTGTTGTCGGCATTGGTGACGGACAGTAGGGGTACCTCGTTGCCACGTATTACATTCATACGTATAGATCGCACGTAAACATTGAATCCTTATACCTAATGATTTGACACATGCGGTATATGTACATTTGCTTTGCTCACCGTAAAAGCTAGTAAGCAACGCTATGAACGATTCTGCTGAGCTGATTTCTACACTCTGCGTATCCCTGCCAATCAAATTCAACCGTTCACCACAGATGACTACCCTTACCCTTCCTGATACTCAGTCAATAAATTTGTTTAAATTTGCTCTCGTACTTCCTACAGTCCCATCTTGTCAATTTTGTACTAGTTTAAATTATTTTCTGCTTCTCCCATTTTTTTTTATTAACTAGGTATGTTTTCTAAAACACTATTGAATGCAGTAAATGTGGATTCGTATTTGGAAAACCATATTCCATCTCACAACGAATGCAGTCCGGATTATGAGTGTTTTAGCTATGAATATTGAAGTTGATGATTTGGCCATGTCACACCGAATGCAGTCCTGATTTTTAGATATGAATAATAAAATAATTATTATTCTTATACTTAAAACCATCGTTTCTACCGCTGTGTTGCTTCAATTTTAACAAATCATCAGTAAACAATGCATCATAAAATTTCTTATACATCAGTCTTTAGATATGCCACATTTCGTGAGAGAATGTATGCCTTCTTAACAGCAGTAAAAAGCAACATTGTTTAGTGGGCACAATTACATACGTATGTAGTTTGAGATTGAAATTGCAGAACGACAACAACAATCAGAACTACAAAGGCACGTCTATTGTGCAGTTCCTATACGACTTTCTTTCCAATCAAATAAACTTGAGTATTCATAGATTACCGTACACATGATTTATATGTAGATACAGGGGAAAAAATCGAATTCCAAAGTTTACGATGTTTGCGAATATCCCGTCTGTAAATTGATCACCAGCGCCTTTAAAATGCACGTTGCTGCCAACTTCCTTTTAAGTGCCACATACTACAGTTACCTGCCAAGTGTGGTGTTTTTCATCTACAAGTTGTACACCGAAAATGAGTATATCCGTCACCTTAAACATTCATCAAAGAAAAGGAATGAATGTTTATTATTTGTTAATATTCTAACTGTTATTCGTAATTACAGGCTTATGTTTGACTAGATTTCTAATGGTCGTATATCATAGCAATATATGAATGGCATACTGTCATAAATTCAAATTTAAATGGTTGTATTGAAGAGTCCCTTAGGAAAAAGCGCAGTGTTTTTCGAAAAAGTCAATAAATACCTACGTACGGTAGAATACCGAAAGGGATTCTTTCAGTTTTTAAGGCGTGCTTTTTAAGCTAGAGATAGATTGCATAGCATCCACACCTATGATGAAGAATGGGGGAGTAAAATATGTATAAGAAATTTTTATTACTTCGATTATGTTTGCACTATTCTTTATACACTAGTATATTATGTAAAGGTAATTATAACTTTTAAAATGTCTTCGTTATTACTCTATTAGAATATAAATTTATGTTGTAATTTTACGATGTAAGAAATGGCTGTTAATGACATCTTACCATAGCAGATAGATTACTAATTACTAGTTTCGAGTTTCTCTGTATTTAAATTTCTCATTTTCGCTTCTTTTGATTATACCAGAAATAAGAATAAACATTTTTCTAACTACTATGATTTCTATGATGGTTTGTCTAATAAACTTTCTACGCCACTAAAATTAACCCTCTAATAAGTAGTTTTAAATTTTGTGAAGATATTATCAGTTGAATGTTATAAATTTTAGAGGATTTTACATTTTAGGAAAGTGTTTTGCTTTAAATCTATGAACTCGAAAGTTTACATTCCCTTGTAGCTCAATTCGTTGGCTGATGGTCGGCTGAACGTAAAACCAACTTCGTTGAATATCAAGTCCGTTGAATATCAATGACTTTCAGTCACTATCGTATGATTATAAATTCGATTTATTAAGACTGTAAGTATTTGATACGTTGATTGGTTGTTTATTCTAGAGGGGCAACTTTGGTGAATTATTGGTTTAATATCGTTAACTGTATTTATAAGTATATTCAAACAATGTATAAGGACAATGTCACATGATGCCATCACAGCAATATTATTTTAAACTGTTTTTTCGTCAATGTTGAAAAAATCAGCACATAGTTCTATTCAATTATCTGGAGATTTCCGGTTGAATGTAACAGTATGATAAAAGTATATAAAAGAAAATGACGTCATAAATTATGACACCGTTTTGATGCGCTAAGTTTGTATTAATTTTGGAAGACAATACTGATACGGTTCTCTCATATTCAGCTCTCGAATATATTAGAGTTCTTATCTACACAGTTATTCTCAGTATTAACGATCAAATATTTTTGCTTCAGTTCGACACTTTTCCTTTCTACCACTTAATGATGTTGGACCAATGGTCAAGGTCATGCAGACATATAAACCATTGTACAAATATGTAAGGTACGACCATTAGAATTGAAAAATATACCCAGTTCGCACAAATATCGAATACGCGTCATCTTTTAACACGATTTTCGATTTTTGTCTACTCCTTTGATTGATGGTATAATATGTTAAACTTACTATAAAAATCGAAAACGATAGTCAGCTAACGTTAGTTCAATATCATATACTATTTTTGGTTTAAATTAAACTTCATAGGTACTTGTCAAACTTTTTTTTGAAAATATCGCAAATTTTTGAAAATGGTAACGTAAATTCGCTACAACAAGTTAGTCATCATGGAGGAACGCATCAAAATATAAGGAACCAGTAAACATGCCAAAATCGAATAGAAGTGGAACAATAACAATAACTTTTCGATAAAAATAAGCAAAGGATGAGGAAACAAAGAGATATAGATAGAAGACCCGAGATATTTCAAGAGCACACTGACGAACAATGAATTAAACGTAAAAATAAAACTTTCGGGCACTAAGGACGAAAATACGTTGATGAACAGCTAAGAAAAAGGAAATAATTATGAATGTACTTGGAATACAACCAAATTTTCAATTTCTTTTGGACAATTTTTTTTCCAAATTCAACATTAAATAGTTTTATACTAATAGATTGATATGGAATGCATAATTTACCAAATATTTATAAAAGAAAAACTGCTTTTTGATAGCAATATAAATGCTACTTCCGGCTAAAATTCTATTTTTATTAAGCAAAAATTGTTCTTAACCCTTACTTCCGGTCCGAATGTATCACTGAAAAGATATTTGCACAAAACTGTTTTTCGATAAGATAAAAGACCTACATCCGGTAAGAATTTCAAAAAACTTTTTTTATAAAATCTTAGTAATTTTGTATCCTTCATACTTCATTTTTTTAAACTTAATAATGGACGAGATATTAGTAAAGCCTGATTTTTAACTGAAGTAGTAAACTACTACCTCCGACAGAGAGAGCGTGAGAGAGAGAGAGGGGGTACGCACAGCCATGTTTGCATAACACACTTTTTCGGTATCAGGGTACTTCAAAATGTGGACACAATACTTCTTTACACTACGTATAAGAAAGTAAGATTATACATAATATGACAAGCTATTATATAATACGTGATGGGTACATGTAACACAATACTACATTAGCCAAAACCCGTACATAGTCATAAAGCATTTCTTTTCCGAAGACCAAATCTATTACTTCCCTTTTCAAAGTGTTACCCACATCAATATATAAGGAGGAAATATTGTAAGAAAAACTTTTCTCAAATAAATATGCCCCAGCTTGGTATTCAATCGTTCTTAACAAAACATACCAAATTTCGGTAATAATGAGGTCGTTATCAAAAACTTTGTGATGAAAAAACGACAGATTTTTAAGCGAATAAAATGGAAATGCATCAATTCGCATCATTTTGCAAAACTCACATCCGAAAGTGAGATCTGATTGAGTAGTATATATGAATATCAGACCGGAGCCCTTCCAAATATGTATTTCTGATTTATCCAATGCAATCTAAATAATTCCGTCGATATTATACATTTTGTACGTACGAAATTACATGAGAACCAGTCCGAATCGTAAAAATTCCCGACATATTTTCATACTGAAACAGGTTGACGACGCATTCACGTACCAACATATGTACCAAACAGACAGGTAAGCTGTACGTGTTCTTCTGAAGTTTATGTACATAAACTTTTACTTGCCGAAAAAGATGTTCTGGAGTGAAGATCACGTCATTCTGTGGGCGGACAATTTTCCATATGATTTTTTTATTGCCATCTTCGATCCTAAACGATGCTTAATAATGTGTAATATGTATTATATGTAATGTATATACACATACTTTGTACACAATCATATATCTGCGTACATCAATTCAATATTTGTATTATATTATTATATACGGACAATTGATTGGCACTTAATTATTATTCTGAAAACAATAATAAATTATATTGTGTGAAGATTATAAAGAATAAAATGAATATATTACCATGTAGGTGTGTGTACGTCGTAAAGCTATGGAGAAAATGAACAAAAAACTCTCTCTCTCTCTCCTCACAATAATGCACATTGCACAATGATTCACAGTTTAAATGACGCAGTCATAAAATAACAATAATACTAATAATAATTGCTATTGTGCATATACTACGTGACAAGAAACTGAGGTTTGGGCACCACACGACTTACTTATACGGTTATGTGTTTCGATGTTTTAGATACTTTTTCCCTTTTAATAAATGGCGGCTGGTGAGTACGTTTTGGTGGGTCACGTACGTAGACAAGACTGATTCGTTTATTATCGGTGATATATTCCTAGACGCCGAGCATATCACCGATAATAAACGAATCAGACTTGTCTATGTACGTGCCCCACCAAAACGTACTTACCTGCCGCCATTGGTAAGAAGAACGATCGTCGTGTTGTGGAAATGGGCAATATTTATACATTATTGTTATTAATTATTACTTCTCAATGAAACAAAAAGGCATTACCATGCCAATAAAATAATGACAGCGGAAAATAAATCTAAGGAGATGTGGAATGTAGTAAGGGAAATTTGATGTGAAAATAAAAATCACATCTTCCAGAAAATATTTGACCTGAATTGCTTGCAAATGAATTTAATCTGTATTTTTCGGGTGTAGAGACCAATCTTTTACCTGGAAATCATCCGGTCTCTAGTCAAAGCTTTAATAGGTCACACATAAAATCACATGTGACTTCTTTTTTTCTTGCTCCTGTTACTGAGAATAAATTAATATCAACGGTGGGGTGTTTTCGAAATGGGAGGTGCGTTGGTGTGGATGGCGTTCCTGTTACTCTGTTGAAGGTGTGTATTGACACGATCGCAGCGCATTTATGCTATATAATAAATAACTCTTTTTGTAAAGGTTCTTTCAAACATATTAGTAACACCGATTTACAAAAAGGGTGATAGTAGTCTCTTTGAAAGCTATAGACCTATTAGTATCTTATCTTCGTTTTCCAAAATATTTGAAACTCTAGTCGCTAAGCGTATTACTGACTACTTTTTCAAAAACAACCTTTTCTGTGTGGAACAACATGGTTACTTATCTAGAAGGGGTACTGAGACGGCTCTGTATCAATATACTTAGAGGGTTTTGCCAATTCTGGAATAAGTAATTCAATAAAAATCAGCTCCATTGTGTACTCCCGGCTCACTTCTGTACCCTATCCCTTTCTTATCTAAAGTATGATATTCAATGAAATAACTTAAATTATACGTACAACTTTCGTAAGTACAGTTGTAGTTAATAATACAATTCGTAATACCTTCAAAAGTTATTATCAGTAAAATAAAGCAAATTAATGACAAGAAAACTTGAGGAAATTTATGGGAGTTGTAAAATGAATAATTGTTTGATTTATTTGGAAAAAAAAAACGTGCGTCATGTTGGACTTGCCATCATCAAAAAAACACTGACAAACAATCGACAAAAAAGAGATTTCTTCTAGTAAAATTTATTTAATTAAACAGCTTAAATGAATTTTCTCAGGTTTTGCCAAAGTTGATAAAATATAATAATAATTATTATAAATTTCTGCCGACAAAAAACGCTGGAATATTTTCAGAATTAGAATCAGGACTGACTAACATGTTGGGCGTCACAGTTTATATTATATTACTCCACTTTTGATTCCAGCATAATTGTAGTAGAAGTCTTCAGAATTTGTTTAACGAATTTCGTTACATAATTCAGTATTAGTAACCACTAAGGATGCAACTGGCAAATGATTTTACTAATGTTTTCTTAAAAATGTGGTAATTTTGAATTTAGTAGTGGAAAGCTATTATGAAGTAGGGGTAGCGTTTAAATTAAAAGAATATGTATAAGTCATTGGATGGAAATAAAACATAATAAATTACATAAGTTTTTATTTATAAAATGTAGTTTTACAAATTTATTTCATATTAATTTAGCTGCCTTTCTTTTCTCTTTTCTTCGGGTCTTTTCAATTCCATTATTTTTATTTTTTGTTTTGCAAAGAGAACTTTCTGTGTTAAGAAGAAACTGTGTCCATAACAATCAAACAAAGAAAGCTCTTTACAATTTGACAAACATTTTGTTATTTAAAACAGAGTGTCCTTATTCTCTCCTTTACTAACAGCACCTAAGACTATCTCTTCTAATTGCTTAGTAAAGTAAAATAACATCCCAGAAGAATGCATTACGCATCCTTTATTTTTAATATCAATTAATCTGTGCCTTCCTGGAATGTTTACATTTCCCAGTAATTTTAAGGAATCTAAACATCCCTGACATACACTTTAAATACAATAAATTTGGTAATTTTTTCACCACATAACCAGCTATATATGTCATAATGTAATCAGATACACTAGATTTACAATATATATGCTCTGATAAAGTTAATACAGAATGTTCCAGGAGTTCTAAATTCTTCCCCGTATCTATAATTGTGTCCACCTGTGCCCCCCACTGGTTTTTCTTTCCAGTGTATGTTCAATATCGCGAATTGTTAAAAGTACTTTTTCCTCAACATTACTTCCCTTCACTGTCTGAACTAGAGAGTAAGTTGTTGCCAACCGGTACATTTGTACAAAATATAATGTTGAATCAGGGTTATCATTAAATCCGCAAGCATTTCTCGAAACGCTACAAAATAAAAATTTAAGTTCCATATTTAAGAACATTTTTTTTATAAAGAAACACACCTCCAAAGCATCTTGATTCAACTGAGAAGTCATTAAATATTTATAATCACATTTGTTTATTAAAAATTCACATTACTTACTACTTTCTAGCAAAAACACTTGTATTAAGTACTTAACTGCCAGTGCTTATTTTTTAAATTTAAGCTTTCACAAGGGGCTCTAGAATCCATTGCAGTTATTAAATTTTTAATGATTTTACAAAATATATGCATTCCTTTAAAATCTTTTAAATCACATGCATAATTTTGTAAGAGTTCCAAGGAGATCGATACATCAAAAAACTACAAAAAAAAATATGTAAATATAATAGATTAGTCAAACATCATTATAATTATTCAACCAAGTAGGCCAATGGCACATTCATTTTTTAAAAATGTTTTGGCACCAGATGGTTTTCTGTTAATTTATAATATTTCGGTTCCATGTAGCACTATCTGACACTATTCCATCAACATATAAACCCGTATTTTCTGTGAGTAGGGTAGCCTCGAGTTGAATTTGGTGTAAGACAGTACCACTTGCGCAACCTTTGCTTAAAAAGCAACCTAGAGTTTGACCCCATTTGCCTTCCAAAGGTTGATACATTAATACCAAGGCGTGTCTTTCCCATATTTCATACCAAGGCTTGTACTTCCCTAGACTTGTAAAGCCCTGAATTTCCATTGAATTTTTATTGAACGAAATTCCTTTTAAGAGTTTCATTTCATCAACTAATAATACTCCAAACCACGAAAAGAAAAATTAAATGCAATAAAATAAGCAATTACATATATAAGTATACCTTTTTTTCTTTGGGATGACATTTTTTTTTATTATCTCAAATGTGTGATTTTGAAACATCATTTTTTAAGAATGTCATGCTATTAATACTCAGCTCCTGCTCAGAGTTGGAAAATTTTTGAAATAGGCTAAGGTTTTGTCTAGAATAGAATGGGGGATATTTAAAAGATATTATTTTCAAAAAGTAAAAGTAAAATTGCACATATAAAAGTTGCTATATACTGCAAGTTGGTTTAATTTCGTAATTTTTCAGTTTCATAAAAAAAATCCTACCAGCTGTCGAACCCTGTATATGTGAATAATCTTCTAAAAAATGTTCTATGATATTTAGGTAAGGTGGATAGCCTTATATTAATATTATGCACGTCACCGCGAAATCTGACTTTCTTCAACAAGTACTGAGGACACCCCAACAAAAAGATTGTATGAAACAGAGTGAGCAATGTAAAGTAACTAGGTTTTGCATATTTACTAAGGAGATTTTAGTATTGGTAAAGTGTGAGACCATTGACCGGGAGGGGGGGGGGGTGATTAAAAATTTGGTATATATGGAGCAATAAAAATTTTCATAGAACGCAAAAATAGTATTGTAATATATCTTTTTTAATTTCAATATAACTAAATTTAGAAATATAATACATTAAAAAAATTATCTATAGTATTATTTTATTATTTGACATATTTCTCATATGAGTGAATTTGTTAGTAGATTGCTGTTGTTGTTTAAAAGGTCATAAAATTTTTCACAAGAATTGGTCAAATTATATTTCACACATAAAATGGCTTTCAAAGTCTCAATATTTAATTGTAATTTTTCTGACGTCCACACTTTATTTACCGTAGAAAAAACGCGTTCATTCGCAGCATTAGTTCTTGGTAAGGACAGCGCGTATTCCACAATTTTTAGTGCATTATTGCATGGAACTTGGTTTGTTTCAAAATAATGAAATTTTTTTGAACCATTTGTTATCATTGTGATTTTTGCTTATGCCCAAGATTTAACCTTTTTCTTATTAATATATTTTTTTAAAAATGATACCGCATTAAAAAGATTATTTTTGGAAATATTACTCTATTGGTTATTTTGATTGATATGATCGAATGATTTTTACACGTCATTCCAATGTTCTTGTTTTAATGTAACCCAATGAAAATGTTCCCTCTTCTAAAAAATTTATGAAGTTATTATAGAACTTTTAACGTGATTGATGCCCTTGTTCTTCTAGCTGGCTTCTACATTACGAATAGTTAACGGAAGCAAATTATTATCTAACCGCTCTTGACACTGAAATTTTAAATTATTAACTTCATTTGCTATCTTGATTACCGAAAGTTTGTCACCTTCAATAAGTTTTATAGCATTTTGAAAAAGAGCTGCTTGATTGTGTACAAACTCTAGCCAAATTTGTGATGATTCTTTTTCAAGAAACTCTACCAAAATTCTATGACACTTATCCTCTGATAGAAAGTAGGATTTCAAAGGATCGTACACTTTCATAATTCTTTCGACAGCTGGCAAAAGAGCTAACCAGCGCATTTTTCTGTTTAACTAGCTCTAGTACGCAGTACGATATGTATCGTCTGAGAGACAGTTACAAAATGTTTTCGTCTTTGCCAATGCCAAAAAAATGCTTCATAAGTCCAAGCAATGGTGGTCGAATTCTAACAACTGATCAATAATGCGAACTTTAATAAGCTGTTCTCGATAATCAGTTCTCAACAATTATTTGTTATTATTAAACTTTAACATTATGGCGAAATAGCCACGTAGCCGCCGAAAACCGTATATATCCTTCCCGTTCCCCCATCGTTCCCTAACTTGCCGAACATTCTTTCCAAAAATCAAGACTTTTTTAAAACGCTGCGGGACGAGGGACAAATTTCTAAAAGTCAGGACGTCTGGTCACCTTAATATTTACCCATTGTAAGAGTTTGAGCTTGTGCCAAATTCTATTATGCTTGCGAATACCAATAATGTACCACATACACACATTTTGTACTCTATCACTTAGTCATAATTTAATTGCCAATAGTCCGGTCAATTTAGACAATTAAAATAACAAAAATTCCGACTGAGCCAAATTTTGGTGGAGACCTTGGGTTTACCATTAAAAATATAAATTTAAAAGTCCCCATCAATCCCATGTGTGCTAAGGAAGTTATTCGGGGTCAAAGGTCAAAATTTTATGTTTTTCGGGTTTTTCTCGAAAACGGTAAGTTTTATCAAAAAAATACTTCAGACCAATGTTCTAGACCTCAAAATCTCTACAAAAATAGTCCTAATGATTTTTTCTCTAAGTATTACCGTTCCTGAGATATCGCAATTGTAAGAGTAACGTTCTACATAATATGCACCCGTTTCCACGCCATCTGTGAGGTAGTGTATTCGGCGCGTTTTTTTTTGACGTGGTTTTCCCGGTAGGCCTATTCCACGAACCGGTATGACGTACTTTTTAGAGACAATACTTATTTAACTGCATGAAGATTATTAATATTGGTATTGATTATTGAGTTTAATTGTCGTTCTGATTTCTTTTGATATTTCAATCTGATTCATACTCTTCATAGTCAACTTCAACAATCATGTCTTCTTCAATTTCTTCTTTTTCTTCTTCTTCTTCTTCTTCCTCTTGCTGGATATTCATAAATTGTTCAAATGAAGATGAATGAGTTGTCTCTTCATCAAAATCACATGAATATTCCTCTGTTGTATTCAATTGGACATTCGAGCAAGACTGACCTTGGCAATTGGTACATACTGGAGAACACTGTAACCCTACTTTTCTGCAGCCGCATTTGTCACTACAACCTTTCTTGCAATTGCAAAAAATAGCGTTAAGAAGTTTTTCTGGAGCAGGGGCGAGTGAAGTTTGAATCGGTTCCAAAGTATTATTTATTAATTTCCAACCCCAGTCTTCAGGGTCACATGGGATTGATGGGGACTTTTAAATTTTTATTTTTAATCGTAAACCCAAGGTCTCCACCAAAATTTGGCTCTGTCGGAATTTTTGTTATTTGATCACTATTTTTATGTCTAAATTGACCGGACTACAAAGACTACAAAATATTTTATTGTGCACTACTAACTTGTCTTATTAAAATCAATCGTGGACCTTAAGAGCATCGTACAATTCAATACTACTATATTTTTCTTTGCGTGATCGCAGCGGTTTTGTATCTACCGACCTTATCATCATTCTTTCGAGCGTTGAATTGAGAGTTACCGGATCATACGAGAATGTTCTCGTATCGTCTGCGGCATAGTGTCTCATCACGTTGCCTTCTGCGACTCGACAATTAAGTGCCAGAAATAATATTAATGAATTTAACGTTTAATTGATAGCTTACTTCGTTTTTATTAGTATACATTTTTAAAGGGGATTTACAATTAGCCCATTGTAATATTTGCGAATGATCGGCTGGGAACCGCCGCTAGAGTATATCATTGTTCCTAAGATTCTAGAGTCGATTTCACTCTCTTCGTGTCTTCTTCTCTTTTTTCCACGTTTCCTTTCACTCGTTCATTCGTTCTTTTTTATTTGGCTTGTACTTCGTATTATTTTGTCGCTGTGTACACCGCACATAGTTTCACGTTTTGCCGGTAAATTGCTCAGGACAATATACATAACAAAAAGACCGTGTGCATCCATATAAGTGCCGCGGTAACCTTCGAAAAGTATAACTGCGAACGGCTTAAGAAGTTATTTTAATGGGCACTGGTGATTTGCCTGATCGTTTATCATTTTTGGAAAATTAATAATTATAATTCCTGGGTACAGGGATTGTGTACATACAAGACTGTGGGAAAGTCGAATTTATTCATAATTTGTATTATTATTATTGATAAAAAAACTAACTGGTACGTTATATTAGTTGAAAATAACCATAGGTATTGTGGAATGGAATACGTAAAACACCTTTCTCACAAAAAGAATATTTTACTTAATTACGTATATGTATGTAACATTTCAAGTGCACTGTACCCCTCATCAGTAGTACTGTTTAAGCATTTATTTACGAGATAAAATATCTTATGAGTTTTGACAAGGTGTAAGGAGAAATTAGGGGTAGAGGTGACAAATACTAACAATAACTAACCCAAATACAATCCCAGATCTAAGGGTACAATGGTTGGTTTGTCTTAAAACTACTACATATTTCCGAGAAGGAAATAAGAAATACCAACTGCACTGCAATGCAAGGAAAACATGAGGTGTGGCCACCACACGACTTTCGTATACGTATGAGCGTTTCAAACTAAACAATTTTAAGAATTCTTTTCACAAAAATTATTCAGAATCCTATTCTAAGTATTTCTTTCCTCTTAATAAATCGCTATAGAATGCATACTTTGCAAGATATTCGACAAAAAGTGCTACTCCCTAAGAGTAAAAGTGTTACTTCCGGTCTAAATTTTGAAATTTCATTTATACAAAAAATATTGCAAATCTAGCACTAAATACTTGTGTACTCTTGATAAATATATATAGAATGCATAATTTACGACATATTTGCAAAAAATCGCTATTCGATAAGAGTAAAAGTGCTACTTCCGGTCTGAATTTTGAAATTTCTTTTATTCAAAAGATATTGAAAATTATGTTCTAAATACTTTTATACCCGTAATGTACCTATCGAAAAAGCATAACTTGCAAAATTTCGCAAAAAACTGATTTTCGATAGATATAAAAGACCTATTTCCGGTAGGAATTTCGAAAAACTTTTTAAATAAAATTGTTCTCAATGAATGAATTCTTTATAAATTTGTTTAAACTTAGTAGTTGACAAAATATTGGCAAAATTCGATTTTTTCAGCGAAGTAAACTGCTACTTCCGGTCTACCGATTTTACTGAAAAACTAATCAGATCTCAAGAGGGAGATTATACACGTAAATACAAAATTTTAAATAGGTATCTATAGCGGTTTGACCGATATCTTGGTCAGAGAGAGAGAGAGAGAGAAAAAGAGAGAGAGAGAGAGAGAGAAAGAGAGAGAGAGAGAGAGAGAGAGAGAGAGAGAGGGAGAGAGAGAGAGACGCACACAAACACACACAGAGACACAGAGACAATTTTTTAAAACCACTTTTTGGTATCAGGGGACTTCAAAACGTGGACATCTGTAAAAATCGCGAGGTCGAAAATTTTCATCATCACAATACTGCCTTATACTACGTATAAAAAAGTAAAAACGATGGAAATAGCACAAATAACATATTTAAATTTTAAACATTGGCTAGGTACTTGCAATTTTTCCAGTAATATTTAATTTATTGTTTGATGTTCTCAGTCTTTATATATTACTGAACATAATGATACAAAATATTCTACCTACTGATACGTGTTGACAACAATTTTCATTAAATATTTAAAACAAACACAAACAAGAAAAATACTTTCGGAATAGATACCCATACCATACTTCAATAAACTTTCTTTTTTTCGTAAACCATTTTTCTGGATTGTGTACACATATAATAGACGACACATTCATATATTTTTCAGTAGTTAAGTTTTTATTTCTCCTAACACATATATAGCCACGTATAATTTAACTGTTACCATATTCAGCTCAAATATTATCTCCACTCTTTAAACACATGTTTGTGCGGCATGTGCCCCCTGGAGACTAAATCTCACATTACATGGCTTTACTTTACACAAAAAACAATACATTTAGTGTCGATAATTTATATTTAGTCATTTCATTTCCTGTTGTAGAAAACGTGTCATAGTATGTACAATAAAAATTGTGCAAGCAATAAAAAGTACGCAGACAATACAAAACAAAGTGTGCTATATAATGAATTCAAACTAGTTTTACAACGTTTACGTTTCTTTTTTATGAATTTTTTGCAGAAAAACTAATACAGATCAAAAATATGTAGATATTTATCCATACTTTTGAAAACGAAAAAATTCATGGTGATAGTGATCAGCACTGATCAGTGAAAAAAATATGTTTCTGCTGCTCTATGTTCTCCTATATTTATATATAATAATCTCTGAAGCAATGATATACAGACATTATTTATTAAATTGTTGATTAAAATGTTTAGTATAATTTTAGAACAGTATTACGTAATTGAAATTATTGTTAAATTTTATTCAAGGATTTTGTTACTAATAACTTGACTTAATAACATCATAGCACTTATTGCATATTTTGATATGGAATTCTTAGAATTTCGCAGAATCCTTTTAACGTCGGCGCTTATATGCCAACTGATGAAAAGCCGGATTTCCGACATACATATATACATATATGTATTAATATTATCATCGCTAATAAGGGAACTATTATGAACCAATTTATTTTTAAAAAAATGAGGTGTGGCCACCACACGACTTTCTTATACGTATGAAAGTGTTACTTCCGGTCCGAATTTTGAAATTTCATTTATACAAAAAATATTCCAAATCTAACTCTAAATACTTTTGCACTCTTCATAAATATATATAGAATGCATAATTTACGACATATTTGCAAAAAATCGCTATTCGATAACAGTAAAAGTGGTACTTCCGGTCTGAATTTTGAAATTTTTTTTATACAAAAGATATTTAAAAGTACATTCTAAATACTTTTATACTCGTCATGTACCTGCCTAGAAAGCATGACTTGCGAGATATTCGCAAAAAACTGATTTTCGATAAGAGTAAAAGACCTACTTCCGGTAGGAATTTCGAAAAACTTTATTAACACAATTTTGCTCAAATTTAATTTTGAGTACATTTGAATCCTTTATAAATTTGTTTAAACTTAGTAATTGACGAAATATTTGCAAAATTCAATTTTTTCACTGAAGTAAACTACTACTTCCGGTCTGGCGATTTTGCTCAAAATCTAATCAGTTCTCAAGAGGGAGATTATATTCGTAAATACAAAAGTTGGAATTGATATCTACAGCGGCTTGACCGCTATCGTGGTCACACACACACACACACACACACACACACACACAGACACACACACACACAGACACACACACACACAGACACACAGACATTTTTTTAAAACCACTTTTTTGGTATCAGGGGACCTCAAAACGTGGACATCTGCAAAAATCTCGAGGTCGAAAATTTTCATCATCACAATACTTCCTTATACTACGTATAAGAAAGTAAAAACGATTATTTTAAAATGTACTTAAGCGAAAAATATCCGATTTTTTCATATTTTTTAATTTAAAAGAATCTGGAAAAATTCAAAGAAACAATTAATTTGTTAAACAATTCAATAATATAAAATACAACCTAGAGCGGAAAAAAATAGGAATAGATTAATTAATTTTATTACACAAGGTAAGTGTTATAATACGTTATTAAAAAAAAAGTAATGATGCTATAATGTCCCAGTAATTTCCTGAAGTTTTTGTCATATTCTCAGGAAGGCGGTGTCAAAACTGGTTGATAAAGTCGGCTGGTGTCGAATAGTGAGACATGTTAAAAGTTTATTGAATGGAGTTCTTTTATAGTATCTAGTAAAAAAAAGGTACAAGGTCAAGTCGGAGACCATTCACAAAAAGAGACAAGTAAAATCAAACGTTTTACATATTTTCCACGTAAAAAGTGTATTAGCCGGTAAGTTTAAGATCACCCTCTAGGGATGCAATAAAAAAATTGTATTTTGGAAACTCAAAAATGAAATTTTGTGTAAAAAAAATAATTTTATTAGAGCCATTTTCATACAGCAATCTCTAAATTTACTCAAATATAATCTTGTGTTTTATTTCACAAGTAATATTATAAAATTGTTTAGATATGTTTTGTTTAAAATATAAAAATATAATCTGTTCTTCGGTCACAGCCTAAATATTATGTTTAGTGTATTCTTTGTGGTGGGCATTCACTGGATTTTAAGTTATTAATTTGTTAAGATTAATAGAACTATTTAACTCTTACATTATTTTGAATCACATATCATAATACTTAATAAACTAAGCAACATTGACTTATATGCATTTATATTTCTAATTGTTATAGTTTCGAATACCAAATCAGCTTCATCTGCAAATCCATCTGTTTAGTTGGTAGGAGGAATAGCTGAATCTAATATTAATCGATCACACATTCTATAACATATGGCAAGAAAGAAGGAACTCAGTTAAATTCTATATTTTTTGACCAAATATGTTACATACAAATATTTCCAGTGGTGCTGAATTGATGACATTTTCGTTGAAAAGTGCATTTTGGAATTAGCCTAGCCATATTCATAATGTAATTATATTTGGGCACCGCCTGTACAACTTGTGGAGAAATGCAAAGCATACTAACCTTTTGATCAATCATATCATGTTTTATGGAGGATAAGTTTAGCGAGCCCGCAGGCCAATTGAGAATATTGATGTTGGCTTTTTACAGGAATCTTTATGTAGCAGTTGCAATATGATTGTGGACATTGTCTTGATGGAATGTGGCATTATTTAGCTTTTGGATGTATGATTTTAGAACTTTATAAATGCACATGTAAACGTGTAAATTGCCGTAAAAGAATACTAGAAGTATCCTTGTTCATATGTTAATTCTGCTTCAAACCATCAGTTTCTAGTTAGTGCAGACTTAACTTCTACTGAAAAATTCAAAAAATTGACTTCCTACTCTTTAACATCTAATTTCCACTTATCAATAAAATCTGCTCATTTCAACCATTCTAATCTAGGGAAGATGATGAATAATGTGAAGCAGTATTTGAAGTCAGGCCAAAGATACGAACAGGACAATATCTGTAATGCATTGTTATTATATGACTTGTCACTGCCATAAGAATATTTCCTACATATCTCCTCGTATTCCACCGAATCCTAAGCGCAAGTAATCTAAGTCTCTCATTCTTTGGACCAGTTATTCTTCTAAATTGTCCAGAGCAATATTTCTTTATATCTGCTTAGGATTTCATGAAATGCTGTACAACGATTCGACCATTTATAAAATCGCTCAGATGGTTATAGTTTAGTTGTCCACAAGCTTTTGAAATTTTGTTATAATAAAGCACAGCTACAGACTGGTTATATTGGATGGAGCAAATTGGCAAATTAAAGAAAGTATAATCTCTTTGTTAAACTTTGGCAAAACACATCACAAAAATTTATTGTTTCCTACTACTTTTTTTATCGACTATTATTTTAAAAACAGTAATATTTACAAATGGTACAAAATGTGGCTGAAAATTCTTTATGTTGAAATGATAATTCGGTTTTTTGCAACATAGTATATTTTCTAGAACAAAAAAGATGTACTTGCTGCTATAGCTGAAGTATTAGGTCAATATTAGGGCCGTTGTATCTTCACATGGGTCACAACTCAATTAACACAATACGCAGAAAATTAGTTTCTCTCCGGATAGTAGTGTTACCAATGTGTGCCTGCTGCTTCTTGCAGATGTCTACGTTTTGAACAATCACTCCCTTTGTGTTTCTCTCTTGCTCTCCCTGTGTGACTACAAAAGCGGTGAAGCAGCTAAAGCTATCAATATCAAACACTATATTTACTGATATATTCATCCTCATGAGATCTAGTTAGATTTTCAGTAAAATCGATAGACCGAAAGTATTGAAAAATGACATTTTAACAATACCTTGTCAATTACTAAGTTTAGGCAAATTTCTAAAGAATACAAATGCACCCAAAATAGAATTTAATAAAAATTGTATGAAACACGCTTTTCGAAATTTCTACCGGAAGTAGTAGCTCTTTATCAAAAAATTGTTTCTGCGAATATTTCTCACGTCACGGTTTCTAGAGAGATATATTGAGAGTACAAACGTATTTAGAGCTTTTTTTAATTTAATTTTTGTGTAAAACAATCAAAATTTTGACCGGCAAATATTTAGTGTCGGATTTTTGACAATTCATAACTTACAATTATTGTGTGACTGTCAACGTTAATCAGACCGCAAATGGGTCTTCCACCCTTCAATTCTGAAGTTTCCTGTGACATTAAACAAAACCTAACATAGACTTTGAGGTGTCATTGTCATCAGTGCCGAAGGACCTCCATATTAAACGCCGGCATATTGCGAATAAGATAGACACCATTCTGTCCGTCAGTTCTGACTGTTCCCAGCACAGCAAGTGTCATCGCGAACTGAAATTGACAGAGGACTATCCAAAATAACACAACACATTAAATTAAATATATTCTAGATTCAATTTTAAAATTGGGCTTTCGATGTAAATTGAATCACCATGACGACTACTTGTGTGGCAAATTTCATGGCTGTAGCGGCAGATTCGTTTGGACATTGCACACACGCATACAAACACTTCCTTTTATAAGTATATACATATAATGTGTACTATTTCTTTATTTATTTATTATTTTGTAATAAGTTAGCCATAAAATAAGTAGAATACAATATTATTTAAATTATTTAATTTTCAATTTACCTTAAAGAAAAATAAAACCAACTACTATTTTGCAAGTGTTGTTTACAACAGCTGACCACTGACAGTAAATTCAGGGAAAACTTGTTGTATAACCAAAACTTACTAGAATTCCTTAATTTTTCATGCTTGAACACCGAGAGAAAAGGCACAAATTTGCATATTATATTCATTCGTTCGCAAAAACTTTCTTGCAAATTAAGTTTTTACATTTCTTGACTAGAGCCTGTATTAAAAATTAATTCAAATCGGCCTCTGTCAACTTTCCATTGCTGCTAAAATCCAATCGCTTTTGATTTTGCCAAAATAAGATCTTCTGTCGTGTATTATGAGTAGTTTAGGAATTTTTATTGAGTCACCCAGTTCACTCGCTAAGTAATCTATAAGGAAATTAAACTTCGTTTACTGTTTTATTTATTCGATAACAAAGGAAACCTAGTTTTTTTTCAAGATATATTTAATGTTGTTATTAATGACGCTTTCGCTATAAGATAAAACAGTAGCGACATTATGAAATTGTAATTTCTTGATTTCAAATATTTTATGAGTTCAGTGGTAAAGATACGATAAGGAAGTGTTAGATAAACGAAATTAAGGATATATGGTTATAAAATTTGCCTATGTTGTATAGTTAAACGGTCTGTAAGTGATGAATAGAAATACGATAACGTTAATGGATGAATGAAAGATTATAAGAACTTGTTCATGGCCTATTGTATAGTAAATTAAAGGTATTACAGATAGACTAATGGTGTGTGCATTTAATCTTGAGAAACCAGACTAATACTTCAGTGCGTGTTACATATAGCTAACATGATTATTATCAGCAAACGAATGCAGAAATACTGAAAAATCTTCCTATAAAATAATAGTAAT
Organism: Amphimallon solstitiale; assembly: GCA_963170755.1. NCBI lineage: Eukaryota > Metazoa > Arthropoda > Insecta > Coleoptera > Scarabaeidae > Amphimallon > Amphimallon solstitiale. Next base: position 75,183,557 of record OY720678.1, read on the forward strand.
AGCAAAACTTTTATTCCTATAATTTTTTGAAATACCAAATGGTTGATATTGTCTAACTAAAAATCCATTAGTATTGGGATTATTAGATTCCTACCCAACCTTCAACAGACTTTATATATTCCATTATCCCTTTAAATTCAATGTCAATATCAGTCGAATTTTGTAAAAAATTGTAGACAAATTTATACTAATAATAATATACTTTTAATTCATTAAGTACATACATTATTGTGATGAGTACAAAATTTCGTCCGCTTAAGAGAGTGTCCTATTAACAGAAAAATATCTTACATACATGCATTTAAAAACGTTATTTATTAATAATAATCACAATTTCTAAGTGTAACAATTTTTACTGATAGAATGGAGACATTTAACGAAGCTTCCGCATATTTATAATGATAGATACGGGGTAGGCGCCATAAATTCTCGGCCTGACAGGCTTATACAGGTTCAAACGTGTTCAAACTCCGTCATGTCATGCATGCACATACGCGAGGTATACACTATAAATATGACGGTTCAAAGCCTAGTAGTTTTTTTCAGTAACCAGCCAACCAACGTGACTAGCGCACGGAAATGACTGAACTGACGAAAATTGAGTACCGCGTGGTCATTAAATTTTTAACAAAAGAAGGGCGTACACCTTCTTATCACATTAAACAATGCTTAGACGGCGCTTACGGTGATTCATCTGCTTCGTATTCAACTGTAAAAAAGTGGGTAAAATGTTTTCGTTTGGGACAAGAATCCGTGGAAGATGCTAATCGGTCGGGTCGACCAATTGAAGTGATAACGCCTCAACAAATTTCAATTATTGAACTTTAGTGCTAGAGAATCGCCGTTTGAAAGGGAAGGAATTAGCAGTTATAACAAAAAAATTTTCGAAACAAGTGTTCGCCACATTCTCCAAGACCATTTGGGTATGAATAAAATTAGTGCTAGATGGTTACCGCGACTTCTTTCTGCTCTCGAACGTGAACGTCGAGTCGAATGTGAGCAGCCGTTTTTAAACATGTGTGGAAATGACCCAAAACCGATTTTGGAGTCCATTGTCGCAGGGGTTGAAACAATGGTTCTGCTTTACCAGCAGCTGCGATCATATAAAGTGCATCTAACAAACCTATTTTTGTTACCAATTCATTTGTAGACGTTTTAAAAAATGAGATCTGTTTAAAATTTTAAAATTTTTCATGACTCCTTGATAAAGAGGTTGGCAACATTTGTAGGCATTTGTAGATAAAGCTGCCATGGATGACATACTGCGTTGTCCATGAGAAGCAGAATTTTTATTTTTGGAGCGCCTGTTTTCCTATTTAAATAAAGACGCCAGTCTGTCATGATATCACATGTCATCCAAGCTTTTCGATACAATTTTTATTTTACTGGCAAACGCGCCAAATTAATTTATTGCAAAAGGGCTCTTTTTCACCGCCCATCATTGCATATTGTAGAAGTGTTAAATGTTCTTTTAACATATTTCCACTTACACATTTTTCACATTTTAGGGCAAAAGTCTTATTCGGTAATACACGAAAAAAAGCCCAGCTTCGTCCACGTTGAAACTGTCTTTTTCGCTATAGCCTTCGACTAATGATGGAAGTTTTTCGAAGAATTGTCTCACGTCTCCAGGGTTGACACTAGCGACTTAAAACTGATGTTATGACGCAACTGGAATTTTTCGAACCACCCAGATGATGCACTACAATTTGAATAACTCCAAGAATTGTCCATTTCCTTAGCTGTGGCTTGCACTATAAGCCCTGATAATGGAATGTCTTTGTCTCGAGCTTTCTCAAACCATTCGTAACATATGTTATCAATTTGCAGTCTATTTTTTTCAAGACATTTCTTTTTACTTTCTTATACGTAGTATAAGGAAGTATTGTGATGATGAAAAATTAGATTTTCAGTAAAATCGGCAGACCGGAAGTAGTAGTTTACTTCAGTGAAGAAATCGAATTTTGCCAATTATTCGTCAACTACTAAGTTTAAACAAATTTTTAAAAAAATTCATGTGTACTCAAAATTAAATTTGAGAAAAAATTTATGAAAAAAGCTTTTCGAAATTTCTACCGGAAGACTTTTACTCTTACCGAAAATCAGTTTTTTGCAAATATTTCGCAAGCCATGCTTTTTAGACAGGTACGTTACGAGACTAAAAGTATTTAGAACTTAATTTTAAATACCTTTTGTATAAACAAAATTTCAAAATTCGGACCGGAAGTATCACTTTTACTCGTGTCGTAAATTATGCATTCTATATATATATATATACATATAAAGTATAGAATTTCATGGGGTAACTCCGCTGAAAATGCAACTGCGGACACGTGTTTCGAACTACTTGGTTCTCGTCAGCGCAGTGTAGCCAAGGAATAGGATGGGATAACCTTGGAGCTGAAAAACATCAATCAGAGACATACACAAGGGACAGCCTACCAATTGGGGCTTCAGCTAGAGTGTCCTCGATACTGAGAATGAATCTAACGTCGCCGCGAGGTAGACATTGTCCGTCCACCTGCAAGCCATCTGAACCCACAGGATAACAATAAAGAAAAGAAATATTGCGGATTATAGAATAATAAAGTATAGAATTTCATGGGGTAACTCCGTCGCGGCGACGTTAGATTCATTCTCAGTATCGAGGACACTCTAGCTGAAGCCCCAATTGGTAGGCTGTCCCTTGTGTATGTCTCTGATTGATGTTTTTCAGCTCCAAGGTTATCCCATCCTATTCCTTGGCTACACTGCGCGGACGAGAACCAAGTAGTTCGAAACACGTGTCCGCAGTTGCATTTTCAGCGGAGTTACCCCATGAAATTCTATACTTTATTATTCTATAATCCGCAATATTTCTTTTCTTTATTATATACATATATATATATATATATATATAGTCGTAGAAAATAGTGGGTAATCCCGCTGTAGAGCAACCGTAGACACGTGTTTCTGACTAACTGGTCGTCATCAGTACGGTGTAGCCAAGGAATAAGGTGGGAAAACCTTGGAGATGTAAGCATAAACGGAAGACCATCAGGTGACAGACCTCCATTTGCAGCTTCAGCTGGAAGATCCTCAGTTTTGAGGACAACAACCAACATCGCCACGAGGAAGACATTGTCAACCCGCGTGCCAACCGACCCTGGAAAATTAAACAAAAGTGGAAATAGTGCGGGTAAGCTGCAAATGGAGGTCTGTCACCTGATGGTCTTCCGTTTATGCTTACATCTCCAAGGTTTTCCCACCTTATTCCTTGGCTACACCGTACTGATGACGACCAGTTAGTCAGAAACACGTGTCTACGGTTGCTCTACAGCGGGATTACCCACTATTTTCTACGACTAAATTTTTTACCCGCACTATTTCCACTTTTATATATATATATATATATATAAAAGGAATTATCGCGGATACATGAAATACAGGAAAGAGAAAATTATTGGGTAAATTCCGCTGTAGAGCAACCGTAGACACGTGTTTCTGACTCATTCGTCGTCATCGTCAGCATACATCTCCAAGGTTATCCCACCTTATTCCTTGGCACCGTACCGATGACGACCAATGAGTCAGAAACACGTGTCTACGGTTGCTCTACAGCGGAATTTACCCAATAATTTTCTCTTTCCTGTATTATATATATATATATATATATATATATATATTTATCAAGAGTACAAAAGTATTTAGAACTTAATTTTCAATATCTTTTGTTTAAAAAAAATCAAAATTCGGACCGGAAGTAACACTTTTACTCTTATCGAATAGCGATCTTTGCAAATATCTCGTAAATTATACATTATATATATATATATTTATCAAGAGGATAAAAGTATTTAAAGCTTAATTTAGAACAACTTTGCATAATTTGATATTCATATATGTATAAGAAAGTCGTGTGGTTTTTTGAATAACACTGATACTTGACACCCACTTTGTAGTTAATCTATGCTTTTGTCGAATGATTGCTTGAGTTTTTCCTATTTATAAAGCGTTTGGCCAGATTGCGTACGTTAAGTTTTTCTTTTTCGTAAAACTTTTTTTTGAAAAGATCAGCTTTAAATATGTACCGGGGTAAAACACATCTCCATAATTAAAATGTGAAAGTGAAACTAACTAATTTCCACCTACACGAATGTGCGTGAATGCTATCGAGTTGTTAGGGAATTCCCCGAACTAAGTCCGTGTTGATAAGATATCGAGTTGTCAAGGAATTCCCCGAACTAAATAAATAAAGTCAGTAGGTGTCCACTTAAAGAACATGGATTGCACTAAAATGACCCCTAATGCTCTAAAAAGTATTGGTTTCGTCATTGCTTCATTATAACTAAATTATTTTTATTTGTGTGCAGCGAGGTTAAAAACGGACTGGGCTCCAGGCACTAGTTCTTCTTTTGTTTCTGATTAAACTACATACATCAAATTTGTTGGTCACACAATTTACCGTTTTGTATTGAATTAAATATAATACATCACTTTTGTTTATCTTCTTGTGTGGCACTCAGCTGTCTACTCACTGTCCACCCCTATCTTCTGTAAGCGAGTAGTTCTCTCCTACAGGCACGACCATGAAAGTAAGAGCTGAGTTGTTTGTTTTCATTTGCCCGTTAATTTTTGAGAAACGGAAAGAGCCAAAACCTATGACGTAGGTTATTGCGGTTTGTGCACTGAACAAAAGTTATACCGTGCCTTTGTTCGTTAGAGACATTCTAATGCTTTTGAAGATATTCATTATCGTCTCCTAAAATATTTGCATTTTAAAGTTGCTGAAGTTTAAGCTATGGAATGGTTACATTTAAGAAGCATATGAAGAAATAACACGACTTGTGTCAGATAAGATTTGAGCAGTTGGTTGTGGAGATGATGGGCTTCTTTACTATGAACTGTCATCAGCTGTGTTACACCTTATCATAACCTACGAAGAAGATATGTCATTAAAGGCCGCACAGCAATATCTTTTGTTATGAGGATCCTTCTTAATTTGCTTGGCGAGTCTGTGTATTTGCTCAATTGTTCTTTGCTTATTCGGGAATTCAAAATGATAGCTTGGAATTATTTTTTCTTTAAGTCTGTTGATGTATAGTTTAAGAAAATTATGTATAGGTTGGGTAACAAGTTTATGGGTCTGTAGGCAGTTCTTGTGTCAGGTTTGAAAATCATTATTATTTGAGCGAAAGTAACACTAGCCGACACGATTTTTATTATTGACTTAACAGTCTAAAATTTTAATATTTTGCATTGATTTAAGCATAAAAACTGTAATAAAATATAGGGTATTACGTCACATTTTCAAAATACAATTTTTATCGGTTTTAACTAAGATTAACATAAAATTTAAAATTAAAAAAGTATTGTAACTAGCTCGAGCATGTTCCCCGCTATAACTTGGAAATTTAATATAAAATTTGAGCCGTTAGTGGATTCTAATTTGGTAATTCTAATCCCTTTACACATTAAATTGGGGTTGATTAAGCAGTTTGTCAAAGCACTAGAAAATCATCTGTTTATACATGAGCGATAAGTTTCAAAGCTGTCTGATGCGAAAGTTCGCGAATATTTGTTGGTCCACAAATTAGGAAGCTGTTGAAAGATGAAAATTTTGAACGTACCATGAATGATTTAGAGCTGGCAGCATGGACTTTTTTTAAAAATGTTTGCAAATATTTTCTGGGAAATCAAAAGAGTGAAAACTGCCAAAACATCGTAACTAATTTGCTAGAAAGCTATACACATTTAGCGTGCCGTATGTTGCTCTAAGTTTATTTTTTGCATTCACATTTGAATTTCTTTCCTACTAATTTAGAAAAGTCGAGTGTAGGGGAAAAGTTCCATCGAAAGATTGCAGAAATACAGAAACTATATCAAGGTAGGTGGGATCCCGTCACGATAGGAAATTTTTGATGACTACTCATTAGAGAAGGCAACAGACAACATAAAAGGATGAAATAACTGTTAAGGATACTTCCTATTTTGAAAGTACCATAAATAAAACTCAATTTCAGTTCAAATACACATTTATTTATTTTGGGTGTGTGCCGATATTTCGGGGCCGCTCTGCATCGAACATAAGATATACAGCATATATACATGTGAATCGCTCGAGAAGCTATGGGCCCCTATGTATACGCACATGCCATGCATCGCCTACGGTGTACAGTCGTGTAGCCGTGCCGGCAGACAATATACTCGGCCGCTGAGACTGTATACGCCCGAAGCTAGCTCCGCATCAGTATACTCACAATATTTGTATGTATAAAATACATTAAGCGACAATGTATTTTAAAAGTTAGAAAATAAAACATACATTATAAAAATATAATAACACATAAAGATAAAGAAAAACATTCATATACAGGGTGTCCAGAAACTCTCCTGACAAACGAAGACCGGAGATTCCTCAGATAATTTCAAGACAATTTAACCCAATTCACCCTAGTCCGAAAATGCTTCCTAAGGGAGCTAGAGCTCTTTGAAGATGGCGCCTTGTAATTAGTTTTTTTTTTAATATCTCCCGAACGCTTCTATTTAGAAAAACAAAAACTGGTATGCTTATTTATCCTCCAAAGATGAATCGATTCCATTAATTGCGAATTTCTAGTACCGGTCATAGGCGTCCGTTTTGGGTAGGTTAACGGTTATATTAACACATAACTTTTTTGTCTTCAACTTTTAAGCATTTGTGACACTAGATTATTAAATTTTCAGGTATTCTAGTACTAAAAGGTACTCTTACGGTAGGATACACCGTTTTCTAGAAAAATCGATTTGAAAATTTTTCGTTTTTTCGTCATTAAAATTCAATTTATTATTTTTTGCACTAGTTCGCTCTGAACTGCCAACAGAAATAAAACCTACGTTTTTAATTGTCAAATTGTTGTCAGTTCGCGAAGTTTATCTTTTAATTTTGTACTTTGTAGCATTCAAACACAACGATTTCAATTTAAAAAAAAATGGTTTTTACTAATGAAGAATACGCCGATATGCATTTAGTTTATGGCGAAATGAGGTGTAACGCTCGAGCAGCGCAACGTAGATACGCTGAAAAATATCCCAATCGTCAGCATCCCACTCACTCAACATTTACAGCTCTTCATCAACGATTAAGAGAAACAGGTTCAGTGGTCCCAAAAAAAAAAAATGAAACAGGGAGACATAATGATGTAACAGCAGAACATGAAGATGTTATTTTAATGGAAGTTGAGGAAAATCCAGAATTAGCCTTCGAAGACTATCTGCCATGTATCCCACAATTTCAAAATCTTCCGTAGGAAATATCTTACATAAAGAAAATTTATATCCTTTTCATTTTACAAAGGTGCAAGCACTGCTAGAAGGAGATTTTCCTGCTCGTGTAGAATTCGCTAGATGGTTACAAAATCAGATAAATCAAGATGAAGATTTTTTCAGGTACATTTTGTTTGGTGACGAAGCTTCATTCTCAAAAAATGGAATTTTTAATGTACATAATGCACACTATTATTCGTACGTTGGTGACAATCCCCACGTTGTTCAAGAATTTAAGCATCATCATAGGTTTAGCATAAACGTCTGGATTGGAGTAGTTGACGATTATCTACTTGGACCTGTGGAATTACCTGACCGTTTAAATGGTGTTGATTACTTACATCTCCTGCAAAATATTTTACCTGATTTGTTAGATGAGGTGCGTCTAAATATTCGGCAAAACTTATGGTTTCTACAGGACGGCTGTCCGGCCCACTTTACCAGGAATGTACGAGACTTTCTAAATAATAACTACGAAGACCATTGGATTGGAAGAGGCGGTCCAGTTGCTTGGCTAGCAAGGTCGCCGGATTTGAATCCTTGCGATTATTGTGTTTGGGGATACATAAAAGCATTTGTTTATTCCGTTCCGATACAAAATCGTGCATAACTCTGGCTAAGGATACAAGATGCTTGCAACGAATTTAGAAATAACTTTGGAATTTTTACAAGAATTCGGCGTTCTCTACGCAAAAGGGTAAATTTATGCATAGAGACTAATGGTCATCACATCGAGCATCTTTTGTAACTATCTACCTTTGATACTTGTTCTTTTTTTGTTAGTTTCATTCCATTGTAATAAATACTTTGTTTTTAAAAACCTTCAGCTAAAATTTTGTTTCAAATTGATTTTTGCTTCTTTTCCCAAACTTTTGTTACGAATTGTGTGCTGCATTTATTGAAACAAAAGATGATTTATTAAATTAATTTTCATCCATGCCTTGATAGCCCTAGCCAACTTCGTCGCTAAAAATAAGTAGGTACATAATAAATTGAATTTTAATGACGAAAAAACGAAAAATTTTCAAATCAATTTTTCTAGAAAACGGTGCATCCTACCGACTTAAAGTAAGAGTACCTTTTAGTACTAGAATACCTGAAAATTTAATAATCCAGTGTCACAAATGCTTAAAAGTTAAAGACAAAAAAAGTTAGGCGTTAAAATAACCGTTTGCCTACCCAAAACGGACGCCTATGACCGGTACTAGAAATTCGCAATTGATGGAATCGATTCATCTCTGGAGGATAAATAAGCATACCAGTTTTTGTTTTTCTAAATAGAAGCGTTCGGGAGATATTAAAAAAAAATAATCACAAGGCGCCATCTTCAAAGAGCTCTGGCTCCCTTGGGAAGCATTTTCGGACTAGGGTGAATTGGGTTAAATTGTCTTAAAATTATCTAAGGAATCTCCAGTCTTCGTTTGTCAGGAGAGTTTCTGGACACCCTGTATAAAGCAAGAAACAATAATACAAAATAAAATAAAAGATGTGAAGTTCTTAACAATAACTCTGTTTATGCAAAACTTTGATATATCAGCAACTTTCCTTTGTGTGCAGTTAAATGTTTTTGTATTCTTGACATTAATTAAACATTTAAATATTTGTTAAGTCAATGATTTTTGTAACTTGTCTATTCCTTTTTATAACTTCTGTTTAACAAATTTTCTAAATAAAATATTATTATTTATCTACTAGGGAGTATGATTATAACTCAGGAACTAGATGTGGTGGAAAAATTTGGTTTTTCAAACAAAATAAAACAAGTACAAATGTGTGATTGCACTACTAAATTATATATTTTTATATCATGCATGACATGTGAGGAATCAATTTGAGACGGATTTATTTAAGGCAAACATTACTTTAAGCCTTTGTTCTAATACATTTATGTAACTATATTTTTTATTTGCATGCATATTCTTATGAATATTTTGATAAACAAATTTATTTTGCACATAGGTACATGCATATATAAAAGCATCTCGTATTAAAACTGCTGACAGAACAAACAAGGTTAAATCTAAAAGAAGCGCGGCGACTTTTAGTTGATGTCTGCTTTGAATGAACAAGTCTTATTTTTTGGCAATAAGCGTAGGTGTAAGTAAAAAAATAATGATAACCATTCACCAGACAGACATTGGTTTCCGCCGTTACTTTATGCTGAGTTATTGACTTCTATAAGCGCTTAGTTAGATTGATTACGTCCAGTGTCACTATATTAAATTGATTCGTTAATATGTTATATTAAATGCTTTATACTGCTAGCAGAAGTATAATTTAGTAATATCTCTCTAAAATAGTGTAGACATGGCATTAATGTAGATATTAACCAATGTAAAATAATAAGACCTGTGTTAAAAGTTGTGCAATTCTTCTTAAAGGTATATACTGATATATAATGTAGAACATATTTATTTGAATAAAATTCTCTGCTATACTTCGTAACTATATTGTTATTTATGTGTATCATGCAACATCACTATTAATAATGAAAAAATATGCAAATCATTTAAAATTTGATTCATCCATATAATATCCATATTTCACAACGTTTAGTAATATCCTCTATGAATCAGAAATACGTATTTATTGCTAAGATATATGTGCAAAAAACAGACAAATAATTACCCTTTTGTATATTTATTTTTCTAACCTCTTGAACCAGTTTTAAAATTCGTGGAAGACGTTTTCGTGAAGAAGGCCTGCATGCATATATAATACAAACAATATCTACTCACATATTTTTGTATATCGTAACTTGTACTTTGAACAAAAAGTAAATTAAAATATACTAGTAATTATAAATAAATTAGAAATAACTTTCCCACTTTTTTTAATATAAGAAATAGCACTTACTGTAAAAAATAAAATAACTACTAACCGCAAATTATGTATTATAGATGGATTCGACAAAAAATTAATAAATTATTATGTAGCTCTAGATAATTGCATATAAAATCTTTTAACAAGTAACTTTTCAATAATATTATTAACTTTATTGGTCATGGATCACAACATAGTAATTGACCTTGTCAGGTGTTAATTAGAATTTTCATACAATAAGATACAATACAATAAGTATATAAAATATCGAATATCACATATCATTCAAATTGAAGAAGAAATATATATGCACGTCTTTATGGTTTATTGTTGTATTGACTTGTTTCCTTTATGTCGGACAGACTAATTGTAAAAATGTATCGTATGAACGTTATGTTGAATTGATAGTTCCGCACGACACTATTTACGCCCTCTTTAATTAATTTGACTATTAACAATTTTTCCTGCAGTTCACCCAGGTGTTTCCGGTTTTATTTGCGGATAATGTTTCTATGACGATAACGGTAAGTATTCCTGAGCAGTTGAAACAATATTTGTTAAAGTTTTAAATCAAAATGGAATAGACAAACTACGTGTACTAGCAAATATCTTTATCTCCATTGCTCCAGACATCAAATTTTCATTCCTTGGTTAGATGAACAATTGATTTGGTATTCGCGTATTCACGTCTTAATTCGACATAATATGAGGAGTAATACTACCAAAATGCAACATATCCGTCAGACATAAAATAAAATAAACTGGTATTTTCTATTACTTTGTTATTTAAGAAAACAGAATAACATTTTTTTTTGTTTGGTTTAAAATTCAGTATTTATTTTAATAGACTTATTACTGGAAATCGTTCTTTTTTTTAAAATTTTTTTGTAAATTCGAAAAAAGTTTGGATATGTTGCATTTTGATAGGAGAAATGGATATGTTTCACTTTGTAAAGAGGAAAATTAAGGGTGCAACTCAGAAAACGTTTACTAAAAAAGAAAATAAATTTTGCAAAATGTAACGTAATTATGTAAGAAAGTGATTGTTTTTATAATCTTGGTTCTTGTTCCTCTTCTGTGCATTCACAGTCGATATATTCAGTGTCCTCTCTACTATCGTTGTTTATTATAAAATCCCTCAAAATGGTCAAATACCAGTCAAATTGTTCTTCCAGATACCACTGATTACAGTATGCTTGCTTGAGCAGCACATTCACTGCCATCCCCTTGTCCTGACTTATGCCTTGCTCTCCCATAACTTCTTCCAATTGTATACTTTCCATCTTTTTTCCTCTTTTTAGCAACGAAATGAATTTTTTGGATGGATCATTAAAGCGGTAAGTTATTTCGGTCTTAACAAGAACAGTGTTTGGACCTTGCTTCTGGGCTGGCCTTGCTATGTAAATTCTCTTTTGCTCGCTGATTCCATCCAATTTCTTAAACGTTTCTAGCAAAGACTTTAAATTGTACACACTCCAGTCTTTACCCATTTGCTTGACTTCCCCAAATTTTGAATAAATTTTTACATATTCTTCCGGAAAAACAATTCTTGCATGTTTTCGCAACTCTTTTTCCACCCTACCGAAAACGCGATCTGCAGGTAAATAGGAATGTCCTTTCACCGGAAAAACATATTCTATTTTCTGGACAGATTTAGGAGCATACTTGTGCAGCCACAACATCAAAATATGTATCATGTGGGAGTTTTTATTTTGGCCACCGCATCCATCTGAGAACAAACGTATTTTCGTTACGTTTGGGCCGAATTTATGATTTTTTAGGAAATGGAATACCGCCGAACCAATTTCATTGGACCCACGACCACTTTGAACTTCGTTCCAAGTGTAAAATATAGGTCGCTTAGCTTTAATATCAACTACGCAAAAGCATAAAATGCTATCTGCAAAGAGTAGAAAGCTTCTTGTATAGGGAGCTTGGGTAGAGTTTGCACTTGCTCTAAATCGAAACAAAATGTTTCGCAATTATCTACATCTTCTTCCATTATTAAGTGAAATTGCCGTGCCATCATTCTATGCACATTTAATTCTCGAGTTACACTGTATTTTGCTTCTTGATTTGAAGCAAATTTGACTCTGTTTTTGGTTCTTTCGCAAAAACTGCAGACATCTGTGGCAGGCGAGCCAAAACCCAGATTGAAATGACAAGAAAATATTTTATGAAAATACGAATAACTGACATGATACTTTTGATCGTGACTACTGTTGTACATTTTCCACATTTTCTCTTATTTCTTGCAATCCACAATATACGACGCTTAGAAGCTTCAAATACTTTTTCAAAAAATTTCTGGCACACGATGTATGTCTTGTTCTCGTGCTCTACCTGCAATTTTACAAATTTACATGCAATGAACAAGTAGTATACGTATTTTACGCTAATTTACCAAATAAGTTATGTGAAAATCATGCGGTTTGCGCTTATCTGAAATTTGGCTTGGACGAGACCGTTTGGGGTGATTAATTCGAAGAAATGTAGACAAACGAGTATCTTGAGAAATTTTGTCATCACTTGTGTAAAGTAATTGTTTAACATTATGTAAAGTTTCCTTGGGTACTTCTATGCATTGAAACTTTTTAATATTGTTATCGAATTTGTGATTACAAGGCGGGACAAAATTTATTAAATTAATATCTTTGGCTCCATACCTACGAAAACGAAGCACGAAAGTTATTATTATAAGTTAAATAATTTTGCTAATTTGAAGAACTTACGATTTCTTGGTTTTCTTTTCTTTTCCTAACCTCGAAATGTTATTTTTCCTCTTTCTGGTTCCACGCCCCACCATGTTGTCTTGTACAAGAACACCTTCTTCCTCACCATCCATTCTATTATATGTAGGTAATCACAGGCCAGAATTGTTATAATATTGTGAAAAAACGGCGTAATAAAAGAACAACACTGAACACACCTTAAGGAATTCACCGCAAATGGATATGTTGCGCTTTGACAGTGGTACAAATTTGGATATGTTGCACTTTGATGAAATCAGTTTATATTCACAATCTATTTTCACTGGGATCTGTTGCGCTTTGATAGTGTAACATTTTAGAGTTGAATAGAGCGACAAAATAGCATATGAACGCCATCCATACGTCATTTTTGAAACAAAGTGGATCTGTTGCGTTTTGGTAGTGTTACTCCTCATATATAATTAAATAACTTAGGTCTAGTTGGGGCAGGGAATATCTCCTAACTGTGTATTATGCACATGTGTGTTCCATTTTATCATAGAATAGCGATTTATTTTTCTCTGTAGTCGTATAATAGTTTACCTCATAAATTTAATAGTTATTTACGAACCAAGTGCGGAAAAACATATTTTGCGAATGAGTGGTCAGTTTAAATATACCTGCCTATATACTATAACATATAGTACAACAAAATTTGTGATAATTAAAAATGATTGGATTTCGTAACTTCTTAAATACAAAAATTTACAGTTTCAAGTTGCACTGAAACAAAAGCGCTTTTTTTAACGTATGAGTAACTAATGGTAAAGTGTAATATGCATACAGGAATAAACACAGTAAGGAAAATTCCATCAAAAATTGTCGAAGTTTTAAATTAGATACTGCATTAATATATACAGGTCACTGCTTTTGTAGAAGTTCAGCTACGATGTAAGCAAATCATGGTGGAGAAATCTCCACCATCATTAACAGAAAATAAATATTTTCTGTTAAGCGGCTTGGAGGGCAGCAATCTTCTTCTCTTGGAGAGGGATATATAGAAGATTCTCTTCAAGCCAAAATACATTTTGCTGAGAAAATTGTTGTGTCAACAAGTAAAGACTCTCGAGAAGTGTCTAGTTCTGTAAATTCTGTTGGAGAAGTTCAATTCTTTATATTTCAATTATACAGTATAATCATTGTTCAATTAACATTAATGTTTACCGCAATGTTAGACCTAAAACTGATTAAGATAGGTATCAATTAATAAATTTGATGTTGCATTTACCTTTCTTATTATCCTTAATTTCTTCATTTAATAAATTTCACTGGTTATTACATTATACTATAAGGTAGAAATTGACAAGATAGTGACGATAGCATACTATTTATTATCATATATACTCAAGATTATAGGCACGTACAGAACATACATTATCTTTTAGGTTAAGAACCAGCAATTAATAATATAGGTATGTAATAGACGGTGCAATTGACAATTTACATGTTCTAATACACCACATATAGTTAAAATGGACATTTTCACAATTATACTTTAATTCTGTAATAATGATTTATTTCTTTAGCGCAATTTTTATTTCCCGCACTTGTGTGGGAAAGTCAACTTCCTACACGCAAATGCAACCCCTTGAAATGACATGCTTTGATAAGTGAGTATAAAAAATCGTTTAAGTCGTTGAAACTAGCTAACTGTTAAGAGGTATCTCAAGGAGATTTTTGGTATTCCTTTATGAAATATTTGAATAAGTGATGAAGATATGTCATGTTCATACTAGTATATTGTTTAATATGGAATGTTTATTTAAAAAGTCTAATTTGTATTTTTTATCGACGTGTAATTCTTTTTGTATTGTATAAATAAATAATTATTATGTATTATTATTATTATACTGTGTGTCCAAAAAGTCTGGAAACACACAAATAAAATCGAAACGGATGATTTTTGAGAAAAATGCAAAAAACAGATCAATTAGTATTTTCAAAAAACTACTGGCTGATGGTATCTGTTTGGAATTTTTGATGACCTTGAAAAAGTTATGTAATCAAAAAAAATTTAAATGGCAACGTCGCATTTTTAATTTTATTTTTGATAAATCTTTTAATTGTCTAAATGACTGTAAAAAAAAATTATTTTATTTAAGAAAATGACAGAGAAAAATTTAATTACTTCTTCGAAAATGCAAAAGTTTGTCTTAAAAAAAAATGAAAAATTTTTTGACTGTCGTTTAGACAATTAAAAGATCTATCAAAAATAAAATTAAAAATGCGACGTTGCCATTTACATTTTTTTTGATGACATCATAACTTTTTGAAGGTCATCAAAAATTCCAAACAGATACCATCAGCCAGTAGTTTTTTGAAAATACTAATTGACCTGTTTTTGCATTTTTCTCAAAAATCATCCATTTCGATTTTATTTGGGTGTTTCCAGACTTTTTGGACACACAGTATACAATGTGCAACCAAGTTTCATATAAAATGTCAAAATGTCAATTGAAGTAGTACCTAATATTTAAAAAAAAACCTCATATTATATTGTAACTTCTTTTTAAATACCGGAAGTATCACTAAATTTATCAAATTAGTTGCTCATTTTTTGCACATATAATACGAACTCCTTTGATAAAGGAAAGTTTGTGTAATTATATACTACACATACATACAGGAATAATGAAAGTAATGTGAATAAACTGTTATGCAAGAAAACAACTCTGCACAATTAGTATTTATACAAGAATTGTCATTAATATTTTTTTTTAAAAGTGAATACCCAGCTGGCGACTGATGAATGTCCCCAAAGATTTGGTGGTGGTTAATGTATAATATAATTACCCCATGGTAAAATGCCAGCCAGATGTTGAAATGAACTGTTTTAATTTCCGCGTCGCGTATGACTTGTGATTAAAACACAGTCCAATAATATGCACTTCCCATGACTATACACCATCAGCAGTGCAACTTAAAAACCTACAGTCACTAGCAATAGATACCTATGTTACCTTCAGCCAGACCATGGAGAGCAATTGGGCTCAAGATATGTAAAGTAATGAATTGTAACAATTCAACTTCAATATATTTCGTTCACGCCAAGCATTCATAATAAAAGTAGACTCACTAGATTACATATACTTGACAGCTCCGACAAACTGTTTGACAAGACCATAACAGACATATCAGCAGGATATTGCACTACGTTATTAGCTAGAAGAGTAAGCGGACAATTATTAAGTAAAGCAAAAATGAAAGTGATCCCTGTACGGAACCTTGTGGGACACTGTTGATTCCTCCTTTTTTGAAGGAATATAAATTCTTATTGTTTAAATATTAAATAAAACACTGATAATATGTCACTATCTTTAATTTATCTAACACTTAAAATGTAAATTGTTGAAGCCTAACACAACTGCTTCGTGTGGATATTTGTGTAGAACTTACTTAAATGTGAATTGTTGAAGCCTAACACAACTGCTTCGTGTGGATGTTTGTGTAGAACTTGATATATTTTATCGTTATTTTATCAAAGATTCTCCCCCTCTCCCAGTTACAGAACTTTCTTTTCATGAATAGGAGGGGAAATTATTTACCAAGAAAAATGCCTAAACACATGGGGTTGAAAATTACAATATAATATTCGAGCGAAACGTAAATACCAAGTAATAAAATAATGATTATAGACGGGCTCTAATGATTTTATGGCGGTCGCGTCGAAAGAGACCCCAACTATTGTACCTTTGTAATGAGAGGCAATAAATTAGATATTTACATACATTTCTTCACAATAGAAGAAAAATCGGGGGTTTTCTGACTAAACTTGTAGTTTTAGAATACATATACATATACAGTGTGAGTTATCAATATTTAAATTAACGTATTACACATTGATATATAAAACAATTGTCTTTCTTATACAATATTATTTATCGACCTGAACAGACACCTTGCGCTATTGCCACTGGATCCAACGAAAGCTCCTTGCCTTTGCTATTTGTCATCGCAACAATTTTAATTCTGTTTCAAAAATACAAATTCTATAAAAGAATAATTTTTCCAATAAGATCTGGTGCACTTTGTAAAATGCCTAGGCAAACAAGATATCAGTTCATAGTTATTAATACCATGCCTACCGGATTTTTTTTTAAAACAGGAATTACTTTTGACACAGTTCAGTACAAAGATATTCTAAAAAATGTCTGGACACCTCAAACCGGACCAAAGACGCGTTTCGAGCTACTTGACTTTCGTCGGCGTGGTGTACGGTTTCGCAATAGCACATCATATAAGTATCATATATATATATATATATATATAATATCAGAAAAAGAAAAATATTGGGTATAATCCGCTGTAGAGCAACCGCAGACACGTGTTTCTGACTAATTGGTCGTCATCAGTACGGTGTAGCCAAGGAATTAGGTGGGATAACCTTGGAGATGTAAGCTAAACGGAAGACCATCAGGTGACAGACCACCATTTGCAGCTTCAGCTAGAAGATCCTCAGTTCACCTGATGGTCTTCCGTTTAGCTTACATCTCCAAGGTTATCCCACCTAATTCCTTGGCTACACCGTACTGATGACGACCAATTAGTCAGAAACACGTGTCTGCGGTTGCTCTACAGCGGATTATACCCAATATTTTTCTTTTTCTGATATTTTATGTATCCGCAAAATTTCTTATTCTTTCATTTATATATATATATATATATATATATATATATATATACAGTGTGTTTCACTTTGATACTTAAAAAATCAGTATTTTTTAATGGAACATCCGATTTAATTTTTTCTTTTTTAAAATATATTGCACTTAAAAAGCTCTACACAGTGAAGTGCATTTTTTTGATTTAGGCCCTTTGCATGGCCTGCTGTGGTATTAAATGTAACCCCAAAAATGGCAAAATCGTATTAGGCATTTTTTTAACAAAAAAACTATTTATGCAATCGATTTAGCCATGCTTCGAAACCCTTAGTACCAAGTTTCAAAGTCGCATCTTATACAGAGTGTTTATAATTTAGGTGCAAACTTCGAAAAATACCAATGTTTGGGAGCACCCTGTATTAACAGAATAAAATATTTTCGAAATTTTCTTCTTTCGATGGAGGTGTAAGTATTATGGCTTTGAAATTATACTCTTTTTATTGGCCTAGTTAATACAGGGTATTCGTAATAAAAAATCAAATTTAAGGAAAAATCGATTTTTTTCGTTTTTGTTTTTAGTAAAAGAAATTTAACTGAACATAACATAAAACTACAAAATAAGTAAAAATAAATAAGATAAAATATTTTAGTGCTAGTCAGGCATTCTTCTGTTATTCTCTGCTTAAGTTGAGGACATTAATTATTTAATTATGTTGGAAGAAAAAATGACAAGTGATTTGGTTATCATAAATTCCGCACCTTACATTAATTTTCTCATAATATTGTTTTTTAAAATGAATAATCCAGTTAGGGTTTACATTCGAACAGAATTTTTTGTTGAGACATCGACAAACTTTGGTGGAAGGTATTTCGCGAAATTTGTCTAACGCTAGTGAAGCAGGACTTGAAAACAAAAATGTATCAAACTTCAAACAATTTGACACTTGCTGTTATATTGCTTAAAACGTTATTGTGTGTACCATTAAAGTTGTGTAAAAATGGTTAGAAATAAACTAACTTTACAGCAAAAAGTTGATATAATAAGACTAGTTGGTGACAATGCAAAAACTTATATAAACAAGCTGCAGAAGAATTTAACAGGAGACATCAAGAACTAGAACCAGTGAGTTTTCCAACTGTAGCAAATATTAATTCTCTTTTCAATAGAACTGGTAATGTTATTTCCACAAATAAAAGGGGAAACAATTTAATTGAGAACAGAGAAAACATTGTTTTAAATCAAGTTCGGCACAACCCTAAAACTAGCGTTAGACAAATTTCGCGAAACACTAATATACCTTCCAGCAAAGTTTGGCGATGTCTTAAGAAAAATAAAAAGGTTGCTTACAAACCAAAATTCCTACACACTTTAGAAAATGGTGATAAAAATTCTCGAATGGAATACGCTCTGTGGTGTCAAGGACATTATCTATATGACCACAATTTCCTAAATAAAATTTTATTTTCGGATGAGGCAACCTTCACCACAAACGGGGTTGTATCTTCACAAAATTGTAGATTCTGGTCGGAAGTAAACCCTCACTGGGTTATTCACTGTAAAAGGCAATATTCTGAGAAAATGAATGTATGGTGCGGAATTTTTGATAAACAAATAATTGGTCCCTTTTTTTTTCAACATAACTTGAAGGCCCAAAATTTTTTGAATTTTCTAAATACGAATTTCTGGGATGCCTTAGAAGAACTGCCAATTGCTAGACGTGCCGACATGATATTTCAAATGGACGGTGCACCCATCCATACTGCAGCAATAATTAACAACTGGCTTGATCAAAAATTTCCCAGAAAGTGGATTGGGCGCTATAGTCAAGAAATTAAGTGGCCTCCGAGATCGCCAGATTTGACGCCACTCGATTTTTATCTTTGGGGGAAACTTAAAGAAAATGTTTACCGTACAAGACCAAATAATGTGGAAGAACTTAAGCGGTGGATAATAGAAGAGTGCGAGTTAATTTCTCTTCAGGAACTCGCGAAAGTAATGAATCATTGCCAAAGAAGGTTAGAAAAATGTATTCAAGTTGAAGGAGGGGTAATAGAAAACTCGAAAATTTAAAGATAGTTGGTTATTTTGTAGTTTGTTATGTTCAGTAAATAAAAACGAAAAAAAATCGATTTTTCCTTAAATTTGATTTTTTATTACGAATACCCTGTATTAACTAGGCCAATAAAAAGAGTATAATTTCAAAGCCATAGTACTTACACCTCCATCGAAAGAAGAAAATCTCGAAAATATTTTATTCTGTTAATACAGGGTGCTCCCAAACATTGGTATTTTTCGAAGTTTGCACCTAAATTATAAACACTCTGTATAAGATGCGACTTTGAAACTTGGTACTAAGGGTTTCGAAGCATGGCTAAATCGATTGCATACATAGTTTTTTTGTTAAAAAAATGCCTAATACGATTTTGCCATTTTTGGGGTTACATTTAATACCACAGCAGACCATGCAAAGGGCCTAAATCAAAAAAATGCACATCACTGTGTAGAGCTTTTTAAGTGCAATGTATTTTAAAAAAGAAAAAGTTAAATCGGATGTTCCATTAAAAAATACTGATTTTTCAAGTATCAAAGTGAAACACACTGTGTATATATATATACGAAGAGTTGTTATCGAGTATTCCGTATAGCATATTCCCTAACTTGGACTATTTTTAATTACAGACAAACTAGATATTCATATAAAGATTATACTTCTAAATGTAAAGATTAGTATTAATAGCTTTAACCGTTTGGACGTTATCGTGGTCACACACAGACATTCTCGTTATTAGAGGATTTAAAAACCTAGTCGTCTGCAAAAATCTCTCGAACTTGAAGTGCTCATCATCACAGTACTTCCTTATATTACAAAGAGGAAGGGATATATAGCGAAGACGTCAGTTTT
This sequence comes from Amphimallon solstitiale, assembly GCA_963170755.1. Lineage (NCBI taxonomy): Eukaryota > Metazoa > Arthropoda > Insecta > Coleoptera > Scarabaeidae > Amphimallon > Amphimallon solstitiale. The sequence goes on from OY720678.1 coordinate 75,203,918, forward strand.
TGCATTAAAATGCAAATAAACAAAAGTAAGAAAAAAGTAAATGTTCTATAAAAGCGACCAATTTGTCCCAGCTTGTATATACATATACGAGTATGTACACAGATATATAAGAGTTTATTTAAAATGATCTCAGAGTTATGAAAGTGGAAGTGTATTGTTAATCTAATTAATTCAATTTCAAGAGGAAGTAGCTCGTTCCTTCGTGGGTACTCGGAATTCGGGCCCTTTATAATTGCCTTAAAACTATAGAGTGGTGCCAGTGAAGATGTAGGAAATAATAATTAGATGCAGTCAGGATATAAAAGTAATTTAAATTATTTAAAATACGCCTAAGCGCATGAAGCGAAAGCCAAGTTCATTAGGTACCTTCCGTTACTAATGTGTTACGTATATGCATGTATATACGTCTAGGTCTATGCAACGTATACCTATGTAACTTTGCAATGAAGCAAATTCCGTATACCGTACAGGCAATATGTTCCTTTTGTATCTTCAAATTACGTTGCATAGTTCGTTATAACTTATACACAGAACTGAATAACTAATTGAGGAAATGCATTGCGATGTACTTCCGAAGAACAGGTTAGGTTAACTTTGTTACTCTCCAAGTAATATTAGAAATTGATTTAGGTATATAGTGACATATAATGTAACTGGATAAATTAGCTTGTAGTTATTTTTCATTATGTTTAAAATAAGGCTTACAAAATATGACAATAAACTAACGAAGGCTTCCCCTATGTGGGATCTAAAAAGTAAAGCATTTTTACTATTTTGTTTGCCAAGAAACTATTACGTATATAAAAATAAAATATAATATGATAATTTTATTGACGTGTCGATAGTCTATAATTATTTATTTATTTTTCAAATTTAACTATTACAAGTTGCCAAAAGTTCCCCTCTTCTTTGCTTTCCATTGTCCATGTTTAATTATTCACTGCCATTTTCTTTTCCTCTTCTTGACTTTCAGGTATGTATATCTTTCAAAATTAGTTTCACCTAGCTTTAGATAGTATGAGCAAGTTATATAATAATAATAATAATAATAATAATAATAGTTCTTATTAATTACTCCAGCATATGCTGTTCAACACAACAACTCATAATCAATACAAAAGGATAATATTACAACTGTCCGCCAACACAAAGTTACACTATCATAAAATCATATCACATTGTTCAACACATCTCCATGAACCTTTCTCGATCTACGAGGGCGGGTCAATATGTCCGTGACTTTTTGAATGAAACACAGGTTTTTGGATAAAAAACATATTATTTTTCAACATAGTCTCCTTTGAGTTCTATACACTTTGTCCAACGTTTCTCCAATTTTTTTATCCCTTCCAAAAAATAAGATTTGTCGAGGTCATCAAAATAGCTACTTGCTTGTGAGACGATTTTATCGTTGGAATCAAATCTCTTTCCGCCGAGCCATTTATTCAGGTTTGGAAACAAGAAATAGTCACTCGGGGTTAAATCCGGAGAATAGGGAGGATGAGGGAGCAATTCGTAGCCTAATTCATGGAATTTTGCCATGGAAACTGCATATGTGTGCACCCTTGTATTGTCCTGGTGGAAAAGAACTTTTTTCTTGTCCAAATGCGGCCGTTTTCTTTTCAAATCCTCATTAAATCGACTCAATAAGTTGGAATAATATTTGCCATTGATTGTTTTGCCCTTTTGAAGATAGTCAATGTGGATTATACCGCGTGCATCCCAAAAAAAAAAACGGTCGCCATGACTTTATTGGCTGGCAAACTCACCTTGGCCCTCTTTGCCGCCGATTCAACCCGAGAAACCTGTTGTTTTTACTACTGTTTTGTCTCTGGTGTGTTGCGGTGGATCCACGTTTCGTCCACGGTTACGAAATGGCGCAAAAGCTCGTTTATATTGGGGTTCAACAACGCCAAGCACTCCTGCCAAGTTGTCACACGGTTGCGTTTGTGGTCGATTGTGAGCAAACGTGGCACCCATCTTGCGGAAAGCCTTCTCATACCGAAGTGATCATTCAAAATTGAAGCCACTGAGCCATGTGATATGCCTATGACTTTCCCAACCTCTTTCACTTTCAATCTCCGATCGGGCAACGCCATATTGTGAATTTTCTTAATTGTTTCGGGTGTAGAGACCTCAACTGGGTGTCCAGAACGTTCGGCATCTTCCGTGCTTTTATGGCTACAACGAAATTCAGTAAACCACTTTTTTACCATTGAAATTGATGGTGCAGGGTTTCCATTGTATTTATCAAGCTTAGCCTTGGTTTGAGTGATGTTTTTTTTCTGCAAAAAATAATGCTTAATGAGCACACGAAATTCACACATTTCTATTTTTTCGTCACATCAGGCAACCATTGATAGCAGACGGTTGTCTGCTATCAATGGCTGTCAAATACAAAATAAATGACGCAGCTTGTTCAAATTTTGACAGAAGTCAACAGACAGATGTCTGTTGACAGGAGCAGTGTTGCCCTTTAAGTTAAGAGGCGGAAAATTCAAAAAATCAAGAACATATTGACCCACCCTCGTATTTACTGTACTTATACACAAGATCGCTGTTTAATAAGAAGCATTTCTTTCAGTAAGTACCTAAAGGAGCTCCCACCATTATCCTCCAAATTCTACGTTAGAACAGTGTACAATGCCTTAATGCGATATAAGGAAATGATGACTCAGAGAGGGTGGTGCGATGTTGTGGAACAGATAAGTAATCCATATAACATAAATGACTTTCGTGAATCATATTTTGTTTAATTAATTAATTAATTAATCAGCAATGTACTTAAAAACATTGGCTGCAATTGTATTATGAATAAGTGTACACAGCTGAGGGCTGTGGTTGTACATGTTCAGCCAACCAAATTCATTTAGTTATGTTCCCTTCTTGCAAGTTGTAGATAAATCTGATGAATGAATTTTGCACTCCTTAAATCTTAATTATAATACACGGACTGTAAACGACGTCGCTATAATAGGCCAGTCAATAAAGACCAGGAATTCACTATAATGACAAACAATTTTAAACTTTGTGGAAACGCTTGCCATGCTCGAAAGATGAACTACAACAGTATCAAAAATGCAAAAATCATAATTAAGTTATTAACTCGGTGGGCGAAATTTCAAAAAATGTGTAAATTGAAAGTTACGTGTATGTAAATATTTCTAACATCCTACTAAATTTGCATACAAATCCTATGAATGTTGCATAGGAATTCATTAGAAAATAGGTTTTTTCTTATTTCTCCGTGAGCAAAATATAAAAAATGTTCAAGACATTAATTCAACACCAAAAATACAGTCTAACGTGAATTTAAGTTAAATTTGCACAATTTTCTCGTAGCACTAAATTCAAAAAACAACCTCTACGCGTCAGCTGCACATTTGATGAACGATATAAAAAGAAAATCTTCATGGAAATATTTTTAAAGATAAAAAAACATTAAATAGTAAACATTGTCACATACATTTCACCCAAGTGTTTTTGAAGCTATTGCGTCGTCTATCCCCACTTTACTGTATCTCTACCGGTCCAAGTCAAGACGCAAATCTATGGGAATCGGTCGGCTATTGCAGACTTAAATCCAAGTGGCAGTTCGTAATTAAAAATAAATGTCATATATACCTATAATATTCGAGTGCATAATTATATAACGGTCATGGGCAAGCGAAAATTGGCTTATTATAAAACATCAACAACATTAACAGTTCCGTAAGTATTCATTCTTTATACATTATGTTTCCTATCTATAGTATTCCTTTATCTATGACAGAATCTGTGAATAAAACGGAAGCGCTGTGATCGAAACCGAATATCGTCTAGCTCCACCTACTCACACCCCCTTGCGTCTACCCGTCCTCGAGTAATATAAGTTGCATAAGTTTCTATTTGTTTGTAAACGCCCCTCTTAAAGGAATTTGGATATAGAATTATTTAGAAAGTAATGTTTTAAATAAACAGCTGATCTTTTAATAAATGTACCTGTCTTTATTGACTCTACAGAAATTTGGTGCAAGTTAAATTATCGAAGGTATGACAATGGAATGTGAGTGGTAGTGGAGCTAGAGCCTTCAGATGCAAAGTTTTCTTTTTCAACAAACTATTCATAATTTTTATGACGGAATTTGTTTCAGTATAACTTAACTTTACTCTGCCTTTTAATTTATATTATAAATTAAAAATATGTAATGTGTACACAAAAATTCTCAGACCGAGTCTACATTCACAAAATAATTTCTACAGTTTATTTACTTAATCGAAATTCCTAATTACACACAACATAATCTAAAAAAATTAAGCACAAACACAACAAAATAAATAAGAAACTGTGAGCATTATTATTATACAAAATATGTAAATTTCTCTCAAATACACTAGCAAAAAGTTGCCATCTTTGTATAATAACCAGCGTATTTTCATGTATAGAAAAACGCCGGTTATAGATAATCAATGATTAGTGATTAAGTTTAGTCAGTGATTAGTAACCGAGAAATTTAATCGGAGTTAGAAAACCGGCCCTAACGGTAATTTTTTAAAACGTGCTATTAGACTATAAGTGTACTTCAACTGGAGTTTTTTGATCCATGACCGTCCTTTTGTATTAGTTTACTCGATTACAATTTTATTTACTCTTACATCTAATATAATTCGCAATACAATATCATTTCTCTTCAGCTTGAATTGAAATATTAAGAAGAATGCTGTGTAGGCTTTTGTAAAATATGCGACATGTTGGATGAGTTCTGCATACTTACACACCCTTTCTCAAAATAATAACGCATCAACAATGTACGCCACATTATATGTAAAACATTTTTAATATTCTCTTTGTCTCTCGTTATGATTTATGTGATGAGAACTTTCTCTTCACTGGAGAAAATCTGATAAGAGGATAAAATTCCGCCAGAAATTCCCCCCATATGAATAAATATCAACAATATACACTAATATACAGGGCATCATTTCAATATTCGCTACAAATAATTCTAGCTCCAACATATCTCGTCGTACACTGTATTTAATTGTGCGGCGTTTCTAAGTGTGTATGTTCATATGACTAATATTCATTCATTTAATAGACTACATTCTCCAGACTAATGTGATAATGACACGGCAATACTTAAATATTAGCCATGTACCCTCATAATTAAAGATAAAAATAACATCGCCACTGTCTCCGGTTATATTTTAAGAAACAACTGTTGACTTTATTACTTTATTTCTACAAAATGTACTGAAGGCCTATTGCATTAAGTGGAGTAATTAAAATTTATTTACGGATGAGTAACATCTAAATAATTTCTCTTCGTAATTTCTATTTAAGGATTTGGTTCTATATGACTATCTAATTTTTAGTGATATTAAAGACTAAAAATGAAAAAATTATTATAAAAGAAAACCAACTGGAAATTTCTTGATTTCAAATAGATAGTCTTAATATAAATTGCAAATTTTGGTTATTATTTTGTATCTTAGCATACATATTGAAGCAAATTATGATCATGTAGAATCTTCTATTCAAGTATTCAATGGTATTTCAATGAAAATCAAGTAAAATAAAATTCTGTAGGTTATTCTGCATACAATAAAATAAGTAACTTTGTTAGATTTTCTTTAATATCATCTCTAATTGAATTCAATGATTTGACTCTTAATAGAATGCTCAAAATTAGAGTGCCCAACAAATCTTGATCAAGATTGTTTTACAAAAGTAGGGATGTTCATCTTAGGGCGTTTAATTTGGCAGCAAGAGTAACAGACTTTTTACTGCTTTAGCAAGCATGTCTCATATATGTTCAATAGAGTTAAGATCTGTAATTTTTTCGGAGAGGTAAATAATCATTCTCATTCAAAGCATGATATCCAATAAAATTCTGACTCGAAGAGGTCGTTTATATAACATAAGTTTGGCTCCAAATTTCAGCGATAATTATTTACAGCATTGCCAATGATGCATATTCCTAGTCTCTCCTGAGAGATATTGATTATGTTCCAAACTAATATTGTACCAAATACATTTATTTGTGTTTTCCATGATGTTTGTTTTAACTAACAACTTTATCCATAATTTGACTAAAAATTGTTGAAGTTAAAATTATTTTATTTCTCTCTCCTCAAATGTTTTGTATCTCTAATAGTCTTGCTACGGATTATGATTCAAGCCTAACTATAAAAAAATTTTACAACATATAAACACAATATTTTTCCAATGTATTCTGAACCAAAACAGTGTCTACGTGTATGTCTGATAATGATATAAGACTACTTCCTAAGGTTGCAAACTCTTCCAGTTTCTGCCGACTATTTCTAAAATATTTGAAAAAGTTCTTCACATAAAGTTGAATAAATTTGTTAATGATAATGGCATTCTTTCAATCCAGCAACCGTGCTTAAGAAAGAGATATAGTTGCGAGACTGCTTTGCTGGGTGTGACGAATGCAGTTATTGAGGCTATGGACAGTGGTGTAATCACTGCCTTGGTGTTTCTGGATTATTCTAAGGCATTTGACACGGTTTGTAATGACACTTTGTGCTCGTTCTTGGGTCACTTGTGATTGTGGCGTGCGTCTGTGAAGCTAATTGAAAGTTATCTCTTAAATGGACAACAAAGTGTATGATTGAATTCTGAGATATGGCCTCCGCTAGGCATTGCTAGTGGAGTGACGCAGGTCTCACTTTTGGGTCCGCTGCTCTTCTCAGTTTACATATCTAGGTCTACTCATCATGTGAGGATGTGCCGTACACATTTACGCGGATGACACACAGCTTTATGTTTCTTTCAGGCCTAATGAATAGCGTTTGGCCTTACATAACATTAATGCTGATTTGAGCTCTTTTCATAACATCTCTGTAAATTTTGATTTACGGATTAATCCTGCGAAATTCTAGGTGTTGTACGATTAATATTAAAACCCGATGGTGCTGTCATAGTCTACATACTGCTTTACTATACAGGGTTTTCAAACTTAAGTCGGCACTATCGCTATCTTCGTTATTATTGGAGCTACGAAGTCGCTTAAATAGGCAAACTAGTAGTATTTTTTTCGCTCATTACGGTGGTGAAAACGGAATAAAAATTGAACATCGCTTTCGCGAGTTATATCAAAAAGTTAAATTTTTTCAAGTGGAACACCCAGTATACAATATTCTCAATCGATAGGAAATTGAATTCTGAACAAATGGTGTCCTATGACCTTTTATCCTAATGTCAAAAATGACAAAGCTATTGATGATTTTTCAAATTCGTCAAGGTGGCTGATATTTCATAAACAAAATTCGTTTGTTTCATAAATGTCATCAGAATTATGATGTCAAATTGAAGTTTTGCTAGTGAACACTTTACGTTTGTGTTTTTTGAGGAAACAATGCCTTTCACGCATTCAGAAAAATGTGATATGGTGGAATGTTATATCGTTTGTCAAAAAAATAGCCACCGAGCGCGTGAACGTTATAGTGCGTTGTTTCCTATGCGTAATTTGCCAGATAGAAGGTACTTTTTGCTTTTGTATCGTAAATTTAGATCTAATGAAAATGTGTTCAAGAAAACTAGAACCAAGAAACAATTTATAGTAAGTGAAGTAACGGAAATTAATGTGTTAGCTTACTTTGAAGCTCATCCTAATAAATAATTAAATGAAGTGATGGAAACCTCTTGGTGAAACATGTCGAAATATAAGTAAGTAATAACAAAAAACACACTTGGTATTGTTTCACAATACCAAGTGTGTTTTTTGTTATTACTTACTTATATCTCATCCTAATAATTCAATTAACGATTTCATGCAAGAAAGTGAACTATGTTTGGGAACTATTCATAATATTCTCAAAAAGTATAATTTTGTGCCGTACAAGTATCGACCTACACAGACGTTGGTACCAGGAGATCAAGAAAGGCGCATCTAGTTTTGTCAGTGGTTCATTAATAAAATGAGAACCAATGATAATTTTTGGCGCTTAGTTCTTTGGAGTGACGAATCAACTTTCTCCAATAGGGGCATGTTCAACAGAAAGAACAGTCACTACTGAAGTCGCGAAAATCCGATGCTATTCCGTCCTTGTAACCCGCAGAGACGTTTTAGTATTAATGTTTGGTGCGGTCTAATGGGCTCAACAATTGTATGCCCTATATTTTATCAGGGCGCATTAACTGGTGAGCGGTATGCCGAAATGTTAACCGCCACACTTCGCGACTTCTTGGATGATCTGACTTTAATTGATAGACAGCAGATTTACTTCCAACAAGACGGAGCTCCTCCCCATAACGTTCGCCAGGTAGATATCCTATTACACGATTTTTTTAATGACAGATATTTATCAACCAACAGCCCTATCCGTATGCCTCCTCGATCACCAGACATTACTCCGATGGATTTTTCCTTTTGGGGATATGTGAAGAGTGTGGTGTACAACAGGCAGTATGATAATCTTGACGATCTTCAGCAGAGTATCGTTCATGCTATCAATAATATTGAAGCATTGCCAGAGCCACTAGGAGCGTTTACAAGCGGGCTCAAAAATGCTTGGAGTACGAGGGAGGTGTTTTTGAGCATCTAGTTTAAGTTTTGTTGTATTTTTTAAATATTTATAGGATTTATTATTATTACTATTATGATTACCTAAAATAAACAATACTTCATTGATATTCCCCTTGCTTTTTATTTCATTGCTAATACAAAGTTACAGCTAAGACAGCCACGAATTTGAAAAGTCATCAATAGCTTTGTCATTTTTGACATTAGCATAAAAGCTCATAGAGCACATTTTGTTCAGAATTCAATTTCCTATCGATTGAGGATATTTTATACTGAGTGTTCCATTTGAAAAATTTAACTTTTTGACATAAGTCGCGAACGCGATGTTCAATTTTTATTCCGTTTCCACCGTCGTAATGAGGGAAAAAATCCTACTAGTTTGCCTATTTAACCGACTTCGTAGCTCCAATAATAACGAAGATAGCAATAGTGCCGACTTAAGTTTGAAAACCCGGTATATCATCCTGCAATAGACAACATTACGAGTAATCGTAGTTAAAAGTTGCAGAACTCATATCTGAGATATATATTTGGGATCAGGAAATATGAACATATTTCTCATAAATTAAATGATTGAAAATGGTAACTTTTTTTCATAGAATTACGTTGTTTAGGTCACCAACGTATTTGTGCTTGAGAGTCAGATTTAGGTCTAACGTGCATAGTATCACTATTATGTTTAGAGTCTTGATTTTATTTTTTAAACGTTCATTTTTTTTAATATTTATAATAGTTACAATAGTTTGGATGTAAACATTAAAGGATTGGCTGTTGTCGCCTTTATATCTCGTGTGAGGAGTATACTCTTGCAGAATCAGTTTTGAGTGAGCCGGGGTGTGATATGACGTTGATGTACTACTTGCTGTCCATTTTTATATGGCTAAGCGTACATAATATGAGCAGTTGAATATGTGTCTGTATTAAACTAGTATTTAGGTAGGTTAGGCATTAAGTTTAAGTTTATATGCTATGTATTCTTTTATAAATATCGCGGGGTCAATTAGAGCAGACACTCGCCCTGAGATTGAAGGTTGAGCTAGTTACTGTTATCTTTTGGGTTTATTTCACTGTTTTTTTTTGTTTTTATTATAATAATTGTGTCACATCTGTGTTATTAAGGTGTCGTTAACACAACTGGAAAAAAATACATTACTATTATTATTATTATTATTATTTATAATAAATACGACATATTATAATGACATTCCTGTGTTCGTTCTATTAATCATGTACCAATAATCTACATTATCTGAATTACACACCATGTTTTCTAAAACCATTGGAAGTACATCAGAAAGAAAGATTTTAGAAATTCGTTATTATGAAAGAAATTGAAATGTAAGTGAAATTAGCCACTACCTAAGCATTACATCACATATATAAATTATGTGCGTGAATTATTATAAGTCGATTAATATAAATATAAACATAACACTACCCGTGTCAATTCCTCAACTGATAATCCAATGGAACGCGCTTAGGGTGCTGTGGGAAAACGAATTACTGGACGAAGTGTTCGACATCTTAAACTAGTCACTGCCACCAGGATGCCAAACTTTTCACATTATTAATATCTATTACTTCCTTATACGTACGACGTTTTCGACGTCGAGATTTTTGCAGAAGTCAGCGTTTTAAAGTACCCCGATACCGAAAAAGTGATTTTTGACAGCCTTTCTCTGTGTCGCTCTCTGACCACGAGAGCGGACAACCGGCTAAAGCTATGAATATCGAACTTTATATCTTTAATTTTCAGCAAAATCGGTAGACCGGAAGCACTAATTTACTCAAATGTACTCAAAAGTGGAGTAAAGAAATTTTTATTAAAAAAAAATGTTCAAAATTCCTACCGGAAATAATTCTTTTACTCTTATCGAGACATAGTTTTTTGCAAATACATCGCGAGTTATACTTTCTAAATAGATATATTATGAATGGAGTTAGAGCTTAATTTTAAATAACTTTTGTATAAAAGAAAATTCAAAATTTGGACCGAAAATAGCACTTTCACTCTTATCTAATAGCAGTTTTTTGAAAATATCTCGTAAATTATGCAACCAACATAAATATTTAAATAGTATATTAACATACAAGTTTCATAGGACACGATGTTTGCGCACGCGTTCAAGTTTAGAAAACGAGCCGCGAGGCGAGTTTTCTTAAGAACAAGTGCGCAAAATGTGTTATGAAACGAGTATTTTACACTATTTTTTTCTTTTGGTAATTTAAAGTTCAAAAAAGCTTAAAATGAGAGACATGTTTTGATCGAACATTTTAGAAATTTAGTTTTTTTGAAGTTGGTTACTCTGATTTTTAAGTCGAACATTTTAAATATTTGAATATTGGCAGTGTTATATGTCATTTTGTTTAAAATTTGACTGATTTATCCAATAAATTATTTCAAATTATCAACAAAAAGGACGAAATAAATAATTGCACACCAGAAGAGAATTTACAAATTTTTTTGCAAATAAGACTCGATATAATTATCAAAAATAATACCAGCACTTGTTGGGTCAAAGAAAATAATATAGGGAATATTACCGTACCTGTCAGTCATTGCGAAGCAACAATAATTCAGACAAAACCTAATGTATTCCCAAAATCTACCTGGAATATCGATTAATGCACACGAATCTTCTAGTGTCATAGTAAACTTTTATAACAGTTGTACTATTCAACATGAGAGGTAAATTTCAATAATAGCATCAGAAAACTTACCATCCAACTTTGCTGAACAATTTATATGGTTAATTATTAAATAAAATGTTAGCATGTAAGTTTTTTATTCTCTGTACAACTTCTACTGCACATGTTTGTTACATTATAGACTTATACTAGCTGTCCATCAATCTCTTCGAGCTTGAATCGCCTTTCGCGTCCGCTTACAGTTTTATTACAGTTCGCTGTAAAACGCCAAAAAAAATCATTTTTGATTCTCTAAACTTTTGGCACACCTTGTATAGACGTATATCTTTGTCCACGAAGTACTGTCACGGTCACAGGTGGAACGACAATTTAAAGCATCTTAACGTCAGTCTGACTTTTCGTTGTTGGAGTTTGAAATTTAGATGCTATTTAGCGTAATACTAAGACTTGACACTAAAAGATTCATAGTTTTATTAGTTTTACACAATGAAAGGACTAAATCATTATTGAAAATGTAATATCAGATTTATTTTAATTTTGCATAATTTAACCTGCCAATTATCATGGCCCGCAAACATACTTTTGACATACCCTTTGAGCTTTGTTATAATGCAAATTTGTGAACAATGCATGCCCATTACACAGAAGAATCAAGTTTTAAATAAAATGTTGTTATAGAATAAGTATGACTTATTACTTTTATTTATAATAGTGAATTTATAACTGGCCTCCATATTAATAATTAGTTTCATTTGTCTGCTCTGAAATTGTTCCTGTCAAAGTGAGTTTGCAGTGACATTGAGTCGTCGCCTGTAGATCGTGCTCTGGCTATGTCGGTTGCTGAGACGATCCTATTATAATTTCAATATTTAGTAGTGACGCTGGTAGTTGAACTAAAAACAATAACCAAAAATAATACTGACCGACGTTGGAATATCTGTGTAAACATTTTGCTTACACACACTGTAAAAAGAATATAATTTGTAATTGTTGGATCATTTTGTGATTTTTATTAAGTATTTAAGGAAAAATAACACAAAAAGGTAGTTCATGATTACAACCAATCCATCGAAATAAGAGCCACCAGCCTGGGACACGATCATCATCAACCATCATCAGAATGTTTGATTAACAATTTGATTTAGTGGTGTATTTTCAAACATATCGCATTAAATGATTGAACGCTGCCCATTCTTCAAACTTTCTACTGACAATCAAACTATTTAGTAGAAGTAATTGTTGAATTAGACTGGAATATTTACTTTAGTAAATTGAATAGTTACAAAACCATTATCATTACATTGGAATTTGATTCGTCTGTCACCTAGTAATAATAATATAAATCATATTTTAAGGTAATTGTCTAATACCGTGCCGTCAAATACTTTCCGCATTAGAGTAGGCTGTTTTTGAAGTTTTTAAGTAATCAATGTTGGTGTACATGCTAATTTTTTTAAAACTTCAAATTCTGACAGTTGTCATACTTAAATTCAAATTATAGACGCCTATTATTATTTATATGACATAACCAAACTATTAAAATTATGCATTGTCACCAACCATTAAAAAAAAAGCATGGCCGTCTCTAATGCGGAGAGTAGGTATTTGAAGGCACGGTATATAGGCAAAACTAAAATGGATCTGATAGCACTTTTCTCATTAATATTTTAGTCATTTCGCTGTATAAAATTTGTAATTTCATATCTTTTTGTGTCAAGGTCTACAATAAATATCGATGAAGCTTAAAAACATGAACCATGAAATATCAGACAGATGTCAGGGTGTTTAACCTTTTTTTTTGAAATAATTGTCATCATGAAAGCAGTTCAGATTAAATTTCATCACGAACTGAAATCGATTGATCGTTTTGACGTTTTATAACCTGCAATTAAATTTTTGTGAAATTGCCAACATTAATCAAAAGTCAGATGGACTTTTTCTGACAATTCTGACGTTTCCTGTAACATTTAAGCCACCTAACGTGAATGTTGAGTTGACCAACATTTCGCGTATGCTCTAGTTAAATATATCGGTGTTAAAATAATAATAGATGAGTAAAGATGGCTACACCCTTTAACTGTTACTTAATTTTAGTTTAATAATATACTATGTTCACCAATTTTGATCAGCATGATGTATTCGTTTCTTTGAATTACAATTAACGTAGGGCTTACGGGACAATAGTCAATAGAAATAAATTTATATGACGTTCGTTGCAAATAATCAAGCTCATCAGTGCTCCATAATGTTTGTCATAAAATGTCGATATAAGTCATCAAGTGCTGATTATTCAATTTACTCTTTCCACCTTTTTTCTTTTTTTTTTTTAGGACACATTAATTTAATAGAATACTTGCTCTTTTTGTTATTCCATGAAACTCTTCGAGTTTGAATTGCTTCTTTGGAACGTGACTACTGCCAGTCGCAGAGGCACTTGAATTTTAACGGTTATAAATTTTCTTTTAATTAGTTTATGAATGAAGATGCAAATTAAATGAAATATCTCTAGAAATTAATTATACATTATTGTGGCATCTATAATTATAGACAAATGGATTTATTAACTAAAAAATTTCCCATAAAATGTTTAACATTTCTATAGAATTTACTGAAAGCTGATTACTTGGAACATTTCGTTGACATTCAAGTTTGATATAATGCGTGTGCACCTAGTCTAAGTTGAATGTAAGTAGGCCGAACAGGTAAACCTAAGATGGTTGTATGATCAAGATTTGTTGTATCATATATAAATTTCTTTGTTTTTTAAATTTGGTAGTACTCTAACTTTATTTGTCTCAAGTTTTATGATAAACGTTGCCCATACGTTAAATTTTCTTGCAAACTGTCATGTTGGTGACAGTTCGATCTATTGCGAGAATGAATTGTCAAATTGAATGTCACTGTAGACATACCGTGCCTTCAATTAATTTTTTTTGGAATAACCTACGATTTCAATATTAATTTGAAAACACTGTGGAACTTTTCAATAAATTGACTTAACTATGACAGTAGGTAGTCAAAATGAAAAACATTACTATAGCACAGTATTCCCAAATTAATATTGATATCATAAGCTACTCTAAATTTAAATTAAAGACGCAGTATGTATATTTGTATGTAGAAAGATGACAGAGATGTGTCCAAGACATTAAAGATACGATAAATGACCGATACAATAGTAATAATAATAATAATTGATGATAATTGATGAGCAAGTGCTCTTTTAAGATTTTGATTTGAGTGGTTTTCCATCTGGTTATAGAAACTGAGCGCTCTTTCCTTGATGTAGTCAATAATGGTTGGGGTATTTGTTTCATTCATTATTTGATTATTTCTCATATACCATGGAGCATTTAGTATCATTCTAAGACTGGTGTTTTTTGATGTTGGTCTTGCACATATGCACCCATGCATATGTGAATATTGGACCTAATACTTGTTTGTAAAGTAGAATTTTGTTGTTCGTGTTCAGCTGGCTTCTTCTGCCTATAAGAGGCCATAGTTGACATCTTGTTTGTTTGGTTTTGGTTATCGTTTTTGCTATGTGTGTGTTATAATTGAGCTTTATATCCAGGTATATTCCCAGGTATTTAATTTCTCTACTCCATGGTATAGTGTTGTTGTTGATGGTTATTTCGTTGCCTGTTGTTTTCAGATTCCTTTGAAAGATTATTGCTTGGGATTTGTCTTCGTTTATTGTTGTCCTCCATTGTTTGAACCATTTTATCGTGTTGTCTAGGTGCGTTTGGAGTTCCTGTACCGCGTTCGTCGGACATCTTGATGTTGAGAGCAGTGCCGAATCATCTGCAAAGGTGGCCGTATTTAAGTATCTTGTAGGATTTGATACTGGTATGTCTGCTGTAAATATTGTATATAGGTGAGGTGACAGGCATGAGCCCTGGGGGACTCCCGCTGTTGGATGTTTTATTGAGGAAAGTGTGTTCTGGATGCTAACTTGAAAGCAGCGTCCTTAGAGAAAACTGTTCGTGATTTTTATGACGTGTGTTGGGTAATTGTGTATTATCATTTTATATATGAGTCCCTGCCTCCAGACTTTATCAAATGCCTTTGCTATGTCGAGAAATACAGCTGCCGTCACTTGATTTTTATTGAATCCGTCTTGGATAGTCTCAGTGACTCTTGAAAGTTGTGTTATCGTTGAATGTTCTTCTCTAAAAACCCATGTTGATCTTCTGGTATTATGTCTTGATTATCAGAGTGGTACTTTATCTTCTGTAGGATTATTTTTTCTATCACTTTGCTAATGGATGGTAACAGGCTTATGGGCTTGTAGCTGCTTGGTATTGTTTTTGGTTTTCCTGGTTTAGGTATAACTATTACTTTGGCATGTTTCCATATCTTTGGGAATGTTTGGAGTCTGATAACGGAGTTTGCTATTGCTAGAATTGACATTATTGCTTTTGGGGGGAGGTTTTGTAGTGATCTGTTGGTGATGTTGTCTATACCAGGAGCTTTTTTGGTATTTAATGCTTTAAGGATTGCTTTTAGGTTCTCGGCTGTGACTGGGTCGTTGCTAGGGGAGTGGGGTTCACGTATTTCTCTGCTTACTACTTTGTGAATCTGCACTACGTGTTGCATGTCTACTTCATCCAAGTTCGGAGTGAATTGCTCTTCTAGTGATTCCGCTAGAGCTTCTGGTTTTTCTTCTGCTGTGACTTGTGTGGAGTTATTGAATTGAAGTGGTGGGATTTGTATTTGTTCTCTTTTGATTGCCTTGATTATTTTCCATGTCTTAGAGGGCTCTGCACCTATTTCTTCGAGTGTTCTTTGCCATTCTACATTTTTCGGTTCCAGTAATTTCTTATTATGTACTTGATGTTGAAGGTTGTTTAGTATAGTTTTGTCTTCTCCTAGCTCTGTTCTTTTCCTTTATTAGTTCTTTAATATGATGTGGTAGACTACCTGATTTATATATCCTTTCTATTTTGATGGTGTTATTTTCAACAGCGTTTGTTATTTTATCTTGTAGTGATTTTATGGTCTGTTCTAATTCTGCAGTGTTTTGTATTTTAGGAACTGCAGTGATGGTTTGTTCTAGTTCTGTTTTGTAGCCGGCCCAGTCTGTCTTGAAGGTGTGATATGTTCTTTCGGTTATGTCTTCGTTCCAAGTTATTATAATTGGAATGTGATCAGAGCTCATGACACTTTCAGTTTCTATCTTTATGGTTTTGTTAATGTTTTTACTGATTGCTAAGTCTAATTGTCTAATTGTGTGCATCTAGCCCAAGGTGAACGTCGACAGACCAAAACAAAAAAAAACCAAGACGGTTCGGCAATGAAATGTTGTTTCATGTTATTCGTTCTATAAAATTGGTAGTACCATGCCTTGTGTCAAGTTTACGATAAAAATAGTGTATACTTCAAATTTTTTGACAGACTGTCATCGTGACACTTATACGACAATAAAAAGTTGATGTTTAACCAAATTGTCGTTCCACCTGTCATCGTGACAATACTTCGTTGTTGTGTATTCGTTCACACATAAACTTGTGAGAACGAAATGTCAGACTGAGAGTGCTTAACAACATTGTCTTTCCAATTGTCAAATGAAATTAACAACATAACATGATGAACTTTAACAAAACATGCTTTAAACTTACAGGTCATTGAGAGAATTAATTAATTTTCATATTACGCTTTAATAGTTGTATATATATGTACTTTGTAAAACCCAATCAAAAATCTTGCTGGCTCCTAATACCATTTAACCGAAAATGTACTTCTGATTAGTTTGTGCCAACCCGCATAGTCGCGTACTTTAAATGCTTACTTTTATAACTGAATTGATAAACGAAATTACATAAATGCTTATGGGAATTTTACATATTTGATGTATTTATGTTATTTTGAAGTGTTTCGGACACATCTGACAAATAAAGAAAACTCAGATGATTCTTTATTTAGGCTTGCTTCGGTACTTCTTTCGCGAGAAGTGACGACATTTCGATTTGTGTTTAATATATCTTAATAAAATATAGAAAGATCGTTATATTTGTCACTGTACTTACTTGCGATAATACACTTTAAGTTTATTTTATCATATCCGTCGGCATTGTTCCTATATTCATAAATAGAAAAGAAATAGTAACAATTGATAATAATAACACTAATACGTATCTGAAAGGTACCACTTTCCCTTCATAATCCCTTTATTTGTCGGCCTTCTGACATTTAAACTTGACAACCGATCGATAAACGTGAATAGATAGTCATTATGTGTTGTGTATTACACGACTGGTGCTTTCCGCTAATTTTGACGTTTCCCGGCAAATGCCATATCGCGAACTCAAACTGATTTGACGGTTTTGATAATTTATAACCTGAAATTGAATTTTTCGTGCGTTTAACTTAACCTTATCCGAAGTTTGATGTGTCACGGTCATCTGTATCGATCCACCGCCATTTTAAAATCGAACCTAGTCCATCTTTTTTATTTTACACGTAGGCCTTATGGCAAAATACTATGATTCATACTCTTTTTCTGCACGTTCTAAAATTTTCAAAAACTCCTTTCGGGCCCTCGTTCTCTCTTCGGAGACGTGAAAAATGGCCTAAGGCACGTGGGACCGTGGTCCCCGTCGCGTGACACTTTCGTTCCCACCGTAGATGCGCCAGGTTCTCAGAAAACTGTCTCCCCAATTCGTCAATTTTGGGGTATAGCTTTGCCGTTTTAATCGTTCGTGTTAAAAAGAGCGAGACAATTGGCTTTTAGTATATATAATTTGACATTTAAATATGATTTGGTTCCATTTTTTTTTGTTACCAACCTCAAAAAAATAAAATTAGCATGCGATAGAGTAATACTTTATGCAACCAAAACGAGTGTCGTAAAGCGAACTTTATAGCACTGAAATAGAAAAACGTATATTGGGACAACTTCCATAAAAAAAGAAATCGGAAAGCACATACTTATAAGAAAGTCGTATGATAGAAATTACAGCAATAAAACTTCTGCAAAATTAAATTTTTTTATATTTTGGAATAAAAGTGCAAAATTTTATATTTTCCTCAAAAAGATAATAATAAAACTTGCATAAACAAGTTGAGATGCAGTATTGTTTTTATTTATTATTTTTTATTATTTTAATGAAATATTCATTAATTATTTTAAGCGGTGTATTTTAGATAATTTTGCGAAATTCTGTAACACCATAGCGAAACAAATATTTCTTTATTAGGCAACAATTTTAAAATAGAATTAACATTTTAGTGATTAAGTTAAATAATTTTCTCAATACTCTCATCTCAAAGATAACATCTATATTATTAAAATGTTTAAATTTTGATATTATATAAGTTTGTTTAACAGTTGCTAAACGACATAAAGGAATTGTTCAACGTTCAGATATTCAAGTCGATAATTTACTTACTGCATACTAACAAAATGTCAATGCAACTCTACATTTCAGTGGTTAAACTCATACCATATTACCTCAATGAGCTATTAAATACTATGTATGAAATATTAGACTAGAACAAAGATGCCCTGGAATGCAGGTAGTTAAATATAAGAATTACAAGTGCAGGATGAAGCCCGACTAAAGTGCTAAATGTAACTGATGTAAGGTGAGAATTACTTTGTACTTTGGCTTTAACAAGTGGAGCAGAAATTGAATAGTAGTACAGTTATGTTTTTTTATTAGATTTTATTTTTTTAAATATTTTGAATTGAAAAAGTTATTATTATTACTAATAATAATCAGAAGAAAAATGATACACATGTATCATAATAAAAAAAAATTCAAAGATGACACCCCATTAAACTCTTCAATGAATTCATAAAGAGTATAAAATGAGTATTCTGCATAAAAACTTTTGATAATGTTCAGAAATCGCTTTGCCAGTAATTGTTTTCAACTTCTTGATAATAAATTATACAATTTTATTAAGAAGTTTCTCAGTATTTAAGGAAACACCTACAAAACAATACTTATTTCGAAGAAACAGATATCTTTTTGGTCTAATGCAGATTATTTATCTGCGTGTATTTATATTGACACACGATCAATATAAATTATTATTAAGTAAGTGTATGAAAGGCAATCGAAATACTATCCACATGTACACATCTTAACGGTGCGGTCTTCGATGCCTAACCCTAACGGGCGTCCATAGATGGAGCTGTGATTGCATATGGATTTTTTGCAGTTTTTATTATAACCCTTGATCAATAGAGAAACAAACAGAGAAATATTTATAATAAAAATAGTAATTCAATAAAAATTAATACAGAAAGTGTTCCTAAATTCGAATTAAAACACCCATCTAATGGATTTTTTCGGTACCATTTTAGGCGAAACCAAAAATCAAAATTCATTTTTTTTTCGAATTCGACATCAGTATAGTGCCTTTCGTTCTGTTTCTTCCAAATTTACTAATTTTATGATTTTTTTTGAAAAAATTAGGGGCACTAGGATTTTCAAAATATCTCAACCTGATGAGTGTGTTTTAACATTTACTGTGTGAAAATTTCATTGTCCTTGATTTATTACTTTAAAATGGTACCGATATTCCTTTTGGACATATAACACGGGCGAACCCCAGCCTTAAGTTGTCTGGATAGTTTGAAACAAAATGCAAAAAGAAAAATTCCTTACCACAAAAGTTATAAAAGATATAAAAAATCTATATATGTATTTCGGCATCTTCAGTAGAAATCTGTAGAGAAACAGAAAAAAGTGTTAAATGTAGTGTTTTTGGCCAAGGTGTAACCTTAGAAGATATGCTTTTCACCAAATCACCAGTGGGATAACATTGTTACACCTTAGCCAAATACACTACGTTTAACACTCTTTTCTGTTTCTCTACATATTTCTACTGAAGATGGCCGAAATACATATATAGATTTTTTTTATATCTTTTTAATTTTTGTGGTAAGGGTTTTTTCATTTTTTTTCAAATTTATTGCCACAGTCTCCACCCATTATAGGATAGATATCATTTAAAAACTGCATTTTATTTAGAAACAAGGAATAATTGATTGTGCAATTTATTCTAAATTGTTAAAATGTTAAATGCAAATGTATTTTAAAAATCATGATAAATGATAACTAAATTGAAAATGGGTCAAGAATAACAACTGTAAAATTAAAATCTTTCGCAAAACTCGTATTTAACCGATCCGGATGTTAGTGTATTTTGTGACAGCAAAACACGTAGTAGACACAGGACGCTATTTTGTCAGAAAAATGTGCATCAACGAATCAAGACGATGTCATTATTGTCGTCATTTTACTCAGTATGTATATAAAGGAACTCTATTGCTATTCAGAATGTTATTTGTGCGGCAGTTACACTTTGTCAGTAATGGAAAGCTTTAATAAGTGCAATCAAAAATTAAGTTTAATAATTTTGTTAAAAAATTAACATATTTTATTTTATTTTATATTATTATTGTTTATTGCTCTATATATAAATGTTTTTCTTTATTTTGATGTGTTATTATATAATTTTTGTAATGTATGTTTTATTTTTGTAACTTTTAATTATATTGTCACTTAATGTATTTTTTTACTTAAAAATATTTGAACATACTGATGCGGAGCTTGCTTTCGGGCGTATCCAGTCTCAGCGGCCGAGTTTATTGTCTGCCGGCAGGGCTACACGACTGTACACCGAAGGCGATGCAAGGCCTCCTAATATACGTATAGATCGCACGTAAACATTGAATCCCTATACCTAATGATATTTGACACATGCGGTATAGCAGCATTTGTGGGCTTACCTGATACAAAACCGAATTGCACAGAATTCCGAGCATTATATTTGATTAAAAACTTGTTATTAAGAACTTATGAAGTCAGGCAATATAAGATATCTGCATTCCACGATCTCCCCTCTTAAGACGCGACACCACTTTCGTCAACTTGTCAACCAATTTCATATATTAAATTTATAATTTTATTATTTGAAAGAATTTAATTAGGAATATTTTTTATTCATATTTTAAAAGGAAGTATTTAAAATCAATGAATGTATTATTGTAATATTAAGTAGCAATTAGTCATAGGTTTAGTATGTATTTATGAGTAAGAAATGTGACGCCAAAAGTTTACATTAAGGCGATAAACACTCCGATAGTAATAAATATTCTCACATCTAAAAGAACGTGTACGTGCATAATGTGAGTGAAAACACCCAGACTATATTAAAGCGGGGAACCCCAGACATCTTGATATAAAAAGAAAATACGCATTCAAAAGGAAAGTCGAATGCGAGATACCTTAAACGTTGTATCGAAAGGCGAACTCCCAACAATAGACTACTCATAAGAGTCATTGTTAATATAATTTAAAAAAGAATCGACTACTAGGTAGTCGGCCACGGTCAGAAGAATCGTGGTTATTTGTAAAAAAGTAATAAAATAGTGTTTAAAGTTGCACATAAGTAGAAATGTGCTAAGTGTTGTATTGTTATAATAAAGAAATTGTATTCTGAATGGCAGAGTATGTATTTATGAGTAAGAAATGTGAAGCCAAAAGTCTACATTAAGGCGATAAACACTCCGATAGTATTTGACCCCTACTTCAATTATTTCTTTATAATGCAGAAAAACAAGCTTTATCAAATAAAGTAAAAGAAAACCAAGCTTCATATTTAAAAAAAATATTGATGACGTCATAACTTTGACAAATTTGACGTTTTATTTTTTTGACTTATGTTAAAAGACGCGGAATAAAACAAACTGTTTGACGTTTTATGAATTTTGTGCGTTACTTTATCATAACCCTGTATATAAATCTCGTGTATGCAGCGTACGTGATAAATTCTGGCTTTTATTGTTTACGTTTTAATATAACAAAGAATCTACATGAATAGTTGTGTCTATTTATTATTTGTAAACAAAATTAATTGAATTAGTTTAATATTTGCAAAAAAGTGTATTGAAATTATCTTTTAAATATATTTCGTTTCTTTTGTTTGTAAAAATATATATACAGAATTCATTGATTTTCATTATAAGTATTATTAAAATTTTAAACGGTATTTTTTTATTAATGTTCAGGAACCTTTTTAATTAATCATTTCTGTGAACTCGAATCGCCCTGAGATAATCTGAGTTTAGCTGGCAACACAAATAATTTTACATTTTATTTTACAACTTTAACTTTAAATTAAATATCTTAATTTAGATATAGGGGTTCCTTTACAAACTTTAACTTTTCTGGGAAAATCATATTTTTTCTTTGCCTAGCAGTGTAACTGTTCGGTAATTTATAATACTCTGCCCAATAACCGTTCTTCACATCCATTCATATTATCCGATGTTTGTAAAAAACGATACGGAAACAATTTTCATTGAAAAATGCTAATCCGAAGTGACAATGTCGTCTTACAAAACACCAACTTGTCACACATATTTAACACCTGAACTAACTAAAGTAAATCATCTAAACGGTTAAATACCTACAAGCAGCAAACACAAACTACAATAAAAACCAATGTATGTAGTCACATCTAATTAGAATATTATATTTCAGTCAGAGCTTTCATTCAGTTCAGTCATCCGTTACATGATTTAAGGTTCCAAATATGTAATGTAAATACATGTCCGACAGGGAATACAAGGGCTGAATTGTAAATAGCAATGTACGGGTGCCGATGTGTTAGTGTTCGTACGTATTAGTTAGCCGTTGATGTATTGTAAACCAGACATCGTTAGATAATTTGTATTGTTTTCAAATGACCAATGTTAAAACTTTCAGAACCGTCTTTATATGTATATCTCTTACGACGAATATAATTAAGGTTCGTGCATATTATGTATTATCAGGGTCAACTAGGCACAGTATTTATTATGGCTGACTATTTTTTTTTCTTTTCTTTCTTTCACGTTAACATCCGGTCGAAAAAAAATTAATATGATAATGTATACGATTTCTACTTCAAGTTTAATGTAAATCGCGATATGTTCCACGTGAGTAATAATGAGAGAATACCGGTGGTGTTTTAAATTTTTAATTAGATTTAAAAACCCTTGAATATTCAGTAGGTTTTTAAATTGTTTAATACACATACGTATAAGTAACATGCACAATAGGGAAAAATGAATGTTAAGTATCAACTTCGTGTGTTGTGCGGTGGATTTTAAATACCGTAGCAGGGAATTGTTGTAATTTTATGTAATTTCCGGTTGAAAAGTATGAATTATTAGTCTTGTAATTTTTTTTGCTTCTCTAGCGTGATAAATTACTATACATTTGCTTTTTTATAATTGGTGCATACATGTATACGTACCTTTTCTCTTAATTACTGCGATTTACAGACAATTCCCAATTTGAGGAAGTCTTTTACTTTCTTATATGTAGTATAAGGACGCATTGTGATGAAAATTTTTCGACCTCGAGATTTTTGCAGATGTCCTTGTTTTGAAGTGCCCTGATACCAAAAAAGTGGTTTTTAAAAAATGTCTCTCTCTCTCTCTCTCTCTCTTTTTTTCTCTCTCTCTCTCTGTGTGTATGTGTCTGTGTGACCACGATAGTTGTCAAACGGCTATAACTATCAACTGCAAATTTTGTATTTACTTGTATAATCTCCCTCTTGAGATCTGATTAGATTTTCTGTTTAATCGGTAGACTGGCAGTAGTAGTTATCGAAATTTGCTAATATTTTGTCAATTACTAATTTTAAACAAGTTTATGAAAAATTCAAATGTACTTCAAAACTAAATTTGAGAAAAATTGTATTAAACAAGTTTTTCTAAATTTCGGAAGGAGGGTCTTTTACTCTTATCGAAAATCAGTGTTCTGCGAATATTTTGCAAGTCAAGTACATTACGAGTATAAAGGTATTTAGAACTTAATTTTCAATACCTTTTGTATAAAAAAAATTTCAAAATTCGTACCGGAAATAACACTTTTACTCTTATCGAATAACGCTTTTTTCAAATATGCCGTAAATTATGCATTCTATATATGTTTATCAAGAGTATAAAAGTATTTAGAGCTGGATTTGAAATATCGTTTGTATAAATAAAATTTGAAAATTCGGACCGGAAGTAACACTTTTACTCTTAGCATGTAGCACTTTCTTTGGAATATCTCGCAACGTATGCATTCTATAGAGATTTATTAATAGAATAAAAGTACTTAGTACAGAATTTTGAATAATTTTGTATAAAAATATTCTCAAAATTCCGACTTGACTAACACAGAGGTTTACTTTTCTAAGATAAAGCCATTTAAAACTTAACTTGGAACATTTTTTGTATTATTTGAAACGCACATAAGTAAAAGAAAGTCGTATGGTATACATTTTGTTTAATATTATCAGGCTGGATGTGAATCCTATCTCGTCTCGGATTAGCAGTTTCGAGGGCGATTTTGCTGTGGTTTCTTGTTTCTTTTTTTGGTATATTTTCCCTTGTTCGATCATTTGTTTGATTTTGCTTTTAAATTGTAAATAGTTCCGATTTTTCATTGCGTTTGATTTTTTGAGATATATCGTTATATATGTTTGTGCTGTTATTCTTTTGTGTATATTAGAATAACATTTTTCTGTTCTTATCAACGATTTCCTTCTAGTGTTATGACTATGTATCTGCTTAGCGATTGTACTAGTTTTTCATGTCTTGTTTACGATTTCATGTATTTGTAACAGGTTGCTTCTCTGGATTAGTTTCATTATATTTTGTTGTACTTAGATTTATTTTTGGTTGTGTTGCTCTACACTCTCATCAGACCATTTATATGTGATGTAAATATTGCGTGATATATTCCTCCTATAGCCGCTGAATTTTTACTTATTAGGTTATTTATATGTTGATCTTACTTCAAGTTATTGTGTATTGTTAATCTTACATACTTTGTTGTAATTGCTGTATGGGTTGGTTGTTAATTAGGATGTGGCAGCGGGCAATTTTCTTTTCTGGAGTAGAATTAATTCTGTTTTTCTCATTTATTGTTGGGTGTGTGAACTTAGCCCCCCGTTTTTCGAAAATCGAAAATCCAGTCGTTGTTCCGGGACGTTCTAGATTCGTTCTAAATTGTTCCAAAGCTTTAAAAAAAAAATTAAAATTCGCTGGGATCATTGAAAAAAACGACTTTTTCACCCAGCCCCCCTATTTTCGAAAATTGAAATTCGGAAGGTTGTTCCAGGTTTTTCTAATTGTTCTAAACATACTGCCAAATAATCTCAAAAAAAAAAATCAAAATTGACCGAGATAATCGGAAGAAGTTTTTCCCAATTTCCCTTTATTGAAAAATCGAAATTCTAAAGGCTGTTCTAGGTTTGTTCTAAATTGTTCCAAAGTATTTTAAAGAAAAATCAAAATTCTTTTAAAAATGCAGATCCCGTTTTGACAAAATTTAAAATAACAATGATTGCTCCGTTATTATAGGTGTATTCTAAAGATTGTTCTAAAACATCAAAATCGTCTCCCTTATATACAGATATTGGAGAAAAACGAGAGACGTTAGCCCCCTTTTTTTTTGAAAATTTAAATTCTGATGGTTATTCCACCGAAAATTGCGAAAATCAATTTTTCACCATTAAGAAGAGCAGAAATTCAGTTAATTATGGAGGTTAAAAGTATTTTTAGATATTTTTTATTTATTAGAAAGAGACACACTGTATTGTAAATCGTGAAAGTTAAATTAAGAGTGATGTTAATTTTTTAAATATGTAGTGGCCTTCATTATCTTATAAAGTACAATAACATGAAACTTCAACAAATAGGACAGAATGCATAGAATGATTAATTATAACATCAAGAATTTTGACTCATTACATGATTGGGGGTGTGTTGAAGATATTAAACTTACATTACATGCAAATACAAAAACTGAAGACACCTGTACTACAATAAACAGAGAAATCTTCTTGAGAGAACTGTTGTCACGTATGTGAGATGCCTTATTTAAATAAATAAGAGAAAGATATGTCGACGCAAAAAACAAAGCAATGTTATTTATAAGAAAAAAGAAGCGACAAGCACATATTAAGCCATGAATAACAGAACAAATAATAAAGAATATATGCGCAAGAAATTCCGTACTTGGAAATTAAATCACAATTAATCTTAGATTATAGTATTGAAGGAAACAACGTTCCAGCTCTTATAAAAAATGAGGTATGGACACACCACTTTCTTGTAGTTAAGCCCGTCCTGAATTTTTTATTTAAAAGTTACTTCGAATTAAGTTTTAAATACTTTATGCTGCTCCTGTGTTTAAAATACGATTTAAACATGTTTCCATGACGCTAAGTGACCTTTTAAACACACCTTCATATCTGTGGCTTTGTACACTTTAGTCATGGGGCGAACTTAGCAACGGACACTTAAGCCACGGGCTTTCAAACGGAAATCCACTCATTCATATACTTTATACTATATCGAGGAGGCGCGACGTTTGAATGTAACTCTACAGGGGAAGCTCGGAGTCAAAATATAGGAATCACTGCTCTAATGTTAATAATCAAAGATATCAAATATCAAATTCTAGGGGTATAATTTATTAATCAGTTTAAAACGAGAACACTTAATTACTGTTTATTTTCAATACATAATCTAAATAAAATATAATTTTACTTCCAAAAATTTTGTATATATTAAAGGAACAACTTCTGAATTTTTATGAAAGTTCACCAGAATTTTATCTTTACGTAACTACAGGGTAATTCAATTACCTGATAAGGTAGTTTGCTTTTTGGTGTTTAATGTAATAAAAAAATCGCTCATTGTAGTTAGAAGACATAGAGGAACGGTTAAATGGACAATGTTTTGCAAAATTCAATGCTCTCAACAAACCTCATTTAAAATTCATTCGGACTTTTTACAATTTTGAGATATTTTGAAAAAACCAATATTTGCCGATTTGAATTTTCCTCAATAACTCTATAACGCCTAAACCGATCGCTTTTAAACTCCAACATTGTTCAGACACTTTTTTAAGATAAATTTTTTGGTGTTAACGGTAACCCCCGATTTTCATTTGTTTTCAAGTTCTTAGCGCAATCTTTCGTTTTTCTTATAGAGGCCATATTTGGTTTTTTAATTAGTTAGATAGTCCTTCAAAATAGCTTTTCAATAATGTACAACATGCCTAATAAATCTTTATTTATACGAGAGATATGAACATTTTAATAAAATTTCACTCTAATACGAAATTAGTTGGCTATGAAATTAAATGGTAGTGTAAAACAGACGATAAATAAGCTCTGTCATTATTGACTGACATATAAAAGTGCAGTGAAATTGGTGGGAGATTTAGAACTTTGTGTAAGTAATTACCGTTAAGCAAGAAGATTAATAAGAATTGATATTGGCACACACATTTTTCAAATAAAGGAAAGGGTGATATGTTGGAAGTTCATTTCAAAGTAAATAGAATCTCTGAAAATGGTTGCACAAGTAAAGCTCAGCGTTTTCCGGAAAGACCACAACCACACCAGACAATTTTTAGCAGAATAATCAGAAATTTAGTGAACTATGGAAGCTTCGAACAAAAAAGATCTATCAAGTTAACAATGTTGATATTTTTCAAAATAATATTTTACAATATGTTACGAACAATCCAAGTACATCAATATATCGAATGGCATCTATCCAAAGTATTTTCCTAGGAAAATCAGTATCATCTTCACATTTTTGTAGATACCACCTGCTAAATTGGAATTGTATGGGTGGTATTTGTTTTTCCTCACCGTTCTGTAAGCACTAGATTTCGGAATTCCAGTTTCATGAGCCATTCGACGTACTGATGTACTCGGATTGTTCATAACAAAAATTGAAATACTTCAAAAATGGCTAACTTTAGAGGCAAAGTTTATCAGACAAACAATCCTTAAAATTAAGTTGGAAATACGAATCAATCATAAAAAATGGGGCATTCCATTTAAAATAAGGAAGTTGATGTCCATTTCCGCTGTAACCGGAAGAAGCAAAAATTCAAAACTATTTTAAAGCGAAAAAGCTTAAGGCGAAACTAATATTTGCGAAATTTCAAAATTCAACTCTTATTAGTTTTCTATATTGTTCTAACGAAATCTCGTCGTGATATGCCCGGTATTTTTAAATTATGAAGAAATAGTTACTCTATCAAAAGATCATCAGATACTTGAAATCACCCGGTATACGAGGGATGTTCTCTTTCCGCTGAGGCTATCTAGTAGGCGATGATGTTTTGCGAGAATTTTTGGATGACAATTTCAGTCAGTTGTTTACAAGTTTAGTTATAGTCACAGTTGTCAAATATACCTGATTATTTCTAAGTTACAGTAGTTGAAAATACTCCTTTCGCCAATGAATCATGGAAATGAACAAGGCAGTCGTAAAGAATGCTTTGAGGTATTCGATCGAGTATTTGGTGACAAGCCATGTTCTTATTTCCGCGGGTAAAGGATACATTACAGGGTTTACATTTTACATCGGCCAAAGAAGCGGTTGATGGCTTTAAAATTGAAATAAACAATCTACGTCCAGAAGATTGGAGAAAAAATTTTCAAGATTGGTTTTCACGAATGCAAAGATGCATTGACTGTGGAAGAAAATACCTTAAAAGATTTAAATAAATATTTTTTGTAAACCAATTGTGGTTTACTTTACAAGGCTCAGCGGAAAGAGAACAGCCCTCGTAGTATAGATATTTACATTCATGAAAAGTTTACCTTTCACAGATTTTGCACGTAAGCCTCTTCTTCAGGAAATAAATATTAAATCCTGTACCTCGTTATGAAAACAAGCGTGTATAGTTGTACCTATATCACTGTTCTACTGTTCATTTGCAAATATTATAAATGACAAATTCTAGTTTGACAACACCAACGTAATAAAGAAGTTTCCTTTACGTTATTGGACAATTAGTTTGTATTACCTTTTTTAACATAAATATGTTGTTCACGTTATTAAATTATGTATATCTTGATTATAGTTTTTTCTCTGTTTTAAGCATTACATGCCAACGTTCCCATAAAATTAAGTATAAAATTTTTTAAGTAATAACTTTCTCAGCTTTAATACGAAGTATACTTATTATGTTAATTTGAATTACTGCGAATGTATGTATGTACATATGTACGTATTTAACACTATATACTAACATAGACACACACATACAGTACCTACATAAGATACATTCCTTGGAGTAAATAAAATTTGTCGTTAGAGTTACAATAACCCAGTAAGGAAGAAAGAAAAATGTTATTAAACTTTGCCACGTTCAAGGTTATATTTTAGTATTCTGTTTCGACTGTAATTTTCTTCTTCAACAAAATTCAACTCTGGTTTGACGCAATTATTTTTTGTAAAGTCAAAGAGCGTCCTGCTTTTATATTCTTCGGGCGCGTAGTTTTGGTCGTTTTTTTCGTTCTTTCTTTCGTCGCTGTGTAAATTATTACACGAAACAGTCAAATTTGAAAATAATTTAATGGACGTGAAGGAAATTATGAGATCGTCATGGAAAAAAGAAGCACGACAATACGGTCTGTAATTTGCATATGCCGGTATTTTTGTTACTGGAGAAGGAACCGCGGCGCGAAAGTGTTCTTTTGTGAAAAGTATTTAAGGTAAATACGTATCACAACACGAAACCTTTAAAAATTGTTGAATTTCTTGTTATATTTTCATGGTTAAAACATGTTCGTTATGATAATTATTTGTACGTTTTATTTTCATATTTCGTTCTTTTCTTAGTCGTTTGATAAAACAATTCCTTTTCATGGTTTGTATTGCCTGTCAATGAACTTTAAACAATATAGAAACTGAAACATTTGGATAATATAGATTTTTACATTATCTTTATCAATTAATTAAAAACATTAACAAATCAAAATATTAACAAAATTATTAAAAAAAGTATATAATATTATTTAAAAAAAAATTTTATACGTATTGCTACACTGTTAAAAAATGGTAAATTTCTTATTTGAAATGAAAATGTAACATTGCCACACGTTGAGTACAGCCATATAAATTATGTTGTAGACTCAATAATTTGAATAAATACTAGTAAATGACAAAATCATTATATTGTACCTATAAGCTTATTTCTTAACAGCATAGTATTTTGAAAGTTCTTATGAGTTCTTGCAATGATTTTTCCTTCTTCTATTCTGGTAAACCTCTTATCTAGTTTTTTGTTTGGGATAAGCTTAAAAAAAATAAACCAAAGATGTAAATCTCATGTAGAAATTATATTCATATGAGAAAGTCAATCATAAATAACATTATTATATTGTATCTATATCCATTTTCGTATTACAAATAATGAGGAAAGAAAACATTTAAACTCATTTTTGAGTTATAATATTTGTGTAAAGTTTATCTTAAATTAATGCTTGTTAGATAAAAAAAAAAACAATTATTGAGTCTTGATAATAAATTTATGAATACGAAGCTAATTCTATTTCACCAAAAACATACATTTTTACATAGTGCCTTGATGATCTAAAACTTTGCAACGCGAATGCCCTGAAACTGGCCTATACTAATCACTAGCTGTAAACATTCTCACGTAATACATCTAGCGGCTTAGCACCTGCCCATCAAGAACATCTCCGTTTATTCGTAGTTATTTTGTTTGAAATATTAAATTAAAATAAATGTATAATCATTAATGATGCCTAATAATCTACTGAAATCAAAAGCAAATATTTTCACATAGTACTTTCAGTACGTCTTGCACCATTAATTAATCCTAAATTGAATAATTTATATCAAAACATACTTTAATTCGTCATATATTTTATCAAATTCAGCTTTATTAACATCCTCCATTTTAAACATAGTAATAAAAAAAATTATTGAGTGTAAATTATTTAAATAAAAGAAAACTAAATTAAAATTAAAAAATTTAATACATTTAATCTAATTGTGAGTTAGAAGTAGTGCATTTTAACCCTACTCTCCTGCACCATAAAGACCAGTCGCCCCCGTCACACCGTCTCCAATTTCTATCCAGGCTCTCTCTTCTGGTAGTACGTTGATTTGCAGAAAGCTGTAAACAATATTGACACTGCATTTTTTTTGCAGGTTTTTAAACCACACATGACCATTTCCATAGTCTATTGAAGTCCTTGTGTTATACATATAGGAACTAATAAACGTATTTTTAATTTATACAGTTACTCTTTACATAAAACATTACAATCTGTCACTTCGTATAATGAATGTCTTGATTCATATCCTTTTACAGTCCATAGATATAAGTCTGAGGTATTTACTATATCTTAAGTGTTTTTTTTTATGAAATATATTTAGAATTTCACCTAGAATCTAAAAACCTGACAATATACAAGGTATTCTATTTAAAATTAGGAAGTTGGTGCCTACTTCCGGCATAGCCCGAAGTGCCGCCATCTTAAAAATATTTCAGGGGAATGGCCCCCATCGACTTTAGTATAGTGTCAGGATTTCAGATCATTCCTAGCTACAGTCTTTTCGCAATCGATCGATTCAGTTCCCGGTGAACCATCCTGTATAAATTGTAACTCGGGAGGGCCAACTTGACAGAGCTTAGTTTATTTCATTGAGGAAAACAATTTTACTTTACTTATCTCTTCGACTTTGCACTCTAAGAACGTAAGTCAACTTTGTTTACTGTTATTTACAGACCACCATTTATAGCCAGCCCAACCTTTTCGAAACACCCCGTATATTTACACTATATTCGTACTCCTGCACCAACTTCCGTAGCATTTCCCATCAATAAAAACAAATATCCTTTTTTATTGCGCGGTCGTTTGTCGAAATCACAAATAAATTTCAAAATCGTATAGATAACACACACATACAGCTGCTGGACAACTAGGAGTAATTATTTTTTCAACCGTTAAATAGTTATTTGTAAATAATCTAGCGTGTATGTACATGTGTAAGATAAATAAGAAAATAATTTGGGAGCATTAATGAAGTCACATGTAAATATACATATATATCATGGGCCAGTCGAAGACAAGAGAAAGAGAAGAAGGCGGACAACTGGAATGGAAAGAAACGAAATCTTCATAAATGTGGCAATGACGCCAGGAATTTCGGATCGGTGTTTATTTATTTATGTTTAGTTCTCGGTAACTTCGTTCTTCGGTGTCTTTGCCTTCTTATCTTGCTGTTAAGGCGCTCTCCGTTGGCGGCCTGACTAGTTCCCACCCTTCAAGGGTAGTTCCTGGAATCGGGGTTAGCTGTGCTGACATAAATATATATTCTTAACTGTGTTTCACTAATACTTTGCCATGTGTTTGTACTGATACCGATGACTTTTTAATATAAAATATATTTCAAAGTTGTACGTTTGACACCATTTTAGATAAAAGGAGATATTTTAATTAGTTATCTTTTGATTTACGTTTTTTCCAAATCGTCAATTTTTACGATTTCATTTCACTTCTGCATCCTGTAAAACTAAACCGGATTTTTTTTAATTGATATATTACTTTAAATCATATGAAATAAGCATCTTCTTCTTCATTTAATAATTGACAATATTATGAATGACATTTTAGAATGTTTACGACTTGAAGTTTCATTGATTCATTTACATCAGGTTTGCCAATATACAAAATAGACAATCGCAAATAGCTCAAATACATTGTTTTACTATTCAATCACAGATAATTTGTACAGCATTGAAATATCGTACACTTAGCTAAATTAGATTAAATGTAGATCTACTTAAAATAACTCCCTTTTTGCAATTTTAAATGGATATTCTACTATCTTTCTTAATTAATTTATCACTTCTGTTATAAAGGAATTTAAGTCGTTATTCTTAACACATAAAATATGTGAAAGTCGCTGTATAGTATAACATCTTCTACCTGAGATTTTATTTTTTCACTTTTATTTCTAAATGTCTTTACTCAGTATTTTTGTATAGACATTGAAAGATGACCAAATTTAGAGTTAATAAATAATATCTGTTCTTAAAGCCATCATTTCGAAAAATGAGATGTGCGTACCACACAACTTTTACTATACCTAGTATAAGAAAGTATTGTGATGATGAAAATTTTCGACCTCCAAATTTTTGCAGAAGTCCCCTGATTCCGAAAAGTAATTTGGCTGCAGTATAGAATTAAAGATAATAAGTTGTGAATATTTTTTGGATAGTTCTTATTATTTACCATAACTGGCAAAGTATTGAAATATTTAGCGATAAAACCGCGAAATAGTAGTTTACCTCAATAAAAAATTCGAATTTTGCCAATATTTCGTCAACTACTAAGTTTGAACAAATTTATAAAGAATTCATATAAACTCAAAATTAAATTAAGAATTTTATTAACAAATTTCTTCGAAATTCCTACCAGAAGTAGGTATTTTATATATCTTTTGTATAAAAAAAAAGTCGGGGCCGGAAGTAACACTTTTTCTCTTAGCGAGTAGCACTTTCTTTCGAATTTCTCTATTTTTTACAAAGAAATGTTTAAAATTTGGCCGTACTCACAGGTTTATTTTCTGAGAAGTTAAAAGTATTTAATAAAATGTAGAACAATTTAGTATAATTTGAAGCACTCATACGTATAAAAAAGTCGTGCGGTGGCCACACCTCATTTTTTATACGTACAGGCGTTCGGAATTTTTTATACAAAAGTTGTTCCAAATTCAGATTTGAGTACATCAAACTGATTTAAATTGATTAAACATGAAAAGTCCAAAACGTTAATCAAATGAAACAAGAAAATAACTGTCTTATTTTGCAAAAGTATATAATACTAAATGAAAATTATCAAAACGAAATTCTACTAATTAAATATATCAGCGGTGAAGTTACAAGTATGTCACAGCGATATTCCTATCTGTTCTGGATTTATAAAACAAATTTTGAAAACAAGAAAAAGAAAACAACGTATACAACCATACACGACACTAGTTATCAAATGATATAGAATGCAACTAACAAAGAGAATTTTCCATCTCATATAGATTTTAAATTATGAAAATATGAATTATTTAGAGTTTACATGAAACTCTTGAATTACTGATATATAAGAATAAAGAAAATAAGAATAATGTTTAAAGCTTAAGTATATGGATATATATCCTCGAACTACATTTCCTGTGAAATCTCGTTTTTTCGTTTATACTCTGAAACACTTTCTCTCACGATGCTATGCGATAAGAGTAGAAGTGCTACTTCCGGTCCGAATTTAATTTTTTTTATACCAATTCTGTTCCAAATCTACGTTTATTTACTTTTGCCCTTGTAATAAATACAAACAGATTACATAATTTGCAAAATATTTACAAGGAAGTCGCAATAGATAAGTAGAAACCATTCTACTTGCAGTTCGAATGTTCAATCTTCTTTTTTACACAAAAAATCATTCAAAATCAAGATTTAAAAACTGTTGTACTTTTAATATATCTATATAAAACTCATGACTTGCGGGCATTCGCAAAAAATTGTTTTGCAATAAAACTAAAAGACCTACTTCTGGTAGGAATTTCGAAAAAAATTTTTCTGAAATTCACTTTTGTGTATTTTGATATTCTTCAGAAATTGGTCTTAGTAGTTGACAAAGTATTGGTAAAATTTAATTTTTTTATTGACTTGACCTACTATTTCCAGTTTATAGATTTCATTGGAAAAATATAAAGTTTGGTGTTGGTAGCTTTAACCATCTAGCCACTATAGTATTTTCAGAAATAATTTTTTTGAAGCCATGGACTTCAGAATATCTGAAAAAATTTGTAGGTTGAAAATGTTCGTCATTTCAATGCCTCCTTCGTGCTATAAATGTAAAAAGAGTGAAATTTAGGAAAGGAAGTAGGCACAAGCATATTCGTCAGAGGATGTCTTTACTTTGTATTGGTCGGCAGTAAGTTTGAGTATGTTTTAATAATATGGTACCCCTACTATACGTTTCAACAGCCTCCTGTAGATAAAATTCGGCTAAGATTTTTTCGATTAAAGTCCTTGACCTTTAATAAACTTTTCTTATTTTTTTATTTCATAATAAAAACTAGTAAGAAACATATAAAAAACATAATATTAGAGAACTTCTGGCTAAGATTCACCATCTACAGTTGCCTACAGAAAAAGCTCTTGGTAGAAACTTTTAATTTCGCTATTTTCAGGTGGATAAGTTGCAAACCTCTTTATGTGAACCAGTTTTTTATTCTTAATAGGTACTTTAATGTTGAAGTAAACTACATAAAGTCCGTTGGGTCTAAGATGTTTTGTGCCAATCGAAAACGTATAATGTATTAATCCACTTCTTAGAGGATCTGTACTGCAACAATTTTTTTAATAAAATGTAGTCACCAAGTCTTATAATACTTAATGATACTGTTATCGTCCTCTATAAGATGTATCGTACAATTGTTTTGTTGACTTGCTAACATAAATAGTTCGGTTAAGGGTATAAACTCTATGATTTTTCTTAGGGGATCTCTAGTGCAAGTTCAGGCTGCCATTTTGTTTGAGAAACTCTACAATTCCTGGATATATCGGGTATTGAAAGTAAATACTATATTAAATGCCAGTTATCGTGCAGGAGAGTATATGCATTTGTTTGGTTTATAAAGCAAAAAATACGCCCTGCTGTTAAACACGGATTTTTCATAAAATGTCAAATGGTGGATTTGACGTGTCTCTCAAATAAGTGATTTAATTATAACCAAGGTAGGGCAATATTTTTCTATATTTTACGATAAATTCTTGATTCGTACGATTTTGAAGAGAGAATCAATGGTTCGAGATGCTAAAGGTTTGTTAATGGAAGAACCAATGAAAAAAATTAGGTTTTCGTTTTAGGAGGTCAAAGAATAACAGTTGTATTTTAAACGAGGTTTTAATCTTATTTTTATAATTGGATAACAAGTGGCTGGTGACCTATAAAATACAAAATACCTTATTATTTGTGCATTTTCTCTTATGTAAGACTTGTTCTCTTTGAATTAAGTCCATCCTTGTAGATAGAAAACGTCCTTTCTACTTCGCAACTGGTTATAGGTCCGTACTTGAAATATTCTTTTATTTCAGCTTATTTAGCATACACAATTGCCGCAATGTTATTAAATCTGGATTTCTATTAAAAACTGCGTCTAACTTTTGCCGAAGTCCACATCCGAAGTCACTTGGAATTCTTTTGAAATTATTAATAGTCCACGCCTAATGTGGTTTATCCATCTTTTAAATTGAGATTTCGATTTTCAAAATATGTGATTAGTTTAGGCAAATTTCCAAAGTGTTCCTGAAGGAATAACAACTGATTTTTTAAATTTGGGATTTGTTATTGTTCCTTGCACTCAGAAAATTCTCTGCATGAAAACTATTTCTGTGTATATTTTAGCAAAGCTAAGTGACGAACGTGCGATATTTTGGCATTCTGTAACGATATTTTACAGACTTTGTAATAAATTTCGGAATCACTGACAATTCATTTTCATATCAGAAAAGGTAACATAAAGAACGTCCTAGATCTAAATAAATGATAACTAGAAATGTACGCGTATGTTATTGAAACTAAACGAAATCTAGTGCACACTTACGTCTAGATAATTGGGAGAAGTCGATTCAATAAGCCGGTATTAAATATACTATTACAAAAATTATGAAGTACGTAATAAACAGTCAAAACAATGAAAAAACGAAACTAACGTAAGTATGAATGAAAATTTTATGTCCTTGCGAAATATAAGGTAAATATAATAAATTTTAAAAACCCCTCACGCTCCTATCTACGCCGGTGAAAAAAGGATTTTACTCATAAATTCCTTATTTTTAGGGGAATTTTTTGCTCCCATTCTCGGGCAGTTCTCGGGCGTAAACAGATGTTGCAATTCACCATATAAATTAGTGCTATTAAGTAAGCGTGTGTTGTTTAAATTATTTCTTTGCTACGTTGTAACTTCGTCGTAGTTTAAACCGGTCATGTCCACGCCCTAATTATTACCATACATTTATTAACATTTTTCAAATAAGACAATACCAAAATTCTCGAACAATTTCTCCGCCGCTTTTTTCAGATTTTTAATTAAAGAAAATAGGAATTCCGTTAAGTAGTTTTTAATTTAGGAAAGACCTAAGAGTCACTTTTTCATAATAAATTCTAGTGAAATAATGCTTTCTGCTTTTTGCAGTTTACTCTCACAATAAAGAAAAGCCTAAAAAACTTGTTCTTATTGGTCGGTCATACTAGGTTTACCTTATCGAACATCTCAAGCAGTTCAACGTTATGGTATTTATAAAGCCTTCCTCACCACTGCTGCTGACTCTTTGTTAATTTTGTTATTAAATGTGTTCACCCAGCATAGACTCCAGAAAGATAATTGGTAATATTCCTTATAATATCCTCAGAAAAGTATAGTTGCCTTTATTGATGCAGATCGTTATAAACTGACTTTCATATATAAGGCCTCACTTATTTCAGACAGAATCAATTTAAATATAATTAAACAATTAAACCGTGATAAATTTTAGTAAGAAATTGAAATTTGTCCTGAAATAGTCTTCGACTTCGTATGCATATTATAAAACTAATTGATTTTCTAACCGTGCACATTCTTATGATATGGTGCTGTTATTAAGAGAGACAACCTGTATATATTTAAATACAACAATATACCTTACCTTTTATAGGCTGTAAATGGATAAAACAATGTATCATTATTTCCTGTAAATGATAAATTTTACTGTTATAATAAGATTTAATTGTTTTTTGCAACATTATCGTAGAAATTTTATTACCTCGCTTATTTACAGCAATGTAATATACGTTTTGAACATTGCCGGATTCTATTAATTTTCATAAAAGAAACTATAAACATTCTCCGTTACTAACACAACATGCAACTTTATACGTTTCACCTAAAAACATCGAGAAACTTGAGTGCATTGCATGACTGGCCAAGTTCAATGCATTAAATATTAAGCTCGTTTGTTGCAATGTTTAGTATGCTACAGAAGTGGTTAATACATTTCTGCATCTAATTTTTGTAACAGATCGTATATGTCACATAATTAAAACCCGTAATTGACAATGTATTGTTATATACCATCTTGTATAAAATTAAAAATAAATAAGTAAATCAAGCATAATCTGTATTTAAACTGTTTGA
The DNA here is from genome assembly GCA_963170755.1 of Amphimallon solstitiale. Classification (NCBI taxonomy): domain Eukaryota; kingdom Metazoa; phylum Arthropoda; class Insecta; order Coleoptera; family Scarabaeidae; genus Amphimallon; species Amphimallon solstitiale. The sequence goes on from OY720678.1 coordinate 75,242,120, forward strand.
AATAACGAGACACATTTTAAATACTATTAGTTACTAGTTATAAAACATATATTGAATAATAAAGTCTTTAAAGCTTTTAAGTAGTTTGTTTACGCGGTTGTCTTAATGAACTGATTACTGAAAAAAGTATATAATAAGTACATCGTATTATTTTAATGACACAGAATAACAATTTTTTTTTGTCATAAGTCTTGCAAGTATAATTTATGGTAATTTTCTAGTTCTATTTATAATTGAAAAGAAAAATCACATTTAATCAAACAATATTTGGAATATTATCTGAGTTATTACAATTATAATGTTTTCACTTTTATTCACTTTTGTACTGAGATTTAGGGCCATTACAATCTCCACTTGGAATTTTGTATACTATATGTGCTTGTTTAAGGAACAGATTCTTATCTTTATAATTACTGAACAAAAATCTTAAATTATTTTGATTTTTATGGTCAACTTTGATATTAAATGGGCCTTAAACTTTATTATTTTTTCTGATTAGAATGAACTTCAAGATTTTACTAGTTTGCCGCAAGGACAATTTATTAAAGCCTTAGAACTTACCTTAAATAGTACTTATTTTCAATACGATATATACACACATTTTTGGTCGTGCTATGGGATCTCCAATTTCAAGTTCCATTGCATTGTATTAGATGATTTATAAAAATATATTTTTTCCAAAATTAATTTCATACTAGTTTTTTTACAAACGTTATGTAAATGACTGTATTTTATGTTTACCAGCAAACAAAGCTGAATATATTTTAGAATAATTTAATACTTATTATCCAAAACTTCAATTACGTTACAAACAATGTAATACACTTTTTAGATTTAACATTATTTCGAGAAATAACAAAGTTTTTAACAAAAATATATCAAAAACTAAATTCTTCAGGTAGATATTTAAATTATAATTCTTACCAAGCCATTTCAATTTAAAAACGCGTTGTTATTTCACAAACAGACAGAACAATCGGACAAGTTCAAATATAGAGCAAAAATCCTACAACAAATGAAAGACGTATTTATTAATAATAATTAGCCTTTTATAAATTCCATTATTAAAAATAGAATAATTAACTTTTATAATAATAATATAAATAATAATCATTCAAATTCAACGGATATACAAAAATATGTAACCATTCCTTATGTAAAAAATTCACCAGAAAAAATAATAAAGTACACTTCTGAACAAAATTAAGGGGCCAGCAATAAAATTCAGAATAAAAATTTAACAAGATAACGAAATTTATTGAAACGAATAAATATATAAATTCATGTGTTTCCTTAGAGTTTAGTTTACTTAAGGGGTAGTTAAATTAACAACATTTACTTTTAAGGCAAAAAGGAAAAAAAAGCCAAAAATTAAACTAAAGTGCCATTGGGTCTTATCACGAACTTAAATCCTAATTTGTAATAAGTTAACAAAAATATCATTATTAATAGCGTGTATGCCCTCCTCTTGCAGCAATACACGCTGCTAATCTTCTTGGCATGCTTGAGATTAAGTTTCGGTTCCTTTCTTGAGGTATCTGTTCCCATTCTTGAACAAGCATGTTGGAGAGCTCAAGTGTTTGGTGGTCTCGGTGCGTTTTTAATTTTGTTGCCCAAGTGATCCCAGATATGCTCAATAGGATTGAGATCAGAACTGTTGGCAGGCCACTACAAACATTGGAAATTTGCATATCTCAACAGAGCTGTGACAATGTTAGCTGTATGAGGTTTGGCATTGTCTTGCATAAAAATGAATCCTTGCTGTTAGCGACCCATTTCGTATCAAAACCAATTCTGTACGACCATTATATTGTATGCCAGCCCAAACCATTACAGACCCCCCACCAAGTTTATCAATTCTCGAATGTTACTTGGTGCAAATCGCTCACCTGGTCTTCGTATGACACGAACACGGCGATCTTTCCCGTTTAGGAGGAATCTGGACTCGTCCGAAAACAAAACGCAGTTCCACTGACCCTCGTCCCAACCTTGATGATTTCGACATCAGTTTAAGCGATTTATTTTGTGCGTAGCTGTGAGTATTGGACCGCTTGCTGGTTTTCTAGCAGACAATACAAAACATAAGTTTAAGTTTGATGAAACCAAAATTTTATGTAAAGAGTATAATATAAAAACTTACTAGAACTTATACAAATAAAGAAGCATGATAATACAGTAAATGACCGAAGCGAAATTCAAAATTTGGCAATAGCATATCATTCTATAATTTAATAAGATGTGTGGAGTCTGCTACATTTACGTATTTCTCAATGTTCAAATGTTATTTGTTCGGTACCATATATTTTCCGCCAATATATTTGCAAAAAAATATTTGTCAGATATAATTATATGTTACATTTTTATTAATAGTTGTTAATATTTTGATCATTTAATTAGTTAGTTTATGTTACATAATTGGCAAAGATAATATTTAAATTATCGAAACCTTTTAATTTTTATTTTGGTTTGATTTCATATTACAGGCGCTAAACCAACAAAAGAAAATGTATATATATACACAAAAGTTTATGCCATATTAGAACAAAATAATTATCCAAGATCATTTATTGAAAGAATTATCAAACAAAGATTACACAAAATATATAATAAAGTACAATGGGAAAATCAAAATAAACAAATACAAAAAGATATTACATATATCCCTGTTCCGTATATTGCTGGTCTATCCGAGAAATTAAATAATATCATTAAACCATATAATTTGAAATTGGAATATCGTAATAATAATAGTTTAAATCATCTATACATACGTTTAAAAGATCCTATTCCAAAATTAAAACGATCACATGTTGTACATAGTCCATGTAATGATTGTAATAAAATATATATTGGTCAAACTCAACAATACCTAGAGGAAAGAATAAATGGACATAAGTATGCTAAAAATCCTACATCACTCAAGAAACATAAAGATAAGATGAAACACAATTTCAATTTTGAAAATGTTAAAATTCTTAAAACCGAGAACAATGCCAAAGTAAGAAATTTTCTTGAGATGATTAAAATAAAACGAAACAACAATACAGTTAATGATAGGAATGAAATTGATGGTTTATCAAAAATCTATTTTCTAATTTTCAAAATGACATTTATTTCTAAATTTGACTTTTGACAGTACATATTTCAAAAAAGATTGGTTTAATTTTATTTATAAATGCTATAACATTAACAAAATTAATAAAAAGTATACTTTATGGTATTGAAAATACCTTGTAAGGTATTATGAATACACAATAACATAAAAAATAAATTTAAAGGTAAGATTCAAAGGCTTAGATGTGATACATTTCTGTATTTAATTAAAATTTGTATTTTTCTTTACAGTTTTACTGATGAAGATAATAAAAAATTGTCGAAACGTTTAAAACTGTGTATTATTGAGTTATTTAAGGTCGCTAACACCAAGAGAAAGTTGATCAATTGTGTTTGAATCAAATATCCAGCTCAAAATTCTACTTTTATTAAAGTAGTAATTATTCAGCAATCCATATATACAAAATTTGCTAATATAAGTACACAACGTCTACAAACCCAACTTTGCAAGACAATTTCATTAAAAAGCAAATAACATTAATGTAAAATAAAATTCATGTCTTTGTTTAATTTTTCATTCACAATACACACATTTTCTCACAGCAGATATACAAAACGATATGAGATTTTAAAACCGAACCTGAAGTGTTTTTAAATATAATATATTTTAAATGTTCCCTCTGATTTTAACATTAAGTTTTTAAAATGTTATACAATAAATTTACATGAGGCCAAAGTTATATAGGCAAATGTAAGTAATGTTTTTATTTTGTAATATAACTTTTAAACATTAGCTAGAAATGAATTGTGGCGTCATGTAAAATGTTTTTCTTGTACATAATAAAATAAGACCAAAACGACGCTATCCGAAAACAAGTAGTTTTCTTTTAGATAAACCCAAACTCTACCTTTTCCAATAGCAATACCTACATATTATGTATATAAGATCTACATTCCTGGGAAGTAGAAGCCACCTCTGATTTTTTTATTGTTGTTGGAGATCAGGCACGTCTTAGCTCATATATTCTATAACTTTGTGTGATTTTGCCTTTTTTACTATTTCTCTCCGTTCTTTTTTGTTCTTTGCTTCCATTCTTCAATATTTTGTTGAAGTCTTCTGTGATTTGCTGCTCTCGTCTAATTCTTGGTCTTCTTGTTGTTCTCTTACTCGCTGGTGTCCATTGGAGTATATTGTATGTTGTTGCTCTTGGTTTGCTCTGTTAATTTGTCCATACCACATTATTCTTTGAACTTTTATTTCTCACTATATCTGTTTCACTTCGTGGTTCTTATTAGTTTCCATTTAAGTATTCTTAGTTTGTCTTTGTCTCTTTTTGTCAGTACCATCATCTTTGCCGCGTACGTTACTATACTAGATATAAATTATTTAATTGCAATAGCTCATTGCTTGAATTCAGAAATCCATGATCTGTGACAAAAAGATAGACCATCCAAGTTCAGGCAAATTGGTAACATTTAGAGGAACGGTATTAACAGAAAACCGTCCAGGCCAACAAAAATCTGCAAAAATACCGCAAAATATAGCAGAAGTGCGTCATGAGCTAACGCGGCAGTTAGAATTTTCTGATCGTAAACATACACAGGCAATACAGATCAGTTGTTCAAGTTTGCAGAGTTTTACTCAAAAAATATCTAAATTTCTTTCTCTAGGAAATCCAACTGGTGCAGTATATGAACCCTACAAATTACACACAAAAAAAGGCGATTCGCAATACAATGATGAATAATTTTTGGAATGAAGGTAGGCTGGATAATATTGTCTTCAGCTATGAGTCACATTTCCATTCAACAAATGTCTTGGTGTGTTATATCAGCAAGTGGATAATTATTACTTATTTTTTTTTAAATTATGCGTTGCCTCACTTGGACAATAATCAGCCACCACTACATTGGAATTACCTCTTTAAATCTTCCTTCATTATTTGCTTTCACCAAAATGGTGCCCCATCACATACTGCACTACTATATATATGAATATTATAAACGACTTGTTCCCAGACACTCTCATCTCCTAAGATATTAAGTAGCTTCCTAGGTCATTAGAAATTTAAATTTAAGACTTTGCAAAAATATTTTCTTTAATTTCTACTTCAATTAAACAGAGGAAATTTTTGTATATTTCGGAAATATCAGCGACCGACTTTACGTGCCCTCGGAAAGATGGTAGCAGCTCATAGATTTTTTTGTACATCAAATTTTCTAGTCGAAGATCAAACCCAAGTGACATGACACTGTACGCAATCAGTAGACCAAAATTACTACGATATTACATAAATTCATATCGTCTTTAGCATGTAAATTCTTACTTTCGCCACTCAACAGCATCCCATTATTATGGACGTATAGTGTTGCTTAAATTGATTCATAAAATCGATCGGAACTATGTTACATAACCCACAAGTATATTTACCACAATCAGTATGTAAAAATAGTAGACTGTGTGCTTATTCTATCAATAGGTCCCCTTCGAAGGCAGTTATAAATTGCGAGGATTCCCGGTATCGATAGTGTATTTAGAAGCGATAATTTTCAACACAATCAGCAAAGACGTACATACATAGGAAACGCTGATAAGCAATGTCACTGCAAGAGGTTTAAAAGTCAAGCAAAATTATGGAACATATGTTTCCAGTCACAGTAAAAGTAATCTACGTTTGTTTACGTATATTCCCTTGAGAACGACTTGTTGTGATTTTATAACTCGTTCCAAAATTTGCCTAAATTAAAGTAGGAAGCGTATTATTGAAGAGATTTAAATAAGTCAATGTTACCTTTCCTTTATATTTTTTTATGTTTTAATTAACATATTTTCTATCCTACGAAAGCACTAGTGGTTTTACTGTATTTTTATTTTGATAACAATACGCAGTCCTGTGAAGTTAGCAACCGAATTTACAAAAACATTATATTTTATCGGAGTTCTCGGTAGATATGGAATAGTTCTAGAGTACTTTGTGCAAAATTTCAAGAGTTCTGCAGAATTTAGCGAAAAAATAGCGGAAACCTATAAAGAGCTTGGCAACCACTTTTGAGAAAAACAGTGCATTTTGGACATATTTCTGTATCTCGACCATGGTTCTAGAGTTCTTTAACAATTTTGCCAAAAGTTCTGCAAAAATAAAAATTTTCCAAAAAGTTCTTTAGAAATAAAAATTCTGCAAATTAAATTTTGAAAATAACACAACAGTTCTGATAGCAGTTCTAGCTAGAACTCTAAGAGTTCTACCGAAAATCCTAATAACATTTTTTTGTAAAGTTGAAAATTCAAAGGATATGGGAAAAATTAAAATTCATGTGCTATATATAGTGCAAAAAAGTAATAATCGCACAACAGTTCTGATTGCAGTTGTCGCTAGAACTCTTAAGAGTTCTATCGAAAATCCTAATAATATTTTTCTGTTAAGTTGAAAATTCAAAAGATATTGGAAAAATTAAAATTCAGGTGCTATACAGGGTGAGTCATCCAAGCGGGTAAGGCCGATTATGCCTTTATGAGTAAAGATATTTCGAAGCGGTTTTTTCCTTGTGATAGCTGTTCATTGGGAGCACTGTTGTGCGATTATTATTTTTTTTCACTATATGTAGCACATGAATTTTAATTTTTCCAATATCTTTTGAATTTTCAACTTAACAGAAAAACATTATTTCGATTTTCGATAGAACTCTTAGAGTTCTACCGAGAAATGCAATCAGAACTGTTGTGCGATTATTATTTTTTTTCACTATATATAGCACATGAATTTTAATTTTTCCAATATCTTTCGAATTTTCAACTTAACAGAAAAATGTTATTAGGATTTTCGATAGAACTCTTGGAGTGCCAGCTAGAACTGCTATCAGAACTGTTGTGCGATTATTATTTGTTTTTCACTGTATATAGCACATGAATTCTACTTTTTCCAATATCTTTTGAATTTTCAACTTAACAGAAAAATATTATTAGGATTTTCGATAGAACTCCTGGAGTTCTAGCTAGACCTGCTATCAGAACTGTTGTGTTATTTTCAAAATTTAATTTGCAGAATTTTTATTTCTAAAGAACTTTTTGGAAAATTTTTATTTTTGCAGAACTTTTTGCAGAATTGTTAAAGAACTCTATAACTATGGTCGAGATACAGAAATATGTCCAAAATGCACTGTTTTTCTCAAAAGTGGTTGCCAAGCTCTTTATAGGTTTTTGCTATTTTTTCGCTAAATTCTGCAGAACTCTTAAAATTTTGCACAAAGTACTCTAGAACTATTCCATATCTACCGGGAACTCCGATAAAATATAATGTTTTTGCAAATTCGGTTGCTAACTTCACAGGACTACAATATGCAGACAGCTTATTAGAGTAGTTTTCATTTAACAGTAATTATTGAAAATTGTTTTGTTGCTATTATCAACATCGATAATAAACACAAACGTCAGACCTACTTTCGGTAGGAATTTCGAAAAGCTTTTTTAATAAATGATTTCAAAAATTCACTTTTGAGTACCTTTAAATTCCTTATAAATTTGTTTACACATGGTAGTTGACAAAATATTGGCAAAATTCGATTTTTCCCCCGAAGTAAACTACTACTCTCAACTCTACAGTTCTTAAAAAAAAAGGTTATACTCGCAAATATAAAATTTGGAAGTGATAGGTTTAGCCGCTATTGTGGTCACACACACACACTGACAGAGAGAGAGAGAGAGAGATTTTTAAAAACCGCTTTTTCGGTATCAGGGGATATCTGCAAAAGTCTGGAAGTCGAAAATTTTCATCATCACAATACTTCCTTATTCTTACAAGAAAGTAATAATGATTTTTTTGTATTCATTCGAAGAAACATTTGAAATAGAAGGGTTGTATAGGTCAGATTTAGAGAATCCAGGAAATTGTTGACTCTGATTTTACTTTGAAAACAAGGACGAAAAAAAATAAAAAAACATTTACTTAGAAAAGCAATTAAGTTTGCAGATGGGAGGAAAACTAGGTTTTTTGTTTCCCTTATGTTATATTCAGAAAGAAACGTGGACAAAGAGCGGTGTTTTCGATTCAGTGCACGTTTAGCAAAATATTGAAACACATGAGAAGTTGAAAGTTCATGTGATTGATGCCTTAGTTTTTCCATGCTTGGAAAATCAAATTTTGTAATCCATATGAACTTAACCTATGGAAACACAATATATTTAGTATCTATATTTACGTAAAATAAATACGACCAATAAATATTTAGTGCATTTTCATTTTCAACTTCAATTTTTCTTTATTAGTTAAAAAAACGTCTGGAGGTAATTTTTTAAAGTGGTAATAAATTACTTAAAAAATTCAGATGATTGAAATTTTTCTATTCTTTAGAAGGAGTGGAGGGGAGTTGGCCTTACGATTAAGTATGTCAGGAGCCCCTACTGTGCAATCAATACATTGAACTAACTTTGTAAATTTTGCTTTATTACTATTACTAAAAATATATTAAGAATAATTTATTGTAATCATATTTGTAAAAGCATGTAAGAGATAAATTAAAAATACATTATTTCAAAACATTTATGACATGGACCCACAAGTTATTAGAATAAAACTAAATTTATTTTGAAATATACAGTAAAATTAGTAATTATAATCTCGTAAAATATTTAGTAATAAATAATAATTGAAAAGATCATTTTAAAAGAATTACAGGGAAAAATGATTGAAATGTTATTCAGAGGGTTAAACAGTCAAATACAAAATATGAAAAAGCAGCCTAAGTATTATGAATTCCAGATCCAAAGAAAATAAAGAAGGCCGTATGATTTCTATCCATATATTATACTTTAAAGTCGACTATGCCGTTATCCAAATAATCATTCACACCTGGACAACAAATATGCAGGACCATATGATCCTTGCCAAAGTTAAGCAATCTTCATAAAAGACTTAATAAATACATTATTTATCTTCACATAAAACATTGTCGTAGTTTGCATTAATTGATTTATTGATCAATCGGAATCTTTTAATTCCTTAGATTTTTTCTGAAACTATAAATATTCACTTAAATATTCTTCTAAAATATGCTATATAAATACGAGTATGTTGAATTTTACAGTATTAAATAGTTTTATAAATAACATACAGAAGAAACTCAATAAGATTAACTTTGAACAAAGTTAGACGTTCTCTTTTATTGTATAGTAATTGATCCAAATATAAAAGAAATTACTATGTATATCATTTATATATAATTAAATATTAAACGCATTCATATACCACATTTATATTATTAATATTAATTAAACAATAAAGTTATCTTCATAGAGTATGTGCATTTTGTTATTGGTAGAAATTAGTGACATCTGCGTCTGGAAGGGGTGGAAATAATTTGAATTGAGAATTTTAGAATAATAAATAAATAATAATAATTATCAGAGCCCTTGAAAAGTATAGTAATAATTAAGAGTTGCATGTTATAACAATACACAGAATCCTTAAATCATTCAGCGTAGTTGTAAAATGGGAAGTTGACAAATGAATGAGTTAATACTTGTGCACAATATTAAAATATTCAAGTTAGCCCACTTTCGTTATAATTTATATAGTATAAAATACGTGTCAATTGTGCTCAATTGTGCAGTTATTAGTTTCACTGGTGGTCTTCAGTTCAGTTCAGACGATTGACCCCCCCTCAAACTTAATTTTTTTCTAAAAACTCGGTGCCTTTGCAATTGTGCTCAATTATGCGGTTATAACTATTTTTTCCCAACCTCTCACTTTCGAAGTAATACCTAAAGAAAATTGGAAATTGACAAAAGTCTCTGAAAACAAAAGAGCACAAATGGAGTGCAATTGACATTATTTATTCTATATAAATTATTACAAAGCAGGCGTCAGTAGTTTTAGTCAATTTCGGATTTTTCTTAGATGTAACTTCGAAAGTGAATGATAGGGGGAAAATGCTATACGGCATATGGCATAATTGAGCACAATTGGCGTGCTTTGCCAAGGAGCAGAGTTTTAAAAGGGAATTTACTTTTTTGGGGGGGGGGAGGAGCAATCGTCAAGTTGGCCCCCTTCGGTTCTTTTTTTAAAATCTCTGAAAACAGAAGAGCACAACTGAAACTAATAACGGCACAACTGAGCATAAATGGACCACAATTGCACAAACATTTTATACAATAGCTGCGTTCGGATACCACCTCGGCGATCCGAGCACAGATTTATTTGACTTGAACAGCTGATTGTAGATCAATCTGAAATAAATGGACGAAAAATAGGAAAATGATTGAGTGGCTCATCCGTCAAATGCGCTTGCAACTTAACCTCAATCATCTTCAAATTTAAGTTGGTTTTTGTCAAATATAACACGGTAAACAAAAACTGATAAAAGATGGATTTTGAAGAACGAAGATTGACTTGTCATTGTCTAATGTACGGATGGGATCAAATGTTATTGGATGATGATGAAAATAGTAATAATAGCCATTTATTGGGAGATTTGGCATATGCCTTGTCTACTCAACTTATCGTTGGTTTCAAAAATAATGGGTTTTTTAACTCCTCAATAGAGAAACTTTAATCAGAAGTTATCACAAGTTTGTGTGCATATTGAAAACGCCTTTGCATTACTGAAGGGCAGGTGGAGGCGTCTCAAGTATATGGAAACAATTCGACCGACTAGATTTATTCTGTCTTCTTATTACTACAGCCTGTATTTCACACAATATTTGTATACTGAATGGGGATGATCCAAAACATATTATGGATACTGAACAAGAATTTGCTGAAGAAAAGAATTTAAATGTACAAGCATACAATGAAGAACACGCAGAAGAAAACCGAAATGCTATTAATAAAAGATATAATATTGTAAATAGTTTGAGATTGCCTAGAAATTGAGTAATTTTCTACTTTTGAGCCTTCTTTTTATTAATAACAAATTATTTATGTTTGAATTATAATAATAAATAAAAACATAACAGTAAATTCTATTATTTCAAAACACTAACCGAAATTAACAACTCTTTCGACCGCAATCATACAACACCAACTAAATGTAACATAGCCTTTCTATTTTTGACAACATCTGCGACCTCGATTGAAATACTCCTAGCAAATCGAGCTTCGTCTAATGCGTCCGAGGTCGAATATCCGAGCGATCTAGATTTACATTGATTTGCTCAACTTACAATAACCCAACGATTTTGACATAAATTAGCAAAAAGATGGTATAAGCGAACGCGCCTTATATAAATTATAACTTGAGGGGGGCAACTTGACAGAGCTACATTATTACACTATTCATCATAAGTAAAGAACATTAATAATAATACTAATAGCATAATCCTTAAACAACATAAACAGAAGGAATAAAATTCTAGAATAAAAGTGAGGTAAATGATTATATTATAGCTTTTAGCTTACTTAAAGCTCCAAACTTAAATGTAACACTACATATATAAAATAATTACAATGATGTCAGAACCGTTTTTGCCTTATTTGCCACAAAATGAACTTTGATTGATTTTAAATATCGATATATGTGCGAACAAATATATGATACGATAACATTGATGATTGCCAATCTAAATCAATTTCTTCTGTAAGTGTGCCCTTTAATACACGCAATTTCTCGGTATGTATGTCATTCACTAGTAACATTTATCGAACCAGATAACAAAGTATACAAATATTCGATTAGATAAAATATTATACCGCAAAGTTAGATAATAAGTAAACACAGGCAAAGCTGCGACCATTATTGTACCTGTTAGAATTCATTGCTGTGAAACATTTATGAGGGAAAATAAAATACAAGTTATATTTTAAATTTGACTATGTTAACACAGAAATATGTATGTACTTACAATATTAATAATCTATATTCATATTAATGAAATTGAAGTGTCGGCCAGTTATTTCGCAATAAAAACTATATAGATTTATTAGTTCTTTTCGCACTGGCGTAAAATATATTTATTCATACAATAATAAGAATATTTGTTAGTCATAAGGTGTTGTTACGCGCTTGCAAAGCGGGAGCTTTTATGCCTCTTTGCATTCAGCAAGGAATCAATGCATTAATTGTCCACACACCTTTTCAAGTAAATTCCAAACGTTCGATAATATTTATTATATTCATCAGCAAAAATGAGTGCAGTTTAATATTAATGCTGTTCTTTCACATTTAAGGTCAAAATGTTTACAACATAAATTTTAGAGGATCAAGACTTTTGAAACCGGACTTGCTAAAAACGATAGATATAGGTTAAGATGCGGTATGGAATATCGTAAAATGGAAATATGAAAATGATCAGAATTTAGACTAATCTTAGATAACACTGTTGAACAAAAATGCATTTTGGAATTTTTACCTTAATCAAAATAGCTAAACTACCTTAATTTAAGATGGAGAAAAACTAATATGCTATCAGACTTTGTTTGTTAGCTCTACTTTTTAAAATATACCTACTAATTTCAAGTCGAATACTAAAAATACAATTCGGAATTCTTTCCTTTCTGAAAATAGCCAAGCTACCCTAATTTTAGTTCGATAATGTGACATTAGATATTGATTAGTTTAGTTTACATTAGATTCTTGTTTTATAACTTCGGTAATAAGATCAACTGGTGACAATTAATATTTATTTCTTGTTTCGACAAATAAAAGCTGCCCTTCAAAAGCGCATTTAAAGAATTCCACCTGTATATATGAAATATTGGCGCGCTTTTATATGTATATACACACGCTAAGGCGCCAAATATTATCAGTAATGAATGACCTTCAAGCTCAACGAATGTATACACCATTAGTACATATATGTTCAAATATATATATAATTTATACATTATGTAGATATTACACCAGCTTAACCAAAAGTATGTAGTCTACTTTTAACATTTTAGTTTTTAATAGAAAAGCACATTTTCGAAATATATTATGTTAAAAAAAATTATTGGTCGAATAAATACATACATTTTGAAAAGAAATATTGTACTTATCCACACGCTTTGCTGAAGAAAAAATTATAAAGTTTGCACTGAAAATTTTCTAGCATTTACAAAGGAAATTACATTTGTTATGTGATACTCTATTGACTTCAAAAAAATATATATATTTAAATACGTGATGTTAATGTTTGTGGCTAACTTTAGGTATATTCATATTCCTTTCACCATAAGTCATTACAATAATGTGAAATTATTTTTTTGCAAGTAGTAACAATGGCTTAGGAAATTTGTTCATTGAAATGCATATAAGTACAATTACAGAAGCTGGTCAAAATAACTAATTCATAATTTTTATCGTTAAAGTTTATATGGACGTAATTACACATTATTTTGGATCCTTTTACTCTAGAAAAAATCACTTACTACATTTAGCAGTACGATTTGTAATATTATAAAGATGGAAGTACTTAGTCTTGATTGTATAGATTGATATCAGCGAACGTGCAAGTTTGATTTGGTGGTAGACATTTTATAATTTTGATTTCTATAAACCGATAGTCAAGATTTAAAACGTAATTCAAATTGAAACAAGTGTAACATATAAATTAATGTTTGAATTTGAAAGGCAGCACACTTTTAGAGTAAGTCTTTTCAAGCAATTTATGACACCAAGCAGGTATAAATTTGCTGGAGGGTATAGGGTATACATTATTGCAACTAATGTACGAACCTATAAAATGTCAGAGGTTTTCTGTGGTGAGAATATTATTGTAGCAAGAGGGCTAGGTCTTATCAGAACGTTCATCAGGCTTCTAACTTATGGTTAAAAATTGATCAGGGAACTTCTGTAAGTTTGGAAGTTTAGTAGGTTTTGCAGGAATACCAGAGATGAACTACTTATGTCAATTCCAACACAAGAAAAAAAATCTTAATTAACAATCAAAAATTTGAATGTTCAAATCTTATGAAAAGCGACTGTATACATTTTATAGCACTTTTAGGTTTTTTAGTATATTTTTTAGAGAAAGTATTATAGTGCACTCGGGATAATAAACATTTTGGCGCCACGATATTGTTATCGCAGCTATAAATAATTATGATTTCAGATTCACGCATTTACACCAAGGTTTATATACTCGTAAAACATGATTATTAACGTTGCAAATAATCATTTCTAATTCTTAACAGTAATGTCCTTCGTTCCAAAGATAAATTTAATTATAATTCCAAAATCAAAAGCACGATAGGTTTAACAAAAAATATTTATGTGGCATGATTTTTATTATTTTTTAGATTCCTTCTTTCAAAATCTAAAAGATGAAACTTAGCGAATAGTGATAGTTCTGCTTCCAGAAAGGGATAAATTTTGAACTATTTGTCCAGCGATATTGTTTAGATCAATTCGCTTTCATAATAAACTCGAGAGCATTTCTAACAGATAATTCTACACATCCAGGTTTAGGGTTGAACATCAAAAGTCCATGTTCCGAGCATGATGCACCTTGTCCAAAATAGTGTGTTTTCCACAGACGCCACTGTTTTGCTCATGAGCAGTTTGGGTGCTTCCGTAGGTTTCAGTAAATCCTTCTAGAAGTGCTCTTATTTGTTTTATTTCATTTCCTCACTGATGTCTATTATAAGCACGCCACTTTCCTCCTCTAAATTAATTATTCGTCAGGTTTTATCTAACGATTAACGTCTACTAAATATACAAGAGGTAGTGCATGGTTCCAAAGTAAATAATAATCTCATTTTTCCTACGTAATTGGATTAACGCAGAAATTAGCATCTAATATTCATGCTACTCACCCAAGCAAAAAGACCTACAAACATAGGCATAAAATCTCTGGACCTCTGAAGTTTCCTTCTAAACCTTCTCCTTCATCGGCTATCTCCGCACATGCGTATTTCCAGATGCTTATGCACCTTATCCCAAGAAATAGCGGAGACGCTGAACGCGGGTTGACAATTGGACGTAATATAAACTGATTTTTCTAAGGCCTTTGACACTTTTGATCATTCAATATTGCTCCGCAGACTGAGGTGTCTGGGTTTCGATAATTCACTACTCTGCAATTATAAGTTCTACTTGACAAACCGCCAGAATTATGTCTACTATAATGGATTTAAATCTGTTGGGTATGTGTCATCATCGTCTGGTGTACCACAGGGTTCGAACCTGAGTCCTCTTTTATTTAATATTTTCATAAATGATCTCATTAACACAATTCAACGTCCTGCTTTGCCTTATGCTGTCGACTTAAAAAGTTATCTTTGAATAATTTCTTCTTCAGATGTAGATACGCTTCAGAGGAATTTGGATACATTTTTTACCAGGTGCAGGGAAAATAAGCTGTACCTAAATATAGATATGGGCTGCTCTGTTACTTATACTAGGAAAGTAAATTTCATTCGTTCAAAATATTATATTGACAACATATCAATATCTAGTTAGTCATCGTTGGTATTGTTTTTGATTCGGCACTGACGTTTGATGATCATGTATCAACTATTACCGTTTCTGCTCATAAACTATTTGGCTTTACTTTGTAAGCAAATTGGAGTACGCATCTGAGGTGTGGTCCCGATATACCACGTGTACTCGAACGCAATTGAAGGGGTACAAAAAAGATTTTTGAAATACCTATATTTCAAACTGGAAGGCTCCTATCAGATTCGAAACAGCAGTATCTGAAGGAAGCACTGACATCAGCACCTGTTTTATGGATAACCTGCTGTTCATTGCATTGGATGCTCCGGAGTTGCTTTCTAGAGTGAACATGTTGGTGCCATGTCTTCAATCTAGAGCAAGCAAGTCAATTATAGTCCAGACGCCCAGGACTAATGTCTCATTCAAAGCACCATTATACCATGCTGCTATATATTTCATTAATCGACATGTTTCTCATAATTCAATAAACTTCTGTATTCTTCTTCTAATATTTTCGGTCCGCATCTCCGCCTTATAACCTACCTCTCCTAAATCTTTAATTTTTTTTGGTAATTTTTCGTCGGACACATAGTTTCTGACACATAGGTTACCACAGGTCTTATTGCTGGTCTATAGACTATTAACTCTGTGATTTTATTTAATTTCTAGATTTCCATGAGGGTTTTAAGCATATACAGCTTGCATTCTTTGGGATATTCATCACTTCTAGAGGAATATAGTTATAGAAAGAATAGAGAATATAAAAAATTGTGCTGCTATATCAAAAGGACTACAAGAAAAATTACAATTCTACTAAGAAATCAAAATGTGAATGTATTGATTATGTTAGGTGGCTTGAAATAAATTTATAACGGCGCATCCTTGAAAAAAAATTCCTTTCCAAATGATGCATAAATTAACACCCCTTTGGCTATAGTTAAAGAATAGAACGTAATGTTTAACTATGTCAATCATTGGTATAGAACAAATTTGCTACTTCTATAATATAGAATACATAAAAACTTTGCAGAATTTAAAACACTATATTTTTGCTGGTAGACAGCGATAAAGGTTGTGTCCCTAAAATGCCGAAATGCTGTTATGAACAATACCAACAACACTGATGTGAGTGCCATTTGGTAATTGTCAAAAAAAAAATATATATATAATCATAAACCTATTGTACCAAAAGGTGTAGGGTATACTGTATTTTCTAATGTCTTTTTCCATAAATAAATTTGCCCACTGTTTTATCCCTTCCAGGGCTTCTGTCGACGTTATGCCTCTTTTTCGAGTATTGCTGCGATCCCTTTGGTCCAGGAATTCTTGGGTTTACCCATATTACTCCTAGTGGTTATTCTCGCTTCCCATACATTTTCACTTGTCTGTTGTTATTCATCCTATTTAGGTAACCAAACCATCTACGTTGCTGGTCTTCAGTACTTTTTAATATTGGTTCCACTTCAAATGCTTCTCTAATAGTATGGTTCCTTATTCGGTCTCTGCGTGTTCCTCCTTTTACTTTCCGCTGGTATTTTATATCTATTGGCTGTATTCTTCTCGTCATTCTAGCTGACGTCACTCAGCTCTTGCAGTTGTATGTTAGTATTGGTCGGAACACTACCTTATGCTTTTTTTTTTGTCAGGGGAAAATGCATCATGCACACCACGTGTTGTATTTCTGGTGGTGGTAGTGTGGGACATTAACTCACTAAACCCCCCTAAGCCTTTTTAATACACCCGGGATCATCATTTAGTGACATGCATCAGGTGTATTCAGCTACTAGTCTATCTAGTTTCCCCTGTTGCCTGCTCGCTTTCTTTAGTCCATCTCTTTTTGATTCATTATTTTTCTAATCATTTCTTGTATTATTTTCCACCTTTTCCTGCTCTCCATCATTTCTATAGCTATTGTGTCCGCTGTTAATATGATCCCGAGTTCATCCCATGTTGCTTCCCGCACCTCACTCCATCTTCCACACTCGAACAGTGTATGCTCCGGTGTATCCACATTTGTGTGACAGTATATACAGTCATCTGTTTCTCGCTTCCCTATCTGTTTAATATAGGTACTAAATGACCCATGTCCCGTGAAAGCCTGTGTATGATAATAATCAATACTACGATGCTTGCAACTGAGCCATTCTTCTATATTTGGGTTGAGTCTCTTGGCTATATCAACATTATCATTTCATTCTTGTTGCCAGTTGCTCATGCTTATTCGCCTTGCGAGTTTGTTCACTATGTCTCTTCCTTCATCTCTGCGATTGTATCTCTCATGAACTTCTGACATCTTTGTTTTGCGACTGATCCCTTTTTGCTTAAAAACAACTCAGAAAGTGAGAAGTACACTCTTGCTGCTCTGGATATCCTTTCGTTTACTTCCTGTTGACCATATCTTTCTATTTGGACTCCCAAATATTTGAATATGTTAGCTTGTTCTATTTCTTTTTATTGAATTTCTATTTTGGTTTCCTCGTTATCCTTGCTGGTTACTAGTATTTTTGTTTTATTTGTTTTTATTTTCAAATTCCTTTTGAATAACTCTTCCAGCTATATTGCAATGTTTTTCTTGAGATCGTTTTCGCTTGGTGCACATAACATAACTCGTCGGAAAAAGCACAATTCGAAAGCGTCACCATTATGAAGAGCAAGGGACTAAAGACACCGCCCTGTCTCAAGCCATCCCGGATTTCGAATTCATCGGACTCCATACTATTTTTTCTGATATAACTAGTGATTTCATCTTAAAGATTCTTTATTTCTGCTCATAGATGTTCCTGGAGGCCTCTTTCTTCTAAACTGTCCCACACTATGTTTTTTTGGTAATCAAAAAAAGTTAAAAATCCACATATAATCATTACATCAAGGCGAATTTCAATATCAGATTAATGAGAAACCATTTGATTCGCCTGCTTATCATAAAAATGCTTTTCAAATTGAGCATTACTATATTAACGGGAGATTTTTGCAATATAAGAGCTGACAAAAGATGATATCGGTATCCTCAACTGCTAACTTTGTCTGTGCAAGATCTAACAAATTGATAATCCTTCCTTTCTTATATCAGAAAGATGAAGAACCAAGCCATACTATACAATACGTTTCAATGTATTTGACAGCTTTGATACCACAAGATTTAGTTCCATCGCAGACAATAGTGTACTAGACACGTACTATTAGAAGAAAATAATGACCATAGAGAAGCAACAAAGACATTAAAAGCATGTCCCTATTTCCTGGGTAGGGCGGGAGTCCATAGTTGTCTGGGCGATCATATATCTAGACGAGATGATTGTAAGAATGGAAATTTTGTGTTCTCTTAAACACACAAACAGGAAGTTAAAATTAAAAAAAGCTGAGACAAACCTAAAAATGTGGGAATTGCTCAAGGGTCATACACGTGTTATCGGAGGTTACTGGAAAGAAAGACCAATTCCAGCCTATTGCATTTTTATTTTTATCAGACATAAATCTTTCAAGTATATATTTTCAAATCAGTCTTTAATAGGGAATCAATGACTTTTTTAACTTCCCTCTTGAAGTTACCGTGGATACAAAACATTTCAATAGTATTAGTTATACTAATCTAGATGAGCTGTATTACTGATACAACAATAATATGAATTTCAACAAATATTTTTCTATTCTTCTATTTTTTATTAATTATAATTGTCGCTTATAAATAGGTTTATGTGGTTTATGCTTCTGGTAGATTACGTACGTGTACACATATGTGCGTTATATGTATATAAGATTAAACTCAGCTATTGTGGTTGTTATACATTTCCGCCCTTGTATTTCCGGATGATCTCTCTCATGATTTCCGTATGTACAGACAGACTGAGCAGATTCGGTGTTTTATTTTAAAAACTTGTTATTCACAGAATTACTTCAAAACACACCTCAACTCTAATTATAAAAAATACTATATATTTCATAGCTCGGAAATACGACGTATCAGCTGACACTATCGTATTAAGACCGGAACATAAAAAATATATATTTTAAAATAATTTCACGTGTCAGGGAATGAATACTTATTCCCAACTTGGAATTCTGTATGAAGGAGTCTACTTACAATTGGTAGATTTTGAAATTTTCGCTTAATATTATTAGATATTATTTAATACTATTCGACACCACATATTCAGCTCCTCTGGCATCGGCAGCATCATTCGCACTTCTGTTAAGCCTAACATGTGAAAACATGTTTTCTGCACCATACTAATAAGTGGCCTTGTTATGACACAATAAGGCCCTAACTTTGTTGTACAGTATACTGAAATATTACAATAATCTAACTTATATACATACGATGTAGGCGCCGTAAATTCTCGGCCTGACAGGCTTATACAATTTCAAACGTGTTCAAACCCCGTCACGTCATGCATGCACACACGCGAGGTGTACACTATAAATATGTCGGTTCGAAGCCTAGTAGTTTTTAGTAACTAGCCCACCAACGTGACTAGCGCATGAACATGTCTGAAGTAACGAAAATTGAGTACCGCGTGGTCACTAAATTTTGAACAAAGGAAGGACACCTTATCATATTAAACGTTTATACGGCGTTTACGGTGATTCATCTCGTTCGTATTCAACTGTAAAAAAGTGGGCAAAATGTTTGCTTTTGTAACAGGAATCCCTGGAAGATGGTGAACGGTCGAGTCGACCAATTGAAGTGATAACGCCGCAACTAATTTCAATTATTGCACATTTAGTGCTAGAAGATCGCCGTTTGAAAGTGAAGCAATTAGCAGTGATAACAAAAATTTCCGAAACAAGTGTTCGCCGAATTCTCTATGACCATTTGGGTATGAGTAAAATTAGTGCTCGATGGGTACGGCGACTTCTGTCTGCTCTCCAACGTGAATATCGAGTCGAATGTGCGCAGTTGTTTTTAAACATGTGTAGAGACAACCTAAAACCGATTTTAGAGTCCATTGTCACAGGGGATGAAACAATGGTTCTATTTTACGATCCTCTATCGCAAAGGGATTCCATGGAATGGCGGCGACCTGATGCACTTCGTCTCAGGAAAACGAAAGTCGTTCAATCAACGAAAAACCTCATGGCCACAATATTCTAGGATTGTGAGGGCATTTTGCTAATTGACTTTAAAGAGGGCAATACAAGTTTGAACGGCACATATTATGCGTCTTTATTACATAAATTAAAGGACAGTATTCGTGTAAAACGTCGTGGAAAATTGACAAAAGGTGTGCGAATATTGCACGACAATGCTCCCGTCCATACTGCCACCATTTCACAAGCTGCCATCCGCGAATGCGGCTTTCAAGAATTGGAACATCACCGTATAGTCCGGATATAGCTTCTTGTGATTTTTTTTTGTTTTCTAATTTAAAAAATGACCTTAGTGGACGTAGTTTTAAGGACGACAGTAAGTTGCAAGCAGCTGTTATATAAGAACATTTTGATGGAAAAACTTCAGATTATTTTTACAAGGGTATCGAATTAATCGTTGTAATAAATGTATAGAAGTTAGGGAAGATTACATTGAAAAATAAAAATTCTTATATTGATCCAAGTTCCTTTTTTTGTATATCAGTCCGAGAATTATGACGCCGCACAGTGGTCTGAAACGCCCGAAAAGCTGGTCAAAACTCGAAAAAGGTTCGGATTTGGCTGAAAATCAGTATGCGTTAGTTTTTTGACTTTCTGATTGTAGATTTGAGGTAAAAATGGTAAATTGCAAAATGGAGAGTCTTAAATTGCCAGTTTTATGTTCAAAAATACGATAAAATAATATAAAATTTGGCCTAATAAATTTTGTGTTGTTTCTCATTATACTTTTTATAATTATACTTACGATAAAGACAATAACAATTATGATAACAATAGTAATAATGATAATAATAATACTAATGATAATAATGAAAATAATGATAATAATTATGATTCTTTCTTGGTAATTGCACTTTAAATAATTCAAAGTGACTTCTTCTAAGTTACTATTTGGTTCGGATCGTGCGCATATTAAATCTCTTCAAGATTAATTAAAAATATGTAATTATGATGTGACATATACATGTGACGCGTCACATGTATAGGGCCGCGCAACCAAATACAAATAAATCAATTGCCAGGAGAATCGCAGAAAGTCGCACCTGAATTTTCGATTTTCTAGTTAGTTAGACATTCATCTGGGAAATGAATCAGCGAACAACGCGGAGTCTCGCGGAAACTTTTTTGACAATTTCGGAAAGTTTTTAATAACAAATTATAAAAAAATTGTTTAAAAAAAGTAAAGTGTCAAAACATTATACCAATCTTCAGGCGCATCCTCCATCTTCTTGTTGAAGATATTTGCACGTTTACGAATTTTTGTGTGCACTTCAAATGTTGTTTTTCTCGTTTATTGTTGAACGTTGCACGTAGCAAGTTTTGACAACCGCGACTTTCACACACAACTACACGTCTCGTAGGCGCGCCATCTATCTGCTATTCGAGAAATAGACGCGCAGGCACCTCGTTTACCGACTACAACACAAGAAACTACTTGAAAAAAATATGTTTTTTTAGGTTTTGACCAACTTTTTGGACGTTTCAGACCACTGTGCGCCGCCTCGTGCATCTACACGGGCTGTTTGATAAAAAACCGACCCATTCATTTATTATCCGATTTTAATAAATAAAAATAGTATAAAAATTGTTTGACAAATTCTATAAACTGGCCCTAATTCCAATTTTCTTCAACGCTAGCTTGAATACGTAACGATAGTCAACTTTTTTTTTTTAATAGACACCTGTAGATTTTTCCTGCCTATCCTATCTTTTTTCTGAATCTAGTAATGTTCATTTAGTTATCATTCGGCTAATATTTAATTTTCAAAAATTGAATTATCTGCAACCTTTATCCGCTTTCTATAAAATTTTCAAGTGCGCCGTGAAAAAAAATCGATACAGCACAAGTGTGAAAAATACAAAACAAAAAATTTTCCCAGAAAAAATATTTGGATTGATGAATGCACCTTCACCAATCGATGAATACACCTTTACCAATAATGTTGTTCTTAACAGAAACATTCGTCGGTATTGGAGTCAGGAGAATCCTAGAATTATCGTTGAAAATAATTTCCAAAGAAGATTCAGTGTCAATGTGTGGTGCGATATTTTAGGTGATCAGTTAATTGGACCATTTTTTTTATGAATGGTTGAAATATATTATCAGCTATTTTCTGAAGACCTTGACAATTTTTTAGGCGATCTACTTCTGGCAAAATTAAGTACAGTGTTCTTTCAACAAGATAGTGCTGCTTTGCGTAATGCCAGGAGGAACGTCAGTTGGTTAACGACTCATGTTGACAAGCAAATAAAAAAAAAACAGATGCTTACTTTCCATTTTGACGATTTTTGATAACTAAATAAACAGTTTTAGATTCAGAAAAAAATTATCTACTACTATAATGAGGAAAATATTAGAATTAATCAGAAGAAATCCTATGAAGGACAAGCCAAGGCCGCAGAAGTAATGAGAAAAAGGAGCAAAACCTTCTATGGCAAAACAGGTAAATTTGTAACTATACCTATTGCAAAATTTGACAGAGGACCATTAGATAAAAATTTTTTAGAAGGAATTGTAATTGAAAAGAAAAATGAAGTTTACCGCATTGGCACCAAAAGTGGTATTTTAAAAAACTGGCTGACTAGGAGTGACATAACACCTGTTTCGTCAATTAATTTTACTTTGATGATATTCCCCAAGATTGCTTTATTTCCTTAAGAGAAGCCTGCGCCAAGCAGTCTATGTTTTCGGGTCAAGGATTTTCAAAATGCCAATGCAGGCCTTCAAAAACCCAGTGCCATACTAAACGATGTGCCTGTTTCAAGACTGAAAATTTGTGCAACAGTAGATGCCATTCCAGCAATACCTGCCAATAAATTGTCCAATTGACAGCTTCTTTTGTCCATAAATACAATCTCCCTGGTTTACTTGTGTTTATTTCGTTTTATGAGAAGAAGTCTATTCGCCTACGACATTTGTCTTATTGAGAATGTCTTTGCCTAGAAACCTAGCTGGTAGCTTTTGAGCAGAAATAAATGATATTGAGCTATTTGCCAAGGCAGATATCATTTCCCTAGGCAAAAGCTATTTGCCGAAAATAACTATTAGCCTGCGACAGTTACACAGTCAAACTCAGTGTTAGTATTAGGGACCAACTGACCTATACCCATTATTTTTAATTACAGAACCATAATTGACAATGTTAAAATATTCATAATAAACCCAAGTCTTGTCTGGTACTCTCTTCAAAACTGTGCTAGACTAGTCCTCAAATATGTACCTTAGTGTTTACACAGTCGGACTCAGTGTTAATATTAATGACCAAATAACCTATACCCATGTCACTTCATTGCCGCCCGGCAATTTTTATATTAGAATTTTAAAAAGGTTACCTTGCACATCTATTTATATTAAAATCCTTCTAATTCTAATATAAAATGTAACATTATGACTATTTACCAAGAACTTTTCTTACACGACGTTTCGAGTAATCAATTCCCATTTTCTGGAGTGCGTTGAAAATTATACCGTTTTGGTACAGACTGGTTTGGTAAGAACTAAATGACCACAAACTTCAAGTTTTTCGACTGATAAACTACATATTGTTAATATTGGTATACGCCGAATCAGAATATAATACAGTAAAACACATTAAATGGAAAAGCTAAATGTTTATAGTATCAAAAGAATATAAGTAGAAAAACAAGTTGTAAAATGAAAAAAATAAATTCAAATCCGCCAAATGTCAATAACTGAGTAATAAATTAAGTCTTAACTGGCATCGGTATAATTCTGTCATGTTGCATATTTTTAGCACGTGATTTTTAAAGTGCTGCACTATTAGGAAATAGTTTATAATACTTTGAATAGATGGCGCCTTGTAGAGGACGGAATTTTTGGGTTAGCAGAATCGTAATATTAAGCAACGATAGCGAGATCCAGTGGACTATGAAAAATTATAACTCTACCCTTCAATGGTCTTTCTAACATTTTTTATTGTTGGAGCCTTTTTTGATCGGATATGTAGTATTTTTCAAGTTTTGAATTTCATCATCATACATATCATTAGGAAAAATCAAAAATGTATATAAGTTAATATGATTTTTGCAATTCACTATTAACATAATTTTATAAAAAAAATTACTCGTATATTCATGTAAAGTAAAGTATTTCGTGTGTAAATGTAACGTCAATACGTAAGTATACGTCTGTGTACATAAAACGTGTTTAGCAGCATAAATTGAGATCAATTTTCAGCTGTATAAGCGGCCATGAAGAATGTTTTATGTTACAGTTACAGTTCATACGTGAAATAAAGCATCACCTGTAACACTAGGAAGTTCACACACACACACAGGGGATTTATATTATTTATAGATCACCCCAAGTGGGCTTTGTTAACGGTTATATTTGCAGACATTGGTTTAGACGTTTTGGACACGTGCTTGTTTTCATGTTACCCCTGAAAAAAAAGTATGTATTTTAATAATACAATAACACTAGAGCTGCTCGTTGGGAACTGTTCAACAATTTTTAACGGACATGGGCACCCAACGTTCGCTTTCTCTTACAAATACACATTTAATTTTATAATAAAAAAATCATTATTAATTTACTATGACAGGTTTGAGGTATTACCGATAACATGAAATATTTACAGTTGATTTAAAAATTTAAGCTGTATTTAATCTAGGGAGGCTTTTAAATAGAAATGAAATTGTAAAAAGAGAAAAGTAAAAAAAATCGTATTTACAAAAAGAGGATTCAACTGTAACTGTTTCAAAGAAGCAGTTTGAGAGTTTAGGAATCAGCTGACAAGAAACAAATGTCATTAATGAATAGAATTGAAAATAGAGGATTTGACAACATACACTGGCAGCAAAAAAGTGGGGATGTTATTAATTCTCAGTGACTTATTCGGAATAAATATAAATATAATATTATTTTTCTATATTAAAAATTGAAAAATTTAGAACGTTCAATTTATTTCTATTAACATGTTACATATGTGTTACATGTTATATGATGTCATTTTTTTATCGATACTTCCCGTCAAATTTTAATCTCATGCGTAGCTACCTAAATTTTAATTGAAATAGTCTTATACATTCGTAATTATGTACATATACATAGTGTCTCCCATAAAATTTGCACTAAATTGTCAAGAAACATGTATCTAGATTTAAAAAAATAGATTTGTAAGAATAAATTTGTCCAAGTTTAGTAACATAAAATGTTATTTTGCAATTTTAATAAAAAAAACAGCCATTGTCAATATTCATAGAATTCAAAATATATGCTGCATGACATGGAAAGTGCAACACTAAGAATGGGTGCGAATTTTTTGACCAAACTTGGTAGAAACGTATAACTAGTCAAAAGCAATAATTGATTAAAATTTTGTTGCGATAGATCAAGTGGTCATGACACATCTGACACTTCATTCAGTTTTCGCTGACATTAATGTGTGGTGTATTAATTGTTTGTTTGAAATTAATTTCAACGGTTTTGTCTTATTATACATTTGTTTAACGTGTTTAAAGAGTTTTATTATGCCTAGAGTGCGGCAACGTGGAAATTATCGCCAATTAAGCGAATTCGACAGAGGTCGAATTGTTGGTTTGCGAGAAGGTGTTTTTTCATACAGAGAAATTGCAAATCGCCTTAACCGGAACCAATCCACCATTATGCCCTGTGATCAATCATGGACTAGGGAAGGTCAGGAAAGACGCCAAAGAGGAACCGGAGGCCGAAGAAGAACTAATGAGATACAGGACCGCCGCCTTCGCTTAATGACACTAAGAGACAGGTTTTCCAGTACCAGATCAATTGCTGACGTGTGGTTAGGTAATATTGGTCGTCCTGTAACCCTTCGAACCGTTTATCGTCGAATTAGGGGTTTCGGCTTACAATCTTATCGTCCACATCTTGTGTTACCACTTACGGCTCAACACCGACAGCAACGTTTGGAGTGGTGTAGATTGCGACTGCACTGGAACGTGGAGTGGCACAGGGTGGTATTCAGTGATGAATCTCGATTTTGTCTAGGGATGCATGATGGCCGTATGAGGGTCAGACGAAGACGTGGGGAACGCCGTGATATTCAGTTTTCCGTTGAAAGGCATGTGCATCGAGCAGTGGGTGTTATGGTATGGGGTGCTATAGCATATGGGAGTAGGTCTCAATTGGTGTTCATCCAAACCACCATGAACGCCCAGCGTTACATTGATGAGGTGGTAGAACCCCATATTCTACCATATCTTCAAACGCTCGAAGACCCACTTTTCCAGCAGGATAATGCCCCTCCCCACATAGCGAGAATTTCTATAAATCGCTTGGAAGAGGCTCATGTCAATATCTTGCCATGCCCACCCAAAACCCCCGACATCTCGCCAATAGAACATGTGTGGGACATTATGGGACGAAAACTTATGAATTTAGCCAATCCCCCGCAGACACTAATAGCTCTCCGGCATGAATTACAGGTTGCTTGGGACACCATACCCCAAGAGGATATCGACCATCTAGTCGAATCAATGCCACGAAGAGTGAGGGAGTGTGACACTAATAGGGGCGGTTCAACACATTATTAATAAAAATTATGTTAAATTGTGTTAGTCTTTTGTTTTTTTTCTTTGAAATTTTAATCAATTATTGCCTTTGACTAGTTATACGTTTCTACCAAGTTTGGTCAAAAAATCCGCACCCCTTCTTGGTGTTGCAGTTTCCATGTCATGCAGTATATAATATGTACTTATAAAATGGCAACTATTTTTGGCGATATATCTGATCTGTAATATTAAAGATATGCCCTAACTATTATGCTACTTTTAAATTAAAATTGTTTCATATCTAAAAGGACTCTCAACTGAAATTATGATTTTTGTTTGTTTTTTTATTATCTAAAGAAAATAATATTCGTAAATGTGATTTCTTTTTTAATAAAATGAAACATTTAAACATAACATAACAAATACGTTTATTGAAATATTGTTATTATTATTTCTTTATATAACACTAGCTAATAAAGTTTTTATCCTAAGTCAGGAAATGACAAAAATTAAACAACATCTAGAAAGTACAAATTATTTGTATAGATTTATGTACAATACGAGTCAAAAGTAAAGCATAAATTTATTTATAGCTTACATAGAGGATTTACAGAAAAATCCTTCAAAGGGTATATAGATTTTGTAACAAAAAGTCATTATATGACGATAAAGAATTACTTTAGCGATTCCATTTTCATGGTCAACTGCCTTAAACTTTTTTTTAAATGACATACCACATTTTTTATATATTCGAGTATATCAAAATATTTTCGTTTTAACAACATATAATGTTTTTTAAGGATTTTTGTCAAATATTTGGCTACATTTAGTGTGGTCGTTAATAGACAAAACTCTTGGTACTAGGCAAGAAATAGGCTCGATGCAAGAAAATCTCAAAACTCAACACCCACAAAAAGGAAATATATGGGCTGGAATTATCGGAGACCACATTGTTCACCCTTATTTTGTCGTTGGTAATCTTACCGGGGTAAGATTTATTCGTAATACTCTCTTTCCTTATACATAATTATAACCAGGTGTCTTCAGTAATGAGATTGGGTTTCAATAAGACTGCCAATATACGTGCAAACCCACATGAAATGTTTCCAAAAAGATGGATTGGTGGGCGAGGAGCTAAAGGGTGGCCCCTAGATTGCCAGATCTTACCCCGTTGGAATGCCATTTTGTGGGGATATTTAAAAAGTAAAGTTTAATGGAATGGATCTGAAAGAGCGTATTCGAGCTGAAATTAGACAAGAATTTGTTGTATATTTTCTTGCCTACTGCCAAGAGAGAAATGGTGATAATTTAAAACACTTAGTGAATTAGTTAATGGAAAAACACAGTAATATTACTATCCTCTTTTATTCTTTACAAAGGGTATCAGTTTACTACTAATTAGTTAATGGTTTATAAACTGTTGTTATAATACATACTTCAATTAATTCTTAATTTTGTTGTACAATCAATAAACATGTGTTCAAAAAGAGAACTAAATATGGTATGTTATTAAAAAAAAATTAAACTCAGTTGGCCATCAAAATGGAATCGCAAAAGTAAATCTTTGTCGTAACATAATGACTTTTTTACTAAATCCCTATACCCCCCACCCCACCCCCTCTTGTGGGTTTTTTTCTATGTAAGGCGAAAAAGGAAATTTCATGGCTGATCACGATGGCGGCAAATATTTGTCAAATTTCCTTACAAAACTCCCATAATGTATGTTGTTAAAAAGAGAATCTTTTGATCTACCCGAAGATGCCATAAAAATGTGCAATTTCATTTAAAAAATAAGTTTAACCCCAGTTGGGCATGAAAATGGAATCGCAAAAGTCAATCCCTCTAGTCAAATAATGAATTTTTTACAAATCGCTATACTTACCTCTTGAAGGATTTTTCTGTACATAGAGATGTAAGCTATAAATGAATTTATTTCTTATTTTTGACGCACTTTGTATTTGGCCGGCAATTTGGTCTACTACAATGATATTTGTAAATTTTTAAACCAACCCTAGTTTATGAAGGTTAATCACAGAATTTCCAATGATCAGCCTGAATAAAATGTTGTCACATAATGCAAACTACCATTTCAATAGCACATGCTTCTTCCATTAAGGAAACTTACGAAAATCTGCAAATTTGGTAGAAAAAACAAAGTACGAAAGCTATTTCTGAAAGTTTTCCAATTATTTTGGTTATACAGTCGGGTTACATCTACTACTGTTTTTTATGCCTTTGCGACACTTCTGACAGGAAAATCTATTACATTTAGTAGAAGTGGTAATTACGACGGCGTATAAAAAACGTTATTAGGGTACTGGTTTAAGAATGTGACGGTTTTAAATATCTTTCAGAAAAGTTCCCAAAACAAACAGATATATTTTTGTTGGACCTCAGATACAATAAATAGTCCATAGTACAAGTTTTTGGCAGTTTTTGGAGAAATAAAAGAAAACAGAAACTTCCAAAACTTTAATAATAGACATGATACAAGCATTTTATAGTGTACGATGCAATATGTTATAAACGAAAACATTCATCATGAAAATCCAAACGAAATTATAACTAATTTCACCATCTTCCATTACTAAAATAAATGTTTCTCTTGTTCTATAAAAAGTTATATACGTACGTCATTTCATGCTAAACAAACAGATGAATTTTCATAGCTTTTATAATTATATTCCGGGGAAGAATTATTCCTATCAACTATCTAGGCTTATTCTTGCTTATATGATAAAAAACATAAACCTCTGTTTATTGCCAAAAGTGACACCGAAATTGAATGACTATATCTTTGTCGGTGACATTTCTAATTTGAGGAGAAATATTCTAAGTGCGTGCTATCTTAGATGAAATATAGTGTAATATGTGTTATCAATACCTACATGTAATTTATTTGCATTATACCAGTTATTTAGCTTTTGAATAATGGATGCGGCTGCATCTGCAGTGCTTGTAAATATGTTATTTGATGTTAAGATGGTTGTGTCGTCCTTGCATATAAGCTTCTGCAAGGTAAGATATCAGATCGTCATTGTTAAGGCAGAAGGATAGGGCTCAATATATGTATATTCCTAGGGAACACCAATATTGACAAGCAGCTCAATAGAATCGTAAGTATGTCTGATATAGCTAGAATGTGTATCATTTAATTTCACAAATTTTACTGTCTCCTGCAAACATGATAAGATCTAATAAGCCACTGTTCCTCTAATATTATAACTATAAAGTTTATCTAAAGGACGAAAGTGTTGTACAAAGCAAAAGCCTTAATGAAATCAGAGTGCAAGACAAAAGGGAAGCTTGAAAAGTCATATAGAACTGTTGTGGTGAAATTATTCATTCGGAGACCATGCTGATGCTGTGATAGGCTATTGAACTGTTGGGTGAAAATCAAGCATTGCATATTGCAGACAGAATTGCATATTTACAAACTGTAGAAGGTATACCAGTGAAATATAATGATAAAAACTAATCAGAGTTTTGACACACTTTTTAAATACTTGAAGAAGACCAGCCTTTTTTAGACATGACAGAAATTCCTCAAGATCAAAAGAAGCCTTGAAGTATTTTAGCACAAAAAGTGATGAACATTTTTAATTACTTTTTTCAAAACATCAGCTGGATCATGGGAAAACTTTGTTACTGAATTTGTTAATAATTTCACCTATTTATGAATCAGGAATTGGGAAGTATGGTCCTTAGATTATCCCTAATAAGACAGAATTGCTGAATCTAGTGCATTTTTTAACTGACAATAGCATGCAATTCATCTTGTTAGAAGCATTAAATAATCTATTATGAAAGAGATTTTTTCTTGTTTTACTTACTAAATGTAGATGTTGTTTTTTAGCATATTAGTAGAGGTTCTATTGGAACGGTTACGGTTTCTAGTAAAATAAATATTTTTTTAAGGCTATACATATTTTTTGACATCAAATGTACGAGGGGGCCCAAAAAAACCGAACTGAGAGCGCGCAGCCATTCGTAGATGTAGTAGAGAGTTTTTCCGCTAGATTGGGTTAGTAGAGAGCTTCGCGAAACAACTGTATAGACGGCGTCAGTTTGTCGGTTAACGTTTAAATGTGGTGGTGTGTGTCTCTTACTGTTATTTTGTTCCGCCTGCGAAGTCGCTATGGGAAATTTTAAAGAATAAAGAGTTTGTGTGTGTGAAATTTTGTTTCTTGCTTGGAAAATCGACAACGAAAGCTTACCAAATGCTTCAACAGGCTTTTAAGGAGGATGCTATGAGCCGCACGCAAGTTGGTGTGGTTTAGACGCTTTAAACGTTGTGAGATGAGTGTTGAAGACCAGGCTCGTTCTGGGCGTTGAAAAAATCTGTCTAAGAAATCAACGAGGATCGTCGTTTTACAATCGACGAAATTTCTGAAGAGACAGGTGTGAGTTGGTGCTCTCATTTGCAAATCCTCAGTCAATATCGGCTGGCATATTGACTGAGGATTTGCAAAAAAAAACATTCGACTGAATTTGAGCCAGGGCATAAAAATAATAATTGAAAGTGATCCAAACTTTTTGACCAAAGTCATTACAGGTGATGAGAGTTGGTGTTACTGGTATGACCCAGAACCCAAGCAAGCGTCAAGCCAGTGGAAGACTCCCAACTCTCCCAGACCAAAAAAAAGCAAGGCAAGTGAGGTCGAATGTGAAGACGATGATTGTTGTCTTTTTTGATGTTTGTGGTATTGTGCATCGGGAGATTGTACCTTTGGACAGGCTGTTAACCAGCACTTTTACGTATTTGGAAGTTTTAAGACGATCAGGTGACTAGTTCCTTTATCACAACAACGCCCCCGCACACACGGCCTTACGAGTGACCCACCATTTGGCCTCTCAGGGATGCCCTGTCGTTCCCCACCCTCCGTATTCGCCAGACCTAGCCCCGTGCGATTTTTTCCTTTTTCCGAAAAGAAAGAAAAATCTAAAAGGGAAGCGTTTTGATGATGTGGAGGCGGTAAAAACAGCTTCGCGAAGGGCACTGGACGTATCAAAGTTAAAGAGTTTCAGAGATGCTTCAAACACTACAAAAAAAAGACAAATGCATCGCATCTAATGGAGAGTACTTTGAAGACGACTGAAGAAATTTTGTGAAAAAGTTAATAAATAATTTTTTATAAAAAAAACGATTTTTTTTGGGTCCCCATCGTAATCAAAGATAATCTATTATGAAAGAGATTTTTTCTTGTTTTATTTACTAAATTCACTATTTTCAGTTTAGTTTATTTTTATAGATGTTGTTTCTTAGTATATTAGTAGATGTTCCGTAGGAACGGTTACGTTTTTTTGTACAATAAATATTTTCTTAAGGCTATACATATTTTTTTTACATCAGATGTAATCAAAGACTTCGGTGGCAAATTGGTTTTGATAATAATATGTTCAGAAAGCGTTATACTGATATAAGAACATGTTCGGACAGGCGTCAAATCTATCACTGCAACAATTCTGAGCGTAATTTTTTTTCAATTTGTCCACTGCATATTAGCGCGAAGAATGTTCTAAATAACTTATTGGTTGCAAATATTATGAAGGATTCTCTATATATTATTACGACCTTCTGAAAATAAGAAATTTTCACAAATTTGTTTAAATATTTAATAACAGCAATAATGTTCAGCGAATTTTAACAAAAGTGGCAACTGTTTGGTTAAATTACAAACATTTTCGCTTTATTACATTTTCTAACAGTTCAAGACAAAGAAAATAAAAAAAGTTAATGCTCAAACATGAAGAATTACATATAATGTATTAATAACTTTCCAATGTACACCTATTACCACATTTTTGGATAATTGTCTTAATGGTGGAAAGCATTTTAATTCGAGAATATTTCCGCTGGTTGTTGTGTTTTATTTTTTATATATGGTGGGAGATCTATACACTTCACGAAAGTGATGTTAAATACTCGCCCGTTTAATTAAAGGTCCGTCCTTGCGGCCGTGAAGAAAAGGACAACAAACACAAAATGAATAAGGACAGGTTGAGATCATCGAAACAGGTGAATGTAAACCTTCTGGACCACATTCTTTCTGACTTTAACTCGATTTTATCGAACCATAACATCCGAATAAATAAGTATCGGTAAGTTTTACAAGGGGGAACATTCAATTTTTGTGTGTCGCGAATCCACGGACTAGAAATTTTTGTCGATTATTCCGGAATTCCTTCGTATACCACCTCTATTGGGTTGACTTAAACATCTGTGCGCGAGTGCATTAGAGGACATTACCAGAGGAAGACGGAGAAAGGAACTGAACGTTGGACGAGGAAGGAGATAAAGATGAAAGAGAGGCTGAGACTAATTCCTGATTAGCTAGACGAGAAGTTGCATTCCGATCCCATAGTATATACACCGTGGGTATCAATTTATGCCTTTATCTAAATTTAAAGGGCCGATGGAAACTGTTAATTCTATTGAGAGAAATCGTTAAAATAATATGAAAAAAGATAGCTGATTAAGCGGATGCTTTGAAATTTAATGTTATATCCGGTGATTTCCTTTTTTTCTTTTTTATAATATTAATCAAGAATGCATAACATCAACAATACACTGCAAAAATACATGGTTGCGATTATGCATGGAACCGGGTTCGTTCTGTTGAAACGGTTGAGGTAGAATCCTGAAATTTTAAAGAGACTTAAGACGCAATAAAAAAAATTTTTGATCCATAAGTTTTGAAAATACAAAGCCTAATTGTTTTTTTTTTAATGGGCACATGGGTTAAATGAAACATCGTTCAAAAGGTTATTTTTGTCCGAATTAAATGGTATAATAGATTTGATGATTTGTTTGACAGAATTTTAGAATAACACATTTCCTCAAAAATGGAGAGGGACACTCTGTCAAGTTGCCCCCCCCCCTCCCCCCGCCCCCGAGTTACAATTTATGTAGAGTAAAATGGGTGTCAATTTTGCTCAATTGTGCCGTTATTGGTTTCACTTGTGCTCTTCTGTTTTCAAAGATTTTTAAAAAAATCGAAGGGGTGCTAACTTGACGATTGGCCACCCCAATATTTTGAAATTCTTTTTAAAACTTGTTGCCTTCGCAAAGCACTCCAATTGCGCCGTAGAGCGTTTTTCCTCCGACCAGTCAGTTTCAAAGTTATACTAAAAAAAATCGAAATTGACGAAAGTCTACCATTCCCCTCAAAAAGTTGAATTTCTTTCGAAAACTCGGTGCCTTCGCAAAGCACTCCAATTGTGCTCAATTGTACTGTATAGCATCCCCCCCCCAACCTCTCACTTTCAAAGTTATACCTAAAAGAAATCCGAAATTGACGAAAGTCTACTGTCCTGCCCAACTTTTGTTATAATTTATATGTGCTCCATTTGTACTCAATTGTTGTTAGTTTTATTTGGACTCTACTGTTTAAGGAAATTAGAAAAAAGATCGAAAGTGGGTGAATGTCATTCAATATCAGTAGTAGAAAGATGTGATAATTTTATGGAGCACATACATACTTCTTGAGAATAATTACTTATCAAAACAGTTCTTGAGTTATAACAACTTTAATAAAAGATTATTTTGTTAAGGTTTATTTACGCCAATGACGTTCTGCTCGACTACTCCAAGGGGGCCGAAGTAAGGGATGAGGCCTCCTAAGTCATATTTAATGTCATCAATGATAATGGTCTTTGGAATATTATGTAAATGTTATATATAATTCTATCAACATGTAGTGCTTGTTGTGTTCAATTTTTGTTGTTGTCGCACCTACACATTCAGTTTTCACGCAGATGATGTGTCTATCACTTCTATCATAGTACTTTGTAAATGCCGCCTGCAATTCTAGATGTGACGCACTGTTCTTTTTAGGTATAACTTCGAAAGTGAGTGGTTGGCAGAAAAATGCTATACGGCACAATTGAGCACAATTGGATTGCTTTGCGAAGGCACCGAGTTTTAAAACGGCTTTCAAATTTTTAGTGGGGCCAATCGTCAAGTTTTCATTTTTCTAAAAATCTCTGAAAACAGAGGAGCACAAATGAAACTAATAACGGCATAATTGAGCACTTAAGGAGCACACTTGACACACCTTTTATACTATAATTATAACAAATATGCGACAGTAGACTTTCGCCAATCTCGGAAATTTTTTTTAGGTATCACTTCGAAAGGGAGAGGTTGGAGGGGGGGAGTGCCATACAGCACAATTGATCACAATTGGAGTGCTTTGCGAAGGCACCGAGTTTTAAAAAGAATTTCAAAGTTCTGGGGGGCCAATCGTCAAGTTTAATTAAGATTTCATAGAACCATGAAATATATTTAATAATAACAATGGAAAAATATATTAAAATTAAGGTTACTGATACTATACTGACAGGGGATTCAGGAATAAACAGTAAAACTATTTAGATGCATCTATAAAAAACGAAAACATATCAAGAAATAGCTTGAATTTAATGTATAATGAAGAAAAAAGTTACAGTAAAATATGAAGAAATGATAAATGCAGTAATTTAGAAAATAATACTAGAAAATAGACAGAGGAAATACTAGAAAAAATTTTTAAACCATATCTCAGGGATCGTAACCACTTTGTTGCTTATTTGGACGTGAGTAGGACATTTTCGTGCTCTCGTCGGGTGTCCTTCAGGAAACTAACCTGTGCCCCTTAATTTTCTTAATTTTTATTAATGATTTGTGTGATCAACTGAAATGCGTAAAATTGCTTTTCGCCGACGATTTAAAAGATTTTTTGATAGTTTATTTGATCTACGATTGCCGATTTCTTCAGTCACAGATTCATACTATAAAATATTGGTGTGACAATATTTATTTTTTATAATTTATTTATTTATTTTACAAAGCTCTAGGCCTGTTGCCTGGATCATCTAAAAAAGGCCGGTAGTTTTAAAACCAGCCTTTATTAATTTACTATGACTGTTTCAAAGTTATAGTTTAGTTAATTTATTATAGCAAAATAGACAATAAGTTTGAATAAGTAATATATAATATATAAAAGTTAAAAGTCCATAATCATCTTAAAACAAATGTTAGTGGTGAGCTATGTCATGTCCATGTTGTAATAGGACCATTTTGACAGCGCTAGTGATCAAGCGGGCTTGTGATCATAGTTGCAGATATTTTCGATGCAAGACTGTCGAGAATTCGGAATTTTTCTTGGTTTCTTAAGGCATGAGTGACATCCATATCCTCTAGTGCATACCTATCTTTGTCCGCCACTCTCCGAAGTTCCGGGAATTCGAAAGGAACTTATGCTGGCGTTCCCACCACACCAGACTCACATTACTCAGCTGGCGCCAGTATCATACGATGAAGATACTAAGCGTATGGGCCGCGACGAGTGAGCAAACGCGTGAGTTCTCTTCAAGCGACCATGTGCTGCATTTGTAAACGTTCTCTATGCTAGGCAGGTATTGATGCGTCTCGTTGGTGCCCCATCTCTCTTGCTACGTAGTTTGAATGGATGTTCTTATTTCAGTCTTGGATCTCGGTCTTATATCAAGGAGTTCCTGTGTATCCTTTCCACTTCCCCTTTCTGCAGCCAGTATTTTGACGTTTGGTGGTTTATATGAAGGTCCATTGATAGTGCCCCGAAAATGAACTGCAATGCGTCTGCAAGTTTGTACGGTATGCTTCCATTAATTACACCATCACTACCCATTGGGCAAACTTTAACTTCTGCCGAGGTTTAACTTGCTTAGCTTTCACTGCCCACACGATAATAAGCTGCAAATGTATATATCCAAATATTGACGTTTACAAGAAATTATAATTCATTATTTTAGGAATACCGGTTTGGTAATCTGTCGTTAAATAGATGTGACTCCGTATGTGCTTAAGGTGTAACTTTTAATTCCAAATTTTGGACATTACTTCTTCTGCATTGAAATTGTTAGGATTTGTGATAAGAACTACAGGAAATGTTACATCGGCAGATTCCAGCTCACAAATTTAATATTTCCTTGACCGTTCTAAACTCGAGTATACTTTCCTTGTTTGGTCGCCTATTTATATTAATCAGTCTCGATTAGTTGAAATGGTTCAGAAGTGGTTTCTCAAATATCTGTATTTTAAAATGAATTAATGCTGCATATCCTTTCGCAGGTTTTTTTAACAATCATTTATTAAAATTTTTTGGGATAATGTTTATGGCGATAAGTCGCGAACAGTCCAGAATTCATTTCTTGTTTAACTTAGTTTGTAAGTGCCGATACTCCCGAATTATTGAGTAAATCAAACTGTTATATTCCGATAGTTTTGTCTTGATCTAGTGCAACGTTTTTATTGCTCGTGCGTACACCAATATAACGCATAGATCGCCTACCAATAATATGTGCTATATATTCAATGTCAAATGCTTTGATGTTCAGATACACCACACAACTAGAGAATACAATCCTGGGATTAGACTATGTGGTTTCCCAATGGCTCAAATGGAAAAAAAACTTAAGTAATTTCTTAAAAATTATTTATTAATATTGTTGCACAACACAATACACAATATACTAAAATAAGGAACAAAAAAGAAATATCAAAGCATCCAATTTTTGACTTCCAAGTTTGCTTCGTAGTTTATTGCCAACATAAGCAGTAGATGAAAACGCTCGCTCAGGTTCTACACTAGTTGAAGGAGTAGATAACAGATGTTTATATGCTAATTCTAAGTGATATCCACGAACTCCTCCATTTTCGAACAAGCTCATTTCGCGTCTAATACTATTTATCAACCCCGATGCATTTTGTACTTCAGGATCTGGGGATTCCATGTTCTTATTAATTTCCAGCTGTAACTTTTCCTTTAGTGTCACTAGGGGTTCGGAGGTTTGTTGCCTTGGCTCATCATCTGCTTGCGATTCTGACTTTTCTTCCTCTTCTATGTCATCTGGACTATTTAGTCTTTTAACAATACTCTTTATTTGCTTCCGCACTAAAGCCTGTGTTGGAACTGGAAAAAAAGTCCAGCCACTCCAAATCCGATAATAACTGCTTGTGATCATCTTTTCTTGGATTTTGTAAATAATTGAACACACCACATTTTAATGGCGAGTGCTGAGTTTTTGTTAGGCAATTGTTTTATAAGAAATTTCGAAGCGGCATCAGCTGTGCATAAATTAGCATCTCGCCGACAGATTGCTTCTACTGTTAATTTAATTGGGGTCAGCACATCAGTAATTTTATTTATCAAGTCAAAATTAGCATCTTCTAAAGGGATTGGATGATTGAGATCAATAAGAGCTTTTTGAATACAGGTTAAAAGAGAAAATCGTTCCAGCATGGTTAAAAGACTATTCCACCTGGTTTTACAGTCCAAAAGAAGTTGCAGCTCTTTTTCATGTTCAATGTTCAGATATTTTTGAAGTACTGTTTCATTTTTCAATGGTGATCTTTTGAAATATACTACAACTTTGCGGATTTTTTTATCAGCTCATTAATATTTTCATATTTTGTTAACTCTGGTATGTGTTCTCGCTCGGGATCAAAAAAACGGTCGGGATCCCGAGATCCCTGGATTCGGGATCCCGGGATTGTATTCTCTACATACAACCCTACCGGAATTGTTAAATTAGTTATAATACACCTTAGTTAAGTTTACATTGCTTTGCTTTTTAATTTTCTTTATTATTTTTTTTTGTGTCTATTAAGACAGAAGATAGGTTTTTAGATTTAAGTTCAATATATGCTTGTTTCAGTTTCTATGTATTTTTGTCCTGTAATTGGAAATATTTGTTGGGAAATAGAGATTACTGATATTTTAAATATAAGAATAACTGTTAAAATATAGTATTCGTGACAAAAGAAGAAGCATGGATTGAGCTTGGAGCAAAATTGGAAAAAGCTTATAAACCCTCAAAGTGGTTTTCAAAGCTTTGAGAAATTTAAGAAAATGTTTTCCCCCTCAGTATATACATAAATGATCGGAAAGTAAATATACTAATTGAAGAAACAGATATGAAAACACGACGATAAAATTTTAAAGAATTACTAACAGTGGAAGAAAAAGAAAAGAAACAATAACATTTGCTAAATTAGACAAAATTTATAAAAAATTAAAAACGATAAATTTCTTGAACAAGACAACGTCGGAAATGATAAAACTATGGGAACACAAATATGTATAACAATATGTACAAATAGACATTATAAATAAAAACTGGGAAAAAGGAAGTATTTCCACTGATGATAAACAGACATGACATGAGCAGGAACAGGTAGCTTCTACATACGGGTAGGACACATGAGGTCATAGCAAAATGTAATGTATAATACACACAAAAACGTTAAATTCTCAGTTCTTTTTTCTCGAGTACAAGAAAAAATAATGAGGTGCGGCCACCACACGACTTTCTTATACGAATGAGCGTTTCAAATTAAAAAAATTTAATTTTTTTTTACAATAATTATTCAAAACCCTATTCCAAGTAATTCTTTTCTCTTAATAAATCTCTATAGAATGCATACTCTGTAAGATATTCGAAAAAAAGTGCTACTCACTAAGAGTAAAAGTGTTACTTCCGGTCCGAATTTTGAAATTTAATTTATACAAAAAATATTCCAAATCTAGCTGTAAATACTTTTGAACTCTTGATAAATATATATAGAATGCATAATTTACAACATATTTGCCAAAAAAGCGCTATTCGATACGAGTAAAAGTATTACTTCCGGTCCAAATTTTGATTTTTTTTTTATATAAAAGGTATCGAAATTAAGTTCTAAATACTTTTATACTCGTAGCGTACCTGTCTAAAAAGCATGACTTGCGAAATATTTGCAAAAACCTGATTTTCGATAAGAGTAAAAGACCTATTTTCGGTAGAAACTTTTTTAATAAAATTCTTCTCAAATTTAATTTTGAGTACATATGAATTAATTATAAATTTGTTTAAACTCAGTAGTTGACGAAATATTGGCAAAATTCGATTTTTTCACTGAAGTAAACTACTACTTCCGGTCTGTCGATTTTACTGAAAATCTAATCAGATCTCAAGAGGGAGATTATATTCGTAAATACAAAATTTGGAATTTATACCTATAGCGGTTTGACCGCTCTCCTGGTCACACACATACACACACAGAGAGAGAGAGAGAGAGAGAGAGAGAGAAAGAGAGATATTGTTTAAAAACCACTTTTTCGGAATCAGGGGACTTCAAAACGTGGACAACTGCAAAAATCTCAAGGTCCAAAATTTTCATCATCACAATACTTCCTTATACTACGTATAAGAAGGTAAAAATGTTGACATAGTAAAGAATATCGTAAAGAAAAATAATTACAAGGAAAATATCCACCATAATTATCATATTTTAGAAAGTAATTATTTTGTTCATTTCCTTCCAAGATAAATGTCCTATATTCTAAATTTTGTTCTTATATAATGTAAATTTGCTCTTTTATTGTTTCCTTTAAAGTGTTTTATGACGCTTGGTTTATCTATATATCTGTGTTGATTTATGTATTAAAGACACCAACATATACAAATTATTTGTATAAGTAAAAAAGGAGATCCTTCTTCTCGTTAGGAAAACTAGAAGTTGGGATAAATTTTAGTTGTTTTTTAGTCGATTATACAAAGATATTTGATAGAAAAATTACATTAATTTTGAAAGAATCATATGATATCTAGAAAAGACACTCATCAAAGGACAATGACATATTTACAAAAACACATTACAAAAATTGTTATAGGAAAACAAAATAATATTTTTATATAACTTGTCTTGCCATATTCGATGAAAGACATTTAAATAGAGAAAAACACTTTAAATATTAAGGATAAGATTTGTCAATGGACACACATAGAACAACGACCACGTTTCCAGGAATATCATTAAAACGTGTAAACTCTTAATGTTGTTTTTCCTTTCCTGTTACATTCTAAATTAACGAAAACAAAAGAAAGAAAAAAGAATTACTCATAAGCCTTTCAAAAGCAAAGACCACATACACAAACAGCCACGTTTCGTTTGTCCATTTAAATTTTAAATGTTCTTACTCTATACCTGTATAAATTTGCCCACGTTAATGAACGTCATGGCTTTTAATATGCATGTTTACGACTTATTGGAATTCTGCTGGCTTGCATTTTTTTCTGGGTTTTACATTACTCAGTAAGGAAAATGCTAGTGTTGACATTGTAGGCAATCTCTCTAACGTGTGGTGCAATATTTTACAAAATTATTTATAATAATAATTATTTACATAACTCAATAGAAGACTTCGGTTATTAATGTACATGTATATACATTCATGTTTAAGGAAATAAATTGAAATCTATTTGTATATCTTCTCCATTTTATATTATACATAGCAAAATATATTCAATCTCAACTTCTAAATGATATTGGTCCTAAATGACATCTCTTTGATTATTAGATATAGAATATCTGAGGAGGCGTCCTTTAATTACGTGGGGTGCTTTTTTAAAAAAATTGTACCCCTCCCTCCCCCTTGGTAAGATTTGGTAAGATGTGGTAGGACCCCCCCCCTGTACCTTATAATTTCGAAATAATTAATTACGAGGGATGTTCTCTTTCCTCTGAGTCTATCTAGCAGGTAACGATATTTTGCGACAAATTTTGCATGATAATTCCAAATTCAGTTGTTTACAAGTTTAGTTATAGTGACAGTTGTGAAATACACCTTGTTGTTTGCAAGTTACATTGGTTTAAAGCACTCCTTTCTCCAATAAATCATAAAACTGAACAAGGAACATTATCGAGCGGTATTTTTTTAGAATTTCAAGCGTGGCTTAAGCCGTAAAGAATGCTTTGAGGAAATCAATTGAATGTTAGGTGACAAGTTGTGTTGATTCGCCACTGTAAAGCGGTGGTACAATGAAATTGAACACGTTAGACTTTCTTTAAATGAGAGTTTTCAAGCTCCAAAGCCAAAAACGGCAGTTACAGAAAAAAATATTGCTTTTATTCGGAACATGGTTGTAGAAGACTGCCATACTACTGTCAGAAGCATTCAAGCAACTTTGAAGACTGGTTTGAAGGCAATGAACTTTATTTTACATAAACATTTGAAGATCCGTAAACTTAGTTCTTGGTGGATTCCCCACAACTTGACTTCAGTTCAAAAAGAAGACCGTGTGAATGGTGTAGATGTACATTAGATCGCCACAACCGTGGATCGTCCCACTTGGTGTACAACATCATCACATCTGATGAAACATGGGTGTACTGCTATGATCCCGAAAAAAAGCAAGAATTGACAGTTTGGGTCTTTGAGAATGAGTCGGCTCCAACAAAAGTTGTTTGTAAAATAAGTCGAAACGAGAAGATGGTCGCCCAATATTTTGGAATTACTGAGCATGTTTCCACTGTAGCGCTGGAGTATAGACGTACTGTTAATTCAGAATGATACACTAAGTGTGTTTGTCTCAGGATCTCCAACATTTTCGCGAAAAACGTCCAAGAGAAGGATCATCTTGCACCAAGATAACGCTTAGGCCTACACCGCCGCTCGAACAACTGAGTATTTGAATGCCCAAAACACAAAAATAATGGATCATTCACAGGATAGTCCAGACGTAGTCCCTAATGATTTCCTCTTATTTCCGCCGGTAAAAGATAAATTACGGAGTTTACGTTTTACATCGGCCGAAGAATCGGTTGATGCCTTTAAAAATTAAATAAACAAACTACGGCCAGAAGATTGGAGAAAGTGTTTTCAAGAATGATAAAGAATCAGGCTC
Source organism: Amphimallon solstitiale (assembly GCA_963170755.1). Classification (NCBI taxonomy): domain Eukaryota; kingdom Metazoa; phylum Arthropoda; class Insecta; order Coleoptera; family Scarabaeidae; genus Amphimallon; species Amphimallon solstitiale. The sequence continues at coordinate 75,284,795 of OY720678.1, forward strand.
AGATGGAATAACAGCAGAACTGCCAAAACATATAAAAGAAACTATGAGGTGAAGAACATAATATCTCATTACACTCATGTGAAGCATGGAAAAAACGCCAGTCGAATGGTCTGTGGGTATCATAAAACCCATACACATGAAAGAAGACTGCTGCAATTATAGACCTATACCATTATTAAATATTACTTATAAAGTTCTATCAAGCATAATATACATACAACCAAAGACTGTCTGAATAAGCAGAAGGGCTGTTGCGAGAATTTTAATGCGAATTCCTTTCAAACAAATCAATAACAGACCAAATTTAATACGCTATTTAGGAAAAGGCCTACGAATTCAATATACGTCTGTACAACTTATATACTTCAGACAAGACCACGATTGTGTCGACAGAAATGAAATGCTTAATAACCTCTTAATACTGGGAATCCTAAAAAAATTGGTACATCTTATACAAATGATCAAGGCTGAATCGAACGCATCAACAAGAATCGACAACTAGTAAACACCTACTTTTTATATTACTTCCGTCATAAGGCAAAGGGATGCAACATAAAATCCTATCCATACTGTTTAACCCAGTACTTGAGACAACACTTAGAGAGATGAATACAGAATACACTTGCAAGGATAAAGAGTTATCAAATTTTCGTGTAGGTGGACGAGATCGCAGTACTAAGTCGAAACAAAACTGCACTGAAAGAGAACTAGAGAACATCGAAAATGAAACAAAGACAAGAGGTCTCGTGATTAACGAAAGCAAAACTAAATATTTGGAAATATCAGGAATATGATGAAACAAAGAAAACCACAGAAACTATAGCTTTGAACACGTGGAAGTATTCTCGTACCTACGCACGCAGGTCAACCAGAACATAATTTATAAAAAGAGAAATTGGAATGGGTGGGGCATGTGATGCGTATGAATGACTAAGAATGACTTAGAACGCGCTAGAATGGAAACCGATTAGAAAGAGGCTTTGACCTGCGCGATATGGGCGGAGACATTGGAGGAGAATAGTAGAGGAGAGGATGAAATGGAGAGATATTGGTGAAAAGGCTAAAGCATACAGTGGCCTGTAAAGCAACCAAAAGAAAGAAGACTAAGACTATGCACTCCCAAGCGATTGCTCCGCTCCTTGAAGCTTTCTAGGTCTTTTGTTTATAGGGTAGACAATTTCTTATTTCAACACCTCGTACTCCTTTATTTATATCTTTCTGTTTAATATCTCTCAATTTATTTTTTCGTATAGCTTTCCGTGCTAATTCTTAATTCCTCACCATTGAGATTTTCTCACCTCTTGCAAACAATTCGATATTGGCTTTTATTTTCTCCTCTTACTACACGATCTCCATTTACACTTCTTGTGCTCTCCATATACTATTCCTCATTAGAGTAGGCTATTTTTTAAGTTTTTTAAGTAATCATTGTTGATGTACATGCTAAGCTTTTGAAAACTTCAAATTCTAACAATTGTCATACTTAAATTCAAATTATAGGCGCCCATTATTATTTACATGACATAACCAAACTACCAAATTATGCACTCTCACCAACCATTAAAAAAATTCATTGTCTTCTCGATAATAATGAGGAAAGTATTTGAAGGCACGGTATAAGTCTTTATCATTTTATTATTCGTTCTTTCACTTTATTTACTATTACAGTTTTAATTACATTGCTAAGTTCTTCATTAGTTCGTCTTATCTATTTTTCCTCTGAAATTTCGTTTGACACTAGTATCATTCTTAAGTTCTTTGTTATGATCTTAGTGCATGTTACTTTAGTCTTCGCACGATTCTATTTTCCTAGTTATTTTTATGTTCTAATCTATGTTTCTTTAATTTTATTTGATTTTGGTTGGTGGTAGCCATCTTTACGATGGTCTAAAATGGAGAATATAATGTTGTCCATAATAACCATTACTTGGAAGACCGTACAAGATCCCCAAGATCACCACGATCATATGACACATATAATTTTTTAAGTTTGAATTCATATTGTGTTTCTTTTAGGCATATTGGTCCAGTTGATAACATTTCTCAACTTATTATCGAAGGTATATCCAAGACAAATGTAACTACTTACAGAGATTGGCGAAGGAAATGGAATTTATTCAAGTGGAATGCGATTACGAGTCCAGCTTGTGATTGCGGAGCTGAGATTGAAACAGTTAAACATATTGTTGAAGAATGTCCTCTAGCTAAGTTTGAATTTGGATATACAGATTCACATAATTTAACTCCATCTATTCAAGCTAGTCTCCTAAATCTCATTATATTGCTTTCTTTTAAATGTACCTTTAAATTCATCTTTTTGCTTTACTTCACCTTCTTTTCTGGGTTAATTTTAACTGTAGACGCACTATATATTGATTACCCTACGTATGTTGACAAGAGGATTACCTACACATTTTAATGCAAAATAACACTAAAGTTTTTACTGTTCCATTTAATGAAATTAAACTCAAGAAAATAACTGTCCCAAACTTTGAACTTTAAATGGTTTCAATATTTTACAGTAAAGCAAACAAAAAAATTTAAAGTCTCAAAACTCAAAAATTAACATGGAGCCTTTGAAAGTTCTAAACTTTAAAAGAATTATCATGCCTAATAATGTAGAGATGGGTAATACGCAAAGTGGTTTAAAAGGTGTTGTAAGACGATACCGATGATGCTTGAAAAACGTTCCTCTTGTAATAACCTAAAATCAAAAGTTAAATATTCGAATTTCACAGATAAGTGCTATCTAGAAAACAATAAAAATTCCTTTTTTAATAAGAGACATAGTACATAATGGCGGCGTCTACAGTAGAATTTATGGGGTGCCTGAGCATGGCAGGTATTTAACAACAGGGGATGTTGAAGATTTGCTCTGCATTCTTTCGAAAATATAAAGTCTCTATATACGTGTGTATGTGGATATTCGAGAATTCAAATATGAAACGTCTCCAGGCACTACGCATTTAAATATAAATGTTTGTAAATTGGCTGGAAATAATGCAATACTATAGGTTTGTATTCAAATATTCGAATATGAAAAATCAACAAGTACTAGGTATATAAATATAATAAAGTTTATATACTAGCTGAAAATATTGTAATTTTCCTATGTACATACTTTAAAATCTGTAAATACATTCTATTTTCAAATAGGTATATATTTTACTTAAAAGAGAAATTAATAGCAAGCTTTAATAAATTACACATTAGCGATATACATGTTGACAACGGCATCAAGTACAAGATTGTAAGTTTTTGGCTATTAAATATATTTTCAAAATATAAATTAATTAGTTTAATATCAGAAACAATCTCCATAGTAACTAAATTTATAAAGGCTAATTATTATTAGGCGACACTGGCTGTGTATGGAAAATGGTAAAAGACAACGACTTAACGATGTATTTACATCAATTTTACGTAAGATCTAAAATTTACCATTTTTAAAATATTTACAAATTTTCAAAATTAAGTAATAAAATATAAAACTAGGGTTTTCTTTACAAGGTAACATTGAAAACACAGAAACTTATTACCATCAACAAAAGGGTTGTACAACGAATATAACATAAAACTTTAATCATGCTTAACTTTCTTGTTTTAAATAAAACAACTTTTTAGGTTATAGCGTTTGCAGAAATGTGTTTGTCAAGAAACAGCTCTCCTCATTTTCAAAATCCAATCAACGATGGAAACCACCAATTCTAATTGCACTCTCTCTATCATCAACAATCACAAGTCTTGACATTAAAATATAGTTAAGGGTTTTTGATAAAATCAATCTGGTATGTTCAAAGGTTAAGACAATAATGTTAACAACAATTCTGTGGTCTCCAAATTGTTATTTTTTTGGAATTCTTATTCCTAAAGTGCAAATGCATGATGTGACGTAAGGAAGTAAGTCTGTGTGGATTCAAAGAGAGAAAAGCGGAGAGTCTTGATAAGGAATATGTGCACTTATACCCTAAAAACTTCAAGAATGCTGTGAATTTGTAAGATTTCAACCAGCTGTAATGGAATATGTTCTTCTTGAATTTCTGCCAAATAACTCCTGCAAAAAAGATATTTGTAAACTTAGATCCTTTTAGCATTCACAAAATTTCTAAAATTTAAATCAATTGATGAGCTGAAAAGATGTGAGTGTACATATATCCTTTTTGACAAACGGAATGCAAGAATTAAGTATACTTATATCCGTTTAAAAAAAACGTTTAACGGGAATTCAAGCTATTGCGGTATTGTTTACGTAGCATTTGTATTATTCTTCTTGTGAAGAACGGACAAAAACCACATGGACATAGAAATTAATTCTTTAGAGGTTTTTTTAGCGGACGATCTAAATCTACAAAACGCATTTCTGATATGACAATATAAATAAAGTACTTCGTGTTCTTAGCAATGTGATTATAGAAACTATAAATATTGTATCTAATAATTCAACAGAAGTGTGATTATATGTCGAAAATTAAGACGAAAAACAAGAACTGACAATTTAACGGATTTTAAGCGAATGAGTTACCAAAGAAAAAAACATGTAGAAATTCCAGTAAATTATGAATTGCCACGTCCTTATAAGCAACCAGTACCTATTTCAGTCAAGAAAAAGGAAAATTTGGTATATCTTTTTGATAAAATTGATCCCGACGCTATAGATTTTTATGCGAACCTGCCTAAGCAGAATATGACTGATGTCGACCCAGATTTAGATAGAGGAGATGAAGGCGAATAAAGAAGAAAAACTGATTGTGTTGCCCAAAAAATAAATTGCTTACTTAAAGTTATTTTTGTCACTTATATTTTAACATTATTTTCAAACATTGTTCGAGTTCAACATTTTAAAATGTTTAAAATAAAGGTTCAAATATGTTATTGATGCTTATTTTGAACTTATTATTGGCCACATTTTTTGAAAAAGAGTATTTAATAAAGTGTGCAAAAAGGGTATTAGTATACTTGACTCCCTATTACTGAAACATCTTGTCATTCTTTGTGCACTAAGGAGAAGTGAAAATATAATCTATAATTTAAGAAGATTTACTTCTTTTTCATAATAATGCTGCACAGCAACCTGTCTACTGAAAAATGACCCATTTTCACATATACCCTTATTGCCTATGACCACAGAATTATAAAAACAGGTTGCTTCGGCAACCTTAAGTGATTATTACGCTAGCATATGTAACTTAAGTTGGTACTTCTCATTCACACAAAAGTGTGGGAAATACTGGAAAATCTTATCATTGAAGAAGATACTACCCTGATAGTCCAATATATTTAAAATTAACACAAATAACATGAGGAAATCGCTCTTATTCGAAACAGATTTTTAATAAAAAATTTTATAAATATTTTTTCGCAATTAAATAATAATAGTCTTCCATGTTGACACTACAATTAAACTATTATTTAATAAAGGTTTTAAATTTTACAAGATCATATCATATTTAGTCTTATTATGAATAATATTGTGATATAAGAATTCCTATATCTCTAAATCATTATTGTGTCATATCCTATTTGGTGATAATTTTCCTGTTAAATGCGATATAATATTAACAACAATTAATAACACAATTACATTTTTTTTCATCAATTTGTCCAATATTGTCTTTTACGCGCAGTGATCCGTTTGTATTATTAATTTTTTTTAGCACTAGCCCTTTTAGGTAGTAATTCCTTTACAATATATATTTTATCTAAATTAATATGAGACAAATCAGTATTTGACAATAAAAATAAATTTCAAATCTGTTTTGAATATTAGAAAAATTTAGCTATTCCCGAAATATTAATTTTATAAGCAAATATGGATGTTTTGAAAAGGAGATCAAAATCGAGGGCAAAATTCCAATTATTGGAGAACTTACAAATTGACTAAATAGCGGAGACTCTATGACATTTATGTTATGGAATATGAAATAACATTTGGCAGCGTGCATAATGGGGTACTTTTTGTAAAATTAGTGATAATGGGCTTTTCAGGGAAGCCACTACATTGGATTAATTTGTACTTGTACAAATCTACATTTACCCTAATAGCCCTAAAACTTATCCTTAGTGTACACCATATGCTTCCCCAATTTAAGCGTATATAGATTTACGTTGTAATTAGAGAAACATTCCATACATACATAACATTTATTATGGTGTATTCCAAGGATAAATTTTAGACCCGCTGCAATTCGTTTTGTATATAAACCACTGAACTAGTGCTGCTAAAAATCTAACAATAAAATTTTAGGATGACTCTTTATACATACTAAAAGCGCACAGCCATCTTTCTTTTAATTACGTGCGAATGTCACGCTTAACCGAACCGTGAAAATCAGCGAAAATTGTTTAAACGGGGCGCAATACTCCTTCCTAGATAAGGGGAATTAAAAAAAAAAAATTAAAATTCTGGTTGACGGAGAGATTAACCTTCTTGGTGAAGAGTCTGAAATACAGACCGCTCAAGAGTTGCGTGCAAGCATGAACACTCGGGCGTGATAAGAAAATCAGCACGGATACCATTCGTGATAGAAATGTCAAGCAAAACACGTTAAATATCGCAACAAATTCTCAATGACAAAACCTGAAATAAAAGTAGGGGATACTAAAGTCCTAACAAGTGATATACGTTTTTTACAGGAAGTAATTTTCAAATAACTTTGCATCTTACTACAATTTACTACTAATATAATAACTTCAGAGCGGACGTCCCAGGTTTAAATTACGACGGAGCAAAGAAATAATGTAAACAGCACGCAGTTACTGAATAGCACTATTCATATGGTGAACTGCAACATCCGTTTATGCCCGAGAATGAGAGCAAAAAAAGTCCATTTAACTCGTAAATTTCCTATCTTCATCGGCGTAGATAGGAGCGTGAGGGGTTTTTAAAATTTATTATATTTCGTAAGATAAATAAAATACGGAAACTTTACTCGATTTGAACTACAAAATAAACAAATAATAACATACTTTGTATTTTATAGATCACCACACACTTGTTATCCAATTATATAAATAAAATTAAAACCTCTTCAGAAGAAGATCACAACCAAAAAAGCAATTCACGAAGGGTTTTCTTTTTTTTAATTTTGAAAATGATAACTTGCTGTCGAAATACGTATTTCAGCATTTTATTTAAATTAATTTGAATAGTAGATAATTTTTAATTTATCTGCTTTACATTGTTACATCTATAAGAAATGTATGCCGTATCAGAACTCTTGGCGCGAAAAATTTCAACTTTATCTTGTATCGTTAAATTAAATATATATACAAAACATGCTTATCAGCAATTTCTGATGCGAATATTTCTTAAGTGTAATACCACATTCAAGATACAGCAACAAAGGAATAGCGGTTATATTTTAATGGACAACAAAGGTATTGTTTCTCGGAGAACATATTTAAATCCTTCATTTTAGAAAAAGAGATACAATCTCCGGGAGTGAAACTAAACTCGAATACGTTATGGGATGTGCATGGTCCATTGCTTTGCTGCTTCGGTGTTCTCTCAAAGAAGGCGCCAGCTCGTTGTTTTGACCCTACGAATCAGATTAACCGTGGAATGAAAAGTATGCATATTTTGCCAGGAAATAAATGGTAGACTCCAGCGGTCAACTTTAAAATCAACTTCTCCGAAACACTGAATAAACAAAATATTAAATAACATTAACGGATTGGCATTTGCAGACATAATACGCCGATGTAGTTTAAATAGGACGTTATATGTGTAACGGTCACAAAACTATGTGGGAAGTTTCAGACATGCATATTATACATTAATAAAATATGTTTTATAAATTATCCAAATAATATATTAATATTTAGTTGTAATGAATATAATAATGCACTGACACAAAGTGTTTTTTTATCTCTTTTTAATTAGTAAGTGTGCATCAAATTTGATTTTCCTTTATTTATTAACTGAAAATGTGGTGCGGGCGTCACACGACTTTGTAATACGTATGCATTTCGAAATGTGTATACAAAAGTTGTTTCAAATTAAGGTTTATCTTCTGTATTTTTTTTAATAAAATAAACCTCTGTAAAAGTATTACTTTCGACCCCAATATACTTCGTCTTCCTAATAAATCTGTATGAATGCAATCAGTATTAACATCTTTGGGGGTTCCACATATCAGAATATATTACGTCATTTAATAGAAAGTGTGTGTAATTCTATTACCTTATTCATTATTGCCTAGAAACGTATCAGGTACATGCTGGATGTTGGTATGGCTTAGTAGGAGAAATGAATTAAATATACAAGTATGTTATCACTTGCGGTCTTTTACAAATAGAGTACCTACATGCTTACATAACTAGAATAATTATGCATGAAAGAATTCCTATAAAAATCATTCATCATTGCATGTGCATACCTTTACATAAATATTATATAAAATTCCCAAACAACGTTGTCTTGAAAAGTGGATCAATATAGTTTATATACCGGGTGTCTGTTTAAGCTCGGCCACCGGCCATATTTCGGCAACCGTTTATCGTACAACCTCGCGGAGAAAATCTTGATAGTAAAATCGACGACGGAAATTAAATTACAACTAAAATATTTTTAAATTTCCAAAATGATCGCAAGAGGGCGCAATTCTCAAGATAAATTAAAAATTCAATAATTTATCATTAAATTCTAGATTAAGATAGATTGAAAATTTTTCTAGCAAAATTTTTAGACCTTTTTATACAACTTTCATTTGAAACTTTTTGATCTAACTCCCATACGAAGGGAAGAGTGGAGGGGGGTATGTCTGCGCACAAAAGTCGGTATAACTTTGGTTTGCCCCAACGTATTTTAATGTTTCTAGGCTCACTAGATAGAGAATTTTACAAAGAATTGAAGGACATGTAGCACGAAATTATATGATTGTCAAAGAAAATAACAGGGGGCGCTGTTCTCAATGTATGTATATTATTTGGTGTTACTTTAAAATTTTAAACGGTACGGCATATTTTTAATATAGTAATATTGAAGCACTTAAAAACTGAAGAGAATGATGAAAACCGGAAGTTGCTACCTTTTTTCTTGACGAAGATATAGTCATACGAAGACAATCCAAAAAAAAAATAAACAATTTTTAATATAAATTTATTTATTTATTGTGAGTAATAACTTTATTTTAATTTTATGTGTCACTAGACAGTGTATCGTTCGCTTTCACTTGAATTTTCATCATAGTCTTCCATAAATGTATTTATTTCAAACTTCTCACCGATTTTTTAATTCTTGCATATGTTACATTAGATTCTCTTCTTAAATGTTTTCAAATTCTCTAGCTATTTTTAAATTTCATGTCTTGCCTTTTTAGACATTGAAATAAAATAATAATAATGATGATGATAATAATAATAATAATAATAATAATAATAATAATAATATATCTTTATCACCCAATTGATAAAACAGCAAAAATAATTTCAATAACTCATGAACTAAGTAGACAATAACGAGAGAAAAAACAATATAATATAATGCATTAGTTATAATCAAATCATTTACTCATTAGTAACGAAAGGGTACACAAATTGATATCTAAATCATCCCTGCCTGAAATGAAAGTAAATAAAAGAACCTATTATATACCTAAACATAAATAAGAAAATATATTAACCAAGTAGGTAGTATAAAGGAAAAGAAAATATATTCAAATTAGAAAGTACAAAAAAAAAACAAGAAAAAGTTTCAACTTAACAAATGTTCAAAGTGTTCACCTTCATTTTCAATACCCGTTTACTTGTCGATTAGTAGAGAGCAGAGTTACTTCCATTTCGGAGGCAGCAATTGTTGTGATAAACTATGTCTTTTATTCTGCCCCATAAATAAACATCAAGAACATCTGGCAAAGTGAATAAAAACTCAATAATGTCTTCTTTCGGGATAATTTAGGGAATATTTCCCCGAAGCAAGAATGCATTTTCAAAGCATTGAAAATACATTCTGATCATGTCATAAGCTTCAACGTTAGAATACGACATTTTACAAACATAATAATTATGTGCAGGTGACCAAAAAGGCTTAATTTGCTAAATACGAACAAAAAGTTTAACTACAAGTGACACTAATTTTCATGGCCTACCTTGGAAATCTCATCATAATGTAAATTAGTATCATTGTGCATGCCATACAACATGGCATGCGCATGCCATGTTGTATGATGCAAATTTAAAAAAAAAAGCAAAATACACTGTTCACTATTATTATTTTATTTCAATGTTAGAAAGCATAAGAAATGATATTTAAAAAATAATAGTAGAGTATTTAAAAACATTTAAAAGGAGAATCTAACGTAACATATGCAATTAAAAAATCGATAAAAAGATTGAAATAAACACATTTAGCGAAGAGTATGATGAAATTTCAAGTGAAAACGTACTATACACTATCTAGAGACCCTACTAAAATTAAAATAAAATTATTACAGCCAATAAGTAAATAAATTTATATTTAAAGAGTTTTATTTTCCTGGATTGTCTTCGTATGACTATATCTTCGTCAACAAAAAAGGTAGCAACTTGCGGTTTTCATCATTCTCGTCAGATTTTTATGTGCCTCAATATTACGATATTAAAAATATACCGTTCCATTTGAAATTTTAAAGAAAAAACAAGAAATATACATACATTGAGACCAGCGCCCCCTGTTATTTTCTTTGACAACCACATAATTTCGTGCTACATATCCTTCAATTCTTTGTAAAATTCTCTATCTAATGAGCCCAGAAACATTAAAATCCGTTGGGGCAAACCAAAGTTATACCTAGTTTTGTGCGTAGACATACCCCCCTCCACTCTCCCCTTCTTATGGGAGTTAGATCAAAAAGTTTCAAATGAAAGTTATATAAAAAAGTCTAAACAGACACCCGGTGTTTAAGCTCGGCCACCGTCAATATCTCGGCAACCGTTTATCGTACAACCTCGCGGAAAAAATCTTGATAGTAAAATGGATGACGGGAATTACAACAAAAATATTTTTAAGTTTCCAAAGTGATCGCAAGGGGGCGCAATTCTCAAGATGAATTAAAAATTCGATAATTTTTCATTAAATTCTAGATTAAGCTAGATTAAAAAATTTACTAGCAAAATTTTTAGACGTTTTTATACAACTTTCATTTGAAATTTTTTTTATCTAACTACCATACGAAGGGGTGAGTGGAGGGGGGTATGTCTACGCACAAAAGTAGGTATAACTTTATAATAAATGCAATAGACATCATCTCCCCATATCAACCCACACGTTTCTTCCCCAACAATAGACCCGACATTCTTGACATAGCACTCGCCAAAAACATTTCCGAATATATTCAAATACAAACAGAATCATCCCTCTCTTCTGACCACAACCCCATAATACTACAATGGGGATCCGGTCAAAACAATTTCCAGACAACAACCAAACACACTAACTGGGACACATATAAGAAAAACTTAAACAACATTCTGCCACCAATCCCAACAATCAATACAGAAACCGAAATGGAAAAAGCCATCACCACACTCGAAGATAAAATTCTAGAAGCTACAGAGTCAGCCACTTTTACTAAAACAGTAAAACATAAAACCCAGCAGCTTCCCCATCACATCAGGGAATTAATTAAAACCAAAAATCACCTTAGGAAAAGATACCAAAACACATTAGATCCATCAATAAAAACCACACTAAACACAAAACAAAAAGAAGTAAATGAAGCTGTAAGATCTTACAAAGAATCTCAATGGAAGAAAACTTTTGATGACTTAGGCGAGGCCCCAGACAACATCTGGAAGTTAACAAAAGCACTGAAAGGGGTAAAATCCGACATACCTCCTCTCACAGATAACCACATTACACATATCACTGATAGTGATAAAGCAGAATGCTTCGCAAACATCATTGAAAACCAATGCTCCCCAAACTGGAAGCACTCCGACCTAAATCACATCGCTCATGTCCATAGAACAGTAAATAAGAACCTCAAGCAACCAATATCACAAACTTCAGCATACATCACCCCAGCTGAGTTAAACAGTATTATCAGAAGCTCCAAACCTAGAAAAGCTCCAGGACCAGACAACATTTCAAATAAAAGGTTAAAAAACCTCCCCTTCAAGGCAATAATATTTCTGCTAACAATCATCAACTCCATCTTCAAATTACAATCGTATCCAAAAATTTGGAAGCACGCCTCAGTCATAATGCTACCGAAACCCTCCAAAAATCACAATATTCCAACAAACTACAGGCCAATAAGTCTGCTCTCGACGGTCAGCAAAATAGCAGATAAAGCGATCCTATCTAAAATACTAGAATATTCTGACTCCAACAACATCATACCAGAAGGCTTCAGGAAAAGCCACTCCACTATCACTCAACTGGCCAGAGTATCAGAAACGATCAACAATGCCTTTTTCAAACACAACACAACAGCAGCCATATTCCTAGATATATCCAAAGCTTTCGACCGGGTGTGGCACCAAGCACTCATCTACAAAATGTTCTCCAAGAATTACCCCAACTATCTCATTCGCATCATACACTCGTATTTTTATCGCAGAACTTTCTCTATAAAACTCAAAAACTCTTTCTCTTCCACCAAAATCTTAACTGCGGGGGTTCCCCAAGGTTCTACTCTTTCACCACATCTCTACGCCATCTTTACTGCAGACATCCCCAAAACCAGCAATACAACCCTAGCCACGTACGCAGACGACACGGCAATTCTTTCCTCATCCATTAATCCCACCATAGCCATTCGAAACCTTCAGGAAGCGGTCGACAAAATTTCAGTTTGGTGCCACACCTGGCGAATAGCCATCAACAGCGAAAAATCCCAAGCAATAATTTTCCGCAGGAAAACCAAGCCAATCATCGGTAACATCTATATCAATCACTCTGCAATACCATGGCTCCCTACAGTCAAATATCTAGGCGTTAATTTAGATAGCAGATTAACATTTTCTCACCATATTAAAACAACCTGTAAAAAAGCCAAGAAGGCTCGAGGAGCACTATGGCCACTGTTAGGATCAGCAAGCACACTCTCATCAAAACTAAAACTTCGCATCTACACTCAAATTCTACGCCCCATGCTAACATACGCATGCCAGATCTGGCTCTTCGCTGCACCATCAATCATCAAACAAATTCAGACTTTTCAAAATGTGTCCCTCCGGATGGCATTTCGAGCCCCATGGTTCTCAAGAAACAAGCAACTCCACACCGAAGCTAACTTAGAAGACATCTCAACATTCATAAGGAGACTCACTCAAGAATTCTACAACAAGAGCGAAAATCACGAAAACACCTCCCTCACGGCTGCCCTCAACTACGAACCTCTAGACTATCTCCCACACAAGCGTCCCAGGCTTGCTTCTACCGAAATGATTCCTCTGTAAGAGTTTATCTGCAATCCAACTATACAGTCATGATCATCCTTATTAAGATTTAAAGTAAAAGACCAATGGTCTAACTTATAAACACACATAAAAGAAGAAGAAGAAGAAGGATTTTAATGTTTCTCGGCTCATTAGATAGAGAATTTTACATACAATTGAAGGATATGTAGCACTAAATTACGTGGTTGTCAAAGAAAATAACAGGGGGTGCTGTTCTCAATGTATGTATATTTCTTGTTTTTTCTTTAAAATTTCAAATGGAACGGTATAGTTTTAATATCGTAATATTGAAGCACATAAAAAACTGAAGTGAATGATAAAAACCGGAAGTTGCTACCTTTTTTGTTGACGAAGATATAGTCATACGAAGACAATCCAGAAAAATAAAACTCTTTAAATATAAATTTATTTATTTATTGGGAGTAATAATTTTATTTTAATTTTAATAGGGTCTGTAGACAGTGTATAGTATGTTTTCACTTGAAATTTCATCATACTCTTCGCTAAATGTATTTATTTCAATCTTTTTATCGAGTTTTTAATTCATTGCATATGTTACGTTAGATTCTCCTTTTAATTTTTTTTAAATACTCTAGCTATTATTTTTTAAATTTCATTTCTTATCCTTTCAACATTGAAATAAAATAATAATAGTGAACAGTGTAGTTTGGTTTTTTTTTTAATTTTCATCATACAGCATGGCATGCACAGTGATACTAAATTACATTATGATGAGATTTCCAAGGTAGGCCATGAAAATCGAAATGCAAAGATATTACTGTCACTTGTAGTTAAACTTTTTGTACGTATTTAGCAAATTAAGCCTTTTTGGACACCTGCACATAATTATTAAGTATGTAAAATGTCGTATTCTAACCTTGAAGCTTATGACATGATGAGAATGTATTTTCAATGTTTTGAAAACGCATTCTTGCTTCGGGGAAATATTCCCTAAATTATCCCAAAAGAAGACATTATTGAGTTGTTATTCACCTTGCAATGATGTTCTTGATGTTTATTTATAGGCCAGAATAAAAGATAGTTTATCACAAAAACCCGAGCACAACAATTGCGGCCTCCGAAATGGAAGTCACTCTGCTCTCTACTAATCGACAAGTAAACGGGTATTGAAAATGAAGGTGAACACTTTGAACATTTGTTAAGTTGAAGTTTTTTCTTGTTTTTTTTTTTGTACTTTCTGATTTAAATATATTTTCTTTCCTTTAGATTTTTTCCGCGAGGTTGTACGATAAACGGTTGGCGAGATATGGCCGGTATCTTTTTATCGAGTTTTTAATTCATTGCATATGTTACGTTAGATTCTCCTTTTAATTTTTTTTAAATACTCTAGCTATTATTTTTTAAATTTCATTTCTTATCCTTTCCAACATTGAAATAAAATAATAATAGTGAACAGTGTAGTTTGCTTTTTTTTTAATTTTCATCATACAGCATGGCATGCACAGTGATACTAAATTACATTATGATGAGATTTCCCAGGTAGGCCATGAAAATCGAAATGCAAAGATATTACTGTCACTTGTAGTTAAACTTTTTGTACGTATTTAGCAAATTAAGCCTTTTTGGACACCTGCACATAATTATTAACTTTGTAAAATGTCGTATTCTAATCTTGAAGCTTATGACATGATGAGAATGTATTTTCAATGTTTTGAAAACGCATTCTTGCTTCGGGGAAATATTCCCTAAATTATCCCGAAAGAAGACATTATTGAGTTTTTATTCACCTTGCCAGATGTTCTTGATGTTTATTTATAGGCCAGAATAAAAGATAGTTTATCACAAAAACCCGAGTACAACAATTGCTGCCTCCGAAATGGAAGTCACTCTGCTCTCTACTAATCGACAAGTAAACGGGTATTGAAAATGAAGGTGAACACTTTGAACATTTGTTAAGTTGAAGTTTTTTCTTGTTTTTTTTTTGTACTTTCTGATTTAAATATATTTTCTTTCCTTTAGATTTTTTCCGCGAGGTTGTACGATAAACGGTTGGCGAGATATGGCCGGTGGCCGAGCTTAAACAGACACCCGGTATATAAAAAAAATAGGAAGGAATTTTTATATATTTAATAATTAAATTTACAATACGGCGAAACAAAGTTTCACGTGGAGAAAATTTAAAATACATCGTATAAATTCACAAGCGTATTATCTAACCTGAAACTTGATTTGTGGTTATATATATTTAATAAATGAGTTTGATATTAGTTATGTTATGTTATATGATGTAATTTCCGGTACTGCCAAATATAAAAAAACAGACAATTTCCAATAATAGTTATTAAATATTTAGTACTTCCACCTTATTCTTCCAACACTATTTCAGTTTAATGGGTAATCCAAGGTCGATATTTGAAATCTTTACTTTTCAACTTCTTATACCTAGAATAAGAAAATCGTGATGATGAACATTTTCGACCACTAGATTTTAGCGTTCTGACGTTCCCTAATAACAAAACAGTAGTTTTTGAAAAATGTGTATCTCTGTCTCTCTAGGTCTTTTACTGTTAAGGAAGTATTGTGATAATGACATCGACGTCGAGATTATTGCAGATGCCCACGTTTTGAAGTCCCCTGATACCGAAAAAAGTGGTTTTTAAAAAATGTCTCGCTCTGCGTGTCAGTGTGTATGTTTGTGTGTGCCCACGATAGCGGTCAAACCACTCTAGGTATCAATTCCAAATTTTGTATTTACGAGTATAATCTCCCTCTTGGGATCTGATTAGATTTTCAGTAAAATAGACAGACCGGAAGTAGTAGTTTACTTCAGTAAAGGAATCGAATTTTGTCAATATTTCGTCAACTAAGTTTAAACAAATTTATAAAGAATTCATATATACTCAAAATTAAATATGAGAAGAAATTTATTAAAACAGTTTTTCGAAATTCCTACCGGAAATAGATCTTTCACTTTGATCGAAAATCAGTTTTTTGCGAATATTTGCTTTTTAGACAGGTAGGTTACGAGTATAAAAGTATTTAGAACTTACTTTTCAATACCTTTTGTATATAAAAAAAAATCAAAATTCGTACCGGAAGTAACACTTTTATTCGTATCGAAAAGCTATTTTTTGCAAATATGTCGTAAATTATGCATTCTATATATTTATTTATATTTGTCAAGAGTACAAAAGTATTTGGAGCTGGATTTGGAATATTTTTTGTATAAATGAAATTTCAAAATTCGGACCGGAAGTAACGCATCCACTCTTAGCGAGTAGCACTTTTTTTCAAATATCTCGCAAAGTATGCATTTGATAGAGATTTAATAAGAGAATAGAAGTATGTATTTAGAATAGGATTTTTAATATTTTTTTCATAAAAAAATCATTGAACTTGAAGTAACACATTTCCAGATTTATTTTGCGGTTTATTTTTCTAAGATAAAAGTATTTAAAACAATTGAAAACAACTTGTGTAAATTTGAAGCGCTCATACGTAAAAGGAAGTCGTATGGTGGCCACACATTTTATACAAATTTATCATGAGTTCAAACATATTTAGAGCTAGATATGGAATATTTTTTATAAAAAAGAAATTTCAGAATTCGGACTGAAAGTAACACTTTTATTCTTATCGAATGGCAATGGTTTGCAAATATATCGCAAATTATGCATTATATATAGATTTATTAAGAATATAGAACAGGATTTTGAATAACTTTTCTATAAAAAAAATTTCAAATTCGGACCTCTACTCACAGGTTTATTTTATTTATGAAGATAAAAGTATTTAAAACTTAATTTGAAAAACGTTTTGTATAATTTGAAACGCACATACGTATAAGAAAGTCTCTGCAAATATCTAGCAAATTTTGTATAGAGATTCTTGAACGCAAACGTATTTAGAGTTCGAGTTCGAACAATTTTTCTATATAAAAAGATTTTAAATTCGGAAGTTATACTTTTACTCTTATCGAATAACAATTTTTTGCAAATATTTCTTAAATAATATTTCTAGAGAGATTTATTAAGAGAATAAAAATAATTTGAGCTGGACAATTCCTGTATAAAAGGATTTTTACAATTTGGATAGGAAGTAATACTTTTACTCAGAGGTTTACTTTATTAAGAAATACAGAATTTAAAGTTAATTAGGAACAACTTCTGTATACACATTTCGAAACGCACATACTTATAAGAAAGTCGTGTGATGCACACATCTCATTTTTTCAATAAAAAGGCCACATCAAAATTATATAAAATGTATAGTAGAGTTACGTTAAGCGTCAATATAATTTTTATCAAGAAAACTACACCGAGTTCTTGCATTGACTGATTTTATAAACTTGTTGGTGTTAATATTTGTTAATTTACGGTTATATATAGAATTGTTACATCGTATTGTTTAATATTCATTTTATAGCAAAACATTTGTGGGTCTTGATCGGAAAATTACGGAAAATATTATCTGTTTAAGATTTTAAATTACTGGTTACACTGGTAAAATTCTTTATAAAAAGCATAATAATGTAAGAGGAAAACATGCAGAGTCAGTTTTTACACTCGTTTCTCCTTAGGATTGTCCTGGCAGAAAGGGAGGCACATATGGCGCTAACGGTAACTAGAATAATGTCATCCGGTCGACAATTAGAGATGTGCCCGTTTGCCGGAGTTTCACACCTGTAGCTTCGCCCAATTAAATTTATGAAAGTTTCGGAAATTTATTGTTTGTCACCTTCAACCTGCCTTACCTTACTTCCCTAGTGTGCGTTGGAAAAGATGGGGTGGAGCTTGTGCCTCTAACTCTCGGTTTTAGGGGATGGATCACTTAGAATACTGAAGGTGGATGACTCTTAGGCGCCAGCTGGCATTCTATTTCAGGCCCACTCCGATATGTTACTTATTCCGACAGCTAAAATAACTTAGGTACACTAGGTATAGTAAGACATTCATACTCGATATAAACAACAATAACAATTTTATTGTTAGTAGTATGGAATCATAGAATACTAAGATGCACAGAGAAAATTATAATAACCCAAATTAATTAAAAATTAAGGAAACCACTTAATTACACGAGGTAATTAAATAGAAATAAACTAGATGAAAATTCCACATCCCGCAGAAAATAATTATACGTAATTCCAACAGTAAACAAAAGATTAATTCTAGGCGTGACCTGACTTCGCGCTAAAGAATTCAAGATAAATGTACAACGTCACTCGCAGGAAATGCAACAAAAATTATAGAAAGCTAAAAAGATATAAGATAAAAAAGAATGTAACAGTATTAAAATCTTCAAATACAATTTATTATTTACAACTATCGTCTTAGTAAAATTATTTCATCTAGAACCTCAGTTCATTTTTCAAAGAAAACATCTATATTGCACACCGAAGCTCTATAAATGCATATGACAGTTATTTTAGTACCACTGAAGGAAATTTCTGAAGCTCAAAATTCAAAATTCTTCTTTATTGGCACCTGTCTTAAATTTTCTAGCAGCAGCTTGACAACTTTATGGAAATATTGAAACACAACCATTTAAAAGTACTCCTAGAAAATTTTTAAACAGAATTAATATTTGTTAAATGTCAAATACGATGATGGTACATCAGCCGTGAACCAATATGTTCACTAACACAAAACACATCAGGAAAATATTCTTGCAAAAGTTGTTAATAGATAAAATTAATATGATGTTGTACGTATATGTGTACCAAACACCAATAAATATTACTATAATGCGCAAAACTTTTTATGAATTCTTTAGCTTACTTTGACTTTAAAACAGGAGCTGTTAGAAATAATTTCTTTTTAACTTAAAACTAAAATGCCTGCAATAATTAAAAAAAAAATTATTAAAACGTCTATTGTTCTCAGTTATTACATAAGCATAGAAAAATACATAGCATTAATTAATTTCCCTTTAAAAACGTATTTCACCTATTCAAACTAGTTTAAAATTTAGCAGTAACTGCCCTTAATGTATATAATTTTCAGCAAAGGCAATCGCTAAGAATTTAAAACCGTTAAACTTCCTTTTCATTATATTTTCAACAAAGTCAGCTCGCTTAATCACGATAATAACGAGCAACATTAAATTAACTTTTTTAAATTATTAAACCAGATATTAAGAAAAAACCCTTTCGGAGAAACAAACGTCATTGAAATAATGTGAATTAAAAAGCTCAGGTTGGATCTAGAAATTCCTATTTAAAATATATAGAAATTAGAATAGAGGCCTCCGTGGATCAGATACCGACAAAAAGTTTGAAATTTCATCACGTCACTAAATGACCGACTCTAACATCCCAGGCGCTTATCGCTTCATTGCGTCCATTTACTACTATAATAACAAAAAAGTTACATTTCTCGATGAAAAAAAAACAGAGAGGTCTTCCGCTGACAGAATTCTTAAGACTGTAAGAAGTGACCTATAATAAAGAAATACAGTGTAAGTGTATCACTTTTATTTTATTTTTTAAATTATTTTGAAAATTTAAAACAACAAATTATTTTAATATTTTTAAATAAAATTTTGTAAGTACGTAATTAGTAACATTTTTTGATAGGGGAACCCATTTCGTTAATTTTTGATGAGACCTTATCTAGTTAAAATAACAATTCAAGTGAAAATATATTTTAGCACATCTGATTTTACTATAACAGGAGTTACTAACACATTCCGCTTGATTCCATTATTTTCCTTAAGTGGCGTCTCAAACTGACTGATCTTTAATTAAATTAATTTAATTCATTACTACAACATTTCATCATTTATGCCTTCGTCCGGAGTCACGCAGGGCTCGCATTTAGGACCTCTCATATTAATTCTGTTTGTTAGTAATCTCTTAACAACTTTATCTTCCCAGTACTTTTCTATGGGGATCATTTAAAGATCTATTTATCAATAATACCTTGATGTGCTTCAGTTACAATCTATTACAACGTGTTTCAAAAATAACTTCATGTAGTTGTCCATAAATTTCTCCTATAAGTTATGATCTTCCGCATTCTTGAAATGCGGATATATATTAAATAGTATAAAGGTTATCCTTCTGTCAGTCTCAAAATTTATCATCGAACATTTTATTTAAATTAGAGAGGTGATGAAATTAATAACAAGTGCAATTGAATTTTTAATTTATTTAACAAGATAACTTTGAAGGTGGGATATTAATCAAACAAATAAGATAAATAACTTATTTGTATAAATATTAATTAATTTAATTAATAAAAAGAGTTCAAAATGAGCACCATTCTGTTGAATGCATAATGCAATACGACGTTTGATGTTGTCAAAAATATTCTGCAATAGATTTGGTGTTATTTGATTGTAATTATATTCTTCAGGTCATTTAAATTATTAATTCTTGTCCTACACACTTCTAACGGGGTATGGTCCGGTGATCACGCTGGCCAAACACCTCTGTGCAAAAATATTGGTCCTACTATTCTATGAAGACATACAACTGACCATACTCCGACTTTAACAGCATGTAAAGGAACTTTGATGCGATTGTTTAGATTATTTAGGTTATGTAGTTTTGCTTATTCGCAAACCTGTTTGAAACCATGCTTCATCAGTAAAAAAGAAAACCTAGATCTAGAAATTCGTCATTATTTATGTTTTCTTGCGTGATATCTAGGTAAGATCTGATGAACAACCGATACTTTGTATGGATATATATGCAGCGACGCCTCAAAATTCTACTACTACTACTCGTTTGAAGTGATAAACGATGAACTGATGTATGTGGGTTTTCTCTAGCAAGGTTTTGTACATAGTCAGCAATATTTTGCTACCAGAAATTTTGCTTTTTAGCACAGATCCTGTAACCAACCAGAGACTACTCCCGACTAAACGAATGTGATGATTAAACAGGTATGTATTATCCCCAACTCCACAACTATTTTTTTTTTTTGGTAGGTGGAAAATTCTTTATGGACATCAAGTGCTAGGTCTATTGCTACTTGATAGTGTGGGACTCCCAGTCGACGCGTGCAGTAACTGGTATACCCACTAAAAACCACCCTGTGGCGTTTCTCCTTAGACATCCATGGAACCGTCTTCTTAGACGCTATCTGCTCCTCACTCCCTTTAGCTTCTAAACTGATCTCATTCTTTCCTCCTCTTCCTTAGTTTTTATAATTGTCTTAATCATCCTATGCAAAATGCCCCAGTTCTCTCTAGATTGTAACATTTCATCGACTAAGTTATCCACAGTTGTTTCCGTTCCTAAAGCGACCCTCGTGCGCTCCCTTATCGCATTCTAGCGACCACATATAAAGATTGTATGTTCGACCGTATCGGTGTTTCCACAGTATATGCATGCGTCATCCTCCAACTTTCCCATCCTTCTCAGATATTCTCTAAATACCCCATGTCCCGTCAGAGCTTGTGTGAGATAGAAATCCACGTCTTTATGTTCACATTTATTCCATTTTCCTATGTCTGGTATCAACCTCTTGGTCGATTGTCCTTTGGTTTTATTCTTATTCCATCTCTCCTGCCACATCTTATGTGTACGTTCCTTGGCTTCTCTGTATGTCATATCTTGGTTATTACCACATTTACGCAGCCTCTCCTGCACCAGTAGGCCTAACGGTGGAACCCCTGCTATAACCTGCAGAGCCGCCGTGGAGGCGGTCCTGTATGCCATAGCCGCTCTAATCAGGACCTTCCTTTGCGCCTTTTCCATCAGGAGAAAATTTCTTTCAACCTTCACTGCCTTTCCCCATATTTGTGCCCCATAGAGTAGTATCGAATGCACTACGGCCACCAACAGTCTCCTTTTATATATATTGGGTCCTCCGACATTGGGCAATATGCGCTGTAGTTTTCCTATTCTTTCTTCAGCTTTTCCCGTCACCCTAACTAGGTGCTCTCTAAAGGTAACTTTTGTATCAAAATATACACCCAAATATCTGATGGTTTCCTTCGGTACTATATCTACTTTATTGACCTTAAATACTAAACCATCTCTCTTCCGTCTCTGCGTCACAACAAGAGCCTCCGTCTTCTCCGGTGCTAGGGTGAGTTCGTTTTGTGCCATCCATCTCTCCACCCGCCTCATATTCTCATTTGTAAAGCTCATCAGCTCGTTCTTGCTATTTGCGGTAACAATCATAGCCAGGTCATCAGCAAATCCGATGAGTTTTGCTTTACCAAGTAGCTCCAATTCCAATACGTCATTGTACAAGACGTTCCACAGAGTGGGGCCGAGAACGGACCCCTGTGGCACTCCCGCTCTCACTGCCATCTTTCTGCACCTTGTTGCTTGCATACTCCGTTCTCTAAGATAGTCTGAGATGACATTTATCAAGTACGTTGATATCTTCCTCTTTTCGAGCTTTTGAAGAATTAGACTCCAATTTGCTGTATTGAATGCATTTCTTACATCCAATGTTACCAATACATTCCAATTCTGTGCTCGTTGGTCGAGTACCTTCCTAATCTGTTCCATAGCATGGATCTTAGACGTTCCTCTTCTAAAGCCATACTGGTGTTTTGCCAACCCCCCCTTTTTTTCTATTTCCTCCTCTAACCTCTGTCTAATCAACGCTTCATAGACTTTACTTAGTGTGTTCAAGAGACAAATAGGTCTATACGAACTAGCTATCCCCGGTTTACTTTCTTTTGGTATTAAGATGATCTTAGCGTTTTTCCATTCCCTCGGAAATGTTTGTGTCTTTAGGAGCTCGTTAAATACTCCCAGGATCCAATCCCCGTTTAGTTTCGCTACTTCTTTAATTGCCTCTGAAGGTATTGCGTCCAGTCCTGGGGCTTTACCTGTTTTCATCTTACCTATAGCTTCATTCAATTCCTTTATAGTGAAGGCTGGTGCATATGCTGCTCTCTTTCCATATTCCCATGTTTCACTTATAGGGTAGGGGAAAAAGCCTTTTAGTATTTCCACGCTTCGTTTATCTGTTATCTGGTAAGGCTCCAGATTCTTAATTCCCTTTACTGCTATTTTATATCCATCCCCCCACATATCTCTGTTGAGATGTTCACAAAGTTCCTTCCAATGTCGTTTTTTGGAATCTCTTATTAATTTCCGTAATTCTTTCTTGCGTCTTCTGTGCTCATCGAGGATTTTCTGTCTTTCCTCTTCCCTGATGTTTTTACCTGTTCTTGTATACTGCCTCCTGATCATATTACATTTTTTTCTTTTCTCACCTATCTCGGTGTCCCACCAGTACGGTACTGTCCTCTCACCTCTTGGCCCTTCACTTCTGCTGTTCGAATATGCTTCCTTTACTATTTCAGTACACAATTTGTATGACCTCATTTCTTCATTCGTCTTATTACTCAATCTCAGCTGTAGATGGGCTCTAAAGGTGTCCCAATCGATTATAACCTTCCTCTTTTCTGCCGCCCGCACAGGGGCTTGATCCACTTTAATCCCATAACCAATATAGCGGTGATCCATTAGGTTTTCTTCCTCGATCACTCTCCAATTTATAATTCGTTTTGCCATCTTCTGAACTCCACAACTATTAGTTAGGACAGTGAAAGTGAAACTGTCGCTTACATTCCGACTAGGAATATTGCCATTCTCCATTTAGAAATTGTGCCCTTCGGAAATACGCTTCAACAATAAAAATATTTTCTTGCAATTTGTACATTATTTAGTAGTATTGTGTATTAAGTAAAAAAACTTATTTTTTAGAAAAAATTAAGTTGCTAGTCAAAAAATGAAAAATGTCAAAATGGCATTAGGTAAATAATTACTTATAAATAAAAGGCAAGTGGCTTATTATATTTACAAGTACTAGTTACTCAGTACCTACTAGGATAAAGTTATTTTTGAAACACGTTGTATATATATAGTCTCGCAATCGTGTGCTGTTTCCAAGTCAAAATTTGAAAATTTTAAGGAAACATTTGTCTATAACAAAGCATGCTAAATATTGAAATTTTAATGAAAAAGTGTATAAGTGTATAAGTATAAAAGATATTATTATCACTAGAGAACGGTAGTCAGAGGTAGAGTGCCAGGGATGTATCGAGCACATCTTAAATCCCGATTTAATATTTTTTGACGCGAATCAAAATACGTATGGAGAACCAAGTAAGTACTTACCAAGTAACAGTAAATACATCCATCTTCTACAGAAGCAATATTGCAGGATATGATATATCCTAGCTGATCACTGTTCACGTTGAGAGTTCAAATGAAAGTAAATCACCATTAATTGTTCCATACGCTCAGGTGTTTATAGTTGCCACCCTATATAGATTTATACATTGAAAAGAATGGTCCAACATCTACCAATGTAATAGGGGAGTATTTAAAAAACATGGAGTTTTTTTAGTGCCAGTACATTTAACCCCCGTTCGGAAAAATCTACGTCTTTACCAGTAAACAAGCCAACCATTCGGCTTTCAGTACAAATTCCGGTTGTTATTTGGAACTGCTTCAAATTTTTGTTTGCTCCAGATTATCGGGGAAGGAATAGTTTAACCTCGTCAAAATGTTTGTGAAATAGGATGTTGTTTGTATCCATGTACCCCAGCAGGTGACAACGACAACAGGTTCAGGTGGTGGTGGCACATTATGCAGTTTTTGACGAAACGAATGTTGGCGTGCATGTGCTTTCCCAAATATTTTCTTAACAGAAGATATTAGTTTATCTGCATTCACGCAATATTTTATGGCTTTCTCTGATACTCCATGAAGAGCATGTGCGAAACATGTAGTATGCGTTCAAACTACTATATATTTTTGTAAAAGCCGACCAACCACTACTTCCATATACGCAGCTACATCTTTTACAAGTAATAACATTTTCCCTTTATTTTTATCGTGATTTTCACCCCATAGCGATTGGCGGTAAAGTTCTTATCTATCTTTCAACAGTACCTCGCGACGGATGTTGACCGGGCGTATTTATGCAATAGAACGCACTCAACAAATAATAGTAAACAATAGATCGACCCGCTACACACAGTGTTTACCATTTATCTAAAATACTTTAGGCGCTAAAGTCCGCCCTTCAACGTCGCATTTTTTGCCGCGATAGATGCAACTACTTTTATACATACATATCATAAATAGTAAATATCATTATTGAAGACAAGGACCAATATGTACATTAAAACATCACATACATAAATTTGGATATATGTATCGATTAAGCGTCGCTGATAAAAGTGCTTTTTGTTTTTGAAAATTTTGTTATCAGCCCATGTCTAATCACTGTTTGGAATAAAACTAGTTCTGCTTTAAAGAAAACAACAAGAAATTGATAAAATAGGAACTTCATTGCTTTAACGTACAAAATAAAAACTGTTTCTTACACCCTAGGTTAATTAATTATACATATTTAAAAAAATACTGAGAATATTGTTAATTTATTTTTACTCTGACTCACTGACTTTCTTTTAACTGGCGGGTTTCTAAAATCTTCATAATATTGAGGGCTGATGACAAGTTTATTACACAAAAGTTCACAGAACAGAACAAGTCTAAGTCTAGATAATGTCAGTTGTGACATGCTAATTATAATATTTATTGTGTCAGAAGTAACTCCTGTCCATAACACAGTAAGACAAACTAAAAAACATAAGTTAGTTCCGCACTAAACATGGCAGCTTGGTGTTTATAGTATATTTTGATTCTGTTGTTTGCAAAATTAAGTTTTTTTGGGACTTATAATACTTGCTCACCTAATGCAGGCTTAGTCAAAGTACACATAGGCTACAAAAACCGTTTTTGATAAAAAATGGGCATACGCTAGTTCTGCGCTAAGGGGACGATATGTTGTCTTTGACGAATTCACATTTAAATGATTTGAAATGCACTTATGGAGAAAGCTAATTAGTACTTTACTAAGTGTAAGCTGTAGGTCCTCGGAGTTCTTCACAGCCACTGTAACTGACATGTTATCAGCAAAGAGCAAAAATAGAATCGGACCCAAATAACTGGCCTGCGGAACACCTGAATATACAAATATCCTCTTTGAATGTCAACCACAATATGGCGTAATCGCTATATCGTAGGCAAACATATTTATAAGTATATTAACAATGTTATTCTAAATGTACCCTTAACCTTATTCATATATATATGTATGTACGCATAATCATTTTTCTTAGTATTATCAAAATCAAATTTATGTCTTAACCCATTACAATATTTTAATGGAGTAGCATCAGCAATAAATCTTTATTAAACATCATTCTTCTGTGAATATCGTCTTTTCTTCTTTTATTATTTCTTTTCTGCTTCCAGCCGACGTATATGCCCTTAGAACCTATAATTAATTTTATGTAGCTATAAATATTTGTTTATCTTTCAGTTGACTAACGAACAGTAGAGAAGACCATTTTATATTACTTATTTGACTAAGTACCTACCAATCGTTTAAGAACAAACATAACGAGGATAAATTTATTAAACAATTTTGCAATGTCTATAAATAACACAATATGGCATAAATTAATCTAATACTTTTCTTACTGGAGGACTGGTTATTTAAGAACATTTTTATTTAAAACACAGGTAAGAGAGACTTGGAGCTGGTCCTAAATACATATATACGCATAAAAGAGGTATAATGTAAAATTCTCCGAAAAGAGGTCGTCACGACACGAAATACATCGGTCAGCATCAACCCCAACTCTTATAATTATTCTTCCTACAATGATAATATTTACAAGATTTGTAGATTATTCCACCAAAAAAAATTCATAGCGGAGATAGAAGTGAACATAGGCAAAGCAAACATTTTTTTAATACAAAAGATATTACTAACATCCTAAAATTTTGCTAAGTTATCTGAAGATTTTGTAAGAAATTTGAACAACATATGGTACTCCAGCCTAGATTATGATTTGTATTCAAACCTAAAAATTTCAAACGCACCATTTTCTCAATATATTCAACTCATACTCTATCTAAAACTAACTGGTTTCGTTTATTTATAGATGAAGAAAGGAAAAAGTTTCTAGCACACCAGTTAACCTTCGAGCACTTAAAAAGATATACCAATCATATTGGGTTTTGCAAATAAGCATATGGTGGCATAAGCAATTTATGATAAAAACACAGCCCAAAATTGTGCTCAAAGCCTTTAATTGACATTTCAACTTTAACAATTGGCTGCGTTAAAACGTCCTACAAATTAGATCTTCAAAAGATGTTTATACTTTAGGCGGATGTCCAAAGCTGAAATATTTCCAATATTTTAAAATCAAAATATAACTCTCGTAAGATTATTTACTGTGCAAATGGGCGAAATGGGCGATTCTTCGGATATCGGTAACTATCGTCCTATTGTCATTTTGAATAACTTTGCTAAGATATTCGAAATTACTTTGCATTCAAGAATGTTTCCCTTAATCAAAAGTCAAATTTCTCCTCACCAGCAGGGTTTTGTGGAGAGAAGGGCTACAGTTTCCAATCTAGCAATTTTTACTAAATATGTGACTAAAGCGCTGGATGGTAGACTACAGGTGGACACCATCTACACCGACTTTGCTGAGGCATAGTAGACCACGTTATCTTGTTTTCCAAGTTAAAAAGTTTTGGATTTAGTGATCAGATAATTCAGCTGTTTGCTTCGTATCTACACAATACGCCTCACAGAATTTTTTGTGGTGGATATGGTTCCACACCGTATACAGACACTTCTGGAGTTCTGCAGGGGTCTAATTTGGATCGGCTGATCTTTAATATTTTCATTATTTATATTGTAGTCAACATTGAGTCTGTGTGCTGACGATTTGAAACTGTTTCGGTGTATTACCAATGTTTACAATGGCCATCTGCTGCAGAATGATTTGGAGAGAGTACGTAATTGCTGCTCAATAAACAACTTACCTCTTAATACTACTAAGTGTAAAGTTATTACTTTCTCCAAACGACAAGAACCTGATCTGCCGTTTATCTTCCATTTCACAGAACTAACGCCAGTTTCAAATCCTCCGTTTATGTCCTCCAATTACAATATTATTTTCCCTAGTGCAGACATCCACTTCGATTCCCTTCCTTCCTTCCAGAGCATTATCTATGACTGTATTGATAGATTCTCATTTTGATGTTAACAATATTTCAAGTGTTGCTACCCTTGCCTATTGTTGCTGGTGTTGTTGGTCGGTGTGTAGATTTTAATTTTAGATTATTATTTATTTTTTTCTTAGGTGATAGATTTGCTTGTTTTTTGTTTACATTTTATGTTTATGTTATGTTTTTATTGAATTGTTGCTTTGTATCTTGGTGTATCTTGGCTGTAATTTCTTTATCCTGTCATTGGCATTATTTGCTGTTGAATAATAAAAACTATTATTATTAATAGTTGATTGTGTGCAAGGTATACCATATAAGAACTTCCCAAAAAGCTGAAGGACCAAACTTTGTCTCAAGCTGGGTTATTCCGAAGTTCTAGTACGTTGTCTGGCAGATGAGACCGAGATTGACGTTGATCCTTAAGAGGTACCCTTTTTACAAGGAAAAACGAATTGTAAAAGCGTAAGAAAGTGTTTAGAAAAATCGAGAATTTTTCGTTAACATTGTATCGGTTATTATGGACATCTGACCAATTTTCTTGAAATAATTCAGTCTTAAAGTTATTTACTGCCTTCTTACTAATTACAATAATTCAACTTGAAAATAAAGAAAATTTTCTTAAAGAATTAAATATAATAAAGCAAATAGCAACGAACAATGGATACAACCAACATAGTACCTCAAATCTTGAGAAAAAAGGAATATAATAAATAGGAATAGTTTATCCAATAATAACAGAGAAATTAAGTAATTATATAGTTGATAGGATCAACAAGGGAACAAATAGGAAAGTAAAAGTAAAAAATAAGGAGTCTATAAATTAACATGTATGGATTGCCCTAAAACATATATAGGCCAAACAGGGAGATGCTTTGACAAAAGAATACATGAACATTTTAAGAGGTTTAATAATAAGAAAACAGATTCAAATGACGCAATTCAATTGCTTGAAAATAATCATAATTTCAACAATAAATTTGAGATTCTACATTCACAACCAAAAAGCTTAGTTCTAAGTTTACTTGCAGCCTTAGAAATGAACAAATTTAAATATATGGCTATATTGTTAAACGACCAGATATACCATAATAATTCCATGCTTTTGAATTGGTACCTTTAAAGACTCACTTAAAGGACATTATATAGTCATTAGAAAATTATAATAATTAGATATGAATAAGAGTTGAACACTTATAAAATTTATAGAATATGTATTTAATAGTAATGTAATATCTGAAGAAGCTACATCGTAATGAAACATGTCATATTTTTGAATACATTGCGATTATACTGGAAATTAGTTGTTAATTGTATTTTACTTCAATCCTAATAATACAACTTATTACCTTGATTAAGCTTATAAACGCTGCCGAAGTAACTTGCAAAGCCATTCAATATATGCTGCTGGTTGTCGAATATGCTATCATCTATTATTTTGGAATTCTTGAGTCACCTCGCTTATATTGAATAAATAACAAGAAGCTCTGAGGGGCTTCATTAATGAATGTCCCCGTTTTCAAGTGTAGCTTTTGTATGCAGTTCTGATTCGATTTTAACAAGAATTCTTTAAGATTTAAATACAAGTAAAAAATACTAACCACTAGTACTTTTATGCAATCTGAAGTAATAACATGAGTTTTCAGGAAAAATTTTACATAATCTGCAGTAGTAGTATTACCAATACTTAATGCGTCTCAATGGCTTTCGTTGTTTTAACTATTGTTTGCGGTATCAGATATTCTATTGTAGCAAATTCCACAGCAGATTTTTATCAGGGCCGCTATCATAAAAACGTGAAGAAAAATAACACCACTTTGAGAAGCCAACGCAGCCACGAGAACATCGTCCTAAGAAAAGTAATATGAGACATCAACTATGCATGTGTGTACATGTGTGTGTATTTCCATAAACTATACGATTTTGTAATCTTAAGGAAGGATTTGGTTAGATGTATAAATGCTTAGTCCTTATTCCTAATGTACACCTAGAAAACAATGAAACGTAAACCAATACAAGATCATGTACGCACATTGTGAGGTTCATTAAACCTTAAACGTGTTACAAATACATACATATACATAAATGTATATACTCAAATACATATATACATACACATACATACATATATACATCGTGGTGTTTGAAGAGACACTTCCGAAATTCTCACTCACTGTCGTTTACAACGAACGTCTACTAATTTCATTGATAAAGCCTCCCAGTAAGTAAGAAATTACTCGCTTCGTAGAAAATATCTGTTATGTAAACAGAAAAGAACCGAATAGAGCCGTATATACATATGTAAGTTTATGTGTGTAAGTATGTGAAAGATTTTTCGGCATAAACTTTTGACTGACTTCGGAAAATATTTACATAACAGTGCATTCTTATCACGGGATAATAAAAATGAATGGGGGTCCGTTTCTACAGACCACAAAAAAAATTTTACCTAACTTTCGAATGAACAACATTCATACAAAGATGTATGTGTGTATGTCTGGTATATTCAATTTGTATGTATACATGATATGTATATATGGATGTATATAAACATAAACAAAAACCGTATGCCGTGGTAAAAACTACTACATTTAGGGCGCCACATATTTGCCCCCCACGCACTAAACAACCATATGAATTTCATCATTAATGAATATCCCTAATACTAAATTTGGTGTTCAGTTTGTCACAATGTTAAGGGAATCGTATTAGATGTTTTTAGAGAGTATTTGAGATTAGTATAGTAACAATAATTAATAATAGCAATTACAAAAACGACAGCATTTATAAAATTTAAATTGTCGATGAAAACAAGTGAAATTACGAAATAATTTACTAGCTATTGATTAAATTGTTGTAACTGTTACTAATTTATTTATTATAGTAAAATATAACACAGTAAATTACTTTTGACAAGCCAAAGCAAATTTTTAATCATGGGTTCACTCGACTTGGAGTGAAAGAATGGTCATGTATTTATATTTATTGCATATGTATAAAAGTTGATTATAATTATAAAAGTTAAATTTGCTGTCTAGTAATTATTAGTATATTACTTACCAAGTTTTATTAACTTCATTTTAGCCACGAGTGTTTAGCAAAACAAGTTACTAACGAGCTTATAAAACGAGTTTCACACTATACTTTCCCTGCGACACCAAATAATCAAAATAATATAAAATGACTTGTCTGTTGTCGCGCAATGTCAAGTTATTTTGACAGGTTAATGACAAGTGTCAACCAGCTTGATTGAGTTCCAATTAATTTATGCAATAAAAAATCTAGAGCTAACTGTGTCTAAAGAGAAGCACGTTACTAAGTTCAACCCGTGACTAAAGTGCACAAAGTCACCGGTGTATTTAAAAGATAACTTAGCTTCTTGGAAAGAAATACTATAAATGGCATTTTAATGAAGAGAGTAGAAAAACAATCTTATTATGAGCATGAGCATCCACATTACACATAGAACAAATAAAATAGATGCAAATTTAAACATACAAAATCAGTGCAGTACGTTAATCATTCTCTCAACATGTTCTCACATAATGAAGTAATTTTTTCTGCAATATTTCTTGGACTATAATCACCCCCGCCTACTTGTAATCTTTCCATAGATTCAAGAAAAAGGTATGTAAGCAACTAAACCCTAGCTGCTTTTAATTGTTTGATAATATACATATATACATATATGTTTCACTACTGGTCACACCCTCCATACTTTAATATTCCTTACTAATCATGAAAAGGTTACGTAACCAATTGCCCAAATACTGGTTGAAACAAAGTATGTACCAAATATTAACGAAAAACAACTAAATGAAATAAATAATAATAATAATAATAATAATAATAATAATAATAATAATAATAATAATAATAATAATAATAAATTGCCTTTATTGAAGAAAATGAACCATCATGTTGATGAAGCCTGGCGAAGTCTGCTATAACTATTCATGCTTATCCAGAGTCTATCAACGAATACAAGAAATAAAAACAGTAATAAAAACTATGGATGGGAAGGTACAAACACCACATTTATATACCCCGTACATCAATATACAGCAAGAGCGCGCGAGGTATGATCACCCGATGGTATACGTAAACTCGCATCTAAACGTGGTCCGATAATACATATTAGAGTAACGGCACAACATACTAGCATTGCCTGCTCATATTCGAACTCATAGTGATCTGATTATTTTTTTGCAGATTGACAAAAAGAACAAATTAAATTTTCTCTTTAAGTGATGACGATTGCTTAGATAACTAAGTCGATAATAACGCGAAGATTGTAATACTTATAACGTAATTATGATTATCCTAATGAAATTAAATAATAATGTAGTTGTGTACAAAGTTATAGCAGTACAAATGGGTTTTAGAATGAAATAAAAACAACCCGCCTGAAACATCTGCAGAATAAACTAAGATGTCTAGAGAAAAATAAATAAATAGAAATTTCATGGTAAAAAAAAAACTATAAATAAGTATAACAGGAATACCATAAAATAACATAAAAACGACCCTTGAAATAGAAATTAAAATTAGAGATTCTCTCCAGTAAATATAACGAAATAACAACTCTGGAAAAATAAATCTATATATCTATATCTGGCGAACACAGCTAGCGGAGATCATTTGCCGAATATACGTCCGAAGAATATCGACTAGCATCGGGTGATCATACCCGGCGCGCTCAAGCTGTATATGAACTGCGCTACTGCAATGACAAAAAGTAAGACTGAGGGGCACTACTAAACCCCACGCAGTTACTGAGGCTCTTAATATTTTTCTGTGTACTCTTATAAACTGTAACAGCCGAATAACTGAAAGATCTTTCAAAAAGAGATGTATAATGACGGAAAACAGTACATACTTCTAGTGCGTGTTGAGTACATGGATGAAATGCCGTGGAATCAATAAGCCTCTGAGAGGGACGGTAACTGAAGCCACGAATGTACAAAGTTAGCCAAGTGCAATTTCCTGCGATTTTCCATATTTAACATCCTAATGGATTTAAATTGAAATTTGATCATACTTTAAAAATTGCAAATTGGTCGACAAACATAATTTTGAAGCTTTTGAATTCGCAACCTATCCTGCGCAATTAAACATAGACCATAAACAAAATCACAACTGCTAAACAAAGATAAGACCAAAGATTTACAAAGTCGTCGCCTCAAAGAAGAATTTGAAATATGCCTATTAACATATAACACTCTCAAAGATCCCTAGAACTTCTTTAGTATGTGGGAAATAAATGAACAGTTTTATAATAAAAAAAAATAAACATAAATATTGTCAAACGTAATAATTTGTATACACGTATCGGCAATCATGAAGCATGCATTAACCAAAACATTTTTTTTATAGTATTAGAAAATATTTTCACAGTCAGAAAATTTTATGCACAAATATCATTCTCCTGCGAAATTGGTACAATTAGGTCAGGCTCAACGGATATGACATTAAAAATTGATGTATTTGCTGCTGTTTTTATACAATTCAATCGGAAAATACGTTCCTCTTACCCTCTGTGCTTTCTAAATATTTTTGAGCGGATATTAAAATTCCCCATTATAGATTGTTTACAAATAGGTAATTTAAAATTGAAATCTAATCAGCATGAGTCTATAGTAAATACATTTCACTAGAAGATATGTAAAAACATGTAACGTGTATTGCTTTTGTTTTATCTATCGTATAAGAATATTTTAATGGGTAGACTTATTAAATTAAGAACAAGATTAATTTCCACACCAAAGGAACCCATCAGATATAAACTGACTGTAAACGACAAACCCATCCATTAATGTATGTAATGTACGTACTTAGAAACCCAGATAACGAGCTACAAAAACTTACGACAGGAAGTCAGAATCCATGTGAACAAAGCCTGAAGAATCTCAGGCTATCTGAGGGACCTCATATGGAGAAATAAGTACATGTACAGCAATAGCAAAGACATCAAAGATAAAAACAGCAAAGGAGGATAGCAAAGATAAAAGCATGACAGCAAAGATAAAAACATTGAATATTAAGGAATTAATTTTGAGAGACCAGATAAGAAGCAAAGAGCGGATCTCAAAAATCAAGATATGGTGCAGTTTACGAGATCGAGACGACGATATTGAAGAGACCACGTCGACAGAATGACAGACGATCGATGGGCAAAATGGGTAAAAGATGAAAATCCGAGTTCAAGGAGACCCCCGGTCGACCTCCCAAAAGATGGTGTGAGAGCTGGGCATCTGCTCCCCAAGAGGCTGAACGAGATTGAGAAGAGTAGAATAAACAAGACTAAGTCTTAGGAAAATAGAAAGAAGAAGATTAATATCAAAGATTAAAAATGATATGTTTGAAGAAGATATAGAATTGATATTAAAACGTTGTTGATCTTGACTCTTAAGACAAAAATATCTCTATTAAATTATTATTTGTAGAAGGAAAACTTCTTCACAAAAGTTTAATCTGTCAGTGTGTTCGCCATAATTTGATGTATGTATGTTATTTTTTTTTTGTGTAATGTCATGTATGTCAACCAAAAATGATATTTTCGTTAAAAATTAATAGCATTTTTTGTCTTTACGATGCTGTTAAGTTATCATGCGTTTACATTAAGAATGTTTTTATGTAAATTACTTTCAGCATTTTAGCCTATTATTTGTAACAATTTTAAGGTGTTACTTTTATTACAAAGTAAAATAAAATACTTTATTATAACAATAATAAGAAATGTGTAAAAATAACAGAACATCCCACTCGTGAACCCATCACGTTAATTACAGTTTCAAAAATTTATTCAAAATTTAGAAATGCATGACGTATCAAAGATTTAAATACTGACCGTCGTAAAGCATCAACAGAAGATAAAAAATGTTGCTTTCAGATTCGAAAAACTCTTCTTCTTTTATCCCGGTAAATATTATTAGATTATAAAATTTGTCATGTTTAAATTTTGTGAAGAAGTTACATGTTTACTGGGCGTTTCTTTGATGAAGCAATATGTTAAAGCGAATAATAACTTCATCGTTTGAGTATGCGACATCAAAAAACAAAAATGAAAAACATTGAGTTATGGCAAAAGATTTAAATCAAAATGGGCAGACGTTTAAACAAAAATTAAAAAGCTCTTTCTAATCTAATAAGTACTAAAAACTGTAGGAATTCCTGTAATATTTTCTCGAAAATGACAATTTATTGAAATTACTTGAAACTTTCCTCAAAAGTACGTTATAAATTGTAAATATTTATTTAAATTATTACATCTTTAACTTCATGATGGCGTATTAAACATCTTGATTCTGATATTGTATCTACATCGCCACACAGAATTAATAAAAAATATACTTGTTCAACCTTCTTGAATATCGTTCTTAAAGAAGTATAGATGTTATGAAAAGTACATACAAGATACTGTTAAAAATTTAAAGGAAGAGCTTCTAAAACATACTCATTTCTTGAATAGAGAATTCTGATAAACAAACATTTTGATACCAACGACATATTTCCTGGAATTTTATACTACTGCATGATTAGTATTTTTATATATTTTAAATCTATGCGAACTAATGGAGTACTAATTCAAATAACATTGAGCATTATCGGTATAAGTAATTTGTTACTGATAAAAAATGGCGCGTAATGTAACTAACCTAATGCAATAGCTGCATTTAAAACATGTATCTGTGTGGTTTCCTTTTGAAAGAGAATCTATATAATGCATATATTAGTTCACACCCTGATACAATCACGTCTCGGAAGTGGTATATGGAAAAGGAAATATTTGATAATTACAATCAAATGACTTTTACAGATATTAAATCAGGGCATGAGTACATGTAAATACATTTTATTACCAAATTTGCATTTTCTATTTTATGCTTTAATCCTTTATTTTCATCAGAATAAATGAGAATCAGGTTAAAACTTTGTACATTTCGTACATGTAAATTTAGTTCCTTCGCAAATCTAAATTAATACTCTTACTGAAAGGGAATTTTCTGTTTTATAAGAAAATTGGTTTTATTCGTTTGTGCATCAGACTTCTAGATGTATAATATTGCAAATTAATGGTTTCATGTTGAAGATAGGAAACATTTTATGAGCTCAAGGAACGAGCAGAATAAATCAGAATTACGATAAAACATTTCATACATGTAAGTTTAGATCCTTTGCAAATCTGTTTCGAATACAAAAAAGGAAATGTAACGTATTACAATTGCTAAATTATTAATATTATTAAAAGAAAATGGTGTGTGTTTTATAAGGAAATTGATTTTATTCCTATGTTCATCAGACTTCAGAGATCATTTCGTCAGTGGTAGCCACTTTCGGATGTCCTACTCTTGGTTCATCATCGGTGCTCCTACAAACACGCTTAAATTCATACACCCAAAAGCAAACTGCTTAAGTGATGATGCAGATCCCCCAAGAACACGATCAAACTCCTTTTTGATCTCGTTTGGTATTTTATGTTTAATCACAGAACGGAATTCTTTTTCATCAATATTCACTACACTACCCAACTCGTTAATTGTTTATAATTGTACAATTCAAATAACGCAACGTATTTGTCTCAAACTTTCACAACTGTCAAACTAGAGGTTATAAATTCCATAAATGACAAACATGTGGTGATTCTGGTGCCATCTCTGTATTATTTGCCACACATTTCAGACGACCCTCGTAGAATTTGTGAATATGAAAGAAGCAGAAAGAAGAAAATAATGAAAATTTTACTGATAAAGTAATTTTCAGTATTCATTAGCTATTAGAGAAAGGAAAATCTAAGCCTCTAACAATATTTTCTTGAAACTTTGGCTACAAGTCGAAAAAAATCTCTCTGAAGCAACGAAATTCGAATACATTATGTAAATAATAGGAGCATGAATTAAAAATACACTTTTCAGTTCTTGTATGTATAATTCAAGGGCTTCAAAGACAATGAAAAAATGGTCATGTGTGGCTTAAAAACCTGCAAAAAAAAATACAATGTTAATGTTAGTGATAGCACTCTACAAATTGACGTGTTAGTCAGAGAGAGGTGACGAGGGTGACTGTTCTTCGTGGTGCGAGCTCCGTAAGAAAAATCTCCATCTTATACAACGTCTTTCCCGTATTACTAGACCAAAGGATTCGTAAAAGGAGAATTATAATAAACATTAGTAAATGGAAAAACACGTACGCCAAAATGGCCATGACTCCAAAAATTAAATTTTAAAGGAAATCTTTCAAGAAATCAAGGATAATATTAATTGTTTTAGCCAGGTCGAACCCTACTACTGCTATGCAGACCGTCTCTGAAAAGTTACCTTTATATAAATATATATTTAATAATTTTCTTCAAAAGTAACCCTGTATCATGCCCTTTATTATTAATTACTAATTTGGAGTTTTCACATTTTAAAATTTACTTCTTGGTTAAATTTTTATACATTATATCAAATATTCTGATGTAAGAATATTCTTGAAACGTTTATAAGGTTTTTATTTAAATAATACTAACACATTTTGAAGTAGTATCAACTATTGGTCCGATATAAATTTTTACATATTTTTTTTATCCAGTTATTAATTTATATGATGCCCCACTGTTGTGTATAATTGCTGTTTCGGTTATACTAACCCCTCGAACTAAGGTAACCTTTTCTAAGATTCAGGATTACTCAAGTAAATTAACTGAACTCCTCACAAATTACAATATACAGCGTGTGTAAGAAATGTCGGAAAAGCTACACGCAGCAACATTCTTGGTCCAGTTCAGAATAAAAATAGTTTTTGTTAAAATGTCGTATCATGCTTCGCATGCGTTCAGGAACCATTTGAAAGAAACATACATTTAGCAAGACTGTAGTCGCATACTATTGTAATTGTAGATACCGCTATAATTTACGAATTTTGATTTTCGAAAACACTTTACTCGTTATTAGTATTATGGGACCGCGAGGTATAATTTGCTATTCAAATTATTTATTATCAAAATGAGACATCTAGAAAAATGTCTAATTACAACAGGCTTCGTTCTTTGTTTGGGTATTTATCTGACAGTAAATCAGTGACACTATCTACGTGATTGTTAGAATTGCAAACCATCTTTCTCCAATCTACGAGGTAACGATAAAACATAGTAGCAACTAATCAAAATAATACAAATAATTACGAAGAAGCAGAGCACAAAATGAAACAATAGTCGAATTAAATGAACAGGTAAATATCAAAATTTGACAGGAATGATATTGATTGAAATCACATTGAAATAAAAAATTATTGTTCTACAACGGTGTCAAATGTGTTTTTCGTAAAAGTACGTTAAGGGGATATTAAAGCCAATTTGTATTTGGGAATTGACTATAATTGCTTTTGGAGGTGTTGGCCTGTAGGAGGAGCCAAATACAAGCCATCTCATTCTCATATATTTGAAATGAATGTGTTGTTCTCCGTCACCCGAATACAGTGTAAAAATACAGCTGAAGGCGCTGCAAAAATACAAATAATTCAGTACCGCACCATTCCGGAATTTCTTAATTTAATTACACAAATTAAACTTTTTTCCGCAATTCAAAAAGCTATATCTCACAAGAAAATATTGGTCTACACGGGAATTACATCTGTTTTGATCAATTTCATTTAATTATTTCAGATTTTGACCGAGAAACACACGTACATTTTTCTCTAATTTGGAATAAAAAAAATTGATGGTTGTGACAAAAAATTACATAATCTGACAACCTTTCCGTATACTCATATCTATATTGGAGTTGTACAGAAAATTTCACATTTCTATCTTGAACAATAGTAGAAAAAATTGATAAATTCGATATCTTGCTTTCTCGACCGCTTTAATTTCCCCTTAATGAAAAAATGTTAAAAACAAACTTTTTAATCAATAACACTAGTAAACATTATTTTTTAAACTAAAGTGCAACTATTTCTATTGACAGATATCGAAGAGAAAGGCTTAGTTATGCACTAAAAGTCTGAACTTTAAGAACCCCGTGATAACAAACAATGTATGATACGACATTTTAACATTAAGATTTTTTATTTAGAATCTAACGAAAAAGGTCGCTGCGTGTAGCTAATTTAATCTATATTAGCAAATGACTAGTTTTATGTATGAGCAGAAGCTAAGAGTTTTGAAAAGCGTCTTTTATAAAATTTTTCTTTACTTGGAAGATGACGAGATAATATGATTTGTCAGCGAAGTAGACTACTGCTTCCGGTCAACTGATTTGGCTGAAAATTTACTCAGATGTAAGGAGGAAAATTACACTCCGAAATGTAAAGTTCGGTATTGGTAGCTTTATCAGGTTGGCTGCTAGTGTAGCCACACGTAGAGAAGTACACAGACATTTACAGGCAGAGATATTTGCAAGAAACACTTTTTCTTTATAAAGCAACTTTCAAACGTGGACACATGTAAAAATATCGAGGTCGAAAATTGTCATTGTAGTACTTCCTTACACTACATACAAGAAAGTTAACCTCTTCCGATATAATCACTTTACGCGTAAAGACTTCGAAAAATGTCTCATACATTAAAAGATTAAAAAGCTTCATTAGACAACAGATAGACATAATTCATGTCCTTTTGTTGCACCGAGTTAATTTGTGAGCAGCCTGCAACATTACATTGACACCAATTAAGGACATTTAACAGACGCTTATTTTTGAGTACTAAAATTGCGTATATCTGTTTCATTTTATTACATTTTAGTTGCCAGTCTTGTAATCTACGTTACAAATTGGGTCGCACCTGTTTGTTTATAATCTTTATATTTGTATGTAATTACGTACACAAAAATATGTACATTGTTACATACTTCTATTATTATAGTTCGTAAATTCCTGAACAATAAATTAATGTAAAGTTCGTTTTCTCTGTAATACAGCATTTCCTAAAGAGATTACCGCATCTTAAATTATAGAACCAACACTACCTACTAAAGCTTTATATTATTGTGTCAAAGTCTATTTCCCATATAAATAACAGGTTCTGGATTCTTGTTTTTACTCACTGCCACTATCTTAGTCGATTGCCTTTTAATAATTTTATAACCGGCAATAAAACAATGTTGTGACCACAATTACAAAATGTAGACAAGGAGGCCAGCGCTTTTATTTTAAGGCAGTATTTATTGGCAACATACAACTACGTTCATAAGTACTGAGCAACCTAATTTTTATGCTTTATCTCTAAAAAATGTTGTTTCAATGCCTTGTGTTATTTGTTTATAATTTTATCGCAACTTCAAACGAATACCTAAATTATTCCTTGTTTGTATTTTTGCAATGAATCATATATGGGCACGGCATTTTTGTGTTTTTCCTCTTTCTCAAAATTTGGTAAACAATATAATAATCAATGTCAACTAGAAGGAATATATTTTTCAAGGAATGTCATTTGCGAAAATAAAAATTGTCTTATATTCATGAAATGAAACGCCTAACTAGGGGTAACACTTTTTATTTTCTTGGATATAAATTAAGACGTTTATGACATGTGAACACATGACCCGCTGAAGCTTAATAGTTCTTCCAATTGAACTGTATATTAATTTGCAGTCATCATTTTCTTTTATTTGGTATTGTTTGTTTAGTGTAAAAGTTTTTATTGAAAATCGTTTACCTCTGCTTCAGAATATATCTTCTTGAAACAAAGAAATTTTTTTTTAATTTACTAGTAATATTGTTATCATACTTAAGTAAAGTTTTATTCAATACTTCTTCTACACGATTATCTACTTATCGACAGAGTTACTTCGAGAGATGTCCCAAAATAGATGCCTTTAGTAGAGTAATGGATACTTTCATTACTACTCGTAGTATTGCTAATTCAAAACCAAGGAAACCTGAATATGTGAAGATAATCCACACGTTGGTACCCATGACAGAAGTCGTTAGCCAAATAATCGTTACAATGACCTAAAAAAATCAAACAGATATCATCCGTAATGAATATATTTAAATATTGGCCAATGGGTAGTAAATAAAATGAGTGCCCAGTCAGATCTTTTTGATAGTTGTGTTATTTGCTGATAAAGCTGGTTTCCATAGAAACGGAATATTTAACCAAAAAAAAATGCATTCAAATGAAGGCTCCCATTTCACTAATAAATAAATCGCCAGCATAAATGGTGCATAAATGTATGGGGTGGCATTCCTGGTGATTGGATCATAGACCCACATTTATTTGAAGGCATGCAGTATTAACGGAGAAGCTACGAGTAATTTTTGTCAAGCTATTAGTGGAATTATTGAAAGATGTTGCGCTAAATTTACGAAGAGGTGTAGATGTAATAAGATGGCGAATCCCCATATTCTATGCTACAGACACGTAATATTTTAATGAAATATTTTCAACGTAGTGGCCAGCCCGTGGAAACCCTATTGACTACCCTGCTGAGTTTTCGTACATCACAAAATTATTTCTTTTTATAGGTATCCGTAAAAGAGCAAATATATCTACAGTATACCTATAACCAAAAAAGAAATTAAGTGGGAACATATTCGACAAATATTTAGAAATATAAGTTCTCAACGCCTCATTAATGTCGATTTATCATTTCGGAAGCATGTACAGAAACTTTTAAAAGTAAATTTGAACACTTTTAATTTTACGTACTTTAATGTACATGCTTATTGTTATTTTATAATATCTTTTCCACTAATTACTCATCCATTCACGTAACAGTTCCTGTTTCTACACCTACAAAATCAAGTTATTATTTTTTTGTGTTTGTTTATTAAAATGTATCTATTTCGTCATGTTCTACATATTCTTTGAATTATATTGCTGTATTATAAATAAGATATATCCATTTTTTGTCATTACTCCAGCACATAGAAAAGTCATATATATAAGCTTATTTTTAGAAAAATTCATTATAATAGAGTCATTTTCTTTTGCTTTTCCGCTTTTGTCAATTGAATTTCACTATTTGTCAAATGACTTTCCATATTTTTAAACGTCAGCTGAATTCGAGGGGGAAACCACTACTGGATATTTTTGTACAGACCTGTGGAAATGCTTGGAAATATTGGGTATTTTGGCCAGTCAAGTTAAGAGGATCTCATCCCTATTACTTAAGTAGGGTCGAAAAAGTCACAATTACACAAAAATATAAATACATCAAAGAAAATTAAGGATTTCATATAGCCTTCCGCTGTAGCTAGAAGACGCTAATTATGTTTTGGTTTGTTATATATAAGTATATTTAACTTTAGAATATATACTATGATTTCGAGGAGTACCTGTTATTTTTTTTATTTTGAAATGTATTTTTATGTTTATTATACCTTACTATATATGTTTATACACCTTTGTGTTTTATTTTGGATATGTCGTACACCATCAGTGGTAGTGGTTTCCCCCTCGGCTGAATTTGTCAAATGTAATTCTCTTTTTGGCAAATTACTTTCCCTTTATATCAATTGCTTTTCTTGCTTATATGTAGGTATGTATACCTCTTACAATTTATAAAAAAAATATAGCAATTTACACATTAAAGTGAGAAATTTATTTTGTATTTAGATACAAACACAGTGTAATATCTATGTACTGTAAACATAACTTAATTCAAAATTTTATTTCATTTTGCCGGATAGGGTTAGAAAAATTTATGCAACATATAGGAAAACTAATAATACTGCAAAATCAAGTGCAGGACATCTGCAGCAAAAGTTTTTAAATGCTCAAAAAGAACAAATTTGTTACTGGATTGACCTAATAGGTTGTTCCTTAACCCTCCGCCAGTTGCAATAAAGTGCTTAAACCAATGGCCACTTCTTCAACAAGTAGCACTATCTACGATTAATAGGGCGACTTTCCTTATTCTGTTAAAAAAGTATCATTTCTTCCTGAAAGGAGAAATACACTGGACATTATTCAAGCTCGCTTTGATTACGCAGTGCAGTATAACAGAATAATCTTGGAAAGAGAAAAAGTTGTTTTTCATTGACGAATACGGAATATAAATATATTTTTGTGTTTTCTACGGAAGATTTCTGAAAAATACCAGAGCATCAAAAATAAAAGCACAGTTAAGAGGGCGCAATTATTTTGTTGCCGCTGTAATGAACGTAAATTCATCGTATTTGTTTCAAATTCAAGATGTGCCCTTTGATGTACTGCACTTTTCTGAATTTTTCACAACGTTATTCAACATTTACATAATGGTGTAGAAGGAGCTCATATTGTTGTGGAAAATGTAAGATTCCATGGAAGTGAGGAAGTTTTGGCCCCTAGAGGTCATAGTCATTTTCCAGTGTTTCTTCCTGCTTATAGCCCTTTTTTAAATCCACTAGAAGAGTTAGTCAGCCAGTGGAAACAGAGGCACACAATGCATCTGAGCGTATACGTCCACAAAATTGTTTGAATTATGTTCAACCCATGGAGACATATTTACACAACTGTTTACAAAGAAATGAAATTTCGAATTGAGTTAAGTTTAGATTACATAGATGTTAATCTATGTTTGTATCTGAATAAAAAAAAAATACTCACATTAATGAGTAAATTGCTATTCCTTTTTTATAAAATGGTAGAGGTGTACATACCTACATATAAACAAGAAAATCAATTGATATAAAGGAAAAGTAATTTGACA
Organism: Amphimallon solstitiale; assembly: GCA_963170755.1. Classification (NCBI taxonomy): domain Eukaryota; kingdom Metazoa; phylum Arthropoda; class Insecta; order Coleoptera; family Scarabaeidae; genus Amphimallon; species Amphimallon solstitiale. The sequence goes on from OY720678.1 coordinate 75,328,772, forward strand.
AAAAGGGAATTCCATTTGACAAATTCAGCTGACGTTTATAATCATGAAAAGTCACTTGACAAATAGTGAAACGCAATTGACAAAAGCGGAAAACCAAAAGAAAATCACTTTTAAATGTCATCCATTCAAATGTCAATTTCGCGGCAAATATCATGGCTTACTATACCTTATTCAAATAAAAAACATAAAGTTGGCAAAATTATATCAGAAAACGACAATTGCTCAGTAATGGTCACTTTTAAAATACTAACGTCTTACATGTTTTTGGTGCGAAATTTAGTTAGCAATCCAAAGAGGAGCAATACAGGATTTTCCATTTGAAAAATACACCTTTAGACAAAAATATGTCATGTAAATTTAATCAAGTTTTCTACAAACGCAATTAGTAATTAAAAAAAAAGGAATTTGTTCGTATTAGGACCTTTTATTATGAACAACGCTACCAAAAATTTTGTCCATCTACTACATCGTTTTTGAGAAATATAATTTTATAAAAACATTTAATTTTTCAGGATAATGGTAATAAGTCGAAAACCTTAAATTTTAGACCTAGACTATTTTATAGATTTTTGACTGAGAATTATACGGGGAATACAGAAATGTCGTAATAATAATATATAGAGAGTTCTATTTAAAAACTATAACTATGGTCAACCATCAAATTATGGAACACTCTGTATAATACAAAATAATTTTAAAACGTGCTCCTAATAAAAGGCCATTATTGGAAGAAAACCGCTTAGAAATATCTTTTCTCATAAAGACACAATCTGCCTTCTCCGCGGAGATGTCTCACCCTGTATATTCAGTAATATCGATATATGGATCTTTCTAGACTGCATAATACTTGTGAACGTGACTGTATATAAGACGAATGCGATGTGATCATAGATTTGTTGCCAAGTCAGCAATTTAAATGTTCTCGTGGACGACTTAAAGGGGATGCAAAAAAATACGATCGGAACATAAAATAGAACGGAAACGTTCCGACAAATGTCCCGCAATAATAAAAGCGGAGTAATTTATTTAATTCACACAGATAAATCATCAATCAAGAACGTTAATGGTTCGGCGATCGAGGCTCTTATAAGAAGAAGAAGAAGAAGAAGAAAGTCCCCCAACCGTCGGGTACCAGAAGGACAGGTTTTACGAACTGATCTCACCGTTGCTTCTATGGCCTTTAATTTGTTTTGGGGTAACGGTGTCGATATAGGGTGCGGTATAGAGAGAAACGTTGCACCTCATACAGTGAGAAATAGGGAAGGGTGGGACCTCCGTGATCTGGCTGGTGTTTGGGTGGCGCTTTGAACTCAAATTATTTATATATATTTCTTCGTTCCTTACCTCACCTCTTTACTGGTGCATTGTTGTCTTCGTCGGGGATCGTACAAATCTGGTTTTTAATCAAAACATGAGTAAATCACGTTATTGTAACCTTACCTCTGTTAAATATTTAATAATAAAAGAATTTATGCGTCTCATATATTCAATATAATTATAGACTATTTTTGCAATAATAATATAACTTGTGAATAAATGAATTATAGAAGACTAAAGAGAATATTGAAAATGGATTTTTCCTTGATAATCCATTTCCTGTCATTATAGACAGACCAATAGGTTTTTTTCTAATACATTTTATTAGTTGAGCGTGCTAACCTTGAGCACTAATGTCAAAATCCTCTTGTGTACAAATTACAATAAGAATTACATAATTCTGTATATACTTCTATATCAGTAATTACTTATTATTAAATATGTACAATAAATGCTCTAATATTATAATAATTTTTCTACCACGTTATTTTTTATAGCTAAAAATGTGCACTACATATTAAAATTAACTAATTTCAATATATATGCAAATCTTTTGTATCCTTCTTATAATTAAATTAAAGATTACCAACTAGACGATAAAATGTTGAAGTATGTAAACTACTTGCTTGATCTACAGCTTTGTGGGAAGAAACGACAGTGCATTGGAAAAGTTAAAAACTAAACTACTACACGACATAAACTCTATATATTATAATGATTTAAATTTTAAATATTTATAAGTATAAAATCAAATTAACTTTTCAATAAATTTAATTAATGTTATACAAATAAAAGTTCATTCGTATATAAAACAGAAGAATTTTATTAGAATATAATGAATTGTATAAAATGTTAGATAGGAACTAAATTTATTGTAATCTCATTCTTATTGAAAGATTTTAAAAAGTTACAATATTAGTAATATTAAATAATAAATGTCCATTTGTAAAGTTGTAAAATGAAGCAAAACAAAAAACAATGATGGATCCTCTTTATTCTTTACAAAAGTTTTAATTTACTCTACGGTACTAGTTTCGACATTATGTCATCTTCAGCCGAGAATCTAAACAATAATTAACCGTTACAAAATTTACCACGAATAAGTATGTATAAAAATATCAAATGCAAAAATTACACGTGTATGATACTCACAGTCAAATGTACAAATGAAACTAGTACCGTAGAGTAAATTAAAACTTTTGTAAAGAATAAAGAGGATCCATCATTGTTTTTTGTTTTGCTTCATTAGTAATATTGTCAAGACATAAGATATTCAACTTAAATTACTATACAAGAAAATGTCATTATCATGAAAAATCAAATATGTATATGGAAACTAAGTAAAAATATCGTGGTTACTCATAAACAAATAGATGGTTTGTGAATTTTGACATGAAAGTAAAAGAATTATGTAATGAAACGAGATTTTTTGGAATAAAGAAAAATTTATATAGAAAAGTTGGTATAAAAGTAATAAATAACTGATTTTATAAGTTATTTATCATCAGCTTCATGTTTGATAAGTCGCACCACGTGTGAAACTCATTTCTTGGACCAAAGTGATTACTGAACCGGAATTACCTTGATGTTGCTTATAAAAATAAATTAAATTGGATTTATAAACTGAAAAATACATATAAGAAACGTTTTACCGAAATAGAAGAAACCCATAACGTGTATACAAATACTAGAAAAACCTATTGGATGAATTTAACTTGGATCTTATGTGCTGTATTATCCGGACCTTAAGAAACTGTACCTGTAATCCAGAATAGACGTATTTTATGAAGGGGACCAGTCCTAGATAGAAATAGAAAAACCGTTAAGTACAATTATAAACATTTAAAAGAAAATTCTTTCACATAAATTAATATCAAACATTGAAGTAATATCTTTATAACATAAGGGGAATAATAGAATTGATAGTTAATTTACTGTAAAAATGTTTCTATTTTATATAAACATCATCTGAATAGTCATATTGTTTTAATAATTTTCATTAAGACAGAGAATTTAATTTTGAAATTGACTTTATTGTTATGTGATTAACAGATTTTACCATCATTACTTAATTTATGTAGTTCACCATCCATTATTTTGTGTTTTTCAAAAATATTATTTTGAAATAAATATTAAAATAACTTTTACAAAAGAATTCAATCCTGAGATTATTATTTATTTTTCATACTCGATTATAATTTCTACCGACTGAACTTAGCTAGAAAGACAATAGTATAATATGTAGTTATTTACAATTATGCAATTGTATGTGCAGCATAGTGAAAAATAACTATGCAGAACAATCACTCGTATTGTTATTTCAGTTGATATCAGTAATTAATTTGAACATTCCATTATTTAAAGTCAATTTCGTCTAAATTTAAGAGTAGGAGCTATGGATTATAATTATAATAATATAAATTATCCCCAAGCAAATGGCTTTTATGTATTTTTCAGTCACAAATAATAAACAGAAAATTGGTTTCTAAAATATATTTAAGAATTAAATATCTACGGCTCTTCTTCTGCCTCTTCCTCCTAGATATAAATAATTAAATTAAATATTTTTCTTTTTAAATTCATAATATTTTTGAATTTCTTTATTTTTCCCATTTCATGACTCATATATTGATCAAGAAACATCTGCTATTATAGGGGATATGAAACATTTATTTAGAAATACCTACAATGTAAATGAATGAAGATCACCACTAACACCTTTGGAAGCCATATGGTCCTTCAAGGTAATTGTCGCATTCTAAATTAATCGAGATATATTCCCATGTAATTTTTATCTGTGGGCTGTATTATTCGAAAATGGCCCAGATACAGCAGGTGTGCTTGGATTGGACACTTCTGTTACCTGTGCCACCATAAGTTCATCGAAAGAATGGTGTCTTGGTTTGTTGTAATTTTTTCTTATTATTTTCTATCTTTTCACATATTGCGTTCCAAGACAAAGGAAGATAAATCTTCTTCTGAAAGCACCAAAGTTTCGGTCCATATGTATCTCCTCTTCTGTACCAGATTCGCTTACTTTAATACTATCTTTCAAATTTCTGAACTATTTAAAAAACTGCATTCTTAAAATATGTATTTTGTTTTTAATGTCCTCAATACATAAACATTGACTAGATGCGAAACTACTTCTTCAACACATGCTACCTCTGATTTCATCCAATGCTTCATTTCTTTTTATTTTGTATTTATAATTAGCTGATTTTATATTGTATAGTAGTGGATGGCTATAGTTAGTTCTCGCGACCATATAAATTCTTCTTTGCAAGCCCTTCTAAAAACAATTTTATAATCTATGTAATTTATAGGCAAATTCTACTAATAAATTATATATTCATACTTACGAAAATTAATTTTTGAAATAATTCTTCAAGAATAGAAATATATGTATATGCATATTTTATCGCATCTTTACTCTACTAATAAAAACAGAAAAGTGCTTGAATATAGACATTTCTAACCGTTAATACTAGGTACAGAATCACAGATGGTTAACAGATGTTGAAAAACATCACGTACGCCTTCCTACAAAAGCGTAATAAAAATCATAAATTGCAAATTTGCCGATGAATCTTTACGAAAAGTCTCTTGGTACCTCGTTTCAAAATTTCAAACACAATTGTTTATGATACCGAACCTAATATATATATATATATATTGGTAACCAATAAATCCCTAGATCTTACTAGAAATGCTTGCAACAGCCATGCTAAAGCCATAAATGCATGAACTACCTAGAAATGTATAGTGTGAACGCAGAAATGCTGCATTTTGCCTCCCTCATTAAACGCAGTATGAAAATGCATAAGTGGGAAATGGTCTTAACCCTACGACATGCATTTTTGGGGTCGTTATCATACATGTACTCCCAGCGGAGAGGCATCTTTTCTTCGGCGTGTGGCAGCGTGACTGTTGTTGTGAAGCATATTTAGATTAACAAATTGATCCATAGTCTCCTATATTCATATGATTCGACCGTCATCACAGTATGAGAGACATGATCATATAATAGAGGTTCCTCCATGTTTGACAGACTTTAGAGTGTAATTTGGATTGCATTTCGTTCCCATATGTCTTCTAACATACTGCCTTAATTCTTTATATTCAAATAATACGACCTTGCTATAATCTGACCACAAGATATTTTACCATCTAGCAGCTGGCTAATTTAAATTTTCTCTAGCAAAGCGTGTTGAACGTGTTGTTTCTTCAGCAAAGGCACTTTTCGTACACTTTTAGCAAGCAATTAATGGGTTCATCCTCATTCTTAGATGTTTTTCTCTTTTTTTTTCTTCGTTCAGGTTTTGCTTGATATTTTACTGAGTAAGAAATCATTTTCGATGAGCATGTTAGCGTTTTTTAAATGAATTTGTAGATCTTCCTGTTTTTATTAATTTTTGAATTAATTTCAGATGTGCAGTGTTTCGCTCAGCCCGTGTTATTACACAAAACTAAATAAAATACAAAACCAATTTAATACCATCCATAAAACTCAACCCTGCATACGATATGTTCGATTTTCTACACAGCACGCCTATTACTTTGCACAGTAACAAATTCTAGTGTTCTCAAATAACAGGTAATTCCCCGTATTTTAGAATAAACTTGGTAAAAAAACAGTTCTTTATGTCAATTCGTCATGTGGTATAGATATGTCACTGGTCTCGGATTATTATTTGGCACATATTGCCGTGGTATCTTGCATATTAATAAGATAATAGTAATAGTATTAAGACTTAATTTAAGTGTATAAAATAGAAAAGAAACAATAATAATAAGTTTATTGTAGTTAAAGGAATTTTAACATGAGTATATTGGGTTGCATACACTTTTATGCAAACATAAAGATTGAATTTATATTTACAATTTAAATAAGTACTAAAATAAAAGACGATATAGAATTTAAGATGTATATATATTTCTTTTATATAAAAGAGAAACAAGATGTATGGTTTGTGTACAATGAAAAACAACCTGACTTTATAAAATGTGTGAGAATTGCACTGAACATTTTAAATAATGGACCGTTGTTTAAAAATAAAAAAGAAATGAAATAAAATAACCGAGAGAGGGTTATGCTTATGGATGGTAGTGTAATACGAACTAGTCATCTTAATGCAGTAAAAATGTATGAAGAAAATAGAATTCTATATGCACGAGAGAAAAATAATTGAATAATTATGTAAACTTGAGAACGTGCATAAGGTAATAAAAATTTATTAAATAAATCATACAAAAAGAATAAATATTTACCTTAACTTATGACTAGATAAGTAAATAAAAAAGGATATAAATAAAAATATTCTGAGACATCAGCAGTAGTGTTTTTTTATAAACGACAGCTGGTAATAATAGAATACATTCAGGAATTTGTATATGTAATATCATGTTTCATAAACAGTAGAGAGGTTCTTGTACGGTTCTCGATAACCTACAAAATAAAAAGAAAATATAATGTAAACTTGGTTTGTAGTTTATTACAGATAGACATATCACCGTTGGAGAAGTCTTGGATAGAAGGAGGCTACGAAGGGGCAAACCAAGTGGACCATGGTGGTGCAAGTAATCTTATTAAAAGGATACCTGTTGTTTGCAATGTTTTTTCAATATTGCCGAAAGCTGGAAAAAGAACAAAAATAAGAATTGTACTAGTCAATGGAAAGAGGAAATATGTGAAAAATAGTAAAGAAGGTAATAAATTTATAGACAAATATAAAGAAGAGTTATATTAAAACAAGTATACCTACGTTGGAGAAACGCTGTACAATTCATAGGAAGTTTTTAAGTTGTAAACAGACAATTCTTGGGGTGTTGACCTTTTGCGGTGAAGAACTGTCAAAAAGACAACAAGTGCGTGTGTGTGTGTGTTCAAAACATTACGGCAACTTGAAAGCCAGGAGCACTGAAGATGCAGGGTGACAACTTAAATGGTAGTTTCTGAAGATGGCGTTGAAAACGGTCACGTGTCTTTCCCGGAAATATAAATTGAAGACAAGAATCGACATGAATTGATTCTTTGACTTTCATTCGTTAACATACATTCATTAACATTCATTTATTAATTGATACACAGTTTAGCTGGTTATATAAATCGTAGGGTTAGATACACCACTATTCATATTGATTTCTTTTGTATTAGCGTGTTAATTTTATTTTCATTCAAGTTTCACTTATTTTATTTTCTTTGTTTAATTGTTTTTGTGTAAGTTTGTAAAGATAATGGAGATGCAAATGACCGAATTTGAAAAGTTTTTCAATGATTGAAAGTAAGTTAGAGGCAAGGACTTATCAATGTGGCTATACGAGTATTGAAATATATCGTGCGAACGTATATTCAGTATAACGTTATGCAACAGGGATAATAAATATTTTCCTGAGATAGTAATAAGCATTCTTTAATTTCAAGTTTAAAAGAGATGAAATAATTAATGGTGTTGAGTGTTAAGAGGATATAGCGTGCAAATGTATATTTTCTGGCACAGTATTTGGCATCATTAATAGTTACAATAAAATTTTGATTATAAATTAATGATTTGGGACTAGATTTGAAGTGGGGAAAATGTTTCTGGGTAGCGGACTCTGAAATGCTAGCTATAACGCGTGCGAATGGTTATAGATAGTAATCAGATTCAAGCTTTTCTCCAAACATTGACCATAAAAATAAACAATATACAAAAGTTAATTGGATTTATTTGTTGATAAACAGGAAAATATTTTTAGAGTTCTATTTAATAAAGTATAAGAAAATATATTCGTATCATAAAGAAACGTTACAACCTAGAACAAGGTACAAACGTTTTCTTATAATTATGTTTCTTTTAAAAAAATATAGTGAATACAGTATAGCGATGCTATATTTATTTTTATGTAATAAATATTAAATAAATTCGACAATTATGTGTTATATGATTTCTGGTTTTTCATTTTAAATAAGCTATAACCTTATCCCAATCTTAAATAAAAACAAGAGATTAGACGAGAGGGAAGAAATTCAGATACACTGAAGAATTCATGAATACTTATAAAATACGTGCTGTTAAGATAAATAAAATACACATCAGGATAATAAAAATTATCATCATTTTAATTATTTATGTTGCTGAAACAGCAATATGTAGCTGTATATGTTGAAAGCATCAACATAAGTGTTTGTAAATATAACATTCAACTATCGTTCTAACTTTAACTTCTTTCAGCACAACACAACAATATTACCACGATTTGTTAAAAAAAATGTTTAAACAATAAAAAATCAACATGGATCATAAGTACATTGCTTTGCTTTAGAGCCTCTGGAGAAGATGTATTACTAGTATGTATATACATCTTCTCCAGTAGTAAGTATAGGGATGAAAATACTTACGAAGTATCAGTAAATACATCTTCACCAAAAGCACCTCAATAACAACACCCCTATACTTGTCGAAACAGAAGTCAAATACTTGATACTCCAACTGTATAAGAAATTAGCTTGGAATGCGCATATCAAAACCAAAAGGCGCCTAGAAGTAAAAACATACATTGCTTATTAAATCAAATCTTTTAGCTGTTCTTATGAATAAATTTGTTATACTTGAAACTATACAATCGCTAAACTTTACGTACAAAATCGACTTGTGGATTTGCAGCAAGCCATTGAATACAAAAATCATTCAAACATTCCAATCTATGATCTTTTGATTTGTGGGAGAAGCTCTTTGATACACGACAAAATATTGCATATATAGATTGTTATTTCGGCATATTATACATAACGAAATAATTAGGCCATATTGAATTAAACATAAGAAATGTATCTGCAGTAATCGACATGTAAGACTACTATTCGATCAACCCAATCAGACAAAAAGATTGAAGAGTTTAGGGTAAAAAATAAATAAATAATTAAATCGCGGAGAACACCACAGACGGTATATTGCCTTCATTTAAGTTTATTTAGAACACTATGATTCAATATAAAGTTCGAAATATTGAAGGATATCGACGATATCTTCAAAGTAAAGTTTAAACAGGTTCCATCATAATGTTAATTTTTTATTTCCAAGTTGAGTATGTATTATCTTGTTAGGATTAAAATACACAGATTTCTTTGTTGAAAATGGTCTTCGAACTGCTAAATTGGCAAATGAACAATACGTTTCAACAATTACTTATTGCATGCATAATTTTTGTCAAGAGTTCTTTAATCTTGCAATCGTGCGTGAATAGACGACTAGCCAGATTCATGCTGGACTTGATAAATTTCGCTTAGCGGAGGCAGCACTTGTTAGCAGAGCGGAGCAGCGTGGAGCGGCGTGAGGCGGTGCGCAGCGCCTTTAAATATGTTCGACGTCAAACAGACATTCCATCAAAGGTCTCCATTTTGTAAGTGTCAAAGTAGTGTAATTATAAGTTGGAACATGCTACGATATTCCTAAAAGGACTTAATTTATACACTTCTTTCAGTTGCATGACTAAATATGTAATCTCAGTTAATTTTGGAAACGAAAACAGAGATGCACATGAGTTTGTAAGCCTTCTAAAATATACCGGGCTTCATTAACATCTTAAAACAACCTAATAGTCAAGTTTTTATAGAATATTCACTAGACACCAGTATCTAAAATGTAAATAAACATTGCGACACTTTTTACTTGCTGTTATTATTGCAAAATATATTTTCTGTCACAAATATACAGTATTCATGATAATATATTCTGTTTGTGGTGTGAATACTTCTTCGATTTTCAAGCTACTATTAGTTTACTATACACTTACTCTTGAAATAATTTTAAAGGTGTATAATTAGAATGTGTCATCAGCGTACATTTTAGGGAAATATCTGGAGTAGAGGTGGGTAGTTTGCGAACGACCGATTCAAAAAACCGATTCTTCTCATAGAACTAAATGAACTAGTTCGCAATTTCCAAGCGAACTAGTTCTCGGCGAACTACTTTTCGGTCAGAAAAATTTAGTGCGCTAGGTTTTAAATTCATTCGTTATAGACTTGCATAGAAAATATTACTAAAATTGAAAATATGTTTTATAGATAATAAGTTTTATTTATATGACAAATACATATGTGTATAAAATAAAATAAAAATAAAACTTGCATTTGCAGAATAAAATAAATATTTTGTGCATTTCTTAAAACATTATTATTTAGATAAAGTGATAATAAGTTATTACAAATAAAAATTGAAATAAATTCAAATTGAGTTCAAAACAGTTTTATTCAATTCACAACAATTGTTTCACCCTACTAGGGCTTCATCAGGTGATGAATATTATAATACAAAATATTTGTAGACGTTCTTATTTATGTCTTTTCCTAAATGAAGAGGGGGGAGTTTATGACATTAGGTTAAGAGCGGGAGTAACTTATATCTTTAATGTAATATTTAATATATATATATACATAACAATATGATTAATAATATTAAAAAAAATTTTTTTTTTTGAAAACTGATTGTTTACTGTTATTATAAAATTAAACAATTTATAAATATATATATAACTATAAAAATTATTAAGTTGATTTTAAATATTTAAATTTAACAACGGTGAATTATTCACTTCTAGTTGGTCATTTAAAATAATAAATTTAATTTTTTACTCTTGTTTTGTATATGTAGTATGTCAAACTTGTTATTGAATTTATGTTTTTGTTCAATACAGTGGTTTGCATATGTGGAATCTGTTTTTTGTAATTTATAACTTCTTTCATGTTCTTTTATGCGTGTGGAAAAGGATCTACCAGTTTGTCCGATATAAGCTTTTCCACACTCGCAATTTAACTTATAGACCCCAGATTTTAAATTTTTGTCAGTTTTATCTTTATTATTTTTAATGTGATTCTGTAGTTTGTTGTTTGTACGAAATAAAATTAATGTGTTTGTTGTTTTTTGTAAATATGTTTTTATTTTTATGGAAGGTGTACCTATATAAGTCACAGAGGCAAATTTTGATAAGTAAGTTTGGGGAACTATAGGATAAATTTCGGATATAATTTTTAATTTTTGTTTTTTATGAAGGAGATTATTTATTAATTCTTTTGAATAACCAATATTCTGAGCTATGGTGTAAATTCTATCTAATTCTTTATCAAAATTAATCTTATTCATAGGACATGGATTAATTTATATACCTAACCCACTATGCAAGAATACTTCCCATAAACGTTCTGTTAACGTTACTTTGTTACCTTGTGACTTTACGTTTACACCTTCTGTGACGTTACAGGCACGTAGCCTGAAGTTCTTATGTCTGTCCCAACGACTTTATCACACCAACGTCGCACCAAAAAGATATTATAATGTTTGAAATGCGACGTTCTTGGCACCAAATTTTTGGGAAGTTAATTTAACGAAAATTTTAACACGTTTTAACAACTTGCTATTTTAAATGTGTTCTGCACGTTGACATCGATAAGTTGGGACAACTTCCTTTTTTAAGGTGCTTTAAACTTACTAGTTAAAAGTTAATAAAAGATAAACTACAGCGGTCACGGGCACGTTTACACATGACGTTACGTTAACTTCAAAGTAAAAAGTTTCTGCAACGTCGTATTTGAAAGTTTAATAAATTTTCCTAGCGTCAGTTTCTTAACAATTCAATTAATTTTTAATTAGTTAATGATAATTAATAATTGGCTTTTATTAGTTAATGATTTTTAGGGGAAATAAAAAATTGTGTTATTGAAATATAAAATATTTTAATAAAATAGTTAAACAGCGAATAAAACTCAATTTGTTTTCTCCCGCTGGTATCGTTGGTTGGCATGTTTGAGCCATTCCATCGTTGCTTGCTGGAAACTTCTGTCGGTCATTTTTGAAAAATTTTCTTTTACGGCCTCTAAGAAATAAATATTAGCTTCGATTTTAAAATTCAATTATAACTAACTTTAAAAAATTTAGGAGTACCTTTTATGATATATATAGATTTTAGGCTGGAAAGCTTAAAATTATTTTTTTGGCCCGTCCAGCTACAAAAAGTTGCCACGTGATTGGTGAAGAAATTTTGTAGGCATCTGTTGACACAATTCTTGTCGTTGTATCCGCCTATGTATGTCATGCGTTGCAACTAAAAATCAAAATTATCTTATTATAAATCATAATTCAAAGGTTAGGTACCTATATTTCTTACGAAAGTTTTGGCGATTGCGGGATCTTTCTGAATATGGTCGTCAAAATCCAGGAGTTCACGCACACTGGCCAATGGCATTTCAGGAAGCTTAGTTCGTGTGTCATTGGGGCCAAGGTTAAATTTTGACTCTATTCTGGATAACCGTTCGGAAATTACCATTAATTCATGTTTTATATCTAGAAAACATTCTTCCATGGTTTTTCTTCCAAATGCATATTTAGTATTATCTGAAAAACAATAATTATAATGTTTATGATACTTATCTTATACCTATAAAATACTTAGGGTCCGTTTACAGAAAGTCAAATAAATATTTTAATCATTTAATGGCGAAAAACCGTATTTTGAAAATTTGATGGGCTGGTCATTGATCATGATTAAAATGTAATCTCATTTACATATTCAATTTGTATTCTATAAACTGACCCTTTTAATATTATTATCTAACTAAACATGCACTAATAGTTGTAAACAATATATATGTTAGCTTACCCTCTCTGTTATCAATTTGTTTGTTGTTTTCTTCAGTACCTGACGCAGTCGGTTGGATAGCATGAATTGCCGTAGGACTTTCTGTTACTTCTTCTAGGGATAGCAACCTACTAGTGGCTAAAATAAATCGTAAATAAAATTGTATTTGAATGGTTAGTAAAATATAAGTATTAACTACCATCAATTTCCTTTCGCAAATTGTCAAACGGTTCTTCAATATTAAATATTTGGTTATCGGTGTTTTGTGGTTCACTATCACCTGTAAGTTGATATTATTATAAACATAGTTTACAAAGTGAATATAAAAAGTTATTTTTTTATTTACCAGAAATCTCTTCTTGAAGTTCAGGTAAGTCGTGGTCAATTGAATTTTTAATTTTTAATTTTCTTTTAAATTGTTTTCTATTCGAAGAATTGATTTCATCGGAAGAAGAAGAGGAGGAGGAACTTGTAAAATGTTTTTCTTTATGAAATGCTTCTTCGTAGGAATCTAAAATATTAAAAATATGTTGTATTGAATATCAAAAAGTTAAACGTCACCTTACTAAAACTTTGCAGGACATTAACTTCGTATAGTTTCCAAGTAGATTCTGGCTCTACTGCACGAACTATTAAGTTTCTCGGACTTTTACTGTTCGGCCAATAACAGGATTTGCCATTTTCCAAAAGCCAAGATGATGGTATGACAGAATACGACTTATCGCTAAATTTTACTATAGCATAAGAAAACTGAAAAACCAGAAATATGAAAAATCATAATAATGACTTTTACACAGTTTACCTGATTATAAAATATGTATAATTACGTATAGTTGCGGGATCATAAAGCGGGACATCTCTTATATTCAAATGCTGTTATTTTAGTATTGTAAGTTGGACGTACTTTTTGGCAATTATTAATTGTCATGTCAATACATATTTTTTACACGGCTTTTTGACGTTTATTAGTAATGGATATTCTTGGATAGAAATATCCCTTTATATCAAAAAGCTACTTTACACTAATAAAGCTTAACTGTCCCGCTTTATGATCTCGCAACTGTACATACCCGTAGGTGCTATTAAACTTAAAATATGACTGTAACTTAAATAAAAACTTAGGAAATATAATCATTAAGTATTATTAGGTATTCTATTTAATTATGTTTGTGTGACATTGCAATAACATACTTTCTGAATTTAATACATTTTCCAATTATTTGTGCAATATTAACTTTTTCTATCGATTTATCATAATTTTTAGCTATACCAGAGTTAAATAGAGTTGATTTACATGGTCGATGAAAAAAAGAGTCAACATCAAGAATTTTGTTGCAATGTTATATTATGTCCTCGTTTATTTTTGAGATTCGTTTGATCATAAAATATGAATTTTTTGTGTACACAACAGAATCGCGTTCTGATTTACAATTAATGTAGAAATTCTCAAGTATAATTTTGCTATAAAAGGTTTCATTAGCAACAGAATTAAAGTTTGGAATCTCTTTTGCAAGTTTGGGATATTTTACGGAAGTTTCTGTTTCGGTATATTTTCTGATCTGATCTATTTTATTAATAAGTTGTTTAAGAGGTCTGTTTGATGTTTTCATATATAATTTTATTTCATGCATTGCGTTTTCAAACTTGAATGCGCTAAAGTTATCCAGAGGTCCAAATTTTTGTACATCTTCTGGTAAGTGAATTAAATTATGTACATTATGATTGACATATTCCTTACCATAAAGATCACCAAAATTTTCTATAAAGTAAATTAACAATGTTTTGGAAAACTCGTTATATTTATGACATAAAGTTTCATCTACTAAAATTCTAATGGCGCAATGAAAGCTTAAGAAATGATTAAATTGAACTGGACTTAAATTTCTCTTTAACACAATTGGGCCAGTATACAACAAAAATTGTCTTAATTCTGTTGCCTTCCAACGATCGATTTCTAAAATTGATCGTGGAAGGCGATTAAATTCTTTTGGCATACAATTTCTAAATTCATTTAACTGTTCACATACGTTTGATATTTGCTCTTCAGTCATTCTAATTTCTCTGTTTCCCTTTACCCAAAAAATAATCAAACGTTTCATAACACCTAAGCATACTAAATGCATGTAATCCAAACAAGTATGTGAGACTAAGCCAATTCCCAGCTGCGTTAATATGGTATTACTTTTATGAAAATTTTCATCAATATAGTTGAAAAATTCTGTGTCAGTTCTTAATGATGAAGTGGTTTCTCCAAATGTCATTCGATTATTTATAAAATCCCCTTCTACCTTACACTTTGTACAACTATTGTAAGCATTATGATTTTTTATGTTCAAAATAAATGCTTTTGCAGGAGCATCACAAATAATTTTATTTATTTGAATAATATATTTATTGAAATTAATAGCAATTCCTGAGTTTTCCTTTATATATTGAAATTCGTCAACAAGCTTTTTTAAAAATACGTTACTTTCACTAGGTTTTGTAAAACCGTGATATACACCGATTAAAAAGGGATTTGACAAATTTTTGTCGTCTATGGAACCAAGAATGGGCCAGAATTGACTACCTGAACTCTTTGTTAACGGCAAGCCATCTACATTTATAGCAATATTAATAAACGGTTTATCGTAAGTTATTAAATTTTTTAATTTAAATATGTAGCGTATGCCAGATTCCAATCCGAAATGAAAATATTTTCCCGGGGACACTATGTCAACTGGCCTCATATTCAAATCATTTGTTTTTAACAAGCTGCGGCAGTCGCGTGGTAAAATATCATGATTGCAATTTTCACAGTGGTCACGTAAAATTATCAATAAATCATTAAACTGATTGTGTGAAGTTTTGTACTTGATAGCCCACTGAGTTAGTTTACTACTAAAATCGTTACTGTTAGAACTCAATTGTATAAGTTTATTATTTGGCATAACTATAGGAGAGCTAACAGCTACTATCTGCTGTGTACATATTTTACTTATCATAGGTTTTGGATTATCAGTAATAATAGATGATGTTGTTGAAGCTAAAGTAGTTTCCTCCATTCTAAAATTTTGACTATGTTCAGTTTGTGGGTCACTAGTATTGTTTGTGGGTCGCATTTTGTTTGCTAACATTTCCTGAAGTAATATTCTTCTACGCTGCCTTTTTGATAATGTGGAAATTAATTTTCGCCTAGTGGAATGTCTCTAAAAGTGAAACATTATCGCAGTTAATTATTTTTCAAATGCAAAAGTGAATTAAATTAAATTGTATATTATCAGTTATTTCACAAATACATGTCTCGTAGAGCACTAAAAATATTGAATTGTTTGAAATTTTATAAAATCCAATTCCACTATTTGATGTTGGCATTCGAGTTTCATGTTTGATTAACTCAAATCAAAGCTCAAACGATGATTTGTCTTTTTAAAAGTTGATGCATACGTACCTAATTATATGTAATTATCTCGGATAATCGTGAAGGTGAGTATATTTCATTCCAGAAACACTCGAAAATGCAAACCCGGATATCGTAAAGTGGGCTTTTTTATATAACTAATTTAAAAAAAATCAAATACCTATACCTACTATTTACATAAATCGATTTACCTAATGATATTTATTACAAAATAACGGATGGAACAGTTTATTCAAATCTGTACCTTTTTCGCAAAACACGATTTTGAATTAATTGCTAATCAAATAAATACCTAACAGTTTATGATTATTATTTAAATTATTTACAATTTACAATTAGGTACAATGAGGTAAAATTCACAATAAATTGTAGTTTAAAATAACTATCAGTTTTCAACAATTAAAATAGGTAATATAACTACGAGTAGATATGTATGATTTTTGAAATTTTTAATAAATCTCAAATTTTTATTTTGATAATTTGTATGACATGATGCAATAAATTAATTAGGTGTACAAAGTTACTTTACTTACATTTTTACTGGAAGAATTCATTTTTATAATAGATCAATAAGCTGTGATTGTGATGTGTGATTTGGCACGACTTAATATTCACTGATGTTAAAAAGGAATTGAATCCTGTTAAATTTGCCTTTATTTGCTGTCTTTTAAATTAATAATTTAATATCTGCTTCGTCCAGGGAAACATAATGTTTTTATGCCTATAAAAAGTCACATGTGTTAGCGATTTGAGCGTCTGGTATGTGTTTGTATGTATATATGGGGCGAGTGAGAACGAAGATTAGGAATTTAGGTAGGTATTGAAATCAAACGAGACTCACTATGTTCGCGTTCGAACCCTGCTTCAAGAACTACTGCAATCATGGCTATGATATTGATTTATAGACGGTGTACTTGTTTTAATTTTAATTGCATTATTCGATCACTATAAACATTATAAAATATGATACATCTCGATACATGTACTTACCTGTTGTCATCACTCTCTTGATTGTTCTCTTCCACTCATGTGTCACTTCAATACCCCCTACACTACACAGACATAGCGCCCCTTCGTACAAACATTTTTAAATTTCATTGGGTCCTATGATTTTTCTTTAATTAATATTTAGAGACGTTTATTAATTTTTTGTCTTTGTCTGATAGATGGTTTTATCATATTTTCTCACTCATTCTAACCAAATTTTTAGATAATAATGAATGACTTTAGAAAGGGAGATCTTGCGGCCCATTGTTGTCGAAATGCGATGTTTAACTATTTTATTTGGATGTTTATTATTATTTAGACACACAGTCTAAAAATTTGCCACTAAACAGGATGATAATTTAAATAATAAAGTATAAATATCAAAAGTCTACAATATATAACGGTAAGGCGAGTTTATAAAAAGCAAATTAAAAACTACATTAATTATTTATGTTCTTCACAAATAAACAGATGCATTTCTCGTAGTTACGCTTAATCGTATTGGTCAAAGCAATATAAATTACCTATTTGATTACGTCTTTGTTAATATTTTTATTAGAAGTTATTTGGAAGTACGAATCATATTTATGCAAACGTTATGTTTCAGATTAAAAAGGAAGTCTTATACACTGACTGTGACGCTTCGTCACTATAGCTTTTAGCAACAACGTTAAATTCACTTCCAATCATAAAAGTGCACATTCAAAGTAATATTGAAGTTAAAATTCTTACGTACAGAAACGTTCTTTCTTAGTATAAAAAGGAAGTCGTACAAACTGACAATTAGGTCTCGTTCCTGACACTTTCAGGAATAACGTTGTATAAACTTCCAATATTAGAAGTGCAAATCAAAAGTTGATTGGAAGTTAACAGTATTACATATTAGAACGTTAGTTTTTAACCTAAAATGGAAGTTGTTTAAACGAACTGTGACGTTTCTTGCACAGTGGGAACATTGAGTGAAAAGCAGCAAGTTTATGACTAATCGGGTGGAAAGAGTTAGAATGTATCGTAATATATGTGTGGGTGGGTTTATGGTAAATAGCGAATTCGTGTGTATCAGTAATATGTGATATTTGAAGGTCTAGAAAATTAATTGTTTTATTTTCTTCTAATTCTATGGTGAATTTAATATTCAATAAGTTATTATTTCAAGAAAACACACATTTCATATTAGCGCAACATAAATAATAAAAACAACGTCAAGTAGTTTTTCACGAACTATTCCTACGAACTAGTTCTTCCATGTCAATTAGTTCCCATGAACTACTTCATCGATTCGAACTAGTATGCCCATCACTAATCTGGAGTTATAAAAGAAACTCTTCTGTTGTCCCTTCTTGCATTTACTATTTTTTATTTTCTATTTTACAACATGTTTTTAATCTGTAGTGTTATTGAACTTGATCTCTAATAAAAAAAAATTCATATCAGGGTATATTTAAAATATAGCCGAATTTAATGCTGTTTTCTTTCTAATCTACTAATATGGAAACAAGAAAAATATAGTGAAATATTAACTCACATGGTAACAATCGACTTATCTTGAGAAAGTACTTAACTGAATAACCAAAATATTTTATAATATAAATATGTAAAAGTATTCTATAGGTGTTGATGAGTTAATGTCACTCAAATACATTAAAACAACTTTCCCAATGTATACTAGAACGGCCGACTTGTTTAATTAATCCTTCTCGTTACTTGTAGCACATTATTAATATAGTCAAAAAAGTACAGAACCTGATATTGTAAAAATAAAGCAAACAATAAACAGAAATTCTATTTATAGTTGCTAAGGAAATGTATGTATTTTCTAACAAAGAGAACGCCATGGTATTACGAGAATATTAAAATCACTGCCGATTATAAAAACACTAAATCAATCAGTGCCAGCGTTCCATTTTGATTCAATTAAGACAAACTCAGCGATTGGAAAAATTCCAATAAAATCTTCAGTACGCTCAATTATGACAGCGGCAATGGTTTTTTATTAAAACAATTGCCGAAATGTCTAGTCTAGAATTTCGTTTTCTACTAGTTTCTTTTTGTGTGTGTTTCAGTTTGAAATATTCAATTATTAAAAAGGATTTACATCATTTATTCGCGTTTGTATATAGTTCCTATAATATTTATGATCGTATGTTTAAATGGCACTCGTACAATAACGGCTTTCTTCTTTTATCATATATGGGGACTTTTTTCTATAGTTTCATAATTCTAAAAACATTTTTAAAGTTATTCTTCACGTCAGAATATTTAGAAACTAACAATAATAGTTGTCATATGTCATGCCAGGACATGGTTTTCACTTCAAAATCCTTAATACATATTCTTTTTATTTATAAAGTGTCTGTTCAGAAAATTCTTGGTAAATAGCTAAAAAAAATTCCATTTTTAGGTTAAATTTATATCTTAATATTGGTAGATGTATAAAATTTTAATGGAAAAATTGCCGGGCTGAAGTAAAGCAGACGTTATTTGGTCATTAATATTAACATTAAGTCTGAATATGTGAACTCTAAGATATTTGAGGGCTGATTTAGAACAATTTTAAAAAGGATACAAGTAGATTTATTATGTATATTTGAACATTGTCAATTTTTGATCTGTAATTAGACTTGCGCCTGTTGAATAAATAAAGATGCTATAGTAATTTTAAAATGCTCTAATTATTACCAATAATGCTCCTTGTTATCTTCGTAAGGTTGAAAAGTGCCAACAAGAAACTGATTAGTGTTATAAGCAAATTTTGGTCTGTCTTGAAATGTGTGAGTAGAAATATTAACGGATTTGGTATAGGCAGCACCAAAGAGTGCATCACTATAAGTAACTAAATTAGCAAATTGTAATAGTGCCAAAATGGAAAAAGTACATCAAATATGTACCGAAATATACAGAAAAAAGAGTTTACTGGATATTACCTTTTTAACCAGTGTCATTTGTAA
Source organism: Amphimallon solstitiale (assembly GCA_963170755.1). Taxonomy (NCBI): domain Eukaryota; kingdom Metazoa; phylum Arthropoda; class Insecta; order Coleoptera; family Scarabaeidae; genus Amphimallon; species Amphimallon solstitiale. Next base: position 75,349,037 of record OY720678.1, read on the forward strand.
ATATTCTATATTTTTTTAATAAGTGTACATGCACTGTACAACAAAGTTATTTTGTCTTAACAAGATCATTTATAGTTGCGATTCTGTAGACCACATGTTAGGCTTAAAGGAGGTGCAAATTATACTACCGATGCCAGAGCGGTTGAATATTTTATAAGGCAATAAATATTGCGATGTGAAATATTAAAGCTTCAAAATCTTCGAATACAGTTGAAAGCGGCGATTACGCTAAGCACTTTACAACGTAATTGAACCATAATTAGAGTTTCCCTTTGAATTGTTATAAAAAAATAGAAACGTAAGTAAAATTGTAATTCTTGACTCTACCTAACAACTTTATTATCAGCAACATTTTTTTAATTATTTTAAAATTATTAATTTTAATTACCCTTTGTAAAATTAATGTTTAAAGTGTTATTTTAAAGTTTATTTCATAAAAATTCAAAAATTATTTATTTTGTGTACTTCTAGATGGCGCCACATAATGATCAATATATTGAGGTTAGAAGAATCAAAATCATCAATGTAAATCGAAGTTATGTGACAGCCTTGGTTATATGCTCTTTTAAACATATTCATAATAGGTTTCCGTGACACTTAAATGCAACTTAAAATAAATGTCAATAATGTCATTTTAAATAAGTACGTTGATAGTAACGGACATTAAACATACAAAATTCGTATCAATAAATTAAACCTGTAATTTCTGCAAAATTTTCTTACTATAATTTCAGCATCTAAAAAGATACAAAAAACAACATTTTTTCATGACAGACCTATTATCATTAATGGTGAAATAAAAATGTACATAACAAACTAATCAAACTTCAAAATAGCAAACAGTATTCTAAGAATAGATTTTGTACGTCAACATAAATATTTTATATTTTATACAGGTATCGCATTAAGTATCAAAAAGAGATGGTCGGCGTATCCAAAACAACGCGACCTCAGCAAAAACTAATCTACTTTCAATTTCAGCAACTAAATAGGTGTTGCGAGCCCATGATCCTTTGTTCCTTCAGAGTTGGCGTTCCAACGAGACTATACATACAATATATTAAAGGAGCGACAACATCACAGGAATGCAGCGTCGGCTTGATGCAGTCTCTCGAGGGTCAGGGGGGACGCCTGTGTGCCCCAGGCTGTCTGACCGCCAAGACTGACCACGTATGTGTGTCATCTAAAGCAATGGGTCATTTCCATGTTGTTCTTTCTGCTTTGTAAACTCCGACTGTATCACGACTGTTACAGAAAAGATGAAGTCAATGTCAAAATTTCGTTAAGAAAATAAAGAACAAGTTCATTACTAGGAAGGCTATTTTAAGAATGTATTTGTTTGTATGCAATATACCGAGGCAGCTTAAATACTAAATTGGTTTGTTAGGCTATTTTTTCGCAAACATGTCCGACTTACGACCCCTCTTTGCACTGCAGTCAATAAGACGTATTGTGCGGAGCCTGGCTTGTTAAGCTATACTATAGACAGAATCGATTCATACTAATTATCCTTATAACTAATTATCAAAAATTTGTTCGAGATATGTTCAGTTTAAATAAATTTTTAGTAATGTTGGGAAATTTCTGTGAAAGATTGGTTTGTTGTAAATTTTACTGAAATGTTTCACTGAAACATTCACTGAAATATATTTTTTATTATTCCCGATTACCTGAATCATAATCCTGGTATCTCGAATGCATTTGGATGCGAAATCAGGCCTTTAAGGCTCGACGTGTTTTAAAATCGCGCCTGCTTTAAAAGCTTACTTATACACATTGTAATATACTGATTTTGTTAAAATTTAGTGTTTTCAATAATATAATTATTAATACATAAAAAGTAAAACGGTAAGCAGAACAAATTAGTAAAATTAGTAAAATTACTAAAACTTAAGTGAAGAGTTTTGTTCAGATTCAGGAATTAAAATTATTGAAATTAACAAACTTAAATTTAGTAAATTAAAAAATAATACGCTAAAACAAATAAGAAGCATATATAAACAAAAAACAAAAAATAAAAGATAAAAAGCAACAAAATCCGTATTCATCTTTTGATATTTTGTAATTTTTATTCTTGTAATCCTGACTTTTATTGTCACTATTAATTTTTTCCTTATTTTCTTCATCGTTCTCCATAATAAATTTATCTATTTATAATTTTCTTCTTCTTCTGCTTCATCATTATTGTTACTTATTTCTACTTGATCTTTCACACTACCTGTATCTAATATTTCTACATCTATATAGTCATAATTTTTGTCTTCATCATCTTCTGTTTCAATTATATCAAGACCATCTGTTTCAACTTCTTCAAAACCATCTATCTCAATACCCTCATAATCATTAATCTCTTAAGATAAACCTTTAATAGTGTTGGTATTGAATTTAATAAATAATAATTTTTCCACGCGTTCACAATCCAATCGATTTCTTTTTTTGGAATGTATATGACCTACAGCTAAAACTTCGTTCAGTGGAAGCTGAAGAAGAAGGAACAGTAAGTATTTTTGAGAATCACGCTACATAAAATACTTTTACTACAGTACCCTCCTACCAACGGTATTCTGTCATTTTTTCATCATCTAAAACATTCCATAGATAATCTCTTTTGAAGTGAGCTTCTTTTGCCCGAAAATACGATATCATGCTTTGATAAACCCATTTTTTCTCCAATGGCTTCTATGAAAAGCATGGCTGAAGTATACTGGTCCTCATTCAGATCATGCTCTTGTGCTTTTGGATATCACAAATTAGCTGCCAAATGTACGTCATGGATTCCTTTTTGTTTTCTGTTTCGTAATTTGTTTGTAGATCACTTTCTTCATTTTCTCTAATAACATGATATCTTGTTGCATCTCCGTCCTTATCGAAGCAGGGTTATTAATGCAATTTTGGTAATGACATTAACGACTAGGTGAACATTTATGAAATCGCTCTGTAAAATATTTATACCATCAACACATGGTTCTAAAATTCTTTTAATCTCGACAATAGCTTCCCAGAAGCGATTACCTAATAAATACTTTTTAATTTTTAAAAAGTTCTTCTGTTTTGATGAATCAATCAGTGACTTATAACAACATGCTCTAAAACAGATCGGGGAGAAATTAAACTCCTTACGCAGTCAAAAGTTGATCCCCAGCGGGTGACAACTGGCATCATTAATGCACAATCAGTTTTTTTATCTTTTTTTTATTTTGTCAAACACAAAATAATAACATAACCTCAATTTGTATCTTTCACTTCAAAACCACTTTTCAGTGAAAATTTCACTTCGAGAGGAACTTTCTGCGTCCCTACACTGATTTTGGTCAATAAAAACATAATAAGTAATATATTTCAAAATAATTACGACAACAATTAAAACATGTCCAATTTTTACCAAGGGATGTATACTATCTTCAGCTTTAAGCTGCTCTTAAGGGGATATTAAAGCGGTCGAGAAAACAATATATCGAATTTATCAGTTTTTTTAACTATTGTTCAAGATAGAAATGTGAAATTTTCTGTACTACTCCAATATAGATATGAGTACACGGAAAGGTTGTCAGATTATGTAATTTTTTGTCACAACCATCTATCTTTTTTATTCCAAATTAGAGTAAAATGTACGTGTGTTTCTCGGTCAAAATCTGAAATAATTTAATGAAATTGATCAAAACGGATGTAATTCCCGTGTAGACTAATGTTTTCTTGTGAGATATAGCTTTTTGAATTGCGGAAAAAGGTTTAATTTGAGTAATTAAATTAAGAAATTCCGGAATGGTGCAGTACTGAATTATTTGTATTTTAGCAGCGCCTTTAGCTGTATTTTTTCTCTGTATTCGGGTGACGGAAAACAACACATTCATTTCAAATATATGAGAATGAGATGGCTTGCATTTGGCTCGTCCTACGGGCCAACACCTCCAAAAGCAATTATAGTCAATTCCCAAATACAAATCGACTTTAATATCCCCTTAACGTTTATGTCTTACTGCTTGATGAAATTTATTAAAAGTTTGTTTGTATAGGTTTACATTGAAATTCAAAATTTACTGGATGGGTCAAAATAATTAGATCAAGTTTAGTCGTCAAACATTGACAGGAGTATTTCATTATCATTTTGCACTCCGTGAAGTACTGCAGAGTTACTCACACTTGGATGGATTGTTGATAACAAATACCATTTCTAAGACATAACTTTTGCAGTTCCTATCAAATATATGCGAAAGAAATGAATCTGCGTGACAATTACAAACACTTGCGCTGTGGCAAAATGTCAGTTTATCGATTACAATTGTCACGAACGCTAACCAGGGCAGAGATGGGCTTCAATATATCATTCTGAGAGTGAATCATGTTCCGTAAATGTTAACATAATTGTTTTCAGAAGTAGTGGTGTTTTTTAATATACACACAATTAGCATTACATCTATAATTTTTAAGTTTACGAACGTGATCCTAATTTAATTACACTAATAATGAAAAAGAATTATAATAAGTTGAATGTAATATTATGAAGAACGCTGATTATGAATCAAGCAAGCAAATTTTTTTCTCAAATATGTATATAGTTTAAGTAAAGTATATCAATTATTTCGTATTTTATATCAAAACTATTGGTTTAAATTATTGAAATAGATTCTTGAAAACATGTAAACTTTCAAATAATAATGAAAATAAAACACTGATTTTAAAGTTAATTTTAATTATAGTAAACCACTATAACGTCGTTTCGTCGCACAGCGACTTCATCAGGTGGATGAATAAAGAAGAATTTACATTAGTGCAAGAAATTATATACTGGAATTTTATACTACAAATTTAAGGACAAAAGTGGGGAGTGACAGAGGTTGGTTTGATCATTTAACGCTAACCCTAATTTTGTAATTCTAGAAATTTCTGATGATTCTAGGAGATCAAGTTTTTTACTATGAAGTATTTTAAAATTATTGTTAAATGTGTGTGTTTGCAATAATTCTAAAATACTTCAGATCAAAAAAAAAGTAAAAAACATGATCTCCTAGAATCATTAGAAATTTCTAGAATTACAAATTAAGGTTAGCGTTAAATGATCAAACTAACCTATGTCACTCCCCACTTTAGTCATTAAATTTGTAATATGTATGTCCAGTATATAATTTCTCTGTTTAGGTATTAGAACAACGTTATTCTAGCACTTATTTTAGTGTTGGAATGGACTACATTCTTAAACAATTTTTGGTAACTTTCTATTTTAGTAGAAATAGGTTGGTGCCATAAATTTTTCATAATTGCTTTTCGATTTACCTGGTAGTAAATTATTTATGGCGTTGGAGGCCAAGTCCCACAATCTGGTGGCACAGATTGATGCTCTTCGTCTGACATTCCGCCTACAGATAATATGAGTATTTTTTTCTAATTTAAGCAAACTTTTCAATTCAAATAATTCTTACAAAAGTCAACTGTCAAATATCAATCAGTGTTACCAAGCGACACGTCACGTTATCAAAATTTCCCTTAATGTACATTTGTAACAATTTTTCTATAAATAAATAATGTAAATACAATCCGAAACAGAGAAAATAGTGTAAAACACTCGTAACAGAAGGCCATTCCAGCATTCTTTCCTTCGACCACTTGCGCTTCGCGCTCGTGTCCTAATTAGCAACTCATGCTGGAATGAAAGGCCTTCTGTTACTGTATTTTAATATATTATTCTCTGTTTCGGTATTAGAACAACATTATTCTAGCACCCATTTTCGTGTTAGAATGGACTCCATTTTTAAACGATTTTTGGTAACTTTCTATTTTAGTAGAAGTAGGTTGGTGCCATAAAGTTTTCATATTCTTTTTCATACTTGCTTTTCGATTTACCTGGCAGTAAATTATTTATGGCGTTGAAGGCCACGTCCCGCAATTTTAGTGGTGCAGATTGAAGCTCTTCGTCTGACGTTCCGCCCACAGATAATATGAGTTTTTTTTTTCTAATTTAAGCAAACTTTTCAATTCAAATAATTCTTGCAAAAGTCAACTGTCACATATAAATCAGTGCTACCAAGCGACTACGTCACGTTTTCAAAATTCCCTAAATGTATATTTTTAACAATATTTCTATAAATAAATAATATAAATACAATCCGAAACAGAGAAAATAGTGTAAAATACTCGTAACAGAAGACAATTCCAGCATTCTTTCCTTTGGAAATTATACTGGAATGAAAGGCCTTCTGTTACTTGTATTTTAATATACTATTCTTCATTATTCATCCACCTGATGAAGTAAATGATAAGTGTTTTTTTAGTATTCTGTTTGGAAATATAAAATTAATAGCCTATAAATGAAAATAAATCTAAAGTAAAGCAAGGTGATGATAATCAATAATACAGATAATGAAAACTAAACAATAACCTGCAAAACAAAACTCATTAAATTTAATAATAATTCATGGGTGTTTTGGGGCAATTACAAAAAACGACGGTTGCTTAGATACACAAATTGTCATACAAATATTTATGAGGCCTTAAATAAGACAATATTAGGAAAAAAGGACATAGAGATAATGACGAAGACTGAATATGACAAATTGAGAAATAACAAACCAAGGAACAATATCATTGACACTATGAAGGAAACAAACGAATTGATTGTGCCATGTGATAAGGGTGGACCCCAATAGATTTACAAGAAAAATATTAATGGTCGGCAAAGAAATAAAGCGACAGAAAAAAAGAGAAATTTGGTAGAAATGTGAGGAAATGGGAAAAAGAAAGCAAAACTCTAAGAGAGATGAAGAGAGCAAAGGACCATATGGCATGGCAGAAATGGTTAAGTTCAGTAACTAAAACCGAAAATCCGACGCCTTAGATGATAATTGTATATTTGCAAAGAAGAAGAAGGACAAGAAGAAGAAGATGACGAAGAAGAAATAGAAAAAAAAGATTAAGAAGTGGAAGAGAAAGAGGAAGAAGAAGAGGAGGAGGAGGAAGAAGAAGAATAAGAAGAAGAAGAAGGAGAGAAAAGAAAAAAGAGTGCATTTTTTTGCTACGACTTTCTCGGAACTGGAATAAAATATTAAATTAAGTGAAATTTATATGTGCGATTCCTGAAGTTGTGTTGTTAAAAAACATTTAGAATACTTGTTTTCGCTGAAAACAGATGGAATTATAGAAGCAGGAATTTATGTGAAACAAAATATAGAAAATTAACGGCAATAGAGAGTAACGCATTAGAACAACACCTTATAGCTAGCGCGTACGATTCGCTAGAATATCGCTCTCAAACTGTCAGCGAATAATACATATTTCCTTGTAGTTCTTAGACCATGTAGTCGTTTTATAGAAGATAATATTTTCCTTAAAACAAATTAAATGCCATAAAACACAGCTTTAAAAACTTGTATGTTAAACAGCCTATATAGTCTAATTTTCGTGTTCAAGACTGCAACTGAGTTGTAATTACTCAAGTCCTTAATTAATAATATACGTGATAATACGAATATGATACAATAATCTCACCTTGATCTTTAAAGAGTTGATTTATTAGAGTCGGTATAAGATACAGTAAATAATGTTAATAATAAATAGGCGTTGGACTATCTACAAACATACATCTATTAAGTACATCAATAAAGTACAAATGCATGATAAATTTGTTACACAACTAAGTTAAATCGTTAAATTATATCCGTAATAATTTACGTTTGTATTTCTAACAAAGGCAGAAGTAATAAGGATACATTCCAGCGTGGACATCAATCGAAAGTTCCTAGCCTACGCTCACACTACTACACCGACTGGAATGGAAGACAGAAAAGAAAGGAAAATGAATGAATCTTCAAAACTGATGAACATGATTTTGTGCCGGTCATGAATACGTAACACGTTTTTTTCCTGCGTTCATCCTTCTCTCATCGATCCATTTTAGCTGCGAAGAGCTGTATCTAACACTATTTCATCCATATACAGTTCCTTACAAAAATATGTGACATCATCATGTGTTTCTATTTGTGAAAAATATTGTCATACTATAAAATACTGTGTAAAACAAAGAGGTATTGTGGTAATATTTTATAGCAACGCTAATACAAAAATGAATAGAATTATTATGTATATTAATATATCAAAAATATCTAATAGGGTAAATCATAAACTACTTGTTGTCAAACTCGATGCTATAAGATTGCCTCCATCGCTAGTCTAATATATTATGTCCTACCTTGCCAACTGCAAACACTGTGTGACACACAAAGGTAACACTTCCCGTCACTTCTCGAAATCTTCCTCAATGATCAAATTTGAGTTTTTCTTTTATTTTTAATATTCATCAACGACTTGCTCTTACAGTTGAATTGCTGCAAATTGTTATCGGCAGATAAATTAAAGATATATGCTACAATTAATAAGATCGATGGTTACTTATTACTTCAAGAACAGATTGATCTTGTTCAACGTTAGTGTGTTCTTAACAGATTAAACCTGAATGTCTTCTAGCGCTGAGTGTTGAGTTTTTCCCGTAAAATTAACAATCTAACTTTTAATTACCAAATCGACAACTCGACTATAGAGCGCACTCAAACGATGAAGGACTTAGGGGTCCAATTTGATTCCTGACTCTCATTTAATGATCACATTAATGATATATCGAATTGAGCTCTGCAAATGCTCGGGTTTATTATGAGAATCACTTGCAACTTTACTTTCATCGATCCATATTACTATCGTATTTCTCCTTCGTGAGTTGGAATATCCGAACTTAGTTCGGTCCCCTTTCCACAAGTATCGTACATGGACAAATTCAACTGCCTATCCTAAAAATATTTAAATTTTAAGCTGCATGCAGAATATCCGATCAGTGGTTTCAGTCAAAAACTTTTTATTGACAATTATATAAAATTGAGCCGTTAGATCCGCAACGGAATCGTATGAAAAAAAAAATTCTGTGCAATCAATTAGACTCACCTATGCTCATGGAAAGCGCGTCCGCTTACAGTTTTATTACAGTTCCCTGTAAAACGCAAAAAAAATATTTTTGATTTTCTAAACTTTTGGCACATATATTTCTTATTATATTAATGTATACGAGGTATAAACTAAATTTCTTGAGAATAAGAAAATCTAATAGACTGTGAAAAACAATCAAACAGTATTTATCTAAAACAATTCTTCTCTATCATCTGGCGTTTATTTGTTGAATTTACGTTTGTTATAACTCAACTACCTATTTTTTAAAAGTAAAATAAAATGAAATTAACAGCACATTCGAATCATAATTTACTATGATTTTAAAAGAGGTTTAAGTTCTTACGATTGCAAAAAGAATTTAGATTCAGTTTTTAGTGAACAAGCACCTTCCTTTGCTACAATTTATCGAGTTTATAAGGCATTTGAATGCAAAAAAAATCTGTTCAGCATTGAAAAAACATTGTTGCTGTTGAAAAAATAATAGAAGAGCAAAATTAAACCAATTATACGATAATAGAGCATCAAGTCAAGATTGGATCCTCAGCAGTTAAAACTATCATACACGATCATCTGGATTTAAAAAAGTGGTAAGTCGTTTTGTGACGCGTCACTTTTCTGACTTCCAAAATGCAGAGCGTGTACAAATTTGCCATGAAATTTTAAATTTCTTAAATAATGGCCGGCACCACATTTTTTTCACAATACTAACAGGTGACAAAACTTATATTTCCTTCTTCGACCTTCCTACCTGTCAAGATAGTCGTGTATGGGTGGATTTACGAAGATGAGGAAACTCCTACAATGACTAAGAAGCAGCTACCTATATGGACAAATAACAGTTATAGCTAAGTATTACACTGAAAAATATTTGCCTGAAGTGTTCACTAGAATTTCAGACAAGGAAATTATGCTCCACCATGATAATGCATCATCTCATAAGGCGGTTTTAACTCTCAAATTTTTGGCTGAAAAAAATATAAAAGTAATAGAACATCCGCCGTACTCACCTGATTTACCAATATGTAACTGTTAACTACTTTTTGGATAGAAGATTTTCGTCGGAAGAAGAGGTTGATACCGAAGTTAACGCTTATTTTGAAGGTATTCCGAAAGAAGTGTTATCATTGCTGAAGGAAATTACTTTGCGCATATTTAAAATGGAATCCTAAAAAATATAAATCGTGTTTTTCAGTCTCTGTAATTAGATTGTAAAATTTATTGGGGTAAATAAATAAATGAATAATATAAACTTGTATTTCATTTAATAAAGCAAACATTTTTGCTTTAATTAGATGAAGATGTTCTTTTTAATTATTCTTTCCTTTTCACTTGAAATTAATTCGCACAAAATTGAGTGACAAAATCAAAGTAGCTTAAACATTTTGTACTTGGTGACAAGTAATTTCACGAAGAAAATGTCTGTGTGACCAGTTTCAGAAAAGGTGGAAATTGTTACGCATGTATCCAAGGAATATCCTACAAAGAGATTGATGACAACTATGCTGCAACACATCCTGATCTGCCAGGTTTAAGTATTTCAACAGTGTCTCGGATTTACAATGAAATCCAGAGCACAGGAGCGTAAATTGTGAGTATTAGAAATCCATCTGCCGTTGCAGAAAACCAAAATGAAAATTTGTTTGATATATTTATAGCAGAAAAAGAGGGTGACCTACAAAGATTAGTGTTCAGATTAAATAACACATGTAAATCATATAACATAAAGATTTCCACCCAAAAAACGAAAACAATGACAGTCGCAAAGGAACCAATTAGATGGAAGATAGTGGTGGATAACGAAATAATAGCGCAGGTTATGGAAGTAAAATACCTACCCAAGCAACAAAATCACAATTTTAGAGAAGGATGAAAATATATATTTGCTAATGTAGAAGAAGTGTGCAAATAGTGATTTTGCTACTAGGGTAGGTACACTAATAACAACCTAAGGTCACATAGATAGAGAAATTAACGAACAGGTCGCGAAGACCAACAGATTAATAGGAAGCATGAACGACGTGATATAGAATAACAGATACCCGAGAAACGACACAAAAGCAAGAATATATAAGAGCACATTGCAGCCTATACTTACATATAGGACAGAGTCAAGATCAGAAACGATAGGATCTACAAGAAAGATGCAAACGAGATGGGTTCTAAGGAAAATAACAAAAAAGACAAGATGGAATAGAGTCAGAATTGAAAACATAAGAGAGACAGCCAGGTCGATGACATCGCTATATGATCAAGAGCATGACGGCGGGGATAGAAAAGGAGAGAAAGTATATAGATTTCAAAATTGGTTAAGAAACAGGCGTTATCCTAAAAGAAAGAAAACCAAGAAGAAGGAAACGAGGACTCCACAAATTGTCTTACGCCTGCCGACCGGTTTCAAATTTTAAGAAGCTCTTGCCATAAAGCATTGAAAAATGTTCACAAAATGTAACCAACCGATTTCTTTCTCAAGAATGGAATGTTGCCAATTTTGGATGGAAAAAGTAAATAATGATCCAAATGTGTTAACAAGAATCCTGTTTTCTGGCGAGTGTACATTTATGCTCTGGATGGAACGGTACATAGGCAAAACCAAAGAATTTGCGTTATCCTTACAAGATCCGGGAGAATAACAAGTTGTTGCCTCGGAATGTTAATGTTTGGACGGGAATAATGGGGAATAACATGTTGGGGCCATTTTTTATCGACGGAAATTTAAATCAAGAGAAATATTTAGAACTGCTTCAGATGGAAGTAGGGCCTGGATGAGTTGCGAGCGGGGAAATAATATTCCAGCAAGACGAAGCACTAGCTCATAGTGCCATAATCACCGAATTTTTTAATCAAAGTTTCCCCAATAGTTGGATTGGCAATATGGCCTACTCAGATAGCCCGCCAGAAACCCAGATCTTACTCCCTCGATTTTTTTTTTTAGAGTTATGTATCAAATAAAGTATTCGATAATGTCCGAGAGAAACCTGAAAATTTGGAAGAGCTGATGTGAAGAATTACAGACGCTTACAACTCCATTAATGTAAAACTTAAAAAACTTTTAGCACGCAAATCTTTATGTACCGCGTCAGAAGAAAAGCACTGTATAACAATAGTACCAGACAAAGTATAGAATTGAACATGCACTGATAATACTCAATAGTCTTACTTCGGCAACGGTATGATTGTGCTCTCACAAAACCATATATCTTATGGTAAGGGAGTAAGTACTACTCTTGAGTTACTGTTTATTAGACAAGAAGGTATATGTATCTTCGTGTTTGTCTAAAACATAGTAACTCAATAATCTTTTAATTAAATTACGACATCTTTTAGATATTCATCAAGAGAACAACCATATCTTTCTTTGATTTTTTAAAATTTTGTGTAGGCATATTTAATTGTATGACATTTCTTCTGCATTTGAATAAGAAATTGAAGATACAAAATGATTTTATTTTTCTTGTGCGCCACTGGATGTATATATATAAAATACAAATCCTAATCCTTCCTATACAACATGTTTCTTCTAGAATCTCTCTTACTACCATCGATAACCATCTGACATTAATGCATTTTTGGCGTTAAATCTGTCGGTAGATCAATATCTTTTTCTTTAATTTACAGGTAATAGTCACTAAGAAAATAAATTAATATTGTTATAAATATATCTTCAGTTGTTGTTGTTCGCGTCCAATGGTAATAATCAAACACTCTTTATTATATAATGGACCGTTAAACTTCTCTCGCATGGTAATTTTTATACACATAATTTTTTATCGTGGCTTAGCCATGAGATATCTGATAATTTTTTCTTCCTGTGTCTCACGAGCATTGTTTAATGACATGGCCGTCCGAAGGTAGTTAGTTTGGCCCCGTCGAAAACTGGGTGGTTGCATTTATCCTTCTCAGATTTAAACTCGGAACGTATAAAATATTGATAAGGTCTAAGTTGGTTGATCTATTGACAGTGCTGACACATATATTAGTTTTCGTCAGAAGACCTTAGGTTTAATAGTACATAAGAATATTTATTTATTTGGGAAGTAGCGTTCTATTTAGTCCTGCGTTGATGTTGGCTGTATTAATTACCTTACTATTAGCAGCAATTAAATATACAATTAATTTAGAAACAAGTATTAGTTTTTATCTAAATATAGGGTGTTCTTTTCCAAAAGTAATCTCTGTTTCTTCCCCTTTAATAGATCGAAAAGACTGATTATGTAATAAGCCTTTCAAGATGTTATATATATATATTTGGCGGATTCAAAAAAATGATCAAAATATAAACATAGTTATGAAAAAATTAAAAATATGTTTGATAAAAGCTGTTTCTCCAAGCAAAATAGTACAACATAAATTTAGAAATCAAATTATAATTTAAACTTAGAAGTAACTTTTAATGACAAATACAAAGATCTAAGACTCTTATCTTAAGACTCATAGTCCACATCATTATCTAGATGCACATTTTCAAAATATTTAAAGCAACCCACAATAATTATCATATTAAAAGGATTTATCTGATTTGAAAATCACTAAAAGGGCGTTAGAGGAAAATTTTAAATTTATTTTTCACCAAGCATCTTTCCAATGAACCCGTGTATTAATTTAATGTTAAAATAATGCCAGAATTGTCTCTAAATAAGTTATACATTATCAAAGTTTTCAATTTGCACGTTGTAAAAATAAAGCAAAGGTTCACTTAATAATGAGGTGTGCCCCACACGACTTTCTTTTTTTTATACAACAATTATTCTTCTAATTACGTTTATTTTCTTAATACATCTCTATAGAATGCATATGTACTTTGCAAGATATTCGAAAAAAGTGCACCTCGCTAAGAGTAAAAGTGTTACTTCCGGTCCGAATTTTAAAATTTCATATATACAAAAAACATTGCAAATCCTGCTCCAAATGGTTTTGTACTCTTGATAAATATATACAGGTGGTTCACCGTGAACTGAATCGATCGATTGTGAAAAAACTATAGCTAGGAATGATCTGAAATTTTGACATTATACTAAAGTCGATGGGGGCCATTTGCCTAAAATATTTTCAAGATGGCGGTACTTCGGGCTATGCCGGAAGTATGCACCAACTTCCTAATTTTAAAGAGAATACCCTGTATATTGTCAGGTTTTTAGATTCTACGTGAAATTCTAAATATATTTCATGTATAATGTCATATATCTAAGTGTAACCCTTTTTGACTTATTGAAATTCTTATATTAAATTTGACGTTTTCAGGCACAAAATCAATAGCACTTTTTCCATATAAAGATAAATTTATTATTTAATTTGAAGTAAATTCTCTCAAATAGATGGTCTAATTAAATACTATTTGTATAAAATTGTTACAATTATTAATACAGAGTGTACGAATTATACGCCTGAAAACGAATTTGGAAAAATTGACAAAAGACAATTTTTTTAAATGGGAAGCGGCAACTTTTATAATTTCATCTTATTCTGCATTAAAAATAAGTATCACTTTGTATAAATATGTCTATTATAAAAATTGGTAGTTTTCGAAATATTGGCAAGTTAGTGTTTTTATCTTCTCGAATACATACTATTTGCATTAGTTCTTTTTTAATAGACAGCCATGGCAGTATTTACAAAATACAATAAAAATAATAATTTACAAAAGTTATGCCGGGGTGCTTAAATTATACAAACGATGATTATTTAAATTTAATTATTATTTATGGGGAATGTAATAAAGTTATGTCCAGAACATGTGATACATTTGCAACTCGATATCCGCAAAAACGGAAACCATCTACCAATACCGATAAACGTAAAACTTCAGAAACTTTCGATCCGTGAGGGCAAAGATTCAGGGAAATAAACCAGTTATTAATAACGATAACAATGTAATGCAAAAATGTATCACATGTTCTTGACATAACTTTATTACATTCTCCATAAATCATAAATAAATTTAAATAATCATCGTTTGTATAATTTAAGCGCCCCGACATGACTTATTGAAATTATGATAACGCAAATGACTTTTCATCAACAAATGACAATTTATAATTTTGTAAACACTGTCATGGCTAATTAATGGAAAAAGAACTAATGCAAACAGTAAGTATTGTAGAAGATAAAAACACTAACTTGCCAATATTTCGAAAAATACCAATTTTTGTAATAGACATATTTATACAAAGCGATCCTTATTTTTAATGCAGAATAAGATAAAATTATAAAAGTTGCCACTTTCCATTTAAAAAAATTGTCTTTTGGCAATTTTTCCAAATTCGTTTTCAGGCGTATAATTCGCACACTCTTTGTTAATAATTGTAACAATCTTATACAAATAGTATTTAATTAGACCATCTATTTGAGAGAATTTACTTCAAATTAAATAATAAATTCATCTTTATATGGAAAAAGTGCTATTGATTTTCTGGCTGCAAACGTCAAATTTAACATAAGAATATCAATAAGTCAAAAAGGGTTGCACTTAGATATATCACATTATACATGAAATATATTTAGAATTGCACATAGAATCTAAAAACCTGACAATATACAGGGTATTCTATTTAAAATTAGGAAGTTGGTGTCTACTTCTGGTATAGCGCGGAGTGCCGCCATCTTGAAAACATTTTAGGAGAATGGCCCCCATCGACTTTAGTATAGTTTCAAAATTTCAGATCATTCCTAGCTACAGTTTTTTCGCAATCGATCGATTCAGTTCCCGGTTGACGACATATTATTTTCTTGTTGGGTATGTGGTTTTTCTTTTGAATTAAAAATAACACATTTTACTTAATGCTTCTATGTATTTAACATGTTTTCCAAAAGACATACATCGTACAATAAACTCTGGAATTTTAATTTCAGTTGGCCGCTGCCAGGCTTTGTATGTTGGTATTTTGAATTTAAAAATGTTGCCATCATATTGTTATGCTTGCAGGTTAAATTTTTAAATTTTAAATACAAAATACCAACATACAGAGCCTGGCAAAGGTCAACTGAAATTAAAATTCCAGAGTTTATTGTACGTTCTATGTCTTTTCAAAAAGACATTAAATACATCGAAACGTTAAGTAAAATGTCTTATTTTTAATACAAAAGAAAAACCACATACCCAAGAAAGAATATAATTCTAAATGAAATAGTGTAGTAAAGAAGGAAATATATATAATTGACGACATATTTGCAAAAACTTGCAATTCGATAAAAGTAAAGTATTACTTCCGGTTCAAATTTTAATTTTTTTTTATACAAAAGGTATTGAGAAAATTATTTTTCAAATACTTTTATACTCGTAATATACCTGCCAAGAAAGCTTGACTTGCGAGATATTCGCAAAAAACTGATTTTCGATCAAAATAAATGACCTCCGGTTGGAATTTCGAAAAACTTCTTTAATACAATATTCTTTACAAATTTGTTTAAACTTATTAATTGACGAAATATTGGCAAAATTCAATTTTTTAATGAAGTAAACTACTACTTTCGGTCTACCTATTTTTGAAAAAATTCAAATCTCAAAAGGAAGATTATACTCATAAATACAAAATTTGAAATTGATACCCATAGCCGTTCGAGCGCCATCGTGGTCACACACGCAGAGAGAGAGAGAAAGAGAATTTTTTTAAAAGACACCTTTTCGATATAAGAGGACATCTGCAAAAATCTCGAGGTCGAAAATTTTCGTAATCGCAATACTTCATTATACTACGAATAAGAAACTAAAAACTGTAGTCATATTCTTTTGGTTTATTAAGGAATATTCCAAAGTATACTCGTATTTCTCTATTTTTCGACCATTACTATACTTTCAAATTTAATTTCACTGTTCAGTTTGTTATTTTGTCAAAACAAAGTAATTAAAGACATCAATTAAGGTTTTTAACTTTGACACGGTAAATTTTTCTTGTCTTGCTAATTAGCGTACACACCTGATTCTTTCTTGTATGTATGCAGGTGTGGCTAATATCCAATTATAATGTCATTACACCTGACGCCATTTATGGAATAAGTCATCTTGTGTATTTTTGTCAACGTTTATCTTTTACAAATAAAAGCAACTATTATTATTATAATTATTTTCATACATCGACTACTAAAACTAGATTTATTAACAGAATTTAAAATCACGTTTGTTTATTTATTCAATAATTTATGAGGAACAACTGTAAGACGATTTGTTACCAGATGGAGACAATAATGCATTTCACTCTCAATATGATCACTGCTTAACTTGTTGAATGGTACGACTTCTGGAAAATGGTTAACAGCCCTCACTTGTTTTCTCCGATAATTAAACTCTTCTAAGTTGAATATATGCCACCCCCGTAGCTAACCGAAAAAACGTTTGCGGAATACATCTCAAGCACTTCTGGGAATCTTCGAGATTTATGAGAGTGTGTACAATTTGCAACAGGCTCAACGGCAGCGATGCACTAGATACAATGAATTTGTCAAAGTTGTTCCGACAAACAGACTTCCGCTGCTCGTAGGGAATCATATGTTTATGTTCCGTAATGGCGCCATGAGTGGGAATATATATGCCGTATTTATTCATTGGCCTGTCCATTCAAGTCTAGTTGTCACTGACATCTTGTTTAAAATATGTCAGTTTTCTTATCTTTTAGCGAAGACTATTTAGAATAACGTCAGCAATATATATAACTACATCCATTTATGAGTATGTAGGTACGTATTTATGAGTTGAGAAAAATATAAATGTCAACTTAACGTCAATAGTAGAATGTAAATGAATAACCGATTTAATAAACGATAAGGTTACTTGAATTACAAATGTTCTTTTAAGTTTATAATTAAGTATATTAAATACAAAAGAGATGTGGGATTTCCTAATCAACGGAAGCTGTGGGATTTTGACATTCTCGTGCTGGTGTACTGGCTATGATTAATTTAATTAATTGCAATCCTTAAAAATATTTAAAAATAACTACATGTGTTATTTATTCTCAAACGATAAATTGCCAATAATCCAAGACAGTAAATAAAGAACTAGAATTAACAAGCATTCCTAATCGTAAAAGAAATAATAATCCATTAGCGAAAATATGCCTATGATCATACTTGACTGTGACATCTTATTAGTACAATAATCTTATATTTAACTTTAAGTAAAATTGTGTGGATAAATTATATACACTACCATATTGATGTTGGCACTAAATCATCAAATTTTCCATAAATATCATACATTTTTTTAAAACAAAATAAGTAGTACTGTTCTAAGACGGGCACAACTTTAGTATTAGTATTAGCAAATTATTCTAAAAGTAATAATAAATTTAAAAAAGGAACAAAGTTTGTAACATGAAAAATCAATAATTAAATCAATTAAAAGTGAAAATCGGCAAATAAAACAAACTTTGAAAAAGTTGATAAAAATTTCATTGACAAAGTTTGCAAATGAGTTTCTTTATATTTGCTTGCTGACACCTGCATATTCCCACCATAAATGGCAATTCTGATATGAAATCCATGCTTCTCTTGTTTTAGATCGGAAATATAAACTATTGTTGTTTAAGCACCCAGCATCAGTTTCATCACCATCGAAGCCGTCATTCACATAGTCTTTCTCCTCTGCAACAAAACCGTTTTTTTGGCTTTTCTTGCAACTTCGTCTCTTTCCTTTCTTGCCTTTTCTTCTACTTCCATTTTTAGCTCTTAAATGTAGGCCGTTGAATTTATCATTTTTTGCAGGATTTTCTTAACCTTACTTTCGAAGTTCTGGTGCCGCTTGCGATAGA
This sequence comes from Amphimallon solstitiale, assembly GCA_963170755.1. NCBI lineage: Eukaryota > Metazoa > Arthropoda > Insecta > Coleoptera > Scarabaeidae > Amphimallon > Amphimallon solstitiale. The sequence goes on from OY720678.1 coordinate 75,367,702, forward strand.
ATAGGTTATTTTCCCCGAGGCCGAGGGTTCTGGTGTGGGAAGGTCAGCCTCTGCATCTCTTTGTGACTGATCTTGATCATTTTGTTCAATCATCAGTCCATCTATTATTGAATAGGGCTTGGTGTACATCTATTCTTGAAAAATGTTGTAACTAAAAGGATGTTTTCCAGTTTTGCAAAAGTATTTACTGCATTTCCAGTGAACCTTCTAATACAAGTTTGCTTTGAATTATTATATTTCCTGTGTGATTAAATAAAAGATGTATTTTGAAGTACAACACGAACTTGAGTCATTAGTCAAGTCCGAGCAAACCGATAAATTTCAAAATCGAAACAGGGTCTACGCCTGGATCACCCACGACCAGCTTTAAATATACAGGCTTAGTTAAAAGTATGGAGACGGCGATTTATTGTCGTTAATATTCATTTTAGAGAATTATGTTCAATATAAAAGTTTGTTAGGATATTTTGATCATTTGAGAATATTTATTTTTTTTCTTCAATTGTTTTTTAGTTACGCCTGTCCGCGCAGTTTTTTTAAATGGGAACTAGTAAATTTTACTCTATCATTCGATAGAGAATTTTTTTCTTTTTACAATAATATTTTTGTTTTTTTAAAATTCATTTTAATAACTTTTTTATAAGAAAAGGCCGGTTCAAGTGTTTCACAGATGTTCGGTACATCCCAGATAGACAGAAGCGATGCGATAAACAAACTTGAGCGACATAATTTTATCAGTGGTTATTGTGTACGTCAAATCTTTGACAGAAATAATTTATTTGTGCAATTTGTTGCTGTTAATATTAACAATGGCGAGTTTAAGTGAACGTGAACGAATTGAAATACTTATGATGTTGGGTTATGGAGATAGACGCAGAAGTTTACAAGACGTTTGTAATTTATTTAATGATACGCATCCAAATAGAAATCCAATTTCTAAATCCGTTGTTGGTAAAACTTTAAGACGCTTTGAACAAACTGGTAGCGTTAAAGATTTGCCAAGGAGTGGTAGACCTAGAACAGCAAAAAGCGATGATAACAAACTGGATATTTTATTGGCTGTATCTGAAGATCCTCATTTATCAACCAATCAATTAGCGGCCAATTTCAATATTTCGCAGTCATCGATCGTGTCATTTTTGAAAAGTGAAAAGTATAAACCTTATAAGGTACACCTTGTACACGAGTTAACGGAAGATGATTTTGATAGGAGATTACAATTTTCTGAAGAAATGTTAAATATTTGCAATAATAATGAAAATTTTGTCACAATATTCTTTTCTCTGACGAAGCTACTTTTTGCCTTACCGGTGAAGTAAACAGACATAACTGCAGATACTGGTCATCGGAAAATCCCTTTTGGTTTTTGGAGCACCATACGCAGTACCCCCCAAAAGGTTAATGTTTGGGTTGGCATTCTTGGCGGTCATATTATCGATCCCTTTTTCATCAATGGCAATTTAACTTCGGGTCTGTATTTGCAGTTATTGCAAAATGAAATAATACCTGCTTGTGCTACGCTCTATCCACATGAAAACAATGAACACCTGCCCAATGACAGTATCTGGTTCCAGCAAGATGGCGCCCCACCACATTATGGTGTAAATGTTCGTCAATATCTCGACAACGTTTTTCCCCTCAGATGGATTGGAAGACGAGGAACCATTGAATGGCCAGCCCGTTCGCCAGATTTAAGTCCTTTAGATTTTTTTCTTTGGGGATACGTAAAAAACAAAGTTTACGAAGATAAGCCCGATAACGTCGAAGATTAACAAATCCGAATTACCAGAACGATACAAGAAATTCCCCGAGATTTTTTACAGAACTCTGTTCGGGGTTTTGTAAATCGATTGGGTCATTGTCAAATTACTAATGGACGACAATTTGAACACTTACTTTAATTTACTTTGTTATTAATTTGTTTAATTTTTCTTGTAAAAGTTATTAAAATGAATTTAAAAGAAACAAAAATATTATTGTAAAGAGAAAAAAATTCTCTATCGAATGGTAGAGTAAAATTCACTAGTTCCCATTTAAAAAAACTGCGCGGACAGGCGTAACTAAAAAACAATTGAAGAAAAAAAAATCAAATATTCTCAAATGTAGATCAAAATATCCTAACAAACTTTTATATTGAACATAATTCTCTAAAATGAATATTAACGACAATAAATCGCCGTCTCCATACTTTTAACTAACCCTGTATATAAAATGTTAAAATTACGAACTCCAAAAATGACAAAAAGGAACGCTGTCAGGAATATATTGAATTAAAATGAAATGAATAAATATGATAAGTAAATATAAGTATTAATTATATGGCATTATATAAATATAGGGCTGCTAAATTTTTGTTTCGTAATTAAACAATATAAAGAAAAGGGCAAACTATTACCTCTTAATGAACAACTGCGCAGGCGTTCAAAACTACTAGAATTTAATGAATTTGTCAAAAATACTATAAGGCGGAGGGTGTGTAGTTTCTTTAAAGGAAGAAGCAAAAAAGGCTATCTATTCAGAAAAAAAAAAGTATCGGACGGTTCCAAATACTCTAAGAGCTACTAAGAAATTATGAGACTATACTGGATCTACTACTAGTAACGGTTACGTGATTACTACTAATAAGGTCTAAGCTAAATCCTACATGTAGTAGCAGTTACATAACAACTACCAAGTTACCGGTCTCAGTTCCCGAAATTTTGATGGTGGTTGGGCTAGTAACAATCAAATTACAAATAAGTCGATACCTATTTTGACAACTATGTTACCATCTTCAGTAGAAAACTTGAAAAAATTACTAAAAGTAGCGTTTACTCAGTTTCCAGTAGAATAATGCGGTACGCTGAAGACTATGTCTTCAAAGATTAACCATTAACCAAAACTGCTACGATTAACATGGTTTTTAGGTTTTCTACTGAAGATAGTGGCCTAAATACTAAAATGAAAAGTTTGTAAAACAAAAGCTTGTATAAGGTTGCCTTATTGCCTATCTTCTAATACTTCACTATGTGGGCAAAGTGTATGATCCTTTCTGTACTTACAATCAAATGATATTATTTGTATGATAACCAAACAAAATCATATTATTATATACGTTGTTTAGCTCAATTTAAGCCACAATAAACCACACCTCATTTCCTTACAAAAATACCTCGGCAAGGGACTTTTAGGCAAGTGGTGATTATAATAACCATGCCGAAATATATGTTTTGTTTATTTTAATTTAACCACTTCTCTAGCTTATGTATTAATTCATAATACATACTTAAGTATTACCCCTAATACCATTGGATTCTTTCAAAGAATGTAATATCCAATTAAACTTTCATTACAGTCCCGACACCTATGTTGGCAGTAATCATTACAACATAAATTATTCAATAAAATCTATGAAACATTACTATTAAACCAAATTTAATCAAGGAATCTACCACCTGCAAACAATAGTTTCAGAAGTGCTAGTAACGTTATAAATGGTGGAGGTATCGGGAAATAATAAATGCCTAATAACATATCTAACGTTACATTAAATTCTTCAAAGGCTTACTCCATCTCCGATAACTCCCATATTTAAACAAAAGCATATTTTACATATGCTACTCGGGTACACGATCATGTAGTAAACAACCACAAACCACGCCTTTTTTATCACGAAAATGCCTGGCTAAGACAAACTTTAGACAAGCTGTCGTTCTACTAATTTTGAAAAAATATATTTTTTGTTTATTTTGGTTTAACGATTTTCCTTAATGCACGTATTTTAAACCTTTCCAATAACATTTTATGATGCAATATAGTCAATAATTTGCTAAATCAACTAAAATATACAACAAAAAATAACAATAATTGTGTACTGCTCGAAAACTGTTTTGCATTTCTGATTACAAATCTGCACCATTCACTATTCGTAAGCACTCAGTCGAAATATTGTGAATGTATTCCATGAAAATTAGTGTAGAATCAACGACGATACCAACCACTCCAATATGCGTTGCATTTAAATATCTTCAGACTTAGTCTATTATCTTAAAACTTGACATAAAGGATATCAAATTGCTAAAAGTCTTAACAGTAATGCATGTTATTAGTTCTGGTTTTGTAATTTGAGGTCATCTGTTAAGAGTATCTACAAACGTCTACAAACCACGAAGTACCAATTTATGAGCTGTCTTTTTCGACTCACGACTAATGCCGTTAAATTAATTTCAAAATATATTACCATTGTTACGTTTCGATTTTGTTATAAAATTGCCATTGCAAAGCATAGCTGATAAGACTCAAATCAAATAAGTCGAAATACAATACTACTATCAATTATTGACATGCAGCATTGTACATTTAAATTTTAAAATAAATCATGTACGTAAGTTAAGACAAATGTATTTTGTCCATAAGCTACTTGTCACGCGTTAGATTAGCGTTAAAGTCATAAAGAAATTAATACAAAAAATGAGGGCCTGCTGTATAACATTAACAAAATAACCTTCGTATGTGTATAGGTAATTAAATGCACCTACTTTTCTCACATAAAACAAATAATTTTCCACTGTTTTACAATCTGAACTGTTAGTCCTGCGTTCTAAATTCCCTTTTCGTTATCGCTGCAGTACTGATAATAAGTGCACTTTTCAAATACGTCAACTAATAAAGATAAACAAAGGGATATAAACTCTTATTAGTTCACACCTTCGGGTCATTTAAAATGAGCGCGCGAAAAGCATTCATTGCAACAGCCATATTATTTATATTCCATTAACAATGGTGATTTTATTATAAGCCTGTTTTATAGTCGTAATTTTTTTTGTTCATTCAGTGGTTTACTTTTTTTGGAATTGGAAAATAATAACGCAGTAGTAACAAAACGCAGATATAGTAAAACCGTGTTTACGTAATTGATTCAAATAGAGTGTTCGTGATTAAAATATAAGCTCGTGTGGCTTTGTAATAGGGGTTTTCCTCAAAATGTGCAGAGCTATTATTTATATATTTAATTATGTTGTTAATTTGTATGTCAAAATGCAAGTCTCAGTGTTGCAGGTTTTCAACAAATCTAATAGCAACCACTGCGTTCAAACAATAATAATATACTTTATTGCTCTATAGAATTACATTATTCCATTTACATGACACAATATACATACTTATCACATAATGAGTGAGTATAACAATACTAACATTTTTTTTATCCAAACCAAATCAAAGGGAAAGTATATATAAACGGTCCACATGAGCAGCCATTACATTTCTCAAGCGACACATTGATCAATAATAAATATCCGAATTGCTGGCTTTTTCATCACAATTATTCGACATAACATTAACTAGGGATCGAACCTGGGAAATAGTAATTCTGAAATTGTAGACGAACATCGCTGTTCGCTTCTTGGAACAGAAAATTTCAACAGACCCAGCAGAAAGGAACAATCGGTTATATTTTCAACTAAGTTATAAAAAAAATTGATTTTAATTGAACATTTTCTATTTCACGCTTGTGAACCAGGTTCTCATTACCTGCCATCTCAAAAATGTGTACTCTACACGAGAAGTGAAATATATAATGTTATTAAGCACCCCTATCAATAAAGTAGGGACAGTTTCTAATAATGAAGTTAACAATCTTAATAGCGGTAGAACAGACAGAGTAAATATGATCAGTAAATGAAGCTTAAAAAAAACAGAACACCCAAGTCCTTTGCTACATCGCATCGTTCCAAGTAACAGCATTAAGTCTATAATTAAAAAGTTTAGGATTGGTCTTATAGATAAATGAAGTAAACTGGCATTTAGTACTTAAAGATAAATTGTTTACGTCACACCACTCTAAAACCTTGGATACGAGGGACACTATTTATGTATTGAGAATAGAAAGACTAAACAAATGAATTTGATGAAAAATACCTTTATTGCTTTTCAAAATAATCGCCTTTAAGATCTATACACTTTTGCATGCGATTGAACCACCCTTCAAAGCACTTTGTCCAGTCAGAAGATGGTAGCTCTAAAAATGCGTTTTGAAGGCCTCAACCGCTTCTTCGGGCGATGAAAATCGTTGTCCACGCAGTTTATCTTTAATTACTGGAAACAAGAAGAAGTCATTGGGTGCCAAGTCGGGGCTATAAGGCGGATGACCCATCAATTCGATCTTTTGTGTGTCCAAATACTCGTTTGTTGCATGTGATGTGTGTGAGCTCGCATTGTCATGATGCAAAATGATTCGTCGTTTTGGGTTGGTTTCTCTCAATTTACCGAAAACTTCAGGCAAACAAATGCTCGTATACCACGCTGAATTAACGGTTTTTTGATTTTCGAGAGCCACAGTTGCCACAGGACCAGTTTTCGTGAACAACTTTTGTTGGCTTTGCTTCACATTGAAACACTCAAACTCCGACTGGCCTTTTCTTTCTGGCTCATAAGAATAAATCCACGACTCGTCACCTGTGACGATGTTGTATACCGCTTTGGATGCACCACAGTTGTATTTTGAAATCATTTTACGGCACCAATCGACACGAGCATTTTTTTGAGCTTCTTTCAACAAATGTGGAATCCAACGCGCACACAGCTTCCGAACACACAAATGTTCATGCAAAATCTTATGTATGCTGGTCATACTAATGCTTAAATATCTCTCGATTTCTTGATATGTCACATGACGATCTTCTTCAATTAGTTTTCGCACAGCATCGATATTTTCCGGCACAACGACCGATTTTGGACGACCTTCTTTAACTTCGTCCGTGAGCGAACTACGTCCACGTTTGAATTCAATGTACCAGCGATATACAGTGGGTGTGGATGGCGCTTCATCACCAAAAGTTGAATTCAGTTGATTGATGCATTGTTCTTAGTTAGACCACGTCGAAAGTCATAATAAATCATAGCTCGAAAATTTTCGCGAGTTAATTCCATATTTTGGCTGAGATGAAATTTTAAACACTGTAAAAAACACAAATATTGCTCGCACGTCAAAACTTTCTGACTACCTATAACGTCAAAAATGTCAAACTTTACGATGACAATTTCAAATTTCACCTGGAAATACCAATGTTGCCAATTCTCAATACATAAATAGTGTCCCTCGTATATTGACTTGCAGGACAAGCATCAATAGAAGATACTTTTATCAATAAAGATACTGAAAATAAGGGGAACCAAGAAAGAGCCTTGCGGGACGCCAGAAAATGTCAAATAACACGTAAGAGAGCAACCGTAAAAAAATATACTTTACAAACAAAACAAATGAGGTAATGGCTAAACCAAAAGCCGTTAGCTTGAAAGAGACAATAGAGTGGTCGAAGCGGCCGAAATCCTTTCAGTAGTCAGTGTACAAAAGATCAAGCACTCAAAAAGTTGTTGGAAGAAACAAGCCAAGTTAGACACAGTAGATATTCCCCTTACAAAGCTGCGTTGGCAAAGCGATGAATAAGACTTAGTAAACGGATAAACCTGCGCATAAACACCTTACCCAAAATTTTAACCGAGTTTGATAGGAAGGCAATGGCCTGAAAATTTTTAACATTGTTAGAAACTCAACTTTCACTTGACAACAGTTGAGTGTTGTCTAGACTGCACCATTCTCCTTTATGTGATCATCTGTCATCTGGTACTTTTTATTGGTGCCAAATGGAATAAACAATAGCAATAAATTGTTTTTCTGCATCATATTTTGGCCATGTTTTTATTGTAACTCTAATATTACAATAAATTTATTTATTCACATTCTAGGCATATTTAACATTATCGTAGAACATAATAACATCATTACCATTTAACTGGAGGTGTTTTCCCTTAAGCTTTAAACCTTCCATTATTTTTTACTTCTATGGATATCATTATTTCCCCAGCGATGATTAATCAGAGATCTTTTTAATGATTAATAAATTTATGTTAATTATTTAAGCAAATTTATTGTATTCAAAAATAAATTTAATTTTAGTATTAAATTGAAAAAGAAAATTTCGTATTACTCGTACGTTGGTGTTGGAAAGGGTTAATGCGCATGTGGATCAGAATACGTTCATTTAGTGAGCGTAGAAAATTTATACTCACTAAAATGGTGACGCTCCACAACATATTCATAGTGAGCGAACGTTGCGCATTTTTTTAATGCCAGTCTTAAAAGAATCACTCTGTAATGTACGAAATTACAACAGGTAACTTTGAAAATAATAAAATTTGCGATGCTTTTATGTTGATTATTTTTTAAGAAAAACATCATTAGAAAATTATTTTGATGTAAAATTGCTCTAAATTAAAAGTCTTAAAAGAAAAGAAAATATAATTGAAGTTTTACATTAGATTACAAGAATATTAGAAGAAATAGATTCTAATTAAATATGTCAACAGTTAAACTGCAAATATGACATACATATATATCGATTGACTTCGGCTAATTTATTGCAACGCAAGGTATATCTGAATTTAAGCAATAAATTAAGAAGAAAGAATGGTTGCATTTTGGAAGCATATTATAAAGAAATAACAATACAATTATGGCATCCAACAAGAGGCATTTTAGAACATATACAAGCGTGGAATGTGTTTTACCATAAAGGTAAATTGAAAATTTATATAATATATTGCACACTGAAGTTGTAGCAGTAAAAGGAAGCTGTGAAATATCGTACATAGTGATCGTATCATAGAGACTTGTTAATTTGGAAGCTAATATTGAAATTTTGATATTTGTCGAAGCTAGAAATATAATTATGTTTACAAATTAAAATACAGTGTTTACATTTAATATACAATTAAAATATTGTATGTATTAATAATATAAAGAAAGGAAGTTAAAGTCATATGGAGAAAGTGAATAAAGTAATAACAGGTATACTTATACGAAAACTATAAAGTTAGAAAATTTCATTGGAAGAACTGAAGGATGAACATATAAGGATTCTATATAAACTAATCGGAAAAATCTGCCCTTGAAGAAGAATTTGAAGCAATGCCGATATTAGATTGGAATTAAAAGTTACAAATTTTATTTTTAGAAGTTGAGAGGATATCTTGTTGCCTTCTTACTTCAAAAAATTTGCACATACAATGAATACTTCTTGGATTCAATCTCAATACTTCAAAAAATTTGCACATACAATGAATACTTCTTGGATTCAATCTCAATAGAAACTGAAAATAATTGTAGAGCTGATTGTTCCAAAAACTTCAGGTCGGCGGTCTTTTTTTGCCGGTCAGTTTAGAAGAAGCATAAAATTTACACAATATCATTACACAATAAGGTTAGTTATTTGTATAAATTTGGGGAAAGTTAGATACTGTAATTACTATTGTGGATGAAGGAAAACGAACTAAAGCTTGCTCCAGAAAAGACAGAGGCGCTTATAATGACTAAGAAAAAGAACGACAAAGGTTAACATACAAAATAGACATTGTGAATATTGTGCCAAAGAACAATACCAAATATCTGAGGATCTTCTTTGATACAACGTGTAGCTTTGGCGAGCATTTGGGAAGAGTGGTGTAAAGAGCCGAAGATAAAATGGCCAAACTTGCGGGGCTGATGCCAAATATTGGGGGGCCAGTAAGCTCCAAGAAGACAGTTCTTGCCGCTGTGGTCCACTCCATACTACTCTATTGAGCACCGATATGGGTGGGAGCCCTGAATATTAGGAAAAACTGGCTACTGTTACAAAAGGCGCAGAGGAAGTTATTAATTAGAGTCGCTGCTGCATACAGGTCCGCACCAACTGTGGCTCTTCAGGTTATTACGGGGATTCCGCCGATAGATTTAATGGCGCAGGAGAGGAAATATATCTATGAAGGAAAAGGAAAAGAAACAGACAGGAATGCAAAAAGCAGAAATAGATGGACATTTAGAGGACAGTGGACATTTAGAGGACAGTGGACCAAGGTGCTCATACCGAACTTGAAGAAGTGGATGGATTGTAAATACAGAAGTGTGGACTACTGTCTCACACAGGTTTTGACAGGGCATGGCGTTTTCAGAACATATGCAAAGAGAATAGGTAAAGCTGCAGGAGAGGAATGTGTGCTCTGCGGCTGCATTGACACTGTAGAGCATAGAATTTTCAAATGTGGGCAATGGGATAGGTTAAGGCAAGAAGCAAATAGGAATTTGGAGAAAGAAGTAACACCAAGGAATCTAAAGGAAAGAAAACTGCAGAACGGGCAGTAGTGACACAAAGCTAGGGTAACTCAGCGATTTCGTGATGTAGATATCAATATATGATGCTGCCACGAAATGCACTAGAGGGAATACCGTGTTTTTTGTAGGTAGACGGTTCGTCTTAGACTGGAGTCCCACACTACCATGTTGTGATAGACATAAGGACATGGTGTCGATAAAGGATTTCCACCTACCAAAAAAAAATACTATTGTAAAATAATTATGAATTTATCTCAACCTTTTCTGTACACATATTGTCTGTTTATATTCTGATGTTTACCTACCACGTTGTATATCGCCTGTCTTGAGAGTTCCAGAGGTCTCCAACTGTTTCTACGTAAACCCGTTTCATATTGATGAAGTTAAAATTTCTTTGAAAAGGATTAGGATGGATTTGGTCACTGGGCACGATGGGATTCCTAACTTATTTATACGGAGATATGGATCACTCTTAAGCGAAACTTTACGCGCTATCTTCAATTTATCTGTCCGTACATCAACATTTCCTGAAGTCTGGAAATTGAGTAAGATCAATCCTGTATTTAAAAAGGGAAATAAAAATAATATTTCCAGTTATAGGCCTATTAACATTCTGTCAACGTGCTCCAAAGTATTTGAACATTTGCTGTATAACAAGATATACAGATACGTAATACCTTACATCTCTGCAGTACAACATGGTTTCATGACAGGAAGGTCTACACTTTCTAATTTGGCTGAAATTACTCAGTATCTAAGTACATCAATGAACAAAAGGCAACAGGTGGATATCTTATACACTGATTTCGCTCAGGCATTCGACACCATTGATCGAAATATACTACTGCTCAAACTTGGTTCTATCGATTTCTCAGCTTCTTTTACCGATTTAATCGCCTCCTACCTTGAAAACAGATCGAGTTATGTGCACTACAATGGTTACAGTTCCGACATATTCACGATCACATCGGGAGTACCTCAAGGATCCAATCTAGGGCCTTTATTATTCAAAGTGTACATTAATGAGCTATTAAATAGATTGGATTTCGGGGTACTTGCCTACGCAGACGATATGAAAATATTCTCGAGAATTAACGACTTGTCCGATTGCCATCAATTACAAAGAAACCTTTTAATTATTAACAAAAAAGTTAATCAATAATGAAATTGACTTGCCCTGAATTCTGTCGGCCGTTGACTTTTTGGTGCCAACGTATGCAACGCGTTCGACTGATACGTTTTTAGTTGCTAGAGCTCGAATGAATGTTATGGTTACAGCACCGTTAACCCATATGACCAGAAATGCAAATATTTTATATTCTGACCCCTTCCACAGTTAATATTTTGCCTGCTGGCATGAAAATTGTTAGTTATTTCATCCAGTTACTAATTATATAAGTGAGTCAGGGTGCTTAATAGTTACAATACTAATGTAATACTTTGTTACTTTCTTATACGTAGTATAACGAAGTATTGTGATGATGAAAATTTTCGACCTCGAGATTTTTGCAGATGTCCACGTTTTGAGGTCCCCTGATACCAAAAAAGTGGTTTTTAAAAAATGTCTGCGTGTGTGTCTGTTTGTCTGTCTGTCTGTGTGTCTGCCTGTGACAACGATAGCGGTCAAACCGCTACAGATATCAATTCCAAATTTTGCATTTACGAATATAATCTTCCTCTTGAGAACTGATTAGATTTTGAGCAAAATCGGCAGACCGGAAGTAGTAGTTTACTTCAGTGAAAAAATCGAATTTTGCAAATATTTCGTGAATTACTAAGTTTAAACAAATTTATAAAGAATTCAAATATACTCAAAATTAAATTTGAGAAAAATTGTGTTAATAAAGTTTTTCGAATTTCCGACCGGAAGTAGGTCTTTTACTCTTATCGAAAATCAGTTTTTTGCGAATATCTCGCAAGTCATGCTTTTAGACAAGTACGTTACGAGTATAAAAGTATTTAGCACATAAATTTCAATATCTTTTATATAAAAAAAATTTCAAAATTCAGACCAGAAGTACATCTTTTACTCTTATCGAATATTGATTTTTTGCAAATATGTCGTAAGTTATGCATTTTATATATATTTATCAAGAGTAGAAAAGTATTTAGAGTTGGATATGGAATATTTTTTGTATAAATGAAATTTCAAAATTCGGACCGGAAGTAACACTTTCATACGTATAAGAAAGTCGTGTGGTGGCAACACCTCATTTTTTTTTATATTGGAAATATGCTGTCCTGTAAATGGATTCTGTCTGTTGGACAATAAAGTTTATTATTATTATTATTATTATATTCTTTTGGAAATAAAACGACACTATATAACCATAGTAATCTACGACGTCACGAGGAAAATACCGTAAATTTATTAGAAATGTATTTAATAGCTAAACTAATCATTTATTGGATTGAACATAAATTTATTCTATTGATAAACAGCTAGTTAATATTTCTGACTTTTGTCTTATTGTCTGTCCGCTAGTAATAATACACGATGTGAAAATGCTGTCCTAATTTAAAGAAGTTGCTTTTCATCGTTCACATTAAACTGAACAAACATTCCCGCATGAATGGTACGTATATACGTCACGTGATCTACTTATATTGACGTAAAAGGGTACAGGGTGTAGTAGTATCGTGGTAGTGTAGTGGCATGAATAATGTTTGTGTGTCAGGTTCTCTCTCTCTCTCTCTGTATGTGTGTGTGTGTGTGTATGCGGAATATTTCGCAGTTTTTAGTTCTCACGTCAATTCAAGGCGCCCTCCCACACATTGACATGATTACCCGCATGAACTACGGTTTATTTTGGGTTCTCGGTCGGGACCAATTGTAGTAGGATACTGGACGGAATTCTCGAGTTACCTCATAAAATTCACCAAACGGGCAAAAGGAGCAAAAACGCGATAGAACCATAGCCGCCGCCGCCACCAGAGAGACCAGCGAGAACGTATCTTGATGCAGACACTGCGAAAGAGACGGAACCTACCTACAGGTTCCACGTATTGTTCTTAGCCTCTCTGTGTATGTGCGGATGGACGGGCGCGCAAAGCCGAGGCGCGGTCTTTGTCTAGAGCTCGTATTTATTTTCTACAGGTCGAGATCTTGCCACGATAGGGATTTAAAGTATACCGTGTTCGTCTGATCTCTTTCTCTTTGAAATTTTGTTTCTGCCTTTTTTCCCGTCGATTGAATTACCCTCTCTGTGTGTCTGTATGTGTGTGTAGCACGTCGGTCGCCCTTCGAGAAGACGTGTATTTAAATTAACTTTTAATAAGCGTCGGCACCGTTGGCCCACAAACGGGGCCCCACCTATGTATGTATGTACCGGTATACAACAGCCTAGCTGTGCCGAATGGATTTAAATCAACAATAATATTCATAAGTAACGGAGACGCGAAAGATTATAAGTCATGGTTTGGTATGAACCTGCGAAAAGATTGAGACATGTGGGTATATTTCGATAACAGACTACAAAAAAAATTAGAAGTATGGACTTCATAAATTTAATAAAAACAAACGAATTATTCGGTAATAATTTTAATAACAATAATACCCTAATCCATTTCATATAGAATTATCGAGATAGGACGATTTGTCATGGTCGTTTCAGCGCGGCCTATCCGCCACGGTGGCGGGCATTTTGCCTTCGTCCATTTAACCGCAACTTCTGTATTTTAGATTAAATGTCAAAGTCTAGGGGTTTGGTTTGACTGTCATCAATACATTTTTCATAGTATAAAGTTAGAGATATGTTTTTATTTAGTAATCGAGGATAGTTCTTAAAGATTAGGCTGTTTAGAAATAGCAAAACCTTAGCCAAAAATAGATATATTAAGACCTAACTGTATTCTATGTTCATTACATAATTCAGCAATAACTTTATTAGCATAATACCAATTACAGAAATGATCATACTTTCTAATTACCTGAGTATTTTTTGTTAAATAATATAGTGTTTTAATGAAATTTCAAACAATGTTACAATTACTTTCAAGCGTTCATGTATTATAAAATTATGTTAAATAAATGTTTGTTTTCGTTTTTTATTGTTATTAAAATATTTTTGAATGAGTTCGGTTTGGGCAAAATCTTTGTCGCACGGATGAAAACTATGCCCAGGTTCATAAATGAAGAATTATTTTGTCAAAAACTTTATTTTCAACGAGGCTGATAGAAAAATTTACTAGAATCAAATTCTTGTTTTGAGCTGCACAATTATCGGTAAATATTTGAATGGTTTTTATGGAACTTGGAAAAATCCTTTATATAATCATAGAGAAACGATATCGTTTATATGAACCCCTTTTTGCCCACACTTTCATCAAACTTATAAAGTGTGAATTTTAAAATCTTACAGCTGTGAAGACCTTGCTTATAAATACATGTTTGCCTAAAATAAAATATGTCATTTGTAGGAACAACAATCAGGAGGGTTTTGTTGATAATCAGAACTTAGAGCTTTAACGGTTTCATTGTCTCATGCTAATTGGCTCCTGATCTTTAAGTCGTCAGTAAAAGCCAAAGCTATGCAAGGGTACAGCCGTTTTTGTCTTTAAAAAACATAGCTTTTCTTCTTTCCATGCTGCTAGTGATTAATTTTGGCCTTTAAGTGATAGCAAGTTCAACAGGTATCGCTGCGAAGATATGAAAACGCTTTATTTCATACATATTTAAAAGAGATTTTAAATATGCATCCTAAATATCTTTACCAGCCATTAAGTAAAAATCAGAAAAATATAAGTCCTCTCTGCTCCAGCAAACTTTTCAAAACTCTTTCGTCGGCAAGTACAAGATAATTCTAAATGCTTGATCTGTACATCTTTTCCTTTAGCCTTTCTATACACTGCGTCGAATATTTCAAACAATGAAATGGCTGGCGTAACATGTTTTAACATGTAACAAACAAGGTTGATTAACACAGTTTTTATTTGGTTAAAACCAAAAGAAAAGGTATTTTTTATTAATATGCAATATATTATGTTAATCATTATACAATATGTTTCAAAAAACAAGTGTAAAAGCCAGGAACAGTATATTTTGTGTGAAATTCAAAAGCAAAATTTAAAAAAAAAGTCCATTAATAGTGGTAACTACGTTTTTCATACTAACTTTACCCAAGTTTACAAAGTTCCGTGGGTAACATTTATTATATTACATGAGAACACCCTTTTTATTATACCAGGTTTTGTACAACATTAGTAATATTAACAATAATAGATTGTTAAACGCTTTTTTACAATAATCTGTGTAGTCACGTCGCTAGATAATACAATATATATCGAGAAAAAAATACCCTCTGCTACATTACAACATTAAATAACAAAGAACAGTACGCAATACAAACAGAATACATTCCAGCTATTACAATGCAGAAAAATATTCCTCAATGAAGTAAGAGTTTAATCCATACAACAGTCCTTTTATTACCGTTCCAAAATGAGCAATTTTGAGACTTTAGGCCCATATCTAATCTCTGAAACTGCAGACGATTGTTACTATTATATCTTGTATTATGAATGTGTATTGCCTTATTTGTGACAAGCTTGCTTGGATTTTTAAAAACATAGACACGTAATTTACATATACCATAAGACCGCGTGCGTCTGCATTATCGCGATACCTGTAGAGTAAGCGAAACAGATAGAGATGTATGTGTATTAGAACGTTAAACAAGTGGACCCAGTGTTATACTGTATTACAACAGAGCTAGTATTTCGCATATGCCTATGATGCACTCGATTTGTCCAAAAAATTTACATTTATACGGTGTAGTCGGGCAGTCGCATTCGCCGTCGCTTCCACATATGGGCGTCAGTTCGAGTTTTATTATTGCTTAGGAATAACATTTTTTTAGCTAATTACAGGTTAATTGCAATGTTGAATTACAATTCTGTTTTAAGAAGTACATATTTTACGTTTCAGTATTTTATTATAGTTGAGTTTTTAGATTATAATATTTGTTGAAAAATATTATTTTAGTTAAGAAGTTTTTTTTATTTTAAAGTCTAGGAGTTATTTATTATTTATTTTTGCTCTTTTATGTTGTTTATGAAGCTGTGATGAGTTACTTCACTGACATTATCAGTGATTATCTGATGCTCCAAACAATTATAAATAATTACTTACACCGGAAACGCAGTACCTATTACACTGCTTTTCACTTGATTTGCCTACGAATACATTTATACGTATAACTTATACGCCCGCTGTCGGTGTGGCAATTCAAGTTGGCATGCCCATTTATAGTCGACCAGTAGTTACTAATACATGCATCGCGCTATGAACGGCGGCCACACGGTATATGTCTCAGCTAGTTAAGGCTATACGCCCGGCCTCGAAATCGTTTTTCCCATTTCCTAATCGTATTTTTCATGAAAACCTTACCGAATTTACACGCTAATTTAAGAAAACAATGCCTTTCAATGGATAAATCGTAATTTCTTCGAAATTGTCCAAAGGGCCCTAAATAAAAATAAAAATGTAAGAAATTTCAAAAAACAAGCCTTTATTTAAAATTATGTAACACTCAACAGCAATACATAAATTTTATTTTTTCTTAATTTTTAAAAATAAGGTCACGAAACGGAAAACAAAATTTTGAAATTTGGGCGAAATTCACTGAAATCAAATAGAGTATGTGGTACGCTCGCACATTGTGTCGAGAGGTAGCTCCGCCTACCATTTCGGGCAGTTTCTACGCAGTTTGTAAAATACTTCTGAGATCGGTGTATGTTAAGAAGGTAATCGTTACTCGGACATTATTTTATCGAAACCGTTGATATTTTCTTTACAATATAGTGTACATATACAATGTCAGCGTCACAATACTTCCTTATACTACGTATCAGAAAGTAAAAGCAATATCTCTTCCTGTCCCTAACGCTATACCTGCTAGAAGCGCATGCTAGGACTCACACGGCTTGCGGGCAGGGAGTATAATTATGTATTATATTTGACTCGCAATAATTTGCTGCTGAAACGATCTAGAAATTTATTTCTTGCATAAAAAATAATTTTGGAATGTTGGCTTTATTTTGTTTCACATATATATGGGTAAATTCTGAAAAATAAGATTAGTTACTCGATAGCTGAAAAATACCTTACACAAATTGGTCGTCTACTAAAACTTTTTTTTTTTATAAAATTTACACACCATAAAGAAAAATCGAAAACACTAGTATCATCCAAATACTTTAGGGTATAACCTTAAAAAAAAATAGATCCCTAGCTCGCTGCATTGCTAAGATATCACGAGATAAGTATTAAAAATTGAAGAACATGAAAATTTTAAAATTTACACAAAAAAACGATTTTTCGACCTTTTTGCGATTTCGATTTTATTTTCCAACTCAAAATTTGAATCCGGCAGGTGATTTTACATATTCAGCTTCACTTTTTTTGTGTGTTTGAGAAAATATAGATTGTCTAATTTAGGGGAGGTTGCTTCCCGACTGCCAAACATGTCGGCCAACCGGCGATTATCTGAGACCATAACGCAGCCATAAATTACAGGCAGATTAGATTAGGTGACAAGTTCTTTTCTCTATCTTTTTCCTCAGCATAAGACAGAGCACGCGGACCCTTAAACATTTGTCTTTTATTACATTTGCACGATAAAACAGTGGTACACCTCTTTCAAATCGAACTCAGCTTGAAGCGGGCGTTCAGCCTTAAAGAAAAAATCCTAAATTCTTTAAAGATCAACAACAACAACCCTGCCTTGATGTAACACCTGCAATTATTTTTATAACCCGCTTCTGGGGAATAAGTCCCCAGAAGAGACAGAGCTACCCCAAAAGATTATCCCATATCTCATCCTTGATTCAACAATGGCATGATATGACGGGACAAAATACACTTTAAATTTCGAAAGAAGTACGCCAATAAACCCAAGGAAGCCGTCAACCCCCTGCAATGGGACTTTTAATTCAGATGTTGATCAAAAACAAATCCGAAGAACTTAACAGATGCTACTTCCCCAAGTGCCCTATCGTCAACTTGTAAATTCAATAAGGACGCACCTCTCTGATAATTTCGTATAATCATAACCACACATGAAGATAACTAAGAACTTCAGTGCATTTACTCCTCAAAGCATCCACGTTCTTATCTGACACTAGTGCAGAAATATCATCTCCATACAAATTAAAATTTACACAATAAGGCTTGAGTAACTTGTTTAAGACATTTATATATAAAGAAACAATACGGGGCCCAGTATCGACTTTGTGGTACACCGATATTAATTTGTCTATACGAAGGACTTATATTTTTTATGTAATTACCCTCATTAAACTTTAAACGTATTGCTTCATATTAGCGTTAGGGTACATATTGTATTAATTGAAATGGTAATATTATTACATTTTACATACCATTTGTTGGTTTAACCACACTTTCAATCACTTGACTTTCGAAATCTTGTTCTGAATTTACAACGAAGTCTGGATTGGCGACACTATCATCCGATTCCTCAGTAAACAACATTTTTTTTGAATAAAAAAAGCAGTAAATCTTTATAGAAACTGATAATAATAAGCAAGAAAACGTGTGGGTAATTATTTTGTTCCTACAAAAGCCACGTAATTAATAAATCTGATGAAAGAAGCCACCTGATTTACATGATTTGTCATTGCCCCAAATTTATTAAAACGCTATTTTATGGAGTTGTTTGTTTGGGGCAATAAAATGCTATGTGCTTTACATAGTCGATTATAGCACCAAAAAGGTTATTTTAACACTTATACATTAAGATACATGTGCATCATCGATAAGACTAATTTTTTGCATGGAAAATAGCATATGTAATTCACTTTTAACCAAATTGGCGTGTTGCCGATTGTTGAATCAGCATGTTCAATTGCACATCCAGATTCATAGCAAGATATGCTAAGTAAACATGTATCATGCTGTCTTAGGCATGACTGCAAATGATGATAGATTACTTTGACTGCAGATTTTTCTGAACAATTCTCAAAAATAAACTGAAAATCGACATATCTTTCACTAATGATCTATTAAATATTGCACACATGACAATTTTTACTGAATATATATCTGAAGCCATTATGTGACAAATAAGTTAGATTACAAAATAGATATAGTAGAATTTAATACACCTACATGTATTTAACAAAAATATACCCCAAATCAATGCAGTTTAAAGTCATCTTCAATGTAAAGCTTTTAATTTGTTATAGGTAATAGTTACTTATGCTCTTTCAGTTTATTATTTTCTCAAGTATGTGATGTCTTTGTACTAGTAGTTGTCGTTTTTGTTATGGTCCTGAGAAAGAAGACAAGCGAACACTTCTTTTTCTTATCAGTCAATAAAACTAAATTTAATATGTTTTCTTTGAATTTATTTCTACTAAATCAGATATCTACTCATAATATAGTCATCCTAAAACAATATATTATCCAGATGTTTATTATCTAATTTCTTAAGCATTTACATTTTCCTCTATTTCATGGCAATACATTGTCAAAAACAAATAACAATAGATTTCAATAAAATCATGTTATAAATTTACTGTACATTAGTTCTGAAAACAGCCCTCCCGTGAATTTCTAGAAATCCATAACAAAAAAGAAGCCCTAAGACACCCAAAACAGATTTAAAGTGTCCTTACGAAATTCGTCTTTGTACCTGTACAAAAGACATAGATAACATGACAATAGATACTTTATGAATTTTGACATTTACAAGTGACTGAAGAACGAGAATAGCTATTAAAAAGCATTAAAATTTGTGTCATACAAATTATTTATATTTGTTCAGATAATAACCACGACATTGATTAAACTTTTAAATGTGTTAAAATAAGTAATTAATAGAGATCGCCAGTCCACGGTAGAGGCACATTTGCAGAATTTATATGTTATAGATAATAGTGGAACTATTTATCTCTACTATTATAAAATTGTAATAGTCTGTTTGTTTGTTCGAGCATCACGCAAAAACTACAGGACCGATATTGATGAAACTCTTTGTGTTTGAAAGTTCATAATTAGACTTAAGATATGATCCAAAGTTAATCTTGAGGTATAAAAAAAGAAACACATTTTTCCACAATATATATTTATACATGTCATACGCGCGAGTGAAGCTAAATAAAAGAAATAGCGAAATGTCCATTTCAAAGTAGAAGTCAGTTGACACAACAGACAATGACAACTTAACGTCTACATTAGGTTGACTTAATGTTACAGGAAACGACAGAATTAAAGGGTGGAAGATATATCTCACGTTTGATTAATGTTGACAGCCGCGCGAAAATTCCATTGGGGGTTATGAACTGTCAAAACCATCAATCAATTCTAATTCGCTATATTTGCATGGAAACGTCAGAATTGACTGAGAGTATAGCTTCAAATCTTGGATTGAGTTGGTCTTTACTTGATGTAAATTCATTTTCAATGTGAAATAAAACAAACAAATGTTTAAGATTTACACTGTATTTAATAACAACGACAGCTGTTTCGCTACACTGTAGCTTCGTCAGGTTGACATATACAATAATAACTATCTACATACACTTGACTCTTATATATAGTGTGTGGATATTAGGAATTCTAAGAACTGATATGTAAAGAACAATTCCTTGTCTAAAAGTGTCGGGTCTATACAAAAAGTACGCGGAACTAAATCTATTGCGAACAGATGTTATGTGTGAAATTAGGTAAACTGTATTACTAACTAAATATATTTAACAATGGTGATGAGTTTAACTATCTACATATATAACTATCTACATATATACCTATATATGTAGATAGTTATATATGTCTATCTACATATATAACTATCTACATATATACCTATATATGTAGATAGTTATATATGTAGATAGTTAAACTCATCACCATTGTTAAATATATTTAGTTAGTAATACAGTTTACCTAATTTCACACATAACATCTGTTCGCAATAGATTTAGTTCCGCGTACTTTTTGTATAGACCCGACACTTTTAGACAAGAAATTGTTCTTTACATATCAGTTCTTAGAATTCCTAATATCCACACACTATATATAAGAGTCAAGTGTATGTAGATAGTTATTATTGTATATGTCAACCTGACGAAGCTACAGTGTAGCGAAACAGCTGTCGTTTTTATTAAATACAATGTAAATCTTAAACATTTGTTTGTTTTATTTCACATAGTATAGCTTCAGTCTCCTGCAATACAATGTGTTGTATCCACTCAGAAATGCTCCGATTGACAGCATTAATTACTAATTATATCAAAGATGGGTATAACACGTTATTGCACTGGGCCGATTTTTGTTTAGACTTAAAACATATTTTATCTCGAAATATAACAAAGAGACAATTACATTTTGATAATAGCGTAGATTGCCGGTGAACCCGCGGGTAACAGCTAGTAACATATAAGTTCTGCCAATGTACCTCTGACAGCCAATTACTAGCAATTACATATTACACTAGCCGAAACGATTTTTATAACTGACATAACAGTCT
Source organism: Amphimallon solstitiale (assembly GCA_963170755.1). Taxonomy (NCBI): domain Eukaryota; kingdom Metazoa; phylum Arthropoda; class Insecta; order Coleoptera; family Scarabaeidae; genus Amphimallon; species Amphimallon solstitiale. Next base: position 75,389,317 of record OY720678.1, read on the forward strand.
AAAATTTTAGTATTTTGCATTGTTTTAAACATAAAAACTGTATTCTAAAATTTGAAATTAAAAAAGTATTGAAACAAGCTCTAGCATGTTTGCGGCTATATCGTGAAGGGCAGCGGCGACAACGATGTCACGCATTCCAGAAAGAAGTAGAGAATTCTAATATACGTGCAAAATATATGAAGGTGGCAGCCAGCCTACTGATTCATTTATTGAAATGTCTCTGAATTGTCACTTAGTTAAGAAAGTTTGATGCAGAGTTCCACAATTTGCGTTGAATGTGATTTTCAAGAATGGAAAACCATGCAAGAGGCTGTAAAAATGTTCCGGACAGTTTATGTTATGTTTATGGATTATAAGTTACAAAATCGCAAAAGAAGCCTTTATGTGAATTAGTTCAACGATGTTATGAATAATATCCAGATCTGAATGAGTTGATACAGGATTTGGGTTTAACCAAAGAAAAATCACAAATTTTGGGATCTCGATTAAAAGAATGGAATCTTTTGCATTCCACTACAAGAACCTCTGTATTGAAGAATCGTCGTCAAAAATTCAGTTCATTTTACAAAGTTGAAAGAAATTTCTGTTACTGTACTGATGGAAATCAATTTTGTATGAAATGAGTATTGAATGTAAACCTGCAGACTGGAGATTGTTTATCGTCTTGTCGAAAACAAATCTCAAAGCCGTTTTACTTTATAATGGTAACTCCAAACCATCAATTCCAATAGATCATTCTACAAACACAAATGAAACGTATGACAGTATGTCAACTATATTAAATCTAATTTAATATTCAAATCATCTATTGCAAATCTGTACTAATCTTAAGGTTATTTCCTTGTTACTTGGACTCCAAAGAGGGTTCTCCAAATATTGTTCTTTTTTGTGTCTGTGGGACAGCCGAGCAGTTCAGCATCATTACCAAATAACAGAATGACAGACACGGACCAGTATTGCTCCTGGAGAATTTAACTCTTAAGCGCCGTAGTCGAATAGTACTTAAAGCGCTACCGTAGTGAGGTCATGATAACCGAAAATAATTCAGGGCCCATTTCCGTAATTAATAAAAAAAAACTACTTTTAGCAGTCAGATCTATTGATTGATTGATTAATTAATGAAAGGCAGAGGAAAAATATAAAAGAATATTTTATTATCCTTCCAGGCACTACAAATTTCACAAAATGTAATATTTAGCGATTTTGTAGATACCGCATTCAACATTTTTTTTGAGAAAAGTAAACAAACTTTCTCTTAACAAATTCACATATTTCTAAGAATATAGATATCAAACCAAATATTGTACATGAAACTAATTGTCCAAAGATATAGTATCATAAAAACTAAAATGTGCAAAGTAACTATAAATTTTGCTTGCAGTCTTGACATAGTTTTGAAGAGCACCCTTTGCAGATTGTTTTTTTACAACTGCAGCATAAGTGAAAAGTTTTTCTTTTGAGTCTACTTGAACAAGAATAACAGGTCTTGCACTTTTCAAGCTTTTCAACTAATACTTCAAGTACGTGCTATCAGCAATCTTCAAGATACTGCAAATGGTAGATCGTAGTTGACGTTTTAAGTGTACATTGGTTGCTCTATTTTGTAGTTGTGGTTTAACTAATTGGTTGGCCAACTCCTTAAGAAAATCTGTTTTGTCAGTTAATTTTGGATTACGTTCATATGCTTGATGAAGAATATAAGCATTTACACCACCGATATCCAATAACCGAAAAAAAATTGCAATTGGCCATCTTTGAGTTCGACGACCGGTACTGTGTTTGGCACATTTTTCGTCTAGTGCATCAACGCCCCCTTGATTTGTATTGTAGTATGTTATAATCTCAGGTTTCCCTCAGTCATCATATGATTTTGTGTGATGCATAGAAGAGAGTAGCACAACTGCTTTTCGGATTTTCGGTACATACGAAACCAGTGTAACAGTTTTGGTGAAACCAAATAGAGCCTTTCCAACACTACGACTTTTGTTGGCTAAGACCTGTTGGGGAATTTCCCTCTTGTTTTTCTTGACAGTTCCTACGTATGTTAATTTTTTTCTCGAAGCTTTTCCACCAGCTCCATTGACGAAAACCAGTTATCGGCTGTTATATTTCTATTTATATTTTGAAGTGGCTGAATTAATCGTAGTACTGCTTGTGTGGGTTTCAGTAATTTCTTTTCGTTTTCTTCAAGACCAATTCCATCGGAATTTTTATTGCAGTAAAAATAACCATTATAGAAATATTGCGTGCGAGCATCCGTCATGCACATAATTTTTATGCCATATTTACACGGTTTGTTTGGCATGTACATTGTGTGTCTACATTTGCCTCTGAAGGAAATAAGCATCTCATCAATGCACATGTTAACGCCGGGAGAATATACTGACTGACACTGTGACACGAATTTATTAAATATTTTGGAAATAGGTGCCAATGAGTCGGTTTGTTGTATCTGTAATTTATCTAGAGGATTATTGAAACGCAAACATACAAGTAAAAAAACAAATCGATTTTTACTCATTACGCACCTAAATACTTCTCGTCCTGTGGCATCTGTGGCAAAAATTCTCTCTATATTTTCATGGTTTGAAGTGAATATGGCGGTATAATATAATAAGCTAATAAACGCTTTTAACGCCCATGTCTTTATCAGCAAGTTCAGACCTTGATGTATTTTTGTACTTTGTTCTCATCGATTAAATTTTCGTGTTTGTCCACAGCAGTACTATTGGCAAAATATCTTCTGAGAACAGTAAAATCCATACAGAAATCGCATCTGCAGTTGGTCCAAATTTTGCGGAAGGTTTAAGTCCTGGTAGTTGCATCACACTATTATGTTTCTGAGTTCTACTGCGTGTGACAGAACATTCTCATGACCATTGATACCGGTTTCTTCCCTAGTAACTATTAGTTACACTCGTATTTATATTTTTACTTAAACCTTCTTCTTCCTGCATTTCGTTTTCTTCAGGGTCTTCATCTTGTATGATTTCATCAAGTTCGACTTCATTGGTCTCTTCGTCTGAACTAGAGTCGTGTTCACTCATTTCCCAATACCTTTCACCGATTTCCTCTTCATCGCTGTATTGGTCATCATATTCTCCAGACCATTTAAGAACTGTCCTTTCAAAATTTGGGTCACCGTAAGGATTATCACTCATTTTCTCACAGTCCCTATACGCGGCGCAAAAAGTACCTAAACACCGTAGTGCGGTCACCGTGACCGCTTCAAAACTTCAATGCGTGTTTGATTCAAAACAAGTACGTATGTAACGACACTATTCTAGATATACCGGGTGGTGCAATAGTGTGTCGGCGGAGCTTAGTGTGAAAACTAATAACGCTGCAGCAATGAGACTTTACGTACGTATGTAGTATGCGACTGTGCATTTTCTAATTTTATTTACAAATATACAGGGTGTTCCAAATTTTCGCAACCACATTCAACTTCTTTATTTTAAATACATTGCTATACTTTCTAGATATTATAATGATAGCCATTCAAATTATCTTTGCAATGATATATGGATATGTGCACTTCAGACTGTTCGTTTTGATTTTATTGATAATATTGTTAAAATCTTGACAGTTGCAGCATCGAACATTTTAAGCTGTAGTCTGTAAATGGGTAGAATGCCTCACGTAACTCTTGTGTCTCTAATTTATGGACTAACACGTTATTTGTTTTGAGGTTGAACAAAGTGAATAAATATACAGGGTGTTAAATATGTCGTGTCTAAGTTATCGATCTTTATTGGTTATTTTCTCGTTTTTTAAGGTCAGCATATTCCTTGTAAAATCACCTTTAAAATGGTACCAATAACATAGTACTTATTTCTAGTATTTTCAAAGTTATAACCCTTTAATGGGATATACTCATGTTTATAATATGCAAAATGCGGGGCATCTAATAGTTGGTTAGCCATGAAAATAAAACAAAGTAATTTTAACAAACACCTGTTTTTTAAATGCTTTATCATTAGTTTTAGAAATACATTTTGAAAATTTTCGATAATAAAACAATCTTAATTTAAAATGTGTTCAAATATATTTCCATTCTGCTCTACACATGCTCTCAACCGTCTCTGTATCGACAGACTTACATTCTCAGCTGAGTTATTTTCACTTAATTGAAGAAAAGCGTTTCTTATTCGTTGCTGCATGTTCTCTGCCGTTGTAGGAGGTGTTGCGTAAACAATGTTTTTTACAGTTGGCCACAGAAAGAAATCACAAGGTGTGAGATCTGGTGATCGTGGTGGCCAGCTTATCAAACTTCCTCTCCCAATCCACTTATTGGTGAATACCCTATCTAAATGTGCTCTTGCAGCAGCACCATAATGTGCTGGTGCACCATCATGTTGGTACCACAATCTCCTGATGACGTTATCTCGGAGGCCTTCTAATAGCAATGGTAAATTATTTTGTAGGAAATTTGTGTAGATTGCACAATTTAAAGTATTATCAAAAAAGAATGGACCAATAATAGTGTTTCCTATGATGCCTCCCCATGTGTTAACACTCCAGTTTTGTTGATATAAAATGGGCTGAACAAAATGTGAGTTTGTAGTGTCATAATAATGGGTATTTTTTCTGTTTGTGGTTCCACAATTAGCAAATGTTGCTTCATCTGTGAAAAGCACATGATCTAGAAAAGTTATATCGTGTCGTAATTGTAAAAGTAGCCATTCACAGTACACTAGTCTCCTTTCAAAGTCCGTTTGTAATAAGCCTTGATGATTTTGAATTTTGTAAGGGTGAAACTTATGTTTTTTTAAAATCCTTTCTACAGCAGTGACTTCTATCCCGTGTTGTTTCGAAATTATCCTTGTAGATACGTGCGGATTTTCCACAATGGACTGGACGACTATCACTTCATTATCTTCTGAAATCATAGTCTTACTTCTTTCATGTTCGACGTAATTCACTGAACCCGTTCGAAGAAACCTTATTAACAAATTTTCAAACGTTTTACTATCCGGTGCTCTTCGGTCGGGATATTCCATCGCATATGTTCTTGATGCTAAAAATGGATTTCTGTTGCTAGCGCCAAGAGCAAATACCATGTCTATGAGCTCCTCTTTCGAAAAATTCATTTTAAAGCAAAAACAACAATAAACTATTATGGTATCTAAATGAGAAATAATGTCAATAAAGCGATATAACTGATAACAAGGTAAATACAACACGTAACAACTACTAACAAACAAACGGAAATTAATAATTCACTACCCGAACTTAATTTATAACAACAAAACGCAATTACAGAAAAGAGAAAATACAGAAAACGACTTTTTATCGACTTTTGAAGTAGAGATTTGACGTTTGGTTTTACAGCAATTTTTTTTTTAAACCAAGGCCAACCAACTATTAGATGCCCCACATATTGCATATTATAAACATGAGTATATCCCATTAAAGGGTTATAACTTTGAAAATACTAGAAATAAGTACTATGTTATTGGTACCATTTTAAAGGCGATTTTACAAGGAATATGCTGACTTATAAAAATATTATAGGTTAGATTTATTGGTACCATTTTAAAGGCGATTTTACAAGGAATATGCTGACTTATAAAAATATTATAGGTTAGATTTAAACCCTGTATATTTATTCACTTTGTTCAACCTCAAAACAAATAACGTGTTAGTCCATAAATTAGAGACACAAGAGTTACGTGAGGCATTCTACCCATTTACAGACTACAGCTTAAAATGTTAGATGCTGCAACTGTCAAGATTTTAACAATATTATCAATAAAATCAAAACGAACAGTCTGAAGTGCACATATCCATATATCATTGCAAAGATAATTTGAATGGCTATCATTATAATATCTAGAAAGTATAGCAATGTATTTAAAATAAAAAAGTTGAATGTGGTTGCGAAAATTTGGAACACCCTGTATATTTGTAAATAAAATTAGAAAATGCACAGTCGCATACTACATACGTACTGCTATGTTTTTTTTTTTATATTATGAATAAGTAAAATTAAATAAATTGATTTACTTCAAATTTATTTTTCTGTGGGGCAAATGTTTTGGTACACACTGTATATTGGTTTCTGTTTAAGGATTTGGGAGGTATAGTAGTCTTTTGGCAATCTGTGTATATTAATATTTATTTTGTTATTTGAATTTAAAAGAAAAGATGCCTTAAGATTATTTACGCTCAACTTGATATTATAATATAGTATACATGTGCGAAGTTTGAGACGTGGTAGGGATGTATGGACTTTGACTTGTCCTGCCGTGTGAATATTGATTATTAAATTTTGGTCTCCCGTCAAGTACACTTGTATTAAAGAAATGATGTTTGAATAAAATTTGTTATAATTTCATTTTTAAGGAGCCAAGATTTAATCAAGTTTGTGTACTAGTTTTATTGCTGTTATATAAGTTAAGTATTTACTTTTAAGAAAAGAGAATGCATTCTTTATAATAATAATAAGAGAAAATTTTAATATTGAAAAAGTAGACTCGTATCCGTCATTTTGTTTCCTGCACGTGTTTGAGAATATTTTATATTTATTTGAGAAGCTATTAAAGTAGATAATTTTCTTTATTGTATCAGTTTGCTACAATTTGATGTATTTTAATTATAGGTATTTAATTTATTTATTTTAAGTAATTAATTAGGTAAATTTTGTCGCGTTTGTCAGTACAAGTTTTTTTTATCCTATCTGGTCAAGTAGTGGGTAGGATTTTTTCTTGAGAATTTATTAATGAAAGTTTTTTTTTTTTTGTTTTTTTATAATAAATAAATTATATCTGATTTGTTTTTCACTTTTATTAAAGATTTTAGAAAAGATAATTAATTATTTATTTCATTTTTTTGTCTTCAAGTAATTTGTTGTTTTTTTATACTGTTTCCTAAGATCACGATTCCTGACGTGAACATTGTACAGTCTCGCCGAGGGAACCTGAGAGAGAGAGAATTTTGTTTTATGAGCTAGATCGTGGCAACCCTATAACAATTGTACTAATATCATAGCACAATTAAATTTACGCCCAACGTGGGGCAGAAAAGCAATTATTTTGGCGGCAACCAAAGTGTGGCAGAAAAGCAATTATTTTGGCTGAAACAACGAGGTTTGAAAATGGAAGGAAGTGGAAATTTACAAGGCGCTCAACAAAATTTGGATGTGTTAAACAAAATATAGGGAGAAAAGAAAATGGAATGGAGACAACCAGCAGGGTATGAGAGTGATGAGTCGCAGGAGCAGAGCCAGGGTATGGAGTCTATCTTAAAGAAAAAAGAAGAAGGAGAAAATAAAATGTTGATGGAAATGATATTGGAAATGGGAGAAAGAATGGACAAGATGGAACAAAGGATGCAAAGAAATTTTGAGGTATTTATGGCAAAGTTTGGACAGGTGGATGGACAAATAAAGAAAATAGAAGAAAATAAACAAGATATTGAAGAATTAAAAATTAAAGTTGATGTAATGAAAGAAGAAATGTTAGAAAGAATGAGTATTATTGAAGATAAATGCATAAAAGTGCTACAGAGAGATGTATTAAATGGAAAAGAAATGGAAAAGGTGGAAGAGAAGATAACAGCAATAAAAAATGAACAAATTCGTGGAAATGGTGAAATAACAAAATATATTCCGATGCCAGTATCAGATGATGCTTTGCCTAAGTTTTATGGATCAACATCAATAAATCCGATGGGTTTTCTGAAGAATTTGAAGGCGTGTTTGGAGAATGTTCCAGGAGATGGTAGAAAGCTGCAGATGGTGAGAAATTGTTTAAAGGACGATGCTCTTATCTGGTGGGACATGATTTCTGACGAGGTGATGACGTTCGAGGATTTTGAAAAGAGATTCACACAGCAATATTGGGGACAGATGGCACAAATGAGGGTGAGAAAAGATTTATTATTTGGTAATTTTAAGAAATGAGGTTCAGATAATCGTGAGACATATATAATAAAAAAATATTCAATTTTAAAATATTTAACTCCTGCTATGCTAGAAATTGATTTGGTTACACAATTAGCATGTCATTTTGATTTTGAAGTAAGTCAGGCAGTGGCCATACAAAATATAAAGACCATTAGTCAATTTATAGAATTATTGAGGAGATTAGATGATGCTGAGTATGGAAATAGATTTCAAAGTTGTAATATGTTAAAATATGATAGAAATGGTATAAGATATAGAGAGCAAAGAAATTTTAATGATAGAGAAAGAAATTCACACAATTATAACATGACAAATAGATTTGTGAGACCACAGGTAGAAAATAGAAATGTAAATTGGAATAGAGAGAATGATAGAGCATGTCAATTAAGAGAGGAAAATATAAATCGTAATTATATACAGAATGAAAGAGTAAATAAAAATTTTTCATATAATGGTACTAAAAAAGAAAATAGTAGAGAAAATGTAGAGAGAGAGGAAAAGGCAAAGTGTCAGGATTTTTAGATAGGCCAACCAAAGAGATAAGTAGTATGAATGCAATGAGAGATAATGATTCAGATAGTTTAGATAATAAGATGTTGCCACATATAAAAGTTACTATGGGAGGAGTGAAAATAAATTGTTTAGTTGATACGGGGAGTGAAATTTCAATCTTGGATGATCAAATAATAAAAAAATTAGAAAGTATGAATGCAGGTAAATATATACCTACAAGAAAAATTACAATTGTGTCTGCGACGAAAAAGATAATAGCAATGGTAAATAAAATTTATGTAGTTGAATTTATGGTAAAAGATAATAAGTTTTTGGGAGAATTTATGTCAGTCAAAGGTTTACAAAGAGATGGTATTATTGGAATGGACCTGTTAGAGAAAATAAAGGCAGTAATAGACATTGAGAGAAAATGTATGGTGGTGGAGAATCAAGTAGTTTCTTGGTTTCAGCAGGATGAAGTAGATGAAGAAAATGAAAAGGTTATAAATAATATGGAAATGGTATATGAAGTAAAAGAAGTTATAAATAGTATAAATGGTGAAAATTATGAAGAGGTTGAAGAGGTTAAAGAAATAGAGTCCAATAATATGTGTATCGAGGTGCCTGAAGATGTAGATTTACTTGAAATTAATGTTGAAGAAAAATATAAAGAAAATGTCAAAGATATGATAAAGAAGAATATTTCCTTAGTAGATAAATTTCCCTGTATTGCTAAAAATTATGTACATTCATTAGAAGTAGATGAGTCGAGACCATTTAAAATTAAAAATTATCCAATTCCCAAAAATATGCAAGAGAAGGTGAGAGAAGAAGTAAGAAAGATGTTGCGAGATGGTGTTATTGAGAGAGGTGTCACGAGGTATGTCAATCCGCTGGTGGTGGTTCAAAAGAAGTGTGGAGATATTCGCTTATCTTTGGATGTGAGAAGGTTGAATGATCGTACCAAGATGCAATTTGAGACTCCTGTAACTGTGGAAACGTTATTATCTAAGTGCAACGACGCTAGGATTTATACTAAGTTGGATCTAAAAAGTTCTTTTTGGTTGGTGCCTTTAGAAAGAAAAAGTAGAAAATATTGTGGTTTTATGGTAGATGGAGCTGTATACCAATTTAAAGTGGTACCATATGGACTAAGTAGCTCGTCTGCTGCTTTAATTAGAGCAATGCAACAAATTTTAGAACCTTATGAATCGTTTGTATCCCATTATATAGATAATATATTAATATTTAGCAAGACAATTGAAGAACACATGGAACATTTAAGGAAGGTTATAGAGGTATTAGCAAATAATGGTTTAAAAATTAATATTAAGAAATGTGAGTTTATTAAAAAGGAAATTAAATTCCTTGGATATAATTTAAGTTTAAAATATGTCAGTGTGGATGATTCTAGGCTGGAGGTTATAAAAAATTATCCTAGACCTAAGAATGTGAAAATGTTGAGAGGTTTTCTTGGTATTGTGGGTTATTATAAAAGATTTGTTCCGTATTTGGCAAAATTATGTGCACCATTGTATGAATTATTAAGAAAGAATGAAAAATTTATTTGGTCTAAAGAAAGAATAGATGCTGTTGAAAAGGTTAAGAATGAATTTTATAATAGTTTGTTATTAGTACTGCCTGATTTTTCTAAAGAATTTTTATTAAGAGTTGATGCTAGTGATTCTGCTATAAGTGGAGTTTTAATTCAGTTAGATGATGAGGGAAATGAAGAGCCTATTTGTTTCATTTCAAGGCTATTAAAAAAATATGAATTAAGATATACAGTGGGAGAAAAAGAGTTACTTGCTGTAGTGCATACAGTAAATAAATTACGTTTTTATTTGTTGGCTAAAAAATTTATTGTAGAATCAGATCATGCGGCGTTGACGTCACTTTTGTCAACTAGATTTTCAAATAATCGAATATATAGATGGTCATTGTTGTTATCAGAATATTCATTTCAAATTAGACATATCAGAGGTGTTCTAAATGTTACCGCTGATGCTTTAACAAGAATGTACAATTTAAAAAGTAACTTCAATCATGTCGAGTTAAATGCTTATAATAGATATGCAGCTGAGGGAATGTTTGACTATGTTGAGATCCATCAGGTCCAGCAGGATGAATGTTTTGATCATATTAAAGAGGAATTGCGAAATGTGGGAAATTATAAAGATTATATTTTTCATGATGGGCTTATTAAAAAACAGATTCGTGATCAGTATAATGTGGTTGTAAATGAAAAGTATGCTCGTCAAGCAATGTCTATTATTCATAATGAATTGGGACATATTGGGACTAGGAAAGTTTGGTTAACTTTTAGAGAAGTTTTTTATGCTGTTAAGGATAGAAGTATTGCGAAAAGGGTGGTAAGGAATTGTAATGAATGTTATTTTGGAAAGCATAAAAATCGCACATTACAACATGATATAAAAAGTATAATAGTGAATAATAAATTGGATTTAGTAGCGATTGATTTCTTAGGAAATTTAATACCAGGAGATTATGGGTATAGAAATATATTTGTTATGGTGGATATTTTTACTAAATTTGTTAGGCTATTTCCCACTACAAAATACAATTCTGAGATTGCATTTTTATGTATTAATAACTTCGTACAAAATCAAGGAAAAATGAGACGCATTTTAGCAGATAATGCTAGTTATTTTACTAATGATAGATTTATAAATGCTTTGAATGAACAAAATATTAATGTATGTTTTTCTTCGATACGCCATCCATGTGCTAATCCATGTGAGCGGTATATTCAAGTGGTAATCAAATTTTTGAGGATGAAAACCCATGAACACCATGTAGGCTGGGTCCAGTATGTCCAACAGATAGAAGATTCCATGAACAATTCACCCAATACCCTTACTGAAGAGTGTCCAGCGACTTTGATGAATGGAATTACTCCTAGTCGGCCCTGGGATTTGCATGGAGAAGTTGTTCATAATCTAGAAGAGAGAAATAATTTGGTTCGAGGAAGACTACAAAGACAAGGGGAGATGTATGTGCGCCGAGAAAATGAAAAAATCAAAGAAAGAACTAGGTTTAATATTGGAGATACAGTTATTGTTAGAAGATATAGGGTTGCCAGAAGAAATCAACAAAAGTGTGCTAAATTGGATCTTCCGTATTGTGGTCCGTATATTGTAACAAGAATATTTAATAACGTCACATATGAGCTCTATTCAATGGATGGACGCATTAAGAAGGGACGATATCACATTAGTATGCTTCATCCATACTTGAACAATCCTTAAGAAGATTGTGAGGTACTATACAATTATATTCTGTGTGCGGAGAAGGGTTTTAATTTTTATATTATATTGTATTTGGAGAAAACATTAGAGATAGTAAGATGTTGTGTGCGGAAAATAAAAATTTCTGAAATCTTTGTTTTGCACAGATTTAATGAATTGTTATTTTGGAGATATGCTATGGTTTTTTTTTTATATTATGAATAAGTAAAATTAAATAAATTGATTTACTTCAAATTTATTTTTCTGTGGGGCAAATGTTTTGGTACACACTGTATATTGGTTTCTGTTTAAGGATTTGGGAGGTATAGTAGTCTTTTGGCAATCTGTGTATATTAATATTTATTTTGTTATTTGAATTTAAAAGAAAAGATGCCTTAAGATTATTTACGCTCAACTTGATATTATAATATAGTATACATGTGCGAAGTTTGAGACGTGGTAGGGATGTATGGACTTTGACTTGTCCTGCCGTGTGAATATTGATTATTAAATTTTGGTCTCCCGTCAAGTACACTTGTATTAAAGAAATGATGTTTGAATAAAATTTGTTATAATTTCATTTTTAAGGAGCCAAGATTTAATCAAGTTTGTGTACTAGTTTTATTGCTGTTATATAAGTTAAGTATTTACTTTTAAGAAAAGAGAATGCATTCTTTATAATAATAATAAGAGAAAATTTTAATATTGAAAAAGTAGACTCGTATCCGTCATTTTGTTTCCTGCACGTGTTTGAGAATATTTTATATTTATTTGAGAAGCTATTAAAGTAGATAATTTTCTTTATTGTATCAGTTTGCTACAATTTGATGTATTTTAATTATAGGTATTTAATTTATTTATTTTAAGTAATTAATTAGGTAAATTTTGTCGCGTTTGTCAGTACAAGTTTTTTTTATCCTATCTGGTCAAGTAGTGGGTAGGATTTTTTCTTGAGAATTTATTAATGAAAGTTTTTTTTTTTTTTGTTTTTTTATAATAAATAAATTATATCTGATTTGTTTTTCACTTTTATTAAAGATTTTAGAAAAGATAATTAATTATTTATTTCATTTTTTTGTCTTAAGTAATTTGTTGTTTTTTTATACTGTTTCCTAAGATCACGATTCCTGACGTGAACATTGTACAGTCTCGCCGAGGGAACCTGAGAGAGAGAGAATTTTGTTTTATGAGCTAGATCGTGGCAACCCTATAACAATTGTACTAATATCATAGCAGTACGTAAAGTCTCATTGCTGCAGCGTTATTAGTTTTCACACTAAGCTCCGCCGACACACTATTGCACCACCCGGTATACTAAATATGATATCATTTGAAGGTATAGGACTTCTGGGAGATAACAGAAAAGAGTGGGAGAAGTATTCTTAGAATTAAATATTGCTGGCGGTCACCATGACCGCACGACGACGCTTAAGGGTTAATATAAAATTTGAGCCGTTAGTGGATTCATATTTGGTAATTCTACCTCCTCTACACATTAAATTAGGATTGATTAAACAGTTTGTCAAAATACTAGAAAAAGAGGGCAATGTTTTAAATATTTAAGAAGTTTCCAACTTCCACTCAAAGTTCTTATTTTGCATTCACATTTGGATTTTTACCTGCTAATTTAAGAAATACGAATTATGTACAGGGGGAAAGGTTCCATCAAAAGATTGGAGAAACAATACCAAAGGAAGGTAGTTTCGCGTTAGAGATGGCTACAGGCAACATAAAAGGAAGAAATAACTCTATTCATGCAATTTTCCTTTCTGTACAGTTAAGTGTTTTTGTGTTATTGATACTAGTTAAATATTCAAGTATTTGTTATGTCAACATTTTTGTACTTATCTATTTCTTTTTATAACTTCTGTATAACAAATTTTCTAAATACGATGTTATTGTTCATCTACTAGCGGAGTATGGTTATAACTCTAAAACTAGACGTGGTGGAAGGATTTGGTTTTTGGTTATGCCTTCAGTTAAAGACTGTAAGAACTGGACACCTATTTTTAGAACAGTTATTAAAGAAATTGTTGGCTAGTGTTATTATACTATACAGGGTTAGTTTTAAATAGCGTCATTAAAACAAGGGGGTGAAAGAAAAATATGAGTAATGCCCATACAAAAAAAATCGAGTTCCATTGTGAATGCAGTGATGAGAAATTGATTTTTCTTTCCTCGAGTCCGAGCCTGTTGCAGTTAATATACAAACATAATAATTTTCATGCAAAAGAATTTAAAGTTTATTATATTATTAAAATAATATAATAATAATAACAACAACAAAAAACGCTATAGAAAATCCTTTTAATTACCATTCATAACAAATGTTGCAACTATTTGCATTTTATCGTTCTTTTTTTTGGTAGAATCTTGAACTCGAAAGAACTTTAAATCTTAAAAATATATTAATAAAAATAGGAGCGACTGAATTACTATATTTTATAAAATCCGTGTGTATGGGTTGATGGTAAATCAAAAAACTATATTTATTTTCTATCCACCAATACTACTTATGCATGTGTCTATTAAAATAATCATACATTGCACGTGAATATTTCAAATGCAATATTCAATAAATCAAGAAAATCTATTAAAGATGTATTAAATGCAATACATACATTAATAAAACTAATAATTAAAACTTTTTCATAACATAACATACAATGTTTATACCGTATATACACAAGTATCAAACTCCTGACATTAAATTATGTAAATAAACTCCTGACTAACCAGCTTAAGTCTTTTAGTCTTCTTTATGATCTTCCAAGCCGCTTTTTGTTACATGTCAACGTCAACAATTTTTACGCTGAAGAGTTACATCTTGCAGGTAGTGTTAGTGCTGAAAGAAATCTCAATTTACCAGGCGCTTAAGCTATTTCACAATTAATTTCATCTGTTACGATTACTGTTGAATTTATATAATATGTACGTACTGTTATGAAAAAAGTATGTTTATAACACATACATTTTTTTGTATGAAATGCTAATTTATATTTGAAATACACGAAACTCGCTGGCAAAATTAATCCAACATTATTAAACTTTATGGGACTGAATTAATCGTCATCATGAAGTATATGAATATAGGACACGGATGCTTCCTTTCATTTATGTTGTTAAGAATCAGAACAATTTAGTTTGATTAAGAGTTTTAAAAACACCTTCACTAAGATAAATTGTGTACAATGATTCTTATATTTTTTTTAAAACCTGTTTAAAAGTAGTTTCTTTTTTGCGTTTTTGTCATAGATTATTATATACTGTTCATAATACGAATATGTACAGAGAAAGAGAAAGCAATACAGACATAAACTACGACAGTAATAGAAAATCCAATATAACTGGTCATAATATGAGATGTAATGTAATGTAAGATGTTAAAAAGTAACAGAAGAACATATATAGCTGAGAGAAAGAGACACAGCCAGTTGCAGGGAGAGGGAGAGAGAGAGAGAGAGAGAGAGAGAGAGAGAGAGAGACATTTTTTCAAAACCAGTTTTCCGTTATCAGGAAACTTCAAAACGTGGACATCTGCAAAAATCTCGAGGTTGAAAATTTTCGTCTTCACAATACTTCTTTATGCTACGCATAAGAAAGTAAATAATGAGGTGTGGCCACCACACTACTTTCTTATCGTATGAGCATTTTAAATTATGCACAAGTTGTTCTAAATTGTTTTAAATGCTTTTATCTTCTTAGAAAAATAAATCTGTAGGCGTGTTACTTCATGTTCTAGATTTTAAGAATGTCTTTAAACAAAAAATATTCAAAATCCTATTTTAAGTACTTCTATTATCTTAATAAATCTCTATAGAAAGCA
Organism: Amphimallon solstitiale; assembly: GCA_963170755.1. Taxonomy (NCBI): domain Eukaryota; kingdom Metazoa; phylum Arthropoda; class Insecta; order Coleoptera; family Scarabaeidae; genus Amphimallon; species Amphimallon solstitiale. The sequence continues at coordinate 75,404,792 of OY720678.1, forward strand.
TACTTTGCGAGATATTTGAAAAAAAAGTGCTACTCGCTAAGAGTAAAAATGTTACTTCCGGTCCGATTATTGAAATTCCATTTATACAAAAATATACCAAATCCAGCTCTAAATATCTTTATCGACGACTAAACAATAAAGTAGGTATTATATTAATCACTACTGGTAAATAATAACACTCATAATACCCGGAGGGAATAATGAAATGCGACCGGGGAATAATGAGACATTACGTTACCATTATTCCCTGCATTCCGCCAATAAGAAGATAACGTTCCCAACGTTGTCGTAGTAACGATAGACAAGTCCGGCTATTTTACTAACTGTCAAACCGTCAAACGTCATATTGATATAGTAATCTGACATTTTAGTTTAATTATTTTGATTTTTTTAGTAATCTTCAGTTAGTCGTCGATAAAGTAGTGTATACTAACTCGTAATAATGGCTATTATTCCCTCGAGCCGAGTTACTCCCTCGCCGCTTCGCAGCTCGGTTCGTAAATTCGGCTCTCGGGAATAATAACTGTCATTATTGACTCATTGTATAAACTACTATTGTACTAGTGATAAATATATATAGAATGCATAATTTACGACATATTGGCACAAAATCGGTATTACTTCCGGTCTGAATTTTGAAATTTTTTTTATAAAAAAGGTATTGAAAATTAAGTTCTAAACACATTTATACTCGTAACGTACACATGACTTGCAAAATATTCGCAAAGAACTGATTTTCGGTAAGAGTGAAAGATCTACTTCCCGTAGGAATTTCAAAAAAACTGTTTTAATAAAATTCTTCTCAAATTAAATTTTAGTAAACAGGAATTCTTTATAAGTTTGTTTAAACTTAGTAGTTGACGAAATATTTTCAACATTCGATTTTTTCTCTGAAGTAAACTACTACTTCCGGTCTGCCGATTTTATTTGAAATCTAATCGGATCTCAAGGGGAGATTATACTGGTAAATTCCAAAATTTGGAATTGATAGTTATACCGGTTTGACCGCTATCGTGGTCACACACACATAGAGAGAAAGACAGATACACAGAGACATTTTTAAAAAAAAATGTGGTTATGTCATGTATGCGCCTATATTTGCATTTAAATATGACAACTTTCAGAATTTTTCAAAAGCTGAGAATGTACACCAACGTTAGTTAATTAATTACTTAAAAAACACCCTACTTTAATAAAGTAAGATTTTGAAGGCTCGGTACTCTTTGGTAACCTCAAAGCAGCATAATAAATAAGCACTTGATTTTAGCGCACAGAAGAAATGAATTCTAGACACCTGCAGAAGAGACACATTGAAGGAACTAATCCGCGAAAATCTAACATAAAAGAAGACCAAACATCTAGTACATAAGACAGATGACTGGAAGCATCTTAAAGATAAAATATTGATACGACAGATGATGCGTCAGGCTAGCAATCACACCATTTTCCCAACACCTTCATATTAACGAACAAATTGCTGAATCGATATGTTCGTCAAAGCAGCCATCACCGTTAAAAAGCGACGACTCCAGCCGTTATTTATTTACAATATTCCACATCAACCATTAATAAATACGGAATTTTAATTAAAAATAGTATAAACACTAAAAATGAATGTAAAAGAGCGATCGGAATTTTGTCTGAACTTCATTTGAATCAATACCGTTTTTGATTTTACTACATTATTAGAAGTCTCCTCTTGTTTAAGAATTTCAACACCACTGGTACAATTTGCTAAGGTTAACGCACATTAAGTTTCATTAAAGAGTTGCTTGGAAATCTTCAACCCCAAGATTAATCTCATTATGATTACATATAATTTCGCCAAAATTGTAACCTTAGATCATCATACGGGCAATATGAATATAACTGAACAAGGGAATTAACTTTAGTTTGGATATCCTTAAAATTTGTACTATGATCTAAGACAGTATATTTAAATAACTAATAAGCAATTCAGTCGCATTAATAAATAGTAGAAAGAGAATAGGACTAAGTATCCATCCCTGTGTTACTCGAGTTGCGACGTATACATACCAATTGTTTGCCTACAAGTTGAGGATGTATTCACTATTGTTATGAAAAAACGATACAAGGAGTTATTTTGAGTTAGTACGAGAAAGCAATTGGTTGAATTAAATCCTAGTATGTCATCACTACAAGTTGCTTGCGAATTTAACATTGGTCCTACAATGGTCCAAAAACTATTAATTACGCGCCAAAATTATTAAATCTTCGAATAATGTTACCTCGGAAATATTTACAAATGTCCGTCAAAATTTTTATAATCGGCTGTGTTGCTGCTCAGCTCAAGCGGGGTGTATTTGAGCATTTAATAAAGAATTAAGTACTTGTAGAAATTAATTTTTCTTTAATAATTCCGTTCTTAATTCCAATTAAATTCATTGTTTTTGAATTTATACGAGGGACAAGCTACAGTTATTGAGAATAGAAAAAATGATACAAGTTTTTGAAATTTTTATTTTAAATATGTTCAAATAATTACCATTTACAATAATGCACTCAACCATTCTCTCCTTCCATAGTTTAAAACCGTTCAACTAGCTGTCCCTAGGGATACTATAAAAAAAACACTTAACGGCGATGTCAATCTCTTCTTCTGGCTGGAACCTTTTCCTTCTTAAATGTTTTTTGAGCTCAAAAAAGAGCCAGAAGTCACATATCGCTAAATCCGGTGAGTAAGGAGGATGTTGTATAATTTTGATTTTGTTTTCTGCTATAAATACTGAACAGTTGTCCCTGTTGTATGGGACGACGCGTTATCATGACGTCACATGATCCCCTTTCTGGGTACTTTACTAAACACAGTGGGCAAACAATTTTCAACATGCCATTTAGCGGCAACTGTCTTCTGATCTTCTAATTTAATTGCGGCCACCAAACCCGTACTTCTAAAAAATACTGCGTACATAACTTTTTTCATTGCTCGTTGTTTTTTCACCATCGTAGGGGTTTCCTCGTCTTCATGTATCAGACTGGGCTTTCTTGGCGAGTGGGAACATCAAAAAACGGTATGTACGTTTCATCGCCAGTTAGAATTTTAGAAATAATTTGATTACCTCCAGCATTCAACATATCTAAAGTTTGTTGGCAAATTCTAACACGTTCTGCTTTTTGTAAATCTGTCAGATGATGGGGTACAAACCGAGATACAACCTTTTTCAAATGTAAATGTTCATGCAATATTGATCTCACTTGCGAGGATCCAATCTTCAGATTGGACTATATCATTACCTAGGTAATGCGATTGTCCTCTTCCACCATTTTCTTCACCGCAGCAATGTTTTCCGGGTTAACAGCAGTTAAAGGAGGGCCAGCTCCTTTCTTGTGTACCACCGACTTGCAACCTCGCTCAAATTCTTTATACCATCTATAAACAGTAGCCAATGATAGTGCGAGATCCCCAAATGCCGATTTTAAACTTTCCTCACACTCTCACGCGCTCAAGCCTTTCTTGAAATCATAGTAAATCATTATTCGACAGCTCTCTCGTGATAATTCCACTTTTCCGATAACAGAAGCTTATTCTATGGACTATTTCTCAGACACTATTCAACCAAATGTCACAAACTAAACAGCAATCGACAGATAAAATAATGCACTATTTAATAAACGACAATTTGTTTTGCACGGGTAACTAGATTTTTCAATTCTCAATAATTGTGGCTTATCCCTCGTACTTATTGAACTATTTTATTTAGTTTCATACACATTTACTGGTTAACTTTCAGTTTGTTTCCTTTTCTATTTTATATTACTACGGAATTATTAACTTTTATATTAATAATAGTTTTGCTATTGTTACGTTTTCCAATTTTATATAGGTTATGTTTCGTATCTGTGATAAATTTAAAAAAAAAAATGTTTTTAAGTTTGGTTGTTGATGAAATCCGTAACTAAAATTATTTAGTAGAATACCAACATTATTTAGTGCGATTATCTAATGCTACAACAAGTTTCTACTTATAAATTATTTAGGTAGTGTTTTTTTATTGTTTAATATTATTTTCATCTTCTCTAAAGCAGTACTGTGAATGACCTTATTCTTGGTTAAAGAATTTGTTATTAATACACTTAATTCACAGTAACAGTATCAATTTTCACGGACTAACGCGGTAAGGATTTCTGCTGTGTCAAGTTTAACGTAGCTCTAATGTTCCTAACAGAGGCTTACCCCTTATACTCCCACATATAGTCGACCAGCTACATCGCGTGCACACTGTATATTGACGGTACCACACTTTACATGCTTTTCCAATTTTATATAGGTTATGTTTCGTATCTGTGATAAATTTAAAAAAAAAATGTTTTTAAGTTTGGTTGTTGATGAAATCCGTAACTAAAATTATTTAGTAGAATACCAACATTATTTAGTGCGATTATCTAATGCTACAACAAGTCTCTACTTATAAATTATTTAGGTAGTGTTTTTTTATTGTTTAATATTATTTTCATCTTCTCTAAAGCAGTACTGTGAATGACCTTATTCTTGGTTAAAGAATTTGTTATTAATACACTTAATTCACAGTAACAGTATCAATTTTCACGGACTAACGCGGTAAGGATTTCTGCTGTGTCAAGTTTAACGTAGCTCTAATGTTCCTAACAGAGGCTTACCCCTTATACTCCCACATATAGTCGACCAGCTACATCGCGTGCACACTGTATATTGACGGTACCACACTTTACATGCTATTATAAACTATTTTGTCAGGGTGAATTAACAAATTTGAAAGCATAATAATTTTATTTATAACATAATAATTAATTTATAATATGTATTTTCACCTAAGAAGTACGTATGAAGATTTCTTTACAATATACAATGTAATCGTTATTACCAACTTTTAAATCTACATATTGAAAATCTTCAGACTATCTGCTAACCTTGTAAATATTATTTATGTGCATATAAGTATCTGTATATACATATATGTAACATATTATAATTTTATATGTGTTAATTGTAGTGTTTGAATGAAGGAGTTGATGACATCGTACATCCGGTGTGAACAGTCTTTTTTTGACCGTAATATGTCTGGCCGACCTCCCAGATCTTTTATATTTAAACAGCCCCCTATAGGCCTAAGGTCAACGTTACTAAATTGCAAATATAAGTTACATTGTAAGCAGTAGTTTGTTAAATATGTTTCCTCGTGTTATATTTGGAATCATTCATAAATACACACGTATGGTTGCATGAATAAATGTATATATTGTCTAATAAAAACTTTAATGTATCTGTATACTGTGTTAATTCTAAATAAGTAATTATAAAATCATAGGAGTTCTTTTTTTGGTAACGTAAACCGGTTTTTAGACATTTACATTAAGCATATATTATATAAAAAGTAAATTGTTTAACCTCCAGTGTAATTTACAGCGAATATGAACCTAATCATTTTCTCTGAGATGAGTGTTTAACAAAAAGTTGTTGTATTAACGAGTACAGGCATATTATTTTCGAAAAGTGGCTACTTTATTTTAGAATCATTTCATTCTGGTTAATATGAATAAATTTTAAGTATAAATTACAACGTATGTTATCTAAATATTCACGAAACAAAAAAGCGAAAATATCAAACGATTACACTTTTATAAATGCTTTAACAGTCTAAAATTTTAGTATTTTGCATTGTCTTAAACACAAAAACTGTATTCTAACATAGGGTATTACGTCACATTTTTTAAATAAAATTTTTATCTGTTTTCAGTAAGATTAACGCAAAATTTAATTAAAAAAGTATTGTAACAAGCTCGAGCATGTTCGCGTCTATACCGTGAAGGGCAGCGACAACTACAAAGAATACATCACGCATTCCAGAGAGTGAATTAATTCAAAGATGTTATGAACATTTTGGCTTCAAAATTAGAAATTAAGACAAAACATGGGTACCGCATATATGCTATATTTCGTGTTATGTCAACTCAGTGCAATAAAAACAACAATTCTTTTGAAGTCTTGTCAGAAGGGCAAATGATTTGTTATGAACCAGTAGATCACGTCATGGACTGTTACTTCTGTCTTGTAAAAACCGGAGGGTTCTCAAATAGAAATAAACATAAAGTAATGTATCCAGACATTCCATTGGTAAGCAAACCGTTGAAAAGAACTGATTACGAACTTCCAACTTCAATGCATTCAAATTCTTCTGCAAATTCCACGGACGAGAAAGATATAAACTATGTTTTGAATGTGTGATTTTCAAGTGATCTGCCGTATGTTCCTTCTGACAAACATCCCATTACTCAATCAGATCTGAATGATTTGATACGGGATTTGGGTTTAACCAAAGAAAAATTACAAATTTTGGGATCCTGATTAAAAGAATAGAATCTTTTACATTCCACTACAAGAATCTCTGTATTGAAGAATTGTCACAAAAAATTCACTTCCTTTTACAATGTTGAAAAAAATTCTGTTAATGTACTGATGTAAATCAACTTTTGTATGAAATGAGCATTGTATATAACCCTGCGGAATAGCGATTGCTTATCGACTCGTCGAAAACAAGTCTCAAAGCCGTTTTACTTTATAAAATTTACTGTGTAAAATAATTAAAAGAATCTATAAGATAGTGTCCGCAAAGTATTTTAATAAGTGAATGTATGACTTAAATGTCAAGAAGTTCTTGGTTCTTGCTTAAAAGTACATTTGAAGATCAAGTATATTGATTTTGTTACTAAAGAAAGTGATGATATCTCAAATAGCGTAGTACTATGTTTTTTGAAATGTAGTAGTCATAATTGGGGAATGAAGTAATTATATGATACAGATTCAAATGAATACTCCAATAATTTAATATCGAATGCACTAGTGAACTTTAATTAAACAAGAAGTAGAAGTTTTAAGTAAATTATGTTTACTCAACTGGGTTCAAACTCATTATTTTTGTTCTACTCCTGGCGTGCTCCAGGGATCAAAGCTGGGTCCATATTTGACATCTTCATCGGTAACTTAAATAAATGAATCAATTTTCTTATTTTAGTCTATGCCTATGATATTAAGATTAGCTTGTTGTACAAATGTAATAGTTATTATCATGTGAATGGAAATGAGTACAATCATTTGGTTGAAGAAGAGATGTCACCGGATTTGGGACGTCCAATATCCCTACTGACAGAACGAATTCATTGACAAAGGCACATATAATACATTTGGCACGAAATTTACCATAAATAGACTTCTCTTTTATTGACATTTTTTAGGTTACATATTAATGTTTTTCAATTTTTTTCATTCCGTTTATTATGTATTATCATAAACACTTTTTGAAAGACTTATTGTAAGTTAATCATAATTACGTTATTCCCTATCAAACGCGAAATGGAATTATCAGATTCTACAGTTGATGTATTTCATACTAGGTAACTTATTGATATATATTAAAAAATTAATAGTCTCAAGATAGAACCTTGAGGGTCGCCCGAATTAATTACTTGTAGTTGAGATTCTCCATAGGACGAACAAACTATCATAAAACGACCAGAACGACCGTAATGCATGACACAAGAGGTTTCAAAAGATAATATCTAAAGCCAACAGCATTTCAATTATCGAAGATTTAAACTGCCGAAGGTTTGCACCCAATCAAAGCCGATAACAGCCATAAACTTGTTCCTTTCTAATTCAGAATAATAATAGTATCAGTGTATTTCTGAGCATTTTCATTTTCAATTTCTATTGCTTTTTTTGTCAATTTTAAGTTTCTATTTTCCTAGTTATTTTTATGTTTTAATCTATATTTCTTTAATATTATTTGATTTTGGTCGATGGTAACCATCTTTACGATGGTCCAAAATGGAGAATATAATGGTGTCCATAATAACCATCACTTGGAAGACCGTACGAGATCCCTAAGATCCTCACGGTCATATTACAGGTATAACTTTTCAAGTTTGAATTCAAATTCTGTTTCTTTTAGGAATATTGGTCCAGTTGTTAAGTTTTGTCAATTTAATATAAAAGACAAATGTAATTACTTACCGAGATTGGCGAAGGAAATGAAATTTAAACGAATCTATGTCACATCTATTTTAATTTCATCGGCAAACTTTACGAACGTATAAATTAAATCTTTAAATGATAGACTTGGTGCCAATACGGAATTATCTGATATCAAAATGAAATTGCCAAATAGTAAATATACTTACATATACACTGTATGTATTCAATGGTAATCGATTTAAATACTACATTTAAAAGTATTATTTACATATGTATTTACTACATACATGCTTTGGGTGAAAAGTGTGTATTTTCTCCTCCTTACGATTCGATAAGGAGTTCTTTAAGTATATGTTCTTATGTGAGACAGATAAGGCTTCTAGATTTGATTGAATTATAGAGGTCAGCCCTTATCTAAACCCTAATCTATTTTACTAATAAAAATGTTTATTTAAAAGACGCCGGTGAATAGTCAATTGTAAATACTACACTATTCATGAGAATTATCATTGATGAATATAAGACAGTTCATTATATGTATTTTAGTTAAAAGAATGCTTCTTCGGTTACTACTTCCTATGAAAAATTATACACCACATGTGAACGTATACGTATAACGGTTGGGATCTTACGAAATTTTAACGTATTTCTTCATATCAAGAATATTCATATGCAAGCACACTTTGACACTATTTAAGAAAATGTCGATACAAATTTCTATCGTATTCTATATATAGATTATATTACTTAGATAAATACACAAATAAATAAGAATGCGGAACAGGATGCAAAAGAAGGATGTTTAAAAATATTCCAAGACAGTTAGGCTCCCACTCTTTCAATCGAAATAATTAATTAATTTAGGTAATCAGAAATAGAGCAATATAGAAATGGACGCTTATATACGAGGGAAATTTTCCCATTGACAGTGATTGGTTAAGAGTACATTAAATGACCGATGTTCACGTTTTGAAGTCCCCTGATATTGAAAAAATGGTTTTTGCAAACATCTCTCTACCTCCTTGCCTCACTTCCTGCCTCACTCCCCCCCCCTCTCTTTCTCTCTCCCTCTCTCTCTCTCCCTCTCCCCCCTCTCTCTCCATTCCTCTCCCTCTCTCTCTCTCTCTTTCTCTCTCTCTCTTTCTCTCTCTCTCTTTCTCTCTCTCTCTCTCCTCTCTCTCTCTCCTTTCTCTCTCTCTATTAAAGCTATTAGTACCAAACTTTATATTTAGAAGTAAGATCTTTCTATTAAGATCTCATAAAATTTTCCATTAAATCGACAGACCGGAAGTCTGTACGTACGTGTTAAAATCAAATTTTATCAATCTTTCTATCTAAGTTTAGACAAATTTCTAAAGAATACAAGAGCAATCAAAAGTGAATAGTGAATTTAACTGATATCGAAAAAGTGGATTTTATATTTGAGTGCTATGTTACCTTTGCCGTCTCCTGGATACGAATTAAACGACGTGCTTGCGATAAATTTGAGCTAATAAACATTACATATTGTTGTTATTAATATTTACTAAGATTGTGCGGACTTAAAAATCATTTCTGTCCGTGAATGAAATTGTTATAAACAAACCTAACAAACGATGCACATTTCCCATAAAATTCCCATATATTTCTAACAGTATTAATAAATATAATAATACTGAAAATCTTTAACCAACCCAAACAGTCGTTATTGTGACCAATGATGAACTTACCGCTCACAGGCTCCACCTACCAATTTTTCACCAATGCACTAAGTGGAAATTAATTGAATACATCTCACAGGCTCCACCCACTAATTTTGTTCGAAAATTTATCAAGTGAAAAATATTTTACACGAGAAGCAAGGGCTTCTGCCAATCAAAAGAGTCGTTATTCTGACGAATAGAATGCGTCTTTTGAAAGAACACCTGCAACAGCGTCATTTGTTTACGTCGTTGAAAATGTTATAAAAGCTAAGAATTTTATTGATGAGTATCTAGTCGACTCTATGACTTAGAGCGACAACAGCCCCTTCTCTGGAGAGAACCGAACTTTCGCCAAGTGACTTCAGAGCTGATACAACGTTTCTACGAGCGAGCCGAGCATTATCGAGCGAGCTCATAACGCATCCGACGAAAGTCGACGCCGGGAAAAAGTTCCTGAAGATCTCTGAAACGTATTCAATCGTTTCAGAAGATACCCGAAGGCGCAGGAAGTCCTCCACGAAGCGACTCGACGCAAACCCGAGCGTTTCCGAGGCAAAGCCGAACATACCCGAGGAGAACTAAAGACGTAGGACGACTCCCACGAGAAAGCCGAAGCGACTCGAAGCAAACCCGAGCGTTTCCGAGGCAAAGCCGAACATACCCGAGGAGAACTAAAGACGTAGGACGACTCCCACGAGAAAGCCGAAGCGACTCGAAGCAAACCCGAGCGTTTCAGAGGCAAAGCCGAACATACCCGAGGAGAACTAAAGACGTAGGACGACTTCTACGAGCAAGCCGAAGCGACTCGAAGCAAACCCGAGCGTTTCCGAGGCAAAGCCGAACATACCCGAGGAGAACTAAAGACGTAGGACGACTTCTACGAGCAAGCCGAACGCAGCCGAAGCAAACCCGAGCGTTTCCGAGGTGACCCGAAGATACCCGAAGGCGTAGGAAGGCTTCTACGAACGAGACGAAGCAAACCCGAACGTTTCCGAGGTGACCCGAAGATACCCGAAGGCGTAGGAAGGCTTCTACGAACGAGACGAAGCAAACCCGAACGTTTCCGAGGTGACCCGAAGATAACCGAAGGCGTGGAAAGGCTTCTACGAACGAGACGAAGCAAACCCGAACGTTTCCGAGGTGACCCGAAGATACCCGAAGACGAGGAAGGACCTAAAAGGGATAAGCCGAACACTTACGAGGAGGACCAAGAGTCCGAATCAACAGCAGTTGCGTGCTTCAACCAACATCCAAGGAGCATTCGTGACCTGTTAGTGAGGCTGTGAACAAAGTGACCCAACCAAAGAGAGGTTGTTGAACAAAGTGACCCAACCGAAGAGAGGTTGTTGAACAAAGTGACCCAACCGAAAGAGAGGTTGTTGAACAAAGTGACCCAACCAAATACGAGAGGTTGTTGAAGTTGTGAGTGCCACTTAGTGCTTCAACAAAGGTCCAGACCACGGATCGTTATTCAAGTGTCAGACCTGTGCCGATACACCATCCCAGTGACTTGTGACGTGTGGCTAAAGTGACCTCACGTCGTACCCATTGTTACAACCGTAAGTACTAAACTGATTCCTAAGCTTGCACGGTTGGCAATCTCAAGATAGCCCCGTCACGTCACTCAGAAGTAGTTAGTTGGTTTGGTACCCGAAGGCAGCCTTACCCATTCTAGGCATTAATTGACTAGGTACCCCGAAGGGAGCCTTATCCCCTAGAACCCCAACTGAGTGTCTCAAATATCTCTCTCTATTATTAAACTGCCAGTATCTAGCGACCACCCCCCTTTGTCTTATCCCCCTGTGTGTGGGATCATTAGCCCTTTGGTCAAGGTGTCTCAATAGACAGTGTATATAATTTCAATCTATGTAAATATCTCCTAATATTTAGTGTTGCCTTAAGCCATTTCTTTATAGTCCTGCGTGGCTATTGTTTTTAGTGACCGAGTTGTGGTAATAAATTCATGTGGTTTTATACAACTCTTTCATTAACCTTCGACACTAATATAAGCCCTATCCTGGAACACCCAGTGAATAAGTGTAGTGCCATCCTGAAGGAAGGACGCCACGTCTCCCCGTATTAGAGTACTACAGCTATAAGAGCTCAGGTAATTCGAATAACCTTATCTTGAGTAATTCCTATAAGCTGAAAGGTAACAGCTATAAAGTTCAGTTTACGGCACCCGTTTTGGTTGTATAAAGCCTGTTTTACATTTGTCAATTAATTCATGAATTAATCCATGAATTTATATATAAATAAATTGATGACCTTGAATCATTTTACACTTAACAATAAATTCATGAATTTGTTTATGAATATCATGATGACCAACCGTAATCACCTGTAACAGTAAATTTTAAATCACTTAGGACATAAATAAATAGTGGTGCTGGTTGGTATCTAACATAAAAATATAAAAGTTACTAAAACTTACTAGTACATGTTCTAATTCATGAATTAGTTTACAAATGTAAAACAGGCTTAAAGTCTTACTTTATCGGACGCCAATTTTATTTTTTTAACGTTGGTATCGAAAAATATGGAAAGAAACCATTTTTAAATGTCAAATATAAAGGTTGTAGAAGTTGTGCAAAGAATAAAAAAGATATGTACTAACATTTTATTTAGACTAATGAACGATGTAATTCGTTAAGTAAAACTTAAAATAAGAAACACATGTTATTCGAAAATGTTAAAAATTTAGTTTTTTTTTAAGTTGGTTACACTCATTTTTATTAGAACATGTCAAATATTGAATATCGGCGTAGATGAGAAGTAAATTTCAGTAATAATATTAGAAATTCTAATTCTCCAAATAATATTAGAAACTCCAATTCGGATGGTAAAATTTTAATATTATTGCTGAAATTTGCTTCGCAACTCCACCGATATTAATTATTTAAAATGTTCTATATAAAAATAAGTGTAACCAACTTCTAAAAAACTAAATTTCTAACATTTTCGAATAACACGTGTCTCTTACTTTAGGTCTTTTTGAAGTTCTAAACGCATGAGCAAAAATTTGATATTTACTTGCAACATAGTATACAGGATGTCCGGGAAAAAGTGGGAAATCTCATGGATGCAAATAGAACACGAACACATAAGATGACAAGTCCCTATAAAAAATTTTCCTACAGGCCCCTCCTACGGAGATATGCGTCCCTGAAGGACGCTGCTGCAAATCGGTTTTTATTGAATTTCTTTTCAAGTAATTAATATAATTTAATAAAAATTTGTGATGGACATTGGTAAAGACCTCTTAAAATAGTGTCCTTGAAACATATTTAGCTTTTGTAGTTTACCAGGGGGCTAATCTTTACAACGTAATTCCTACATTTTTAACACCCTTTATGATAAAGATAATGACTGGATGATAACTGGATAGCTTGACCCATAGATTTTAAAAAAGGTACTCTTGCTTATTGTCGTTAAAATGAACCGCTTACGAGAAAAACTTTGCAAAAAATGTGCGTTTTAGTTTTTATCAGCACCACAAAAACCTATTGCTGTTGCAAACGTTACTATGGTACAAAATAAACAAAATATCCGGCATTTTAGAACTTGTCATCACATCGTTGACACACTGAATTTACTCGAGGTATGGAATACACGTTTATTGAGTATGCAGATATGCATCTGATGTATGGTCTTGCGTCTTGCTATGCTTTAGAAGCCAGAAGATTATATCACGAAAGATTTCCTAATCGTGCTCTACCAAACCATAAGACATTTCAACGTGTTGACCAACGTCTAAGGGAGAATGGTGGGCGATTCCAGTTAATAAGGTAATACATATTATTGACTATCTTCATAATTTTAGGAAAGTTTGGAAAAAGTAGTACTGATGCTGGTGTGAGAAGAACCGTACGTATGCCGCAATTAGAGGAACTTATTTTAAATGCTGTAGATGACAATCCATCAACGAGCACTCGACAATTATCAGCACAGTTTAATACATCAAAAAATATAGTACATGAAGTTCTTCATGAACAGCTGTTATATCCATATCATTTGCAAAAAATACATGAACTGATTCCTGAAGATTTTGCTCGTAGAATGCAGTTTGCAAACTGGGTATTGGATCAGCAACGTAATAATGTTAACTTCATGAGCAGTATTCTTTTCACGGATGAAGCAAGGTTTACCAAAAATGGTATCACCAATTTACACAATAAGCATATATAGGCTGACGAAAATCCTCAAGCCACTATTGTTTCGCATTATCAACATCAGTTCCAATCACTTAATATTTGGACAGGAATCATTGACAATTTTTTGATTGGACCATTCGTTTTGCCAGAACGATTGAATGGACAACTTTATTTGGAGTTCCTTCAGAACGCTTTACGAGATTTAATAGAGCACTTACCACTTGAAACCTGGCGAAACATGTACTTCATGCACGATGGGGCACCACCTCATTTCAGCGTTCGTGTGCGGGAGCACCTGAATAACGTCTATCCGAACCGTTGGATAGGTAGAGGAGGACCAATTGCCTGATCTCCTCGATCTCCTGACTTAACGCCGTTGATTTTTTGCCTGTGGGGCCAGCTCAAAAAAATTGTGTTTTCCACTCCGGTCGACACTAGGAAGGAACTTCTACAGAGAAGCACGTTTCATTGTGATGTGATAAGGAATACGACCGGGTTACTGTTTCAGGTACAACAGTCCTTAATTCGTCGTGCCCGCGAATATATCAGACTTAACGGAGCCCATGTTGAACCCTCTTATGAAATTTTTCAATAATTCCCTTAAGGTGCCTCCGGAAACACCACTGCGTCTATATTTATATTAATTACTTTAAAAGAAATTCAATAAAAACCGATTTCCAGCGGCGTCCTTAAGGAACGCATATCTCAGTAGGAGGGGCCTCTGGTAAAAGAATTTATAGGAACTTGTCATCTTATTTGTTCATGTTCTATCTGCATCCAAGAGATTTCCCACATTTTCACACCCGTATACTATGACAAAGAAAAATTATTGTTAAAATTTAAACAAATATTACATAGACATCAAAAATCTTGAAATAGGGTAATTCGAGTAGAGATGGCCAGTGCTTGTATTTTAGCAATTCAGCGGCAGATGGCGACAATAGTGGCATTGGTGAAGCAAGAATTAGCATTTGCGTTATTGTTGACTATATTTTGATTACACTGTGGTTATAAAGGTAAGTTTTGGTAGCATGGAATAGTTTTGAAAGTGAAATATTTTTGTACACAGAGTTCTGTGGTGAATAATAGCACCATAGAAAGTTTTGATTATATCACTTATCAATTTTTCTGTTCAAATACTATCTGACAATTATTCTAACCTCACTTTACGCCTGCCATGTGAAGACTGTATACATGACGACTATGGTCGTCTCTCCTCTATGAAAAGGAGAGATGGCCAACAATTTTTGGGGATAGTTGACCATGGCCATCTATCCTGAAATTATTATTTTAATTTCAGATGCCGAATATTTACAACAGGACAGCCTCACATAATCGTGGGTTGTGGACACAGGAAGCTTTGCTACAAGCTATGAATGCTGTGAAAAATAGTGAAATGTCTGTAAGACGTGCCTCCATTGAATACAATATTCCTAGAAAAACCTTAGAACGTCGTCTGAGAAAAAATGATTCACAAAAGGGTAGAATGGGGCCTGCCAGTTTATTTGGGGAAGCACATGAAAGAAGGATAGTAAGGCATATTATAAACATGCAAAAAAGAGGATTTCCTTTAAAAAGGAATGATATTCGGCACATGGCTTACAAGTTTGCGGTACAATTGAACATACGAAATCCATTCAATAATGAGAATGAAAAAGCTGGCTATCCATGGCTCCAACTATTTTTGAAAAGACATCCTGAGATTCGAATTCGAAAGTCAAAGAATGTTTCTTTAGCACGCTCCGTATCTATGAATAGGGAAGAAGTAGGGGCACATTTTAATCTATTGGAAAGTATTTTGCAAGATAACAATCTTTTCCAGACACCTGGAAAAGTGTTCAATATGGATGAGACTGGTGTGCAGTTGAACATTCGACCCCATCAAGTTTTAGCAGCTAAAGGTTCCAAGTGTGTTAGCACTGTCTCATCGTCAGAAAAAGGAGAAACAATAACCATTGTAGCGTGCTGCAACGCAGAAGGGACATTTATCCCACCAGCTTGCATAATGAAGGGAAAGAATAAGAAACCTGAATTAGAAGATGGTCTTCCACCTGGTTCAATTTCATACATGAATCCAAAATCAGCTTACATAAACTCAGATCTATTTCTGAGATGGCTAAAAGAAGTGTTTGTGCCAAGGAAACCGCCTGGAAAGGTGTTATTGTTACTTGACGATCATACGTCTCATTCCACCAGCGTAGAAATGCTAGAATTTGCAGAAGATAATGACATAGCAGTGTTGAGTCTACCTAGTCATACCACACATTATCTTCAACCCCTCGACAGGTCGGTTTTCAAGTCATTCAAGGGGTACTTCTATGAAGTCTGCAGATGTTGGTCTAGGACACACCCAGAAAGACGCATTACGCGTTACCAATTTGGTCAACTCTTCTCTCAAGCTTGGGCCAAATGTGCAACATCAGAAAATGCAATTGCTGGATTCAGAGCTACCAGCGTGTTCCCCTATAACCCCGCAGTCATTCCAAATTATGCTTTTGATGTCCATGAACAACAATTTGAGTCAAATCGAGAACCGAAACATCCATCAGAAGAAACCACTTTTGAACCACAACCGGGTCCTTCACACGCTTTACCAGAACAAGAACTAGAAGAAGAAGAAGTAGAGCAAAATGGCGAAAAACAGGAAGGAAAGGAGAAAGAAACTCCTAGTAAAATACTAGAAAGTATTTCTGCCATACCGAAAGTGAATATAAAACAAACCAGAAAAAGATCCAAAAGTGTGGCTTGCTTATTAATGTCGCCTGAACATGTAAGCAATTTACTCGAGAAACACACTACAAAAGAAAAGAAAAAAATACATCAGAGTGCCAGGTACTTCTAAAAAAAACTGCAACATCTCGGCTTAGTAAACCGAAAAAACAAAGATGTGCGATTCCAGAGTCGTCGTCTAGTTCAAGCTCGACTCAATATGAGGAATCAAGCAATGACGAGGAAGAAGTATGTATGATTTGCGGCGAACAAGGAAAATCAAAAGTGTGGTATCGCTGTGTATCGTGTGGAAATTGGGTCCACAATTTATACAGCGGAAAAAATACTCCGAAAAATTACATATGCGATTATTGTTTACAACCATAATTCTTAAACTTCTTAGGAAATTTAGGTTTTTATGTGTTTAACTGTTTTTGTTGTAGAAATATTTTTTTATTTTGTTTTTTATACAAGAATAAGACGAATTATGTTATTTTTTCAATAAAAATATTTTGCATAAATTATATTTTTTACATATGTACGTGAAAATAATATGGCCATCACTCCTTACCTATTATGGCCAACTCACCTCCATGCCCAAGGAGAGATGGCCAATTCTTCATAAAAAAAAATATTTTTTTTAGATATCGCCGGTCTGAATTTTTACTATTATGCATACATTTTTGAAATCCTTGATTCATTATGACTCTTTTGCGTAAATTTGAAACTGTTTCAAGTTATAGTTGACTATAGAAAACTTCTGTGCGTCTCAACCTTATTATGCAGTACAGGTCTTATGGGAATTGATTTCATGGTTGCCAAATCGTCTCATTGTATAATGTCGTTACAGTTCCGGTTCAATATCTGACATTTTTTGTAATCAAAACATAACCTATACGACTGTTTGTCATTCAATTGATGCATACTGCATACAAAAAATTAATAGTAATTTGAAACACTAAAAGGCGAGAATATATGGGAAGATGGATTAGTTAAAATATTTGTAATAATTTAATCCTTTCGGATTGTTCTGTAAAAAATTATTTAAAATCTAACTGAATATAGTGAGCCAGAGTAAATGAATTAATATTTCAAAGAAACACTTAAGGTATACAATTTTCTTCGTTACTGAATATTGACATCTTAATCAATTATCCACTATAAATTCAGACCAAGACAAAGTTAATCACAAGTTTATTTTTCATAGAAAACTTTTCTATTCATAAAAACAACTTAAAGAATACATATTTATGAAAAGAATAACAATAACCACACACAACATGTACTTTTATTTTTTAATATGTGACATGACTTATATAGCCTTATTGAATATTAATATGTTAACCTACATTGCGTTATACACATTTAAAGACACAAATTCCTCACAAATTCATTTTGCAAAAACATATTTTCCCATTCATAAGAACAAGTTAATAATACATGATAACATTTATAAAAAAACTAACCATGACCATACAAAGGAGTAGGTACACATATTGTTTTATTTTTCTTCATCACTTAAAGGATCTTGATCTGATGATGAATGTGTGACGTTAATTATAAACTCTTCAACATCGTCTTGCAAGTTGGCAAGGTGGCCAATGTAATTCCGCCAGTTGTTCACTGTTACATTCTGGTAACCCTTCACAATTAATTGCTCAATATCTCTTTGTTTGAATGTCGTATTGTGCATCTCAACGTAGTGCTTAACTTGTGCCCACAACATTTCAATTGGGTTTTAATTCACAATGATAAGGTGAAAGCCGAAGAACATAATGCCCTTTATTCTTTGCAAATTCATCAATTTTGTTTCTCTCATACTGAGACCTAACCTCTGACACACAAGCCAGTAAATCTCTTTTTAACATGTCATTATCAAGTGGAATATTCTTCTCAGTGAGCCATTCAATAATTTGGTCTTCTCCGTGCTACTGATGGAAACTTTTCTAATTTTCTCGTGTGATATGAGGCATTATCGAGACCAACAACCGAGTTCTCTAGTATATTTGGAAGCAATTTATTCTTGAACCAATCTCCATATGTATCTGCATCCATTTCGCTATGAACATCAGCAGTATTTTTCTTACAAAGAAATGTACATTCAGCACCAATAACAAAACCTTGCTCGCCTCCAGCATGAATTAATGGAAATCGAGACCCAAGACCACTTGGTGATATTAAACCAGTGCTGAGTCCTTACGTAAAAGCTTGTCGACTGCTTTGAACAGTAACGTCAGTCCACTTTTTATTTACCGAGTGTCCTGCATTCACTCATGACTCATCAGTATATATTATAGTTCTACCTAAAAATAAAACAATCACAATCAAACACAAGCAAATAATAAATTGCGTAATGAACAAATTAAATGATAAACTATACCTTCGTCTCTGAATTTTCTGATGTCTCGTAAGTATTTATGTCTCCACCTAATGATGTCATCTCTTTCAATAAGAATACTCTTTCTTCCCACTTTTTAAAATTCAAAACTCATATCATGTAGCAATCTATAAAAAGTATATGTATACGTATATAGGTTATCACGTTAATCAGAATTATAGATCTAGGTATGCATACTTACTTTTAAATGCTTGAAAAAGATAATAGTTCTGCTAAAAAGAACGATTTAACAGAAATTATATATAGATAAATTAAAGACAATATAAAAGTTTACACACTACGGCAAAAACTGACAATTGACAGCAACGATTACTCATACCTATACCCATCATATACTTTGCATAATAGAACTTGCAACAAGGCAACCGGATATAAAGATGTCGTTATTAAGAGACTACTAAAGATAATAAGAGATGCAATATCCCTATTAAATCTGTACTGCATAATAGGGTTGAGACGGACTATAGAAAGAAAACCATGGCCATCTCTCCTCGAATGACCCTAAACATTGTTCCAAAAATGTAAGTCTCTATCCGGTCAATATATTATACATATGCAAAACCAAGAACAATATAAATCTTATGGTAATACACGAATGTTTTGCCAGTACTAAATTCTATCATACTTACACAACCTGTTTGACTAATGTTGGAGTCAATCTGTAAATCGATGATTAATTTATGAATGAATCGTATACATAACCTCAAAATTTTATGTTTGACAGCTACTCATTTCAAAATTCTATTTAAAAATCCATGATAATAGTGTCAAAGGGACTAATCTTAACCTGTCAGATAATCGTCAAAGAATACGAACCCGACCTCAAGTCCAAACAATAATAATAATATTACGTATTTATTCTCCATTAACATTAGAAGTATAAACAATTAAGTAAATAAAAAATATTAAACGATAAATAAACATTACAGCAAATAGAAAATACTACAAACATTAGTAAATAGCAAATATTATACTGTGTATATCATGCTATGCTACAAAGAGCGTTAGGGAATTTTCAGAGAGTGAGACTCAAAAGTACCACACTGACTGATCCAAATTGTTAGTTTTCTCCATTACAATGATATAATGTTATTGATTATTTAGGATTTCCTATATAACCAATAAAATAGCTAATTTATTAGGATTAACAAAGAGAGAATGCTTAACAGAAAAGTGATAAAGTTGTGCAAGATCATGTCTTATTTAATCATTGGCTAAAAAAGATTCACATGAAGAAAAAAAAACAATAAATTTGTGTATTATCACCATATATGTGAATATTACTATGCTTGAACAATTAACGAAAATCGGAGTTATAAATTGTAAATAATAATGGATCCAAAATAGATTCCTGAGGAACACCACTAATAATTTTACGCAAACTTAACCCTGAATCTAAAATTGTTATTATTTGAGCACAAAATCGAATTTGCATCTAGTTTCTTATTTTAGTTTAATAGTAGTTCTAGCAAAATGCAAAATAATTGTATTTAGCGTTAGTTTTTTAGAATAATATGGTAAATTATTTCAAAATGAGGACGTACGCTATATTAACTAATAGTAGAACCTACTTAGAATACCAGCATACAGTATGTCTAATGTGTGTACGCAAATTCTTACGTATGAGTAAACTATACACGCAATCGTTTAATGAGAACGAAAATCGTACTTATTAAATAATTGTATTCAGAAATAACTTGCACAGCAATAAACAATATAAACCAAATGTTTACATGAAATAGAAACTGAAGAAATTGTATGTGGAACAGACGTGTACGATTCAAAAATGTGCAAACTATGCCGTGTATAAAATAATCAGTCATCGGAATTCTTTACTACAAATATACCTACTTCATATCATATGTTCATATCTGGTATCTTTAGTTTAGACCATGAACTCTACGAAGAATTTTTGTTTAGAGGACAGAAATGTAGACGAGTCTTGTTGTTGTGAGGGTATTTAACTATTACAGCAAACGCTTGAATGAACTGGTATTATATATGTTACCATGTAGGTATTTGATTGCACATTTCAAAGAATGCTAATTAGGATATCTCCACAAAGTATTTCTGTTACCAAGTTTCGTGTTCAACGCATAAATATAGTAAAGTAGGTTGGCGTATCTTTTTGTAACGTTATGTATCAAGGAGTAAATTTAAGCTGGATAAGTATCAAATGCCAGTAAAATTACGCATTTGCATCTTTTTGTATTCCGAGTAATTATTCTAAAGTAAGATTTATTAAATCGCATATCTTTAAATAGAATAAAAGACTGGATTATATCTTAAAATATCAATTAGGATATAGAATACTTAATGCTATATTTCTATCACATTTACTAGGACTTTTATACAGGTTGTCGATCCTTGTTCAGGTGATACAGGGCAAGTTTTAAATCCGTGGCGCATTTTTAGAATAACTTTCTAAACATATCAATAAGTAAGATGATGAAAATTTATTATCGATTCAAACAGGTCCATAGCATGAACGCAAGGTATATCTTGATTGTGCATAATAAGTAATCTGTACTGTCAGAGATATTACTCGTGTGTCATTTAACACATAGGTCGGCTTTGTTTGTTATGTGGTGAACAGTGTTGCGCATTACCTAGATGATTTTATCTAGATAAGTTATCTAGATAACAGTTTTGTTATCTATCATCTTATCCAGATCACACGACAACCATTTGTCTATTATCTTATCTTAGATAAAAAAAAGTAGATTATCTGAAGGTTTTAGATAACAGATATTTTTTTTCGCGGGTTTTCAATTTTTTTTTGGTGTGCCTCAAAGATCGTAACGAAACCAATAAAACCACCGTCGTCTCTGTAACTCTACTTATATCTATATGGTCTTCGACTTTAGTACAACGTAATACATTTTTCGCAGTAACGTTGGTACTGGTACTTTAGACAAATTCGTTGTTGCAATGTTGCTTGTCATTGTCACTTTCACTATTCACTTGTCATATTCTGTGAGCTTATCACAAGATAGTTGGTGTAGTGTGTAGTTACTCATGCTTCATGTTAATGAGTGCATGTCTAGAAATGTACGTATATGATTTTGATAAGTTGATAACTACGTGAACATTTCGTTCTAGAGACAAGCAAATTCCAACATGGAAAATTTTCTAATAAAAGTGGCCACAAGCAATGGGATTGCACAGAGATTTCAACACTTGTTTGAAATGGGAACCTACCCAGCCGGAAGTAAAGCTTTCATTCTGTCAGCAATGAGTCATCCCTGCATGTCAGCCTCAAATTTAAAACCAAATGGATTCTTGAGGGGCTTGTAAATTACTGTAAAGAAATATTCACAAAAGAATTAACTTTTTGATTTCACAGTCCATTACAGATGAAACGGACGACCGCGACGATATTTTTTTAAGGCGTTCTGCCAAGGGAGAAGGGTCCGAAAGGAAGAGACCAAATGGGAACACTTCACAAATTGATGGTTATCTAAATTGTTAAAAAAAAAGAAATAAAAATGCTATATACATACCCAACATTTAAAAAAATATTCTTTAAATATAACTACCATCTTCAGCACCGGTCGAAAGACTTTTCAGCATGGGTGCCCAAATCCTAGTGCCACGTATTAATCGACTATCCGAAAAATATTTCCAAATGTTGTTAATTTGCCGAAGCGACAATCAGACTTGAAATCAGTCCCTAAAGCATTAATAATAGTAAATAAACATAAGAATGTTTACCGTTGTATCAAAAAATCTCATCTTCATTCTTTCTATATCAATCGATATCTAACCACGTTGATTTCTAACATAAAGTTCTGAGTTTTGAGGATTTTACTAGATTATCTACTGAATTATCTAGAAAAATTATCCTTTATCTGTCATCTTTATCTAGATAATCATTTGCAAAACCATCTTTTATCTGTATCTAGATAATATTTTTCGGAATTATCTGTTATCTTATCTAGATAAAAAAATGGTTATCTATGTACAACACTGGTGGTGAAGTTGAATGTAGTCCCTGATAAATCGAGAATCTTCTGATGAAAAGTACAGAAATGGAGGCCTGCTTCTCTATTTGACAGATAATTGTAATTTATACATTTCTTGAATATATTGGCTACAAATAAGTTGATATTTTAACTAATAAGCCTGGCTGAAATTTGGCATTAACACAGTACAAAATTCATTAGCAAGTATTATTGCTGAGCACTGTAGAGATATATGGGATCTTGGAATTGAGATTCTTAAAGGTACTGAAAAAAACTAACAATTTTGAAACGCATGTATCTGCGGCCGCTTAACACCAAATAGTTTATATTTTCGCTTTTAATTTACTCATTTGGTACTATATATCAATTTTCTAAAAATGTATTAATATAAAATTTAAAAAATTACCAATTCTTAACAACTTAACTGATCAAATTGTCAGGAATATCAAAGTAGCTAAATATAATAGTTTTTATACTACGAAACGCTTCAGTAATTTAAACGATGGGATTCCTAAACCGTTCTTAATATACTCAATATACAGTACATGTTGTTCTCTTTGTATATGTTGGAGGTCCTGACTTGGTTTTCAAAAAAATGAGTCCACATTTGTCAGAAACTGTGATATTTCTTGTTCTATGGGGACTCGCTCATCATTGGACCTGCTAGTACCCCTTCATCGGACCTGTTATTTTGGGGGGAGCCCTCGATACACAGCCATTATTTTCTATAGGCTTCCGGAATGTTTAAAAAGCGCTGGGTCATCCTCGATTTTCAAGCATACATTGAAAGAGTATATACATGAAAACTGTTTTTAGAATTTAAATGAATACTTAAATTAATGTTTGTAATTTTATTGACGTGTCCAAACTTATTACAAAAATATATTATTATTATTATTATTATTATTATTATTACTATTAGTTGATATATTGGACAGACTTATCAATGGTTGCAGCAGTGACTGACCCAGCACAAGAATGACTGTCGTATTGGTAAAAGATCTTCTACCTTGGTAGATTGACATAATCTCTGTATTTTATTTTGAGAATGTTTTTCCAACCAACACCTATTATTTATGGAGTAGATAAAATGTCTATAGAGAATAAAAAAAAATTGTTATTCTCGAAGCAATATTCGTTACTTTATATAATTCCTTTTCGTATTTTAATAAATATTTTGTAAGGTTGAATTTGTAAATAAAAAATGAAGTTAGAAAAATTGGTTTATATGTTATATTTCATCGGTTTGATTATTGTTGTATTGCCAGTGACAATCAACGAATGCAACGTACATTTTTTCCACAAAATTCACATCAAATGCATACGTTACAGCAGTTACAATGGCAATACCAACCACAACATACATATTTACAATACTTTGAATGACTCCTAACTTACTTAGTCCTAGAAGGTTTACGTAGAAATCGGTACCGTTAGTGAGTGAAAGCATTTTCGCGTAACAACAGATACAACATATTAGATTGATTTTTGAGTAATGTAATTTTTAATTTACAAATATAATTAGGATATATGAAGTATATTTTAATGTGCTGAATATACATATAAATTTATTGTTCCATCTATTTTTGGCAATTTCGTAAATAACAATCTTGTTTCCTGTTAAATATTGTTTGATCATATATATATTCATGTATGTATGTAAGCATGTCTTTTAAAATTAGAAGACACATTAGTAGCATAAATATAATTTATTTAATGTACTTTTATGTTATTTTAATTCCAATAATTTTCATTTGTTAACCTACAATATCGATAAAATTCTGTTGCTATAAATAAGTCATTAGTGCTCCTAAGATGTAAGGGTATATAAAGATTAATTACATAAAAAGTAAGAAGTTTAAGACTCCATCTAAACATAAAAGCAGTGTGTTGTACTTCTGCAACAACAATTACAGCAATAAGTATTGTACTGGACAATAAAATTCTAGTTATTTAGCTATCCTCTATGTTTAGGCGCCTACTTGGAACACATTCTTAGACGTTTGTGTTATTTTTTCTTTAACATCAGCAATACTTTCAGTTTTTTTTCTTCAACTTCCATATGTTACTCTAAAACTTAGAAATACTCCTAAAAAAATCCCTATATGACCAGAGAAAAAAATTATAATTTTCAAAATTTCGAAAATACTCGTATTTTTATCTGCCGCTGTCATAAAATATACTGATGAAATAATTTCAGTCTGCTCCCTGTATATTTCTACAAAGTCACCCGGGAAAATGTATGAGTGCAATTATAAAAAGAAAAGATGCAACATACTAACAAGGAACATAGGAGAAATATCCTAAATCATTTACGCACTATTACGTAATCGTGTCAATAACATGTTTCTAGATAAATCATTCAATCAATCACTAAGTTTTATTGAACCAACTACGCACGTTTATTATCGGTTAAAGAAAGCCGAGAGAAAAATAAGTTTACGTTCATTTAGAATTGTAATTCGGTATCGGAGTTACTTTACGATCTGGAAAAATTCAGTTTTTATTATTAAAAAAAAATTGATGTTGCTATATATTGCACGTCTATAAACCTTTTGCGTTTTATTTACCTACACCTTGTAAAACTTTATTTACTTACTACATTTAGATGAAGAACGAATTATTGAAGGACGAATATGTAAGGCTTGAGTAAAATTAAGTTATATCTGTGTCTCATGCTGCACAAATGTTAAACTTGAATTGAGATACCCAAAATAATTTATTTTTAATTCATATCAAATATAGTAATGCAACAAAACAATAAGCACTATCCTAATCAACTAAAACTAAAAATAAATTCAAATGGATTTTTGATAATTTTTAAAATTTGGAAATAATGAAACGTTCTATTACCTTACTATATATATATATATAGTATTTAAATAAGTATTATATTAATAATACTATTATTTCTTGGCCTTTATTATATTCGTGTAGGTAAATTCTTGGTATTAGGCCTTTTTAACGAAATGCAATAAATACTAGGTTTTAACGTTTCGACATTTTTTAATATTAATGTCTTCTTCAGAAAAATTAAGAATAGGTATAACAGTTAAAATTGTATAAATAAAATGTTTCTCTTAAAATTTTGTCAAAAGACAAAAGTCAAAAGTCTTTTGACAAAATTTTAAGAGAAACATTTTATTTATACAATTTTAACTGTTATACCTATTCTTAATTTTTCTGAAGAAGACATTAATATTAAAGAATGTCGAAACGTTAAAACCTAGTATTTATTGCATTTCGTTAAAAAGGCCTAATACCAAGAATTTACCTACACGAATATATATATATATATATTGTGATGTGATGTATTGTGATGATACACATTTTCGGCTTCGAGATTTTGCAGATGTCCAAGTTTTGAAGTTTCTTGATTCTGATAGTGTAGGTTTTACAAATATTTATCTCTTTTCTCTCTCTCCCTCTCTCTTTGTATGTGTGTGACTACAAAAACGGACAAACTGCTGAAGCTATCAATACCAAGTCTTGTATTTAAGGGTAAGTAATCTCCTACGAACTGATTAGATTTTCAGTGAATTCAGCAGACCGGAAGTACTTCACTGAAAATCAACTATTAATAATAAGTTTTGTCAAATTTGTGGTGAATACAATAGTACTCAAAAGAATTTTTTTATAAAACAGTTCTTTCTAAGTTCTTGATGGAAGTAAATAAACTGTATTTGTGAATATCTCCCAAGCCATGTTTTCTAGACGAATATGTTGAGAGTACAAAAGTATTTACAGCTTGATTTTGAATAACTTTTGTATAAAAGAATCAAAATGCGACACGGTAGTAGCACTTTCACTTTTATATAACAGCAGTTTTATGCAAATATTTCGCAAACGTTGCAATCATTCTATATAGACTTATTACCAGTGCCAAAGCATTTAGTGCTGGATTTGGAAATAACACTTTTACACTTATCGAATTGCAAATTTGCATATATCTCATAAATTATGCTTCTATATAGATTCATTGAGAGTATATACGTATTTAGAGCTGGAATTGGAATATTTTTTGCATAAAACAAACATTTCAAAATATGAGCTGGAAGTCAAACTATTATTTTTATCATATAGCAGGTTTTTGCAACCATCTCGTAAATTATGCAGTCTACAAACACTTATTAAAAATATAAAAGGATTTTGAGCTAAACTTAGAATAAATTTTCTACAAAAAAAATATTCAAATTCGGACTGGAATTTTACTTACTAGTTTAGTAATTTTAAGAAGATATTTGTATTTACAACTTAATTTGGAACAACTTTTGTAGCAAGAATTCGGAAAACACTTACATATAAGACAGATGTCTTATATGTAAGTGTTTTTTTCATTCTTTTGAAGACTTATGTGAGACAAATATATATAACTGACATATTCTTCAATAGATCTTAAAAAAACAATTTTTGAAATAAACTGTATTTTATACCATCCCTCCTCAGATATTGTTTATTTGTTATTTATTGTTTAGATTGCACTTCTTTTTTCTACGAATCGAGAAAAATTATTAAGTGTGCCAAAACGGTTTCTATGGTTCAACATCACATTCAATTTTATTTAAAAAAAAACTTCTGTGAATGTTGTATAATTTAAACAATAAATTTTGTACATCTTCTAAAAATATAAATTAAAAGTGTGTTCGTCAAGCATAGACCTTAACTATCTTTTATCAAAAATCCCGCATTCCGTTTTCACGGCGGTCTGGCAGAACTATTTTGTTTCTTTCTGTGTTTAGTTGAAATTTCAAATAAAACATGAAATATCTTGAAAATAGTTAGATTTAAGCTAATCAAAAAAAAAGTGACTTATATCGGTAAGCTGAAGTTTTTATTTACAATAGACAAGTAAACGTCCTGAATATTACTCTAAAAACACTTCTTAACAGATGTTTATAATTCCAAAATTTATAACAAAATTTCTAAATTGACAATTATTGTCTTATAACATTTAGTTTTTATTACTTGGTATTAATATTTTTGTAATTTATTTTTGTTATTATGACTTCAAATTCTGTTATCTTATGTTTATTATTCTCGTTTATCAAGATTTTTTTGTTTTTGCTTATATGTCTTTCAAAATTTATCATAAATTTAACCCTTTTAGGTGTACCAATAGTTTTTTTATTTTTTTTTTTATATTATTGTTTTAGAAACCGTTTATAAAAATTACGTATACAGTATAATACAAAATTATTATTTATTGTTTATAATCGTAAAAATATTGACTTTTAACATAATTAATTTGCTTGCTATCGTTTTAAACTGGTTGATAATCTTAAGTAACATCAAAATTTTCGAGAGTCGTTAGAGACTTATAACTTTTAGAATACTAAAATAATTTAAAATACATTACTTAAGGGTGGTTTATATAATATTGTTGAATTAAATTTAAAATTGAAGTATAAAAATGTATATTATTTATAATTCTATGTATAATTGCTTCTAAACAAAATATTTAGTTGCCAAATTGTTTATTATCATTTATAAAGCAACGGAATTATGACAATCTGTTCAGCCACCCTTCGAGGTTAAAAAAATTAAATCTGTAATGCTTGCCACTTATTAAACAAGTACTTAAGCAATTGGACAACTTACACTTTCAAAACTACGTCATGAAAGCTTACATATTTTTCTCTAGTATTAAAAAGCTACAGATAAGAGGGTGTTATAAATAATAAATAAATAGCTTATATACATTTTTAAAGACTCAATAACAGACTTTATAAAAAGTCAGAGTTTAAAAATATGTGAATTCATCAAATATATTACGGAATAATGGAATAATTTCAAAATATTTACTGATCAAAACTAAAAATGTTATTGAAATAGAACTGATAAGCCATTTTGACAATTTTTGATTCAAATTTTGCCGGATATAACGCCTCAAAATGCATCTGAAAGATAATAGTACGAAATACCACAGCTTGCAAAATTGTAATTTTATAATTACAACAAGTATATTCAATTGAATTTATTTAACAACCCCCACCCTCTAACATGACAATAATAATTATTCGATGCATCCCTTGCTATGCTCAAATACTGGAGATAAATTTTGTACAATACGTATAACATACACACATAATATTTACAATCACATCAAATATATTCTATTAAGAACACCTCTTGAGTACTTTTAAAAATGAGGTGGATTTCACACTAAATTCTTTCCAGTAAAAAGCTTTAATGTTCTTCACTTTTAGTCGTAGAGACAACCCTATTGTTTCTTCTATAATTGTAAGTGTA
Source organism: Amphimallon solstitiale (assembly GCA_963170755.1). NCBI lineage: Eukaryota > Metazoa > Arthropoda > Insecta > Coleoptera > Scarabaeidae > Amphimallon > Amphimallon solstitiale. The sequence goes on from OY720678.1 coordinate 75,433,918, forward strand.
TTTGAACAAATTTCAATTGATAACTAGTGTGGGAGATGCTAAAGCTCCCTGTAATGCAAGGATGCATGCGGCACCTCCACCAAAATCGCTGAATTTATTTCTGTCTTCTCCGAATGATTTTTCGCTCAATTCAATATCGGGGTATTTAACATATATTGAGAGGATTAATAAATATAGATACTTCATTAAAATGGGGTATACACCCTTAATAAATAATTTTAAATCTGTTTTATAACTTTTTCTGAACGCTTATTTTAAATAAAAATTGGATGAAGTAATCCATGCACCATATGCACCATAAGTGGCAAGCAATACAGATTTAATTTTTTTGACGTCGAAGGGTGGCTGAAGAGATTGTCCTAATTCCCTTGCTTTATAAATGATAATAAACAATTTGGCAACTAAATATTTTGTTTAGAAGCAATTATACCTAGAATTATAAATAATATACATTTTTCTGCTTGAATTTTAATTTAATTCAACAATATTATATAAACCACCCTTAAGTAATGTATTTTAATTTACTTTAGTATTCTGAACGTGATAAGTATCTAAAGACTCTCGAAAATTTTAATGTTACTTAAGATTATCAACCAGTTTAAAATGATAGTTAATATAGGCTTATCTGGGTTTATTTTTCCTACATTATTTAACTAAATGTGTAAATTATAAAATATTCCAAAAATAATTAGGAAAAAAAATCTTTCAACAAGAATTAATTAGTAAAAAAAAATTTGTATAACAATTATTTAAAACTTAAATTAAAAAATGTATTATATTTAATATTATTATAAATTGACATTCAAGTTGATGTCCTAAAATTATATTATTTTGTTAATTGTAAAGATAGATGAAAATATAAAACTTATTTATAAAGTAATTGTTTGGATTTTTTTATTAATATTAACTAATTATAATTGCAATAAAAAATATATTTTAATTAAATATAATAATATAATATTTATTTTAATTTAACCGTATTATAACCGAAAGGGTACCAATTTAAATAAATTAAATACTTTTTTTATCCAAAGATGCGTTTTAAAAAAATAATTTAAAAGAGCAATAAACATTTAATATTTAAGATATAAAATCCGAGTAAAATATTTTTTTGTTAATATTAACTAATTATAATTGCAATAAAAAATATATTTTAATTAAATATAATAATAAAATATTTATTTTAATTTAACCATATTATAACCGAAAGGGTACCAATTTAAATAAATTAAATACGTTTTTTTATCCAAAGATGCGTTTTAAAGAAAATATTATAAAAGAGCAATAAGCATTTAAAATTTAAAATATAAAATCCGAGTAAAATATTTTTTTATTAATAGTAACTAATTATAATTGCAATAAAAAATATATTTTAATTAAATATAATAATATAATATTTATTTTAATTTAACCATATTATAACCGAAAGGGTACCAATTTAAATAAATTAAATACGTTTTTTTATCCAAAAATGCGTTTTAAAAAAAATAATTTAAAAGAGCAATAAACATGTAATATTTAAGATATAAAATCCGAATAAAAAAGTTTTTTGTTTATTTTATCCTAACCTAAAAATTCAATTATTTATTTAAAATAAATTGCAACAGAAAAGGTACCAATTTAAATAAATAAAATACGTTTTTTTATCCAAAGATGCGTTTTAAAAAAAATAATTTAAAAGAGCAATAAACATTTAATATTTAAGATATAAAATCCGAATAAAACAATTTTTTTGTTTATTTTATCCTAACCTAAAAATTCAATTAGTTATTTAAAATAAATTGCAACAGAAAATCATAGTATATCAAAAAATTAAAATATCACTTCATTCTCCAGCATATGGTATTAAAACATCGAAAAATAAAAATGTAATTGATACTAATAATATCAATATTTTAAATCAAAAATACTCTACACTTTTCATATGTAATATAATCTTTTGTGGCATTTTTAATGCTTTTTTGAAAATTAACTAGAAAATATTCTACCTCTCTGCAGAACAAATATGGAGTAAACAAAAAATAATGAGAACACTTATTGAAAAAAAAAATATTTTTCTCAGAGCAAGAAAATTTCGGTATTTGCAATTATTATAACTGCATTTCATGAAATAATGTAATTTATACAAGTTTGTGGATTTAAATGTAATAATGTCCACTACACTTGCTTATTAATAAAGATTTCTTAAAATTGGGATATCATACATACAAGCTACACGATATTAGCATGCCACGAAGATATAAGTATGATTAACTTGTCTACGTTAAGAATTGTATGTCGACAAGTTATAATAAAAATTTTAAATGCAATTTTGAATTATTTAAAATGAAGTAACACATTAATAAATGTGTTTTAAGTTGAATTACTATCAACTAATATAGAATAAGTTTGGAATGCATGTCAAAGATAACACACTTTTGGAATGTCAATTAAACAAACATTATCATTTATACATGAGATTAATTTCCATTTGATTTATATCCAATACACATGTGTTGAAAAAAAAAATTTACGAAAAATTGCGAAATAATTAAAACTTGGTTTATTTTATAAAGTGTTTTGTAAATTTTCTTCAAAATTCATATTTTTCAAAATAAACAAATGATAAAATTTATTATTATTTTCTGAAGTAATGTATAATAATATTCTAATTTAAGGTTATATGTAATTATAAAAAATTCTCATTTATAAATACAAAGAAAAGATGAGTTTATTTTACTTTATTATTTACTAGTAAAGTATAATTATTACTTATGAATTATAATATAACTACGCAAGAATTAAGAAATGAATGTATTCCATTTAATCAGCGATTGGCGACACGATCTCGATATTGTAAACAAATAATACAAATCACAGCTTTAAATGGCTACAGATATGATACACGTAAGATGTATATAAAAGTGTAAACACATAAAAAGCTTGAAATAGATTTATTTTAATTGAAAATTATAATGGAAATATTTATCTAAGACGGCAAAGCAAAATACCAATACAATAGAAATAATATCATCAGGAGGCCAAGCATACTATTAAAGATTTTTACATTGAATATGTAATTTTTATTAATCAAAAACTACTTGCGCAATCACATCCTAAGCACTGCGACAAATTTAATTGAACTTGTTCCTCATTTATTTAATCCCAAAAAATCTAATGTGGTAATGGTATTTAATTTGCAAATTTATTTTCGATATCCGATACAGAAATATCAAAACCATTATGAAATTAACGTAAGTATATTACACTGTGTGTATTAGTCAAACTTACTACTTCGTATCTTTATTTGACTACTCAATCTCCGATATTGCTTTTAAAAATATAACATCATTGCCACACGTTTTATGTACTTTCTCATCTGCATTTGATCCGTGCATCCGGTTCTCGGACTTCTAATCTTAAAGATCAAATACACTAACTGTGACCGATATGACAATAAATTAAACATTAGAAAAATCAAGTAACTGCTTGATGTATACTTAAAATGTACGGAGATATTATATACATACATATATATAGCATTATCCATGTATGTATCGATACATAATACTTTCTGACTTTATCTCATCATTTAAATCACCTTTGACTTGTTTTAAAGAAACATGTGTATATATGGTTTAATGTTAAATTATTTATCACATTTGTCCATCATAAGATGACGAACGGATCTAATGATAATAATGTTTTTTTTTTGACGAATTTGATACAATATCCACCGTTATTTGCACAGATTTAAAAAAGTATTAAAGCGAATTATTACTTGAAACTTCTATTATTATAAAATACGGAGGCAATGAAGAACTTAAAACAAAAATATGGACTATATGGATGTCGTTCGACATTCCCTCAGGAAGCAAATCTAGGCTATTTACTGTTTCTTAAATTTATAAATTAAAGTACATATGGCTACGTAGTAGAATATATACTAATGATATTTTTTACAATGAGTTTTTTGTCAAATAACTTAACATTTTACGCCATTCTTAGCAGAAGATAAATTTGTGATTTTCTTTTCTTTTTTTTTTTGTGTAATTCTATTATTATTTCTTTTTGCTAGTGAAAACGTTGCTCAAGTGATTAAAGTAAAGAAAATATTAATGTATATGTATTAAACAATTAAGTTAACTGCTATATTTTCAACCAAGCATATTAGTAAAAACATTAGATTATTCGTAGGCAATATATTGAAGAAACATATGAAATCAATCTAAAATATCACCTTAACTTGGCTTTATTAATAAACATAGTAAACTAATAACAAATATCAGAAGACAGGTTGCCATTAGTTGTCCGGAATAATTTGAAAATCTTCCAGTAGGAGTTACAAGTAGCAGCTTGTTTATTCCTCAATTTCGTCAAGTATCAACATGTTACATAAATAAATCAAATGTATTATTTTTGAAGAACCAAATGTTAGATTATATTTATTCTCTAAACTCAAACTCAAACTCACCGACGTTAAAACATGAAATATTCCATTACATACTGAAACTAGTAAAATATTTTTAAATAGTGTCCTAGAAAGAAACATTTATATCTATGATTTAACTAAATTTTGAAGTTTATAATAAATAGCAAAACATTAAAATTATATATCTTAGGTATTAAAGTGTTTTAATTTTGACTAATGTGACTATTTAATTTCTTATTTTAAATACACTGATTCTACTTATCATATTTTCAACTTAGTTTAAATAATAGGTACAACAATTATACCAAATTAAAAATAATAATATTTATTTTAAACATGGCGTATAGTACAAACGTCCAAAGCCCTAGCATTATGTATACAGTTACCGGACTTTTTATTCAAATAGAATGCATTTATTTTCATTTCCCTACATCTAGGTAAGTATGCCTTTATCACTCACTAACGTCATTCTCTATACAACATAATACATTAGTTTTTACTAACCTAACTTGTTTTGAATTTTAACAGATCTCTATAATCAAAATGCCCACCTATGAGGCAGTTCTCTTTATTTACAGATACGTATTTTCTCATAATTTCAATTACAAATGCTGACCACCATTTCCTTTTTTTAGGTTAAATGAATTTGACCATTCCAAAATCAGTATGATTCTGTTCTCAGTACTGAATTATGTAGGTTAACTGGAGGATACTTTTAACAGTGATATATTGAATTCTGAGATGCATTCGTTCAATGTAATTTATCTAATTGCTTTAGATACAGCATTACATGCATTTTATTTTGTTATTTCAGGTTTAGGATCACTTACTGGAAGTTGTGGTATCTCCTTTAACAAACATACATTTATAAATACATCAACATATGGTTAATTTAAGAACACAGTGCCTATTTAAGAAACAACGTTTATTTTAACTTCTTATACTAATATGTTGTTTTTTCTTTTGTTTTAATTTTATCATTGTACTTTTATGTGTGTGACTATAGTGTCACACACATAAAAAGCAATAAATGGAAGGATATTGGGCAAATTCCCCTGTAGACTAACCATAGACGCGTGTTTCTGACTCACTGATCATTATCAGTACGGTGTAGCCAAAGAATAACGTGGGATAACCTTGGAGATGTAAGCATACACGGAAGACCATCAGGTGACAGACCGCTATTTGTAGTTTCAGTTAGAAGATCCTCGGTTTTGAGGACAACAACCAACATTGCCAGGAGGAAGACATTGTTAACTTTCGTGCCATCCGAACCCAGAAGAGATAATCAAAAACACAATTATCACGGATACATAAAACGCAAATAATAGAAGGATATTGAGTCAATTCCGCTGTAGAGCAACCGTAGATACGTGTTTCTGACTCATTGCTCATGATCAGCACGGTGTAGCCAAGGAATAATGTGGGATAACCTTGGATATTTAAGCATACACGGCATACCATCAGGTGACAGACAGCCATTTGAAGCTTCAGTTGGAAGATCCTCGGTTTTGATGACAACAACCAACATTGCCACGAGGTAGATACTGTCAGCTTGTTTGCCATCCGAACCCAGGAAAGATAATCAAAAAAACAATTATCACGGATACATAAAACACAAAAAATAGAAGGATATTGAGTAAATTCCGCTGTATAGCAACCGTAGACACGTGTTTCTGACTCATTGGTCATCATCAGCACGGTGTAGCCAAGGAATAACGTGGGGTGATAACCTTGGAGATGTAAGCATACACGGAGACTGCCATTTGTAGCTTCAGTTAAAAGATCCTCGGTTTTGAGAACAATAACCAAGATCGCCACAATAATTATAAAGTAAACGTCCTATATATTTCTACTCCTAGCCCTTATTCCTTGGCTGCACCATACTAACGATTACCAGCGGCTAGCCTTGACTACAGTTGCACTACAGCCTCATTTCTCGATATTTCTTTCTCTTGTATTGTTAAATATCCGCAATATTTTTTTCTTGATATGTAGAAAAATTAATAATAATTAATAATAATAAATAATAGATATAGATATATCACATAAATTGATTACTATTGATTGGAAATATGCTATTAGTTTCTTGAATTGAAACCAGTGAAGTCAGAAAGAAAAAGATTTTGAGAAATGCATACAATATGTTATCATTACTTATTGACAAATTTTGTTATTCTCGAAATGTTTCTGAAACTAAAATGAAATTGTTGATTATTGTTATATATTATAAATTCCATACACAAAGCACGAAAAAAGAAGTCAAATTTATTTATTTACTTTACACAACACATATATTTAGCGTGGACGCATTTCTATACGTGACGGAATTATGAAAACCGTATTTATTCACATTGTCAATACACCTACACGATCCACTACAAGACTGGTGTTAAATACTCGAAAATTTAGTTTTGCGTTCGACAAAAATTTCTTCAAATGAACATTCACACAACAAAAACTCGTCCAGATTGTAAACGCACAATGCCCAAGTTTACGATTGTAGTTATACCCTGTAAAGTGAAATCGCTCGTAAACATTTAGTATTCGGTAAATATGTTTGTGATGTACTTTCTCCTGGAATATCTCATAATGCAAGGTCCCTTACGGACATTTTCTGACAAATAGAAAATAATTGACAACATGTTTCGTAAACGTCAAAAATATAACACTCAAGTATGTAAGTTGGTTCTAATTTTAAGTGAATCCAAACAAGAGAAAATATATTTGATTGTCACATATATTTTTTAGTCAGTAAATCTTTAGAAGAAGGTGCATTACATTTTTCTGAATCAAATTTCCGTTCTGAGTCATTATTAGGTATACAAAAAAAGCTAAAATAAAAAATGCTTTTCTGATAGAATATTTCACAACATTAGCTAGTTGCATTTTTCCTGTAGTTTTACATTTTTCAATCTCTTTCGCTTGTTATGGTAACATCAAAGTATTTCAATTTATTCACCTCTTCAAATTTGTAGTTTCCAATTCTTACCTTTCCAGATATTTTATATTGCCGATTTTTATAATTTTTGTTTTTTCATTTATTTTCAGTTTCATTTTCTATTCCTATTTCTCAATTCTTTTCAACTTCCTTTCCACTATCTTTCCTTGTTTGGTAACTATATATCATCTGTATTTCCAACGATTTGCCTTCCTCTTATTCTCAGTGTGCATCTTGTATATATTTTGCTAAGTACGATCTCCAATGCCATAATTAAGAATGTACAGGACAGCGAATCTCTCTGTCTTACGCATTTGTTCATGACAAATCCCTCTCATTTCCATTATGTTCTGTTTTCACCGCCGCTTTTGTGTTATTTGAGGTCATTTGTATTAATCTCCTCAGCTTCGGTAGTATTTTTAATTTCTGTAGGCCTATCATTAACTGACTTCTTTTCATGAAGTCGAAAGCTTGTTTGTAGTCTATGAATAACATATACACCGATTTTTCAAAAACTTTGGATTCTATATTCCAGATTAGGTACTTAGAGCAGCTCGTTGCTACAGATGATGAGCTCATATCTGTATAATCGGGTGAATTACGTTTGTTTTAATGGCTTCAAGTCGTTTAACTTTAATTCTACATTGTTGTCCCACAAGGTTCTAAACCGGGGCCTCTCTTATTTAACATATCCATAAATGACATTATATCATTACTAAGTTGTTTGGTCTTGGCATATGCAGACGATCTAAAGATTTGCCGTATAATAGATAACATTATGGATGTCACTTCTTTGCTATCGAGTCTTGACGACATTGTTAAATGGTGGTCAATCAATGTTGGGTTCGCGTGAAGCCAATGTATTTGATGATGGATTGTAGAGGCGACTCCACGCTAGTTTTCTCAAATGTTAATCGAAAGAACAAAGGCTTCGTTGATTCAATAAAACTGCAGCACTGTAGCACTAACTATTTATTTTAACTACACCTTAATTGACGTGTTTGTTTAATTAATTCGAATTGCTTGTAACGATTTATTCGTATATTGATACGAATTATCTTGTTTTACAATCAGGAATTGAACTACTTAAATTTTGTTTTAAACACAAACTCCTTGATATGAAATCTTGAAATGAAATGTTGATTTAAGTCTTGAAGCGACTGTTTGATGTTACATCTTGAATTGTACTGTTTCTTAACAGTAAGAATAACTTGAAAATATGAGTTACTCCCACCAAACGAAATGTTATTGGTAGATCATCCTATTTGTTGACGTTAACCTAAACATTTCTTTTATTAATGATAATGTACCGATTTGCAAGGTTCTAACGGAAATTCCTGATGACCATCTGCCTTTGTAATTCATCTTAAATTATGTGCAATAAAAGTGAAAGATGCTGTCTCTTTGTCAAAGAAAGCAAATTACAGGCAATATTTATGAACGGGGAAAACCTTTTCGTACTAACTAAATAATAGGCAAATATCTGCTTCTTTTGACAAAGGATCGTAAACTTAAAGTAATGTTTTTCCAAAATACTTAGTTATAATTATTTTTACGTGCGGTCATAAATAGCCGACAAGAAATCATCGCAAATGTACCTTCTCGCGCAGGTATAGATATGGTCAATTAGATCAACTAAGAACACGAATATCTGATATACAGTGTGACAAATAGAAACTTAATAATAATTAAATTAATAATAATAACAATATATTATTAATAATATATGACGACACCGTCGTACGACGGAACAATCAATAAATTGAAACTAAACATTGACAAATGCTGCTTTGTGTCATTCACTAAAAAGGCTAAGAAAATAAATTCCAGCTATGTAATAAATGGTACTCCATTATTAAGGAAGAGCGTTATGAACGACCTGTATGGTTTCTGCGATGAGAGGTTAAAGGCTAATGATCATGTGTTTAATGTAGTTTTATCGACTGCCAAGTATCTCGGATTTATTATAAGAACATGCCGTGACTATGATAATCACCTGCCTATCCGGTTGCTGTTTTTCTCATTGGTCGTCAGGAAGCCGTCCACAAGCAACAGATTGAACGCATGCAGAGAAGATTTTTGAAGTTCATTGTATTCAAACTGGACAATGTATATTCATCGCTTGATAGTCTGTATGGTGCGCCTTTGGAAAGGCATGGCTTAGAATGCTTGGGCAGCAGACAAAACAAAATAACTTTCTGGTTTCTGCTCAATATTGTACGTGGTATAATTGACTATTATTATTGACAGACTATCCGCTAGAACCAGCACTACCTCCTTTACTACCACTTTCAGAACGAACGCACTGAGGGCACCACTACAGCATGCATCAAAACAGGCAAAACGTGTTAAATATTGATATTTTCTGCTAAAGAATTTTTTTTTATTCTGTCTATATGTTTTGAATTTATACTTATGTAACATCACTTTTTGTATTTTGCGTTGTTCATGTTGGATTGTTATATCTGTTGAACATAATACTATTATAACATTTCGATGTTAATGCTATGTTTGTGCGATTTTTGAACTATTTGTTTGACTATTGCATCCACTATCGACTTACTTTGCACAAATTCGCTTTAGCACACATCCTACAGAGTTTTTGGTGTATGTGCTTAACCGTTTTTAAATGATCGATACCCTAAATTTATAACCATTGCTGTGCAGTGATTCCTCTATAGTTTTTTCATAATAGCTGATCCCCTTTCTTACATATTGTTATGATTGTACTTTTATTCCACTTCATTATTATAAATTTCAAAGCATTATTTATACTTTCTACATTCCAACAATTTACCTAAATGCTATTGCAAGTTCATATTGTCCTATAGGGCCTAAAAAATTAAGGTTTTCTGACAGTTACAAAGAGATAAAATAGTTGCTCAAAAGATCTTTGGGGCTAGATTTACAAATAAACAAAGACATCAGGTACATATTTAATAGGTAAATTTCTTCTTATCTTCTTTGAGATAATATAATATAATTTGATGTGGTTTGGTTGTAAGAAAGAAATACCGACATTAAATGATGAATATGATATTACAATGGACTTATTCGAATATTTAGTTTGTGCAAATTTTATATCGCTTATGTTGGTTGGGTATTATCTCCTGAGGGGCGAATGTATGTATTAGTTTATGTACAGGTACTCTTTCATGAGTAAAAATAATTTTGTTCTTGTTGGTGTTTATAGAAAAACACATTACTTCAACTATAAATGGACCAACAAGGTAATTTACATGATAATAAACAATCTAAATGTTTATCTCTAGAAATTTATGGTGCTTTCTTTTTACTTTATTATAAGAAGTATTGTGGTGACTAAATTTTTGCAAATGTCTACGTTTTCAAGGCCTGTGGTACCGAAAAACTAGTTTCCTCTCTCTCTCTCTCTCTCTCTCTCTCCCTCGCTCCCCATATGCCCTTGACCACGATAGCGGTCAAACGGCTACAGCTATCAACACCATACTATATATTTACAGGTATCATCTCCCTTTTGAGGTCTGATTAGATTGTTTGTAAAATTGGTAGACCGGAAGTAGTAGTTTAGTTCAGCGGCAAAATTCAGATTTTATTAATATCTCGTCAACTAGTATGTTTAGACAAATTTCTATATAACATAAAAGTAGTAGTGAATTTTAGAAGAATTTAAAAAAAGAGTTTGTCGGAATTCCTCCCAGAAGTAAGTCTTTTCATCTTACCAACAAATTTTTTTTGCATTTACCTGGACAATCACGTATTTTATACAGCTTTATTTACAATACAAAATGAAGTATTTTAAAAGCTCGAGTTGGATGAATGTTTGTATATAAAAAAAATTAAAACTCGGATCGTAGCACTTTTACGCTTATCTAATATAAGATTTTTGCGAATATCTCGCAAATTATGCATTCTAGGTACGTATATAGATTTATTGTAAGTGCAAAAGTATTTTGAGCTAGCTTCGAAACAATATTTGCATAAATGAAATTTCTAAATTCGAACCGGACTCTTATCCAATATCAGTTTTTTGAAAATATCTCAATTTTTTTTATGCTATACAGATTTACGGGGGCTTACGCAGAGGTTCCGACTAACTACCGTGAGGTTGGACGTAAGGGGTTGGCGCCATATGCGCTAATGTTAATTCCGCCGTTGTAAGGTGCAAATAAAACAAACAGCAGAAATTTTTGTTTTTCTTATTATGTTTTACTATTAAATTGAATGCAAAGGGTTAATTAAGGTTTCGTTGGGAGTACTTTCTTATAATTGAAATTATTTACTCCTACATTTTACTCTCAAAGTTGGCAAGAGTTACATCATAACACAGTTTAAGTAACTTTATTTTAAAAAGTAATTCCTGTCGAACATGCATTGAGCCTTTGTTTATTTGTATTTTAATTTTAAATTTCGTTTTGATATTTCGTAAATGAAAGTGAATGTTTGAACGAAATCTTCTAAAGTCCAGAATTTACATTAGCGCATATGGCGCTACCCCCTTACGTCCTACCTCACGGTAGTTAATCGGCACCTCTGCGTAAGCCCCTTAAGAACACAAAAGTATCTAGAACTGCACTTGGAAAAATTGTTGTATAAAAAAAGTTTCAAAGTTCGGAAAGAAAGTAACACTTTTACTCTTATCGAATAGCACTTTTTTGCAAATATTTCTCAAATTATATATTCTTTAGAGATTGCTTAAGGAAATAAAAGTACTTTGAGCTAAATTTTGGATAATTTTTGTATAAAAAATTTTCAAAATTCGAAACCGAACACTTTTACTTAGAGGTTTATTTTATTAAAATACAGAACTTAAAACCCATTTTGGAATAACTTCTGTATACACATTTCCCAACACACATACATGTCCATACATTGGCATTAAAAATGTTTCGCTCTATTTTCTTTTAGAAATACGCTGCCCAATGTAATTTTAGCTAATTTTTTTATGTAGAAAACTGTCAATTACTTGTAAATTCGTAAATTTTATAACCAAAAAATTTACGAGTATACTCATATTTGCAAATCTGTAATTGCCAGGTTACGTAGCTCAGAGATATAAGTAAGAGGAATCCGACCTATAAGATTTGACTGACTAAAAAAATTACAATTTGTTGTTAATACATTATGAAAGAATTTTATACTAGTTACTCCTTATACATGAAGTAACTTAATAGTATTTAATAAATTCTGCTATAGAAACACATTCAATGGTTCTTTTGTTTAGTAATATTTCAATAGTGTTCCTAAATATTAATTATGTATTTGTTTTAATTTTTTGTACATAATGATTTTAAAGCAGCTCGATATATACATTGTGTTTGTTTTTCTTTACCACTAATTATTAATTAACAAATATGTTTTCTAGGGTATTGTGGTAAAATTATATTAAAATAAAAGAATGATTGTTAACGTTTCGATATTTAATTCACATCTTTCTCAAAACATATTAGTAGATATACACACTGCAAAATTTTCAAAAAAAATATTATCAAAATAAAATAAAAGGGACTTACTTATTGCTGTATGCGTTTAGTATACAGCAATATCACAAATTAAAAAACCAAGGCTAAAAAATGATCCGTATTAGAAAACAAAGAATGTCCATTAATGATCGTGGAGACACCGCGAACTTATCGAATTTCTATCATGCAATCATATAATTTTATATTTAAAAAAAATCTTATGAAACAAATTCGTATGTCTGATTGTAGTTAAATATAAAAACCTATATTATAGCCTTGCACACTAGTAATTGACATTTGATACATACTGTCAATTTACTCGTTTTGATATCTGTTATAATGATGTTTATTTCTTTTATTTTTAATTTATACCAATATACAACACAACCGGCTGTTTTTAGTCTTGGTTTTTACTTTCTTATACGTAGTATAAGGAAGTATTGTGATGATGAAAATTTTCGACCACGAGATTTTTGCAGATGTCCACGTTTTGAAGTCCCCTGATACCAAAAAAGTAATTTTAAAAAAATGTCTCTCTCTCTCTCTCTCTCTCTCTCTCTCTCTCTCTGTGTGTGTGTGTGTGTGTGTGTGTGTGTGTGTGTGTGACCACGATAGCGGTCAAACCGCTGTAGATATCAATTCCAAATTTTGTATTTACGTGTATAATCTCCCTCTTGAGATCTGATTAGTTTTTCAGTAAAATCGGTAGACCGGAAGTAGCAGTTTACTTCAGCGAAAAAATCGAATTTTGACAATATTTCGTCAACTATTAAGTGTAAACAAATTTATAAAGAATTCATATATACTTAAAATTGAAATTGAAAATAATTTTATTTAAAAAGTTTTTCGAAATTCCTACCGGAAGTAGGTCTTTTACTCTTATCGAAAATCAGTTTTTTGCGAATATTTCGCAAGTCATGCTTTTTAGACAAGTACGTTACGGATATAAAAGTATTTAAAACATAATTTTCAATATCTTTTGTAAAAAAGAAATTTCAAAATTCAGACCGGAAGTACCACTTTTACTCTTATCGGATAACGATTTTTTGCAAATATGACGTAAGTTATGCATTCTATATATATTTATCAAGAGTACAAAAGTATTTAGAACTGAATTTGCAATATTTTTTGTATATATGAAATTTCAAAACTCGGACCGGAAGTAGCACTTTTACTCTTAGCGAGTAGCACTTTTTTGATAATATCTTGCAAAGTATGCATTCTATATAGATTTATTAAGAGAATAGAAGTACTTACAATAGGATTTTGAATAATTTTTGTATAAAAAAATTCTTAAAATTCTATAATTTGAAACGCTCATACGTATAAGAAAGTCGTGTGGTGGCCACACCTCATTTTGTAATTTGTGATGTTGTTGTATGCGTTTAATGTAAGTCCCTTTTATTTTATTTTAATAATTATTTTTTTTGAAAATTTTACATTTTGCAGTTTATATATATCCACTAATATGTTTTGAGAAAGATGTGAATTAAACATCGAAACTTTAACAATCATTCTTTTAATTTAATATTATTTTACCACAATACCCAAGAAAATATATTTGTTAATTAGCTAGATATATATATATAGTTCGTAATTTGTTCATGTCGGCTGAAAGAATGATTTTGCTTAATGTGGGACTTTTAAGTGCAATGGTGCTTCGTATTTTAATTCTTCAAAGGGTTGTTTCAACAACATCCCAAACAAAAGCTACCCACATGCGTATGCAAATCATATTATTTACACTGACCACACATGGGCTTACCTGCACGTGACTGAATGTTAATTTGAAATACCAACAATGAGTTACCAATCTGGTAGGATTAGTAAACAATTGTAAAATGACCAACACCATTCCGAAAACGAGTCAGTGATATTCTTTTGGTACTCAACACGTAAGAAAAAAAAATAAACAATAGAATATGCGAAATGTGGAGATTCATGGACGGATAGATGTACTAATTTATATAGATATAATTTGGCCAAATCCCAATTATTAATTTATAGATGACTTGAGTTTTGTAACGGCTGTCCTTCTGATTAGTTTTATCGCCATTTTTGATGTTACACCTATCCGATAAGGGCGCTGTTTGATTAATGAGAAATAATACACACGCTTTATATTTACCTATCGAAATAAGAAAGATCTCTAAATATTTGTTCAATTTGCCAACGTCTTATAATCATCTTAAACAGAAATGGGATGGGCTCTCAAATATGTCTCGAAATAATTTCATTTTATCGAGAAAAACATGTCGCGTTGCACAATCACCGCTTTAAAATTTAAATGTACCAAGATATTTAAAAATTAAATGGCTTAGTTTATTTTGAATATTTTCACCTGACAAATAGTAAACAAAACACATTGTTAGTCTACAACTGTGTAATAGCGTTATATCAGAACTGACCTCCTTTTGTTGGCGATTGTGTAAATGTGAATTGATAATGAAACTATTGCGTTTTAAATATTAGCACTGACATTGTAGAAATGCTCAAGTAATACAATTGCGTGCTGAATATGGAATACATATTTATAATAATATAATAAAATAAATATTCTTTCTTATTTATTAAATTTAATTGCAAACTTACAATCTACTCAAATATACAAGCCACGTCCATTGACGATTACCATGGATTATTCATGCGGGTATTCTGGCAAATTTCTTTGAAGTCTTCTCTCTGTGTGTTGGGTTTGGAGTTGGTTAACAAATGGATTTGTATGAATTAAGTTCCTTTCTCTATAACGTCTGGCGTGAGCCTTGATAATATCCTTCGGAAATGGTATTTACAGGTCTCGCGGAACATTACCAAGGTATGGTAGCCATCATGTGTGGCATTTCCAATTGGAATGTTTGCAGAATTTTGATGACAGACGGTTGATTTTGAGAAACCCCAGAGTTCGTTTTCATAACTCCATATTGATACCAATATTGTTTTGTAATGAACAATCTTGTTTTCAGTGATTAATTGAGGAATATTAACAATAATTTAATTGACTTTTGCATCTATTTCAGTAATGATATTTAGCATTTATATATATTTTTTAAAAAGGTTTAAACCTAATACAAAAAATGAATGAAGCCAGCCAGTGATTTATGTTTACAAATGCCATTTTATACGATTATAATTACTTGTAATTTCTTATTATTTAGTATTCTGCTATAAATTCATCTTCAAGCTACAGCGTCTGGATGAACCCCAAGAAGCATTCCTGAAGATTTCTCCTGTAATAGTCCACAAAACGTCGGTATCTATAACTAGCGCAAAGCTATTCAAGACTGGAAATGGATTGCAATATTTTATACTTATTTGCATAAAACTCATTTATTGTATAAATAAATTTGGTACTGACTTACAACAAACATTACAATGATCTTGTTAGATTGATATGTAAACATTCTCGTTTAATATTAAGTGGATGTAAATTTTCGTTATCAATACAGATCAGTGTCCGATATTTAACCAATTCTTTAACAAAATAGACAATGTTGGTTGGATATCTATCAAATGGTGCAATTTGAGATTAACCTGATATATCAATCTTATATTCATATAACATTAGGTAGCGGTCATTGATAACAATATACCAGTTTTGCGACATTCCATTGACGTTTTGCCGACTGGCACCCGCTAAACCGTGCTGCTAGGTACGTACTTTTGGTAAAAGTGTTAAAGCACTTGTCATAGTAATTTTCAAATTTACTTTTCAATAATTTTGTGTATTATTCGGAAATTTGTACAAACTTAGTAGTTTGTTGAGATATTGGTAAAATTTGATTTCTTCTCTGAAGTACTAAAACTATAAAAATTCTTGTTAACTAGGTATTTTTTTAAATCACTATTAAATTTTGCACTGTCTCGTGAGTGCTTTAGGTAACCTAGGAGGACATTGAATGCTTTAATCGCTGCATAGTACTGTCCTTTTTCATATATTGTAATTGTATAGATAGATATACCGTATGTGTCAATTTCCATTAGGTATAGGGATTCAATATTTACGTGCGATTTATACGTATACAAGTAATACGTGGCAACGTGGCAACGTGGCACCCCTCCTGTCCGTCACCAATCCCGCCAACAATCGACATCACAACGATTTTCTCCGATCTTCCCACTTCTCCCCATCAGATTTTACATTCAATGTTTAGCTGCGAACACGTTGCGATCTAGTCCGCAATAAAAGCCGTCTTATTACTAGAACGGGAAACATCAAATGGCCGCCGCAATCTCCTGATCTAGTAGTTTATTATTATTTTCAGAATCCTTTTTTATTTACCTTATTTTTAATTTTATTAGAATTACGCTTTTGTTTGTGTCATGCAGCGTGAACGCGGCTTAATAATTCTCTGCATTTACTGATAGGAAAAAGAAAAACAAATTCTTGCAACTCGTAAATATTATTTCTGAACGCATTACAAACACCCAAGTCAGTGGTCCAATAGTTACTGCTAACTTGTATTTTCGAACATGTATCGGTCGCGCTGGCATTGGAGAGGAAAGTAGGGGTGCCACGTTGTCACGTATTGCATGAATTTATCGCCTATGGCTAATGAAAATTGACACATGCTGTAGATCGATTATTAGCTAGTTTTCATATTTGTTTTAGAAATTTCAGCGTTCGTGGAAAAACATTGAATATTTTTATTACGAAATTTTAATAGTTTGTAGATATATAGGTACGGAACAGTTAGGATTTTCGCTTTTTTGAAATAATTAGGACACGATGCCCGACGCGACAAAAAAAACAAAGAACGGATAATTTTATTTTGCAAAATAAGAGCACTATGAGAAAGCGAACTCCAACCCCTAGCCAATATTCCATACCCTATTCGAAATTGAACGTAAGCAAAATAAAACATCCTTAATGTAAATAAATTTACATTATTTTACAAGAAAGATTGGTTTGGTTACATTTAAGTGCAGATTATCTTCATTGCACCATGTCATCATGCCATGAATAATTTCTGTACGTCCCACTGATAATCCCTCATATGTCTCGCATGATAAAATAACAGACGTATCATCTGCATATTGATATAAGCAGATAAGCTATGAGACTTCTAGCGCAAAATCCCATATGATTTAACATAGGGGTCTAAATTTTACTTTTCTTCCCCACCAAGGGGAGTACCCCTCACTTAAACTTTAATTCTGTGACGCGCACACGCTCAGAACAGACAGCTACTGAACAGCTTTTGAACAGTTTTAAAAGCTGTTTGTAGCACTTTTGAAGAGCTTTTGAACAGCGTATGTATAAAAGCTGTTCAGACTCTGTTTGTAACACTTCACAAGCTGTTCAGTAGCTGTCTGTTCTGAGTGTGTGCTCGTCACAGAATTATAGTTTAGGTCTTGGTAGGGAAGAAAAGTAAAATTTAGACCCCTATGTTAAATTATATGGGATTTTGCGCCAAAACTCTCATAGCTTAACTACTGATATAATTCACTGTATTTCAATGACCTATTTAGATAGTTTACAAAGACCAGAAACAAGAAAGGACCAATAATGGAACCCTGTGGAAGGGCCTGTTTAATTTCTTTGGGACCAATACTGGCCGTTGTTAGTATTGAGGTGGACTACTTGTTTTCTACCTGTCAAAGAAGAGCGGATGATGTTCTGTTCAGTGTGTTTCCGCCTGCGCCATATTGACAGTTAATGCAACGGAATGGTATGGTCAATTAGGTCAAAGGCCTTACTCATATCAGAGTTAATATTACAGACGCATCGCTTATATGGTTTAGCTGCTCCATAATCTCAACCAGACAATTATAAACCGCATCCTCACAAGATCTACCCTGTAAGAAACCATACTGATTACCGAAAATTAAATTATATTTATTGCATAAAGTCATCAGTCTGTTGACGAGTATCTTTTCAAAAAATTTAGAGATTGAAGGCAACAGAGATATCAAACTATCAGACGATAGTTAGATATTCTTACGGCAGCCCTTTTTATACACTGGACTGCTTAATTGTTTCGGGAAAGACACATATCGAAATTGCTTTCCTGGGGTAATACTGTTTTAAAACATGTCTATTTATTAGAATACATATCGAATATATATATATATATTCCAGTAAAAATAAACATATTATTATTATTATTATTATTATTATTATTATTATTTGAACATATTCCCAACAACTGTGATGCCTATCTAATATTTAAGTTTGATTGCTTTTGATTTTATTATTACCACGTACTATGTAGAAATACTAATAATATTATTCAGATTGTATTATACAAAATTTTCTAAATTAAAATTTTCAAAATCTTTTTAATTATTTCTAACTAACCTTCCAATTATTCAATATAAATGGATGCTCTATGTACATAGGCAAGTCCTCGTACATACGTAGACGCCAAACATATGCGTATGTTAATTAATGCTTGCCATAACTATATATACACACACATATAAAAGTTCAACGATCCGATTTTTCTGGTTAATAAAACTCACTAGTCGATAATTAAAACTATTTAGCATATTATTACTTTGTGTAAAGCACATAAGCTCTGACGAGTGTACGAATATGAAATAATGTATTCTGAATACACTGTACAGTTTCTATAATTTCCATAAAGAAGTTGTAGAATCAAAATATCCAGAAACTGATTATTTATAGATTGCCAGTATTTTGGATCATACTTTCTTTTGTTCGTTTTTTGTGTATGTATATGATTTATTCTACTGTCAAGTTAGTATACTGTTTGTTATTCATTTTCTATATGCACTGCAAAGAAATAATGTAAAATATTTTTCATGATTTTACAATTATGTACGTATAAGGAATTCAACGTTACAACGTGTCCTGAATTGAATAATTTAAGAATAAATTTGTACACTTAAGTTATATAATTGTAAAATGTATTGGAAATTATGAACATACATTCAATGATAAAATCAAATTTTGCCAATATCTCGATTCAAGAAATTTCCAAATAATACAAAAATACAAATTTTTGTCGGATATACTCATCAAAAAGCAGATCTTTGGAAATATCTCATCATAAATCTTACATTCAACAGACATTTTCTAGGAGTATGAAAACATTTAGAGCTGAATTTGGAATAACTTCCGTATAGAGAAAACTGTTAAAGCAATTATTTGCAAATATCTCGCCAACTATATGCATTGCATGAAAATTTATTAAGAGCTAGCTGGCCCAGTAGACGTTGTTCTGCCCTTTTCGGTAGGTGGCGAGATTAGTATTCTACCAAAACAATAGCACCATCTATCGGACGGAAACATATACCAAAACGATTTTGTTGACCACGCTAACACATATTGTGTACATATAAATCATGTGGGTTTATAAATATCAAATTTATTAATAACTTTACCACAGCGCCACCTATCGGGTCCAAATCTTTTGATTTTTTTGGCACTAAACCAATAAATATTATGAATATGAGTTATTTTGGTGAATAAATATAGAATTTGTTAATACCATGACTATAGCGCTACCTATCGGACTCTCGACAAAACAAATGTATTTGGTGAATATGACCTCAATTGAATATGACAGCCGTTTAATTTTTATTTATATAGATGTAAGAGTATTTAGAACTTGATTTCGAACAATTTTTGTATAAAAAAAATCAAAATTTCGACCGGAAATAACACTTTTAATCTTATTTAAAAACATTTTTTACAAGTATTTCGCATAGTGTTTTCTATACAGATTAAGAGTATAAATGTATTTGGACCTTAATTTAGAAAAACCTTTGCATAAAACCTTCGGCTCAAAACACGCATAAGAAAATCGTATATAGTGTTTGCATCTTATATTTCACTTTCTTACACATAGTATAAGGCCATATTGTGATGATAAAAATTTGTGATTTTAAGATTTTTGCACATATTCACTTTTTGAAGTCCTCTGCGGTTCAACAAACATCTCTGTCGCTCTCTCCGCTATTCTTTCTCTCTCCCTCTCTCTCTCGTAACAAAAAATCAAGTTTTAACAATATCTTGTCAACTACTAAGTTTGGGAAAAAAATAAAAGAATATAAAATTACTCAAAATTGTATTTCAGTACAACTTCCTAACAAATTTCTACTGAAAGTAGGTCTTTCTCTCTTATGAAGAAACACTTCTTTTGGGAATATTTAATATTTCTGCATTTAAACCAGACATTCTAGAATATAAATATATATCGAGCTTAATTTCGGACACCTTTTGCAGAAAGAAAAATTCAGGCACGTAGTAAAAGTACTTTCATCAATAAGCATTTTTTGCAAATATCTCAAATTGTAGCTTCCATACAGAATTATTAAGTGTGTAAAATTCTGTAGAGTTATCTTTTGAACAATTTTTATACAAAAAAGATCAGAATTTGTACCGGAAGTAACACTTGTAAAGAAAAGCAGTTTTCTGCATATATCTCGAAAATAGTACTGAAAACTTCTGCATAAAAAAAAATCTCCTATGTTCTCCTATCGAATCGCACGCTTGTATAAAAAGAATTTAACCAGCCTCTACACTAATAAAATAAAAACATAAGTGCTTTGAAAGGCTTTGAAAATATCGGAAAATATTAACACACTGTATATATTTCCGATATTAATTTTTAGTACATGTTCTATACCAATAATATTGAAGGACGATAGAATGGAAAGGATCATATACTTAGTAAATAAAAATCCATCAAATATTTGCTTATAGATATGTATTTAGATATATTCAACTTAACAAAATAGTCTTTACACAGAGAAATAAGTACTACACAAGTTATAAACTATTTTACAAATGAATACAGTACTGAACGATATGCATGCAACGACTGTTTGTTGCCATTCTATTCTAAGCTTTTTAAATTTTAAAAGCCACAGGCTTTCCACCATTGTGTGGATAAAAATCACTCACCGCTACTTCCTGTAGAGCAGATTGTCAGTCGAATGATACTTTTAATTATACAAAGAATATCGACTTAAAAAAAAGCAATTAACGCACATTAATTACAAATAATTTAGGAATATTATATTTACCAGTAATTATTATATTAATACATTTCTTATATACATATATATATATATAACATACCTTAAGCACATCAGTGAATTGTACATATAGCTACCCCCCCTACTATGGACAATTCTCGCTCGAACTTAGTTTAAACTCCTTGTTTTCAGCATACAGTCAGTGTAGTTGCAAGCGTGGTCCTTTCAGTACTAGAATTAAAGTCTTCGCTTGACAACGTCTCTCATTCACTATAAAATAACTTTACAAACTTAAGCGCTACCCTGTATACTGTCTATCGTAGTGTGCGATTAATTGTCAAATGTGCTTTTAAAAGAAAATATCGAACTGAATCAGCAACATTTTTACATATTTTTTTCTTTGTATTTTGTTTTTGCATATAAAGTTCCGTTTATTCGTTCCCCCTTTCTTGTATTTTTTAATTATATAATGGAATTACAATGCCTTGAATATTTCGGCGACAATAGAGCATACGCTGATCCAGCATTGTTGGACCCTAAAGTGCTTGAATCGTTATTGGATGATGAAGACAAATGTGGTAACGGAACTTGGATTAACAACCAGAAGGATATAACAGTGGAAATGAGACGGATCGTAATCGTCTGGATGAAAGAGGTGAATTTCTAAAATAAAACGATTAATTTACATTTTCTACGTCTAGAATGTGACTCCGATCGATTTATATAAAAATCGAAGATTATGGGAGCACTTGCTTGGAGACTTTTCGAAATCCTTTTGTTAATACATTACTAGTCATAATTTATTGTTTGTTCCTTTCGAGTAAATAATTTAAAAAGTGTATTGTCTATCTAACGTATATAATAGGCAGGTTTTAAATTTTAAAATACCCGGACATTTAAAGTGCTAAATAATGGCAATTATCATCTCTTTATGGAAGGAGTTATTAATATTAGTTTAGAAACTCATTTTACCGTTCGGCAGCTGAAATATATTAAACAAAAAATTTGTGCGGCCCAACTAACAGTATACAAATGCAAACAAGTCGAAAATTAATATGGAAAAGTTTCTGTTGCCTTTTGTGTGCCATATCGATCCAAACACATCTAATTTTTTTTTACAAAGTTAGACTCGAGAAGCAAATGTTTTCCCAATATGGGCCTCGGACTTGAGTCATTGAACTTTTTTGTCCTTGATTTGCTAAAATTTTATAGGCAAAAAGCGGCACACACACATATATATTTGACTATATAAATATATATAATATATATATATATATATTTATAGTCGGAGACAAAACACAATTTTATTAAATAACTCAAACAAACAATAATAATATAGTTTTAGAAACCGGTAGTTATTATATTGTGTATGCAACATAATAAATCATAACGTGGTTTTAATTCCACTTGGACATTTAATTTTTAAATTCCCACCGGCTTTTTAGTCTAGTGGAACTAATTGGGACCTCTTCCGTTTCGGTATAACTATTATTCCTTTTTTTTTAGATTAGATCTCACTAGGTACCGTCTGTAACAATTTCACCATGTACTTGTACCTAATAATTATACGGTGAATGACCCGGAGAATGCGTAATTTTAAACAATTAAAAGTACCTTCACAGAGCGCTATGAAATTTTCGACAAGATGCTTTTAGTTTAAAAAAAGATATTTATCTAAGGCCAAATATATAAAATGAAAAAATAGCTAAAGAATGTTGCAAATAGATATAGATTTAATACATATTACAATAACTGTTTATAAACTTTGTAATAATTAGTTTGATGTGTTGAAACAATCGAAACATTCCAATCAAGTTTTTTAATTAATACAATAATTCAAATTAATAATTTTAACAATTAAAATGTTGTAAATTCATTATATTCTATGTTTTCTTTTTTTTGTATTCTAAAAGGAATCGATTGGAATTTTTAGGTGACAGAAGAGCAGAAGTGCCAGCTAGAAGTTTTTCTGCTCGCCGTGAACTACATGAATCGAGTCCTGAACACTTGGCCAATAAAGAAGAATCAACTACAATTACTTGGTACTGCTTGTATGCTTATTGCATCCAAATTAAGGGAAACGACACCGCTTACAGCTAAACTCTTGATATTTTATACGGACAACAGTATAACGTTGTACGAATTACTGGTGAGTCTTTATGATATAGACGACAAAAGAAACTACAATAAAAACACATTTAGTAATGGGTATTCTTGATATTATTATACGTGTATTATTATTATTATCTTTTATCGGGGCCCGGATATAACAGAAGTCTTATCGCATGTAATTCGCCAAATTAAAAAGTCCTTTAAATTTTTGATCAGGCAATCACCACACATGTTAAAGAGGATATATTATTAAGTTATTAAAGAACGAATTAGATTAGAATGTAATTTCTTACGGGCAAAATAAATTCTTCATTTATCATTAATTATTACTATTTAAAATATAAATATTTAATTATTACGGCTACAAAATTCTATAAGATTATTTATATATTTACAACGCTCTTTCAAATTCCTTAGTGGCAATTTTTGTTTAAGTTTGAATTGAAATGGTAGACAAATAAGGTATACGATCTTTTGCCTAAAACTATTATTTTTATTTATATAATAAATGTAGGTTTTCTTTATTGAATACATCATCTTTTAGTAAATTCGAATACAATTTTCATTTAATATTCACAAAAAATATTATATAATTAATTCTTAAAGTAAACTCTCCAAAATAATCAAAATTTAAAAAAACTGCCACCTTGCATTCAATTTCGTAACATTGCGGTGCTAAACTTTGTATACAAATAAGAATTGTAATATCTAACACATCGAATTTATTAGCTTTGTCGTCTACGATAAATCTGGGATTTCAAATATCTCCATAAAAAATTACTTACAAAAAGTGAAAGTAAATTTAAACTAAATACGACTAAAACATAAACATTATTTATTACAAGTTTTATGGGATTCTTCGTCTACAATTTAAACCTATACTATTTTAAATAACCATTAAATTATTTTAAGTAAGTGTACCTATGACAAATATTAAATCACTCGTGAAACATTCTTTAAAATTTTAAAGTACAAAAATCGCATTTAAATCTTTAGATATGTTAGTGTTATATTTGTAAAAAGAAGTTAAACCGTATTAAGAAATTTTAATTATTTCAACAATAAAACGGTTTAAAACCCATCCAAAAATATAAGCTATGAAATACATTTTATAAAAATATTTAAAAGGAAAATTTTTTATCGTATTTATATAAACTGTGTTATCGTACCAATATTTTTTATCGCTAGCCAGAATGATTATTTAAAACAAGTAAATTTGTGTACGTCGACTTTAATAATTTCTATACTTCACTTCCTGATCATAGACGAATGGAACAATTATTTTATAATAATAATAATATTTGGAAAAAATGTTTCATACATTCCTCACTATTAGAGTCGCTTAAAAATCAATATCTCTTGCTTCTATCACTTCTCAAACTGGTTTTTTAATAAAAAGCAAAGAATAAACTGCAGATGAACCTGTGAATAATTATAATCAAATTATTGATAGCAGATATATATTTTGAAAGAATATGCCGGAAGTAAAATTCAATATAAATGGACGTTAATTTATACTTAAAATATCAATTTGATATTATAAATTTAATTATTTTATAAAATGAATTATGTTTGAGTTGTTGACTTAAAAATATCGATTTTTCCAGTACATCAACATAATCATTCAACTTGCGTTATTTCAGTTTTGTAATATATTTTTGTCTAATTCTAAATTAATCGTAATCAATTGATCAAGACGATTTCGTTACATATAGATGCAAATAAGTCATGAAAATAATGCCGTGCTTTACACTTATTATGCCGTATTAATATAAAATTTAATATATTACTTGCTGGCCATATATTCATAAATCAAAACTGCTCTATATACCAATAAAACTTTAGAATAAAATGTTACGAGATATAGCTCTATTATTCATAAAAATGCAACATCACACGCGGTTCAGAAAAAGGGCGCCATCTATATGTCAGATACATGAGCTCTTAGTATGCACGCATGATATAAATGCTTAATATGCTATCATTAACTATTTGGAACCAAAACTTATGTACTTATAATTATAATTCTGCAGATAGTTTCCATCTTTACATAGAGCTGTCACTAAATGAGCAAGAGAGATGTTGTGAATCTCCAGATTGTATCAATGCTATAGCACAAGCAAATGAAGATGTCCTAGATGTGAAAAGCGTGGAACTTCGAGGCTTTTTAACTTGAAAATGATACGTCTCCTAACAAAAACTAAATCAACAAATAATTTACATTTATCTAAAAGAATTTTACATATAAATGCTTGTCCAAATGAATTTAATCATCAGTTTTATATTCAAACTAAACAATTGCGTAGCGTTTTTTTCAAGTAAAAGCAAGTAAACCAAATGTCGTTAAGTGTACCTCATGAAAAATTATTTAAAAAAATAAATGTCATCATAAAATAAAGGAGATTTTTTGCGTAACATACCAACTAAGAATAATTCAAGCACAGTTAAAAACTGAGACTTTTCATCTCTTATATAAAAATATACCAACGTTTTTAATAATTTTTGTACTAGAATGTTTTATAACCTTAAAAATAGAGTTTTAAAAGTTGTTTCAGTTAGATTTTTGTCTATTCAATAAATACTGAACTGCACTTTTCTTAAGCAAATACTAACCACTTGCCATCAAAATAGCACCATACATTTTCTTTTAAGTATTTTTAGGAATCTTGGAGAAACAGCTATTTTTCCCTAAATCACTTATTTCAGCTGCTGTTTACATCCTAGATTATTAACGTTTCAGTTCTGTCATATATATGAAGACCCTTGAAGTTTTTTTTTTAAATTATCAAAACGGGAATTAGAATGACGATAGAACGGAATTTGCAACTAAGTAATTATTAAAATAGATTTGCAACACTTGTTGCTATTAATGAACGGATATTTGTAGATTGTTTACGCATTTACATCATACTGAAATCGGAATAATTAAAAAAGGAACGCATGTATAAGATGTTCAATGTACAATCATATCTGTGTTTGAATGAAGAGCGCGGAGAAATCTTTGCAATCGCTGTCTACAGATCGAAGAGCATAACACTTAAGATCAAACAGTTCCGCGGTGGAAAATAGAAGATACGCAAAGAGCGAATGTTGTATTTCATTGATATATAATTTTCTGCGATTACATATTTAATTCGGCCAAAGTGAATGAATGAATGAACAAGTTATTTTGTTTTGGATTATATTTGTGTCAAAAACAGCTGATATATAGACTGACCTTTATGTATATTTGTAGATGTATACAAATGTATATAAAGATAAAAATTTTAGACGCTTAATACAATGTTGCATATCACAGTCAGAAAATAAACTTCAAATCAGCTGATTTTTTTTCACATATTTAGAGATTTTTGGAATTCTTTGTTGACGCAAAACGTCTAAAAATACACTTGTCATAACTACAAAAAAAATAGATACATATACACCTATTTCTCTTGGTATTAAAAAAGAAATGAATATCTGTCATCTACCTGTTCGGATTTTATCCGTTTTACTGAACAGGTAGTTTCAACCGCTCCTCAGGAATTTGACCTACCTTTTTTCTCAGTTCCGAGAAAATCCCTAACCGTAAATTCACTGGCCAGAATGTGTTAAAACCACACAAAGAAGGAACTAGGAAAAGCGCCAAGATTCATTGTTCGGATGACTTCTCGAAAGATCCATCAGGACAATTATGTAACTGTATAGAGGCGCCAACTTGATAAATATCTACTTTTAATATTATAATTACGCTTAGCTAGCATTATCATCAAAGTACGTAATCTTAGGTCATATAGTTACAGTATTTTTCATGTAGACTTTGTATAGCAACCGGAATTTATAACCAGTCGAGAGATCTGGATTTTTACTTTTTATATATATATATATATATATATATATACAAGTACATGGATACGAGATATTGCAGCGGCAAGATCTTGTGCAAAACAAAATGAAGTTGAAATACAACAAATCTTATCAAACGAATTGCATCTTCTAATTAAGATTTATGCATATTAAACTAGCTGCTGTGTAGATTTATTATTATTATTATTTCAATAATGAATATGAATATCGTCATTTCTCTAAATAATAAACTGTTGACAAAACATCTAATTTTAAAATCGTATATTTTTCGCTATTGCTTTTTATTAATGCACAAGTTGTAATACAAATCAGATATATCCTATAACAACTTATTTTAGATGCCATATTTAATATAATATTCCATTCTGATAACAACGTTAACTTATTTGTTTTCTCAAACATCAAAACAACTTTTACTAAAGCGATTTTTTAATAATGGAATTTTTATATTGTTATCCCTCATTTTAAAAAATATTTTTTATTATTGTAATAACACTCTGTAAAGCATTGCTCTGAGGCCCTTCTTTAGGAATGTAGGTACTTCTAACCTCTAAATTAATTTTACCAACAAGAATTTTTAGTGTATTATTTTAAATTTGCTAATATTGTATTATTTATTATATATTTAAATTACTATTGAAATCGTGGGTGTAGCGGCCTCGTATTTAACTAAGGTTTGTTCATGGAAGTATAACAAACAACGGTTTTTACTTTCTTATACGTAGTATACGGAAGTATTGTGATGGTGAAAATTTTCGACCTCGAGATTTTTGCAGATGTCCACGTTTTGAAGTCCCCTGATACCGAAAAAGTGGTTTTTAAAAAATGTCTCTCTCTCTCTCTCTCTTTTTTTGCGAATATTTCGCAAGTCATGCTTTTTAGACAAGTACGCCACGAATATAAAAGTATTTAGAACTTAATTTCCAATATCATTTGTATTAAAAATATTTCAAAATTCGGACCGGAAGTAACACTTTTACTCTTACCGAATACCGACTTTTTGCAAATATGTCGTAAATTATGCATTCTATATATATTTATTAAGAGTACAAAAGTATTTAAAACATACTTTTCAATATCTTTTGTATAAAAAAAATTTCAACATTCGGACCGGAAGTAACAGTTTTACTCTTACCGAATAGCGATTTTTTGCAAATATGTCGTAAATTATGCATTCTATATATATTTATTTAGAGTACAAAAGTATTTAGAGTTAGATTTGCAATATTTTTTGTATATATGAAATTTCAAAATTCGGACTGGAAGTAGCACTTTTACTCTTAGCGAGTAGCACTTGTTTTAGAATATCTTGCAAAGCATGCATTCTATAGGGATTTATTAAGAGAATGAAAGTAGTTAGAATAGGATTTTTAATAAGTTTTGTATAAAAAAATTCTTAAAATTGTATAGTTTGAAACGCTCATACATATAAGAAAGTCGTGTGGTGGCCACACCTCATTTTTTACGTTTCGATATTATTTATAATATCTTTTACAAAAAATATATAAGTTTTATGTCTAATAAGTGTGAAGTAAAGTGTATTTAACATTGCTTTTCTTTATAGATTTTCTCACTTGCATATTAATTGTAATTCTTTTCTTTTTTCTTTTTTATTTTTAATAAAACCATTGTTTGTTATTCTTCCATGAACAAACCTTAGTTAAATACGAGGTCGCTACATCCACGATTTGAATAGTAATTTATTTAAATATCGGCCAAGAAATTAAAAGGATAAGGGAAAGAAACCTTTATCTTTTTTAAATACTATATATATATATATATATATATATATATATATATATATAATAAAAGGAGGAATATATCGACCGTAATCAATTTAATGTACCTAATGTAAATTTGTTGGGTGTTCGGTCTGTTCCTTAATTAAACAATTTGTTCAAAAGCTCAATATTTCGTCATTTATTTATAACTTCATCGGGAGCTATTAAACTATAAATTAAAATTGACAACATACGTCAAAAAACATAAAACATTGGCAACTACTATTAAAAACATCATATAGGTAATACATAAATAAAAAATATAAAGTAAATAAAAAGTAGCTTCAAAAGTAAAGAACTCAAAACAAATACTAATTTGAAATATGCAAGATGTTACAATAAATATTACTTAATTGGTTAACATCAGATTTAAAATTAATTGCATCAACATCTCTGTTAATGTGAACCATTTCTAAAAATATTCTTTTTTTATAATGTGATTCAAAATTCAAAATCACTGAATTGTCAAAATGAAAGTTATGATTTAAATTATGGGAATGTATTGCTAGGGCACATGACATTTTACCTAAACGAACGTTACTTTTGTGTTGTATTATCCTTGACTTTAATGTTTGTGATGTGTGGCCAATATAACAACTACTACAATCATTACAAAGCTCACTTACTGAAATTAGTTTATCAACACTACTAAGGCTATCTAGTGTAATTATTATGTAAAGCGTTCTTTATTTCTGTTGGTTCACCTAAACCTCGTTAGATGGTAACACCTATTGATTAGGTAGTTAATAATTTAGGGCAACAGTTACGGGATCTTGATTCAATCTGCCGATCTAATTATTCAAATCTGGAAAATACTCACTTAGATATTATGAAAGCTATTTTCTATTCCAATATCAAAATTATCTAGGTTTTTAACTATTACTATTGAAATTTTGCATTCATAATACATACTTTTATTTTGGCTATTTATTTCAGGACCTTGCAAGGTTCTAATCCCGGACCATCGTTATTAACGGTTTATTTTAACGATACGATCCCTTATTTGGCTCTTCATCTCTAAATCTAACTATGCGTAATTAATTTCATGCTGAAGTTGTGGTGTCTGTAAATGAGTTACGCATTGGGATTTAGAAACTATCATATTATTAAATCGGCAACTTCCAAACTTCCTCCTCAAATGTTCTACTCCCAGAGTCGTCCTTAAATAATCTATTTACAAAATAAACATAATTTTATAATCTTATGATCATTCTTGCTTGCAACTATAGCATCGCCAATATGATCAAATAGCACCAATAACCTGTAACTTCGAATTCATATTCTGTTAACATTGATCAGTTCATGCCGATTAATTTCAAAATTAACATTGATCAGTTCATGCCGATTAATTTCAAAATTGCTGCTAAAAAATCCTTTAAACTGCGCGGTGACGTAAGTCAATTACAAACATATTAATTATATTGTTGTGGAACAAATTATTTCAAACCTTTTTCAGTAATCATTTATGTTTGTTAGAAAATTCAAAGTAATTTTGAAACAATTCCTTTAATATCAGCAGAATATATTTTATTTTCTATTCTATACATATATCGGGTAGGGTGTTCGCGCGGTAAGTTTTGGCAGATTTTAAAAGTGGACGAATTTTCATTGTATTAAGTTCGAATCACTTGATCTACATGATATATAAAGATCAATGTCTGCCCTGCTATCTCTTGTACAGTTCTTCTCTTTGAACAACTTCCGCTTATAGTATAGAAACCTTGTTTAAAATTAAGCAAGCAGAAGAATAAATAATTTTTTGTAGTGTGAGTTTTATGAATAGTTTGTGCATTTAAGGTGTACCATGTTCTAGAATACTATTTTAAAATCAATTCTTTGACTTTTTAGATATGTAATAGCAGAAATTACAGACTGAGATTATTTTGAATAATATTATTACGTATTTATTATCTTTTTATTTTTGATATTTATTTTTAAGAAGCAATATCTTTTTTCCTTTTATTATTTTTAATTGAATTGATAGCTAGCTCAAGCAATAACTATTTATCTTATATGTATTATTGAAACGCCAACATATTCTATTCCAAGATTCTTTCATGACTTGATAATATTTACTTACCTGTTTTTGTCTTATATTAAGTAAATACTTTACTTGTTGCGTTTGTGTATTCATATACATTTACTAACCTTTACTATCTAATTTTAGTCTATATACATATATTTACCATCCCCTCCCTTAAGAATTTCATATAAGTAGATTAATGTCAGTTAAGGCAATCCGTAATCATGTCTTCTTTTGAAATAATTAGTTATTCCTTTGGTTGGAAGATTATGTTGAAAGGCAGCATATTTCAAGATGTTAAATACAGTAATTTTCACTTCATTTTACCAAAGGGATTCGTTCACTAGTACATCAGTATATACATACATGTTCTTTGGAGCCAGAACATGATTTCATTTCTGATACTAATGTTCTGTGTAGTAAACAAGAATTTGCCGGGCAATTTACCGTCTGTTAAAAATAATCATTAATATACTGGTATTCTGCTTGCTCTGTCTCATATTAAAGCTATGTAACTATACGAAATGGGGATATTATTCCATTTTATGATATATATTCGCATGTACCTAAACATGCCTGGAATAAAGTAATTTTAACATGAACGGAACCACGGAAAAAATTCCATGCAAGTATTGCCCCAGGTCGTATTGTACAGGTGGTAATGAGCAAGTAATACCTTTCTTAACTTACACACAGCATGTTACACGGAATAGTAAATACATACTGAAGTGCCATTTTATTTTGCTAATTTGATTTGTATTTCGCTCTTGAGCGAATCCCGCGAACAGGTCTTCTACACTAATGGACATTCCAAACAAGCCAATGGCTGACGCGACCTTCATCTTTCTCTTCTATTCCTTCCATCTCCTCGTTCGTGCAGCTCGCCTCTCTTGCGGTGACCGTCGTCGGCCAGTTCAGCGTAAAAACTACAATGTCTTACGCGGTGGCGCTGTGAAAAATGCCAAAAGCAGGTAGACACTGCTTTACGGGAACTCACAATGGTCTGGGAGATTCTATTTATGGACCGCAAATAAAATTGCCATTCTCGTTTTCTGTTTAACTCATTATGCGCCATAGAAAACCTCGCGCGCGCGCGTATTTATCACATCCAGGGGAATATAAATTTATACTGAGGAATTCGCAGGCACACAAGAGGATGGAACGAGAGCAGCGATGATCAGAAATTTGCATTCACCACTTATTCCCATAATCGAATGGGGGAATTTGAAACGAACAATCATTCGTAGCTCTTGGGAACGTATCAAGGAAGCGGAGGTTAATA
Organism: Amphimallon solstitiale; assembly: GCA_963170755.1. Taxonomy (NCBI): domain Eukaryota; kingdom Metazoa; phylum Arthropoda; class Insecta; order Coleoptera; family Scarabaeidae; genus Amphimallon; species Amphimallon solstitiale. Next base: position 75,466,701 of record OY720678.1, read on the forward strand.
ATAAATGATTGACATGAACTTGTATGTCTTGTTCCCAATAAAGGCGATGTCAATATTTACTTCCATTTTGAGTCAACGACAAGTATTGTCGCAAGACATTTCTGTATTTCTCAACATTAAATATGGATAGACAACTTATTATACACCTTCATTCATATTTAATTATATAGTTCCGTGTACAGAGTTTGTCCAGTTTATCAGTAATTCACATATAAAAGAGATTAGGATATAACAACATTCCATTTCCATGAGGGGTGATTTTTAAATTTAATCATATTGTCAAGCACTAGTGGCGCCATCTAGTGGATAAATTATGTTCTACAGCTTTATTACCTCATAATGTTTAAATATTTCTTACTATACCTATCAAATACCACGCAAAAACCTGGAACATACAGCTGAAAAATGTGTAGACAATTTGTAATGACATGTAAACACTTGAGAATGTAGTAATTTTTCAATAATTTTATTATTTATTCTAATACGTGTAAAGAATTTATGTTAATAAAATAATTGTTAAAATCTACATAAGATTAGGAATGAATGCGGTATTTCACATAATTTGTTCTGGTAAATTCGAGCATATAAATATGTCATGAAATTTTGTTGTCAATACAAAAGCAATATGTGCACACATTGTAAATAATTGAAATTTATATCATATGTGATTGCAAAATTAAAAATAAAACGTATACAACCTTTAAAATGTATTATGAAGGTATCTAAAATGTACAATAATATCTATTATAAATGTTATAAAATTAGCTGCAGAAACTAGTCCAATTCACTGGACAATAGTAAGTCACTTTCACTATCACTATTTCTAGTACAAATTTTAATTTCTAGGATATTATCCATTTCACATCCTTTTGTCTAATCAGGTAGCCTTTCCACTCTACTTAAATAATATGACGGATTGTCCATCACTATTAGAGCATTTTTAACAATTTGTGTCATACTTTTTTAATATTATACAAAAATAAACACTTATACTTTCAAAGAGGTTCATATTTAAAGAGGGAACTGCATGTATCTACCGTATAATATTTTTGATATATTCATCAAATTCTTGTAGTTTCAAATGCCTGCTCAAGCTTTCTTTGAGAGATCTTAGTTCGTCTGTTTCTGTATATTATTGAGTTATGCGATATGGAGTTGATTTTGCTAGCCCTAAAATATATTCATTCTTTATAACATTTGGCGTTGAAATAATATCTACTTGGAGATGTTTATTGTATTTGCTGTTGTTCCCATTGTTGGTGTTTGTAGCGTTAACATGTTGTACATCACCACACGAAGACCTTTTGTGTTTAATTTTATGTGATGATATCCAGCAAAAACAATTTATGCTAATACCAAATCTTACATTCACAGTTCATACAACATTTACTAATGTAACATAATTATTATATTAATTTGTTTTATATTAAAACGTTTAATTTTAGTTTAACTGAGTTAGTTAGTAAATTACGCACATATTATCTTCCTTCTGCTGAAGGTTCATACCTATTAACAGACGAATTAACCAGGTAAATTAATAATATTACGTATATTTTATCTACATGCCTATCTTCTCTTCAATTACAACTATAAATGTACTCTCTAATGAAACCAACATTTTGAAATTGAAGTAAATGAGTGAGTACTTTATTTTGTTTGAGTTAACCAGACTCACCAGTAAGAGATATTAATGTTTCAATCTATTTCCGAAAGAAACTAATATAAAATAGTTTCTTTTTAATTTTGTTGCAGTTACTAATTGCTTTTATATATAGATAAAAGAAAAAAATATATTTTATAAAAAACGTGAATGTTTGCATATTTTGATTATACAATATTTAGCAAGTAGCTACCTTCAGAATTAAAAAGGCATATTGAAATTAATGCTTTTACATCTGTTGTACCGTTATATTTAGAAATTGTTCTTATGTAAATAGAACTTTTAAATTAACTATTACATAATAAATATTTTAAATTAGAATTCGTTTAAAACTTATATAATTTGGACAATCAATTGTTTTGATATAAACTGATAAACTTCAATATTATAACTTATAGTTACTAATGCAAACTATTAGGTTTACTTTAATTTTAATTTGCTTCTTTTATTTGCAGTCATATGAACAGCTGGTACTTAGTAAACTAAAATGGAACATAGCTGTAGTAACTCCATTAGATTTCCTGCAACGAATAATTTTGATGGACGAAATAAGAAATGAGGGCATCTCAACACCTCTAATTGACGAAAGGGCCAAAGCTTTAATTTCCTACTGTGCTTGTGGTAAGTAGTCTCACTTTTTAACGTTCAATTGTTAACCAAAACATTTAATTTTTAACTTTGAACAAGAAAAAAAATCATTTTTCAATGCTTGGTAACAATTTCGTCAACTACTAAGTTTAAACAAATTTATAAAGAATTCGTGTGTACTCAAAATTGAATTTGAGAAGAATTTTATTATGTAAGTTTTTCGAAATTGATACCAGAAGTAGGTCTTTTACTCTTATCGAAAATCAGTTTTTTGCGAATATCTCGCAAGTTATGCTTTCTAGGCATGTACGCTACGAATGTAAAAGTATTTAGAACTTAATTTTCAATATCTTTTGTATAAATAAAATTTTAAAATTCGGACCGGAAGTATCACTTTTACTCTTATCGAATAGCGATTTTTTGCTAATATGTCGTAAATTATGCATTCTATAAATATTTGTCAACAGTACAAGTATTTAGAGTTGGTTTTGAAATATTTTTTGTATAAACGAAATTTCAAGATTCGGACCGTAGGTAATACTTTTACTCTTATCGAGTAACACTTTCTTTCGAATATCTCGTATAAGAGAGTCGTGTGGTGGCCACACCTCAATTTTTTAAACTTATCTTAACAACGAAAATTATAACCACAATTTTTGACTTGAAAGCAAGAAAAAGGGGGAAATAACAGGGGAAAACATAACAAAACAATTTAATTAACAAGTTGACGTTGATATTTATTTAAATCTTCAACTTTCAACGTGGAAATGTAGAAAACATTAGAAATTCAAAGGATCGTCATACATTAAAAAATCAGACTGTATATAGGATCACCTTTAAATTGGAGAATAATTTCATTCAACAGCAAAGTTTATATCTCTTTGTTCTTATATCTTCGGATCAATCACGTACCTATAATAATAAATAATAATATGGGAATATAATGATGATTCTAGTAACCTTCAGTTTATGTTTTATACTATATGGCAATCTCTTTGAGATGAATGGCTTTGTTGTTCAAGGTCTTGGCTGACCGTTTTGTTTGTCGTAACCTTATGTTGGCCCCAAAGCTTTTTGGCTCACTTTCCCACCGGGCGGCGGTCTACTTTGTGTCTGCCATTGGAGTTTCGTGTCACCAACACTTGAGGCTCCGACTGGTGTAGTTGGGGAATCGCGAAGAACATTGCAGACCAAATGAACGATATGATCGAAACCGGATCATCGCTATTATAGTTTGAAGTAAAGAACCTTGTTAAGTCGGTCAAATAGATGCCTGTGTACAAATAAAGGAAGGTTTTAAATTTGCATCTATTTGAATATTTACATATTTTTCGCGTTTGTTAGTACTATATGAATGTTTGTGGTAAATACTCTACCTAGAACTAAAGACACACACATTGTCATTCTAAAATAGTTATAGAAATAAAATACATAATACAATCCAATTACTTGCTTTGAACATTTTCAATCCTGTTTTTGTATTTAGATATGCATTTAGAAAATAGCATGGAGATTCATAAACACTATTATTTTAATACAATTACTTTATAAAATGTTATACAACACGCAGGTAATTATAAAATATTATTTATGTTAAACCGAACACAAAGTTAAACGCAGCAGACGGTGTTTCCTAAATTAAAAATGGTTGAACGCTCTTTCTATTGAGTTAACATTTTGCAATATAAATAGTACTTAGTATTAAATAAAAATAATATTAAAAAATTGTATAAGCAGACTTGTACATTTAACTGATTTTAAGCGTTATGACTTTCTGTGATAAATTACTTAAACGACAATGCGTACCATGCACAAATCATTTCTAATATATGTTCCTTAATATACATTAAAAGATTCGTACATACATCTCCGTTGTGGTGCAGTTGGTAGCACACAGGTCGGCCGGTCTAAGTTTGCTAATAATTGTATCTGTGTCAATGTGTGCTCTTCTGAAGTTATAGCCATGAACCGAAGTATTGGTCTTAACTTTATTTAGAAAATATTTGAAGAGATGTTTAGTAATAAATAAAGATAACAGTCAATTTTTTGTAATTTAAATGTTTTCTTGTCCTGATTAAGCTGTAAAAGATCATTAGTATCATAAAATATTTTGAGTGATCTTAATAAGAATTGATTGGTTAACACACAATCCATTAATAAGTGAGACCAACGCGTTTTGCTACCAATATATACTCCAAGCAACTTCATCCAATCAGTGTAACTATTATATCTAATTGTTCTACTTCTTTCCAATCATTTTACAGTGTTATCAAAGAAATTGTGTTTTATCATATACTCGTTCATACTTTTCTTCCTCTACATTGTTTTCTTCATATATATTAATCTTCAATCCGTAGTCTTCTTCCTTCTCTAATAAATCTAATGACATATCCATTCTTATGAAAAGAAAACTAATCTTGGACTCTGTGGCTTGATACTAAACAAAAACAATAAAACACCGCGTTGTCTATACTCTGTAACGTATACAAAACAACACTGTGTTGTTCTGTATTCGCTATAGTGTCTAGCAACGCGGTTTTTAATCATGCTACTGAAGATGACAACAAAGTTGTTGAAATACGTATTTAGTTTTTTGTGTTTTAGTGTGGTAAGGGTGTTTTAGTGTTTTCTTATATTGAAATCACATTTTTCCGTTCATTTTCAATAATATTTGTTAAGAGTCAACTACGCCAATCATACGTTTCATTAACCATTTTAACTAATTGAATGTCGGTAGATCGTCATTTTTAACTTTTGAAATTGATTCATTTTAATATTTTATTTTCTAATCTAATTAAATAGATATTTTATCACTTTATACATCGCAATTTAGTATTTCCTAAAGAAATAAATATAAATATTATTAAGAAATTTAAGGGGAAAAAAGGTGGAGGTGCCGGAAAGTTTTCAAATGTCCTCAATATTAATGATTCTATAAAACCCGAAAACTGAATACTTACGTTTACAACCTAGTTTTCTTCAATATTTAACCGTGCAAAAATATGCAGCTGTTTTATTATTTCATTAAACTGAGCAATTTCAGCACTACCCTAATATGTATGTATACCTACAATATATGTACAAACATATGTATATCATATTAAAATATCAAAGAGAAATATATACATGAATATTCCACGAAGTTTCAACAATCTACATGTATTACAGGAATCCGATTATAGACATTGCAAAATCTCGAGACTATTCTCAAATCCGCTGACAATTCCGCCAGTCTATTCTCACGGTTTCATATGCGATACTTTATTTGCTTGTATTTCATGCTTGCGTAGAAGAAAACAACACCAACTCCTATAGCATTACGATATGTCCACTCCTACGTACATAGTACATCGACTGTGCCTGTACTGTCGATCTTATTATAACTCTCGGTAAGAAATTCACAACATATGGACAGTCGGGCAGTGTTCGGAGTGGTGAAATTTATTGAAAGAAAAGAAACATTTCATCAATTGAACCGCATTCACACCCCTCCTTTGTTTGTTTGTTCGCCGCATTTCAATGCTATTTATCACTGATAACAGATGTACTTATTTGTTTACATTAAGTTTCTAGAAATATATATCTATATTAAAATTTCCCTATATCCCACTGTTTGGTTTTAAGTTGCCACGTAACGTGAAGTAATATTTGATTTTCACATGACTGAGAATTTTTGTAAACCTGATTACATACAATAAAAAGAAGGAAAAAAGAAACGTTGGGCTTCTATTAAATTGCATGCATTTCTCGTAATCAGCATACAATTTTTCAAATAATTTCCGAGAATGATCATCAATAAAATATTTCGGTTATAAAATTACAATACACTATATTGTAAAGGTTATATATTTGCCATATATTTAGGAAATTCTCTAATTTTTCTTCGAATTCTATTTGTAAAGAAGGATTACAACATTATAAATAGAAAAGAAATAGGTTAATAATTGTTATAATTAAAAATATTTAACCAAACACTAAAACTCTGCATCAATTGTCTATTTAGTTAAAATGTTTGACTGACAAGTCATTTACCCCGATCAAAAATGAATTGTACACTAACGACATCTATCGTTCGCATGGCAATTTCATTAATATACTGCAGAATTGGGTAAAATTCAGTAAATTAATTAGTCAATTCAGATTGGGTAGTCATAAAATGAAATTGATTTCATAGGTGATCAAACTTGTAATTTATAGTTATCAATGTATTTATTATCGTAGTGCACAAAATAAGCATCAATAAAAGTTTGAACACAAATGAAACACTCACTCTGGTTAACAAAAGTAAAAGTGAAGGTATGCATTGTAAAAGTTTTTGATTTATATACATTATGATATTTAATCATATATTAATAATTGATTTCTCTGTAGAAGTTTATTTTTATATTGGAAAATTCATAAAATAAACTCTTTATCAAGCTTAAAACAGAAATTTATTCTGTTTGAAAACTTTTATTGCAAACAAACTATCTAATAAAATCTAATAATAAACTAGTCAAATTTACAATTAGTCGGTGTTTTAAATTTTTATTTCGTTAAATTTGTAATGTTTCTTGTTGACCCGTCACTAGCAGAGCGTAAACTCCATATAGGTCTCTTTCAATTATTTCTTTGCAGAAAGTAGATGCATTTTCTCTTTTTACTTTCTTATACGTAGTATAAGGAAGTATTGTGATGATGAAAATTTTCGACCTCGAGATTTTTGCAGATGTCCACGTTTTGAGGTCCCCTGATACCAAAAAAGTGGTTTTTAAAAAATGTCTGTGTGTCTCTCTCTCTCTCTCTGTGTGTGTGTGTGTGTGACCACGATAGCGGTCAAACCGCTGTAGATATCAATTCCAAATTTTGTATTTACGAATATAATCTCCCTCTTGAGAACTGATTAGATTTTGAGCAAAATCGGCAGACCGGAAGTAGTAGTTTACTTCAGTGAAAAAATCGAATTTTGCAAATATTTTGTCAATTACTAAGTTTAAACAAATTTATAAAGAATTCAAATGTACTCAAAATTAAATTTGAGAAAAATTGTTTTAATAAAGTTTTTCGAAATTCCTACCGGAAGTAGGTCTTTTACTCTTATCGAAAATCAGTTTTTTGCGAATATCTCGCAAATCATGCTTTCTAGGCAGGTACATTACGAGTATAAAAGTATTTAGAACATACTTTTAAATATCTTTTGTATAAAAGAAATTTCAAAATTCAGACCGGAAGTACCACTTTTACTCTTATCGAATAGCGATTTTTTGCAAATATGTCGTAAATTATGCATTCTATATATATTTATGAAGAGTACAAAAGTATTTAGAGTTGGATTTCGAATATTTTTTGTATAAATGAAATTTCAAAATTCGGACCGGAAGTAACACTTTCATACGTATAAGAAAGTCGTGTGGTGGCCACACCTCATTTTTTAATTTTATAACAAAAAGACTTAAAACTTATATGCAAGATTTGCCTCATCATACGCCCGCGCCGTACTGCACTTGATAAATAAAACTGTTGATTTGAAGTAGTGAAAAGCAATGTTTAAAAAATTCTCCTAAAGACAGTTTTATCTCCGCCTGTTATTGCATAAAAGGGAAGAAAGATATAAAAGAACTCTAAAACCAGAATATATAAATATATATATATATATCGTAATCAGGAAATTCCAAATGAAATGACCTAAATTTAGTGTTAAAATAGAATTATATTTTAGTTAGGATGTGTGTGTTATTTATGAGCTAAATTATATTGTATGTTATTTAAGGGATTATACATTGACAAATAATATAACGAAATAAAGTAATTCAAAATCACGTTTAAGAAATGTTTATGGACGCATTTATATAAACTGTGACAATTGAAATAAACTTTAAAAATTTCAAAATTCTGCAACAAAAATTGATTTCATTACATTAATAGAAGTATAAAAAAATATTTTCTCGAAGTAAGAAGTAACAAGTAAGTATGAACAATCGTACATTTAAGAACTTACAAGCAGAGGGTTGTGCCCTAATTTAATATAATGATCAATTATAATTAAAATTGTTTATAAAATTCAATACATTTTAGTTTTAATCACTTCATGAATTACAAATGCTTTTTTTATTTTATTAGGACAATGAAAGAATTAATTAATTTAAATTCAAAATTTGCAGAAAATGATCATTTGAATTTTAGGGTGACAAACAAAATAATTAATTTTATCGTATCCTATATTCATTATCAGGACAATAGACCAATATAACAAATAATTATTAGAATATTAATTTACCTGTCGTTTAAAAAATACCATTTAATCGTAAATTTATTGCTTGAAAAGCTTTATACTTCAATACAAAAAGTTTTAATGAATGTTTTCTTAATATATTAAATGTTTGATTTACGTATTTATGGTTTGTTCGATTTGTGGTAAATTATATTCTTCCAATACTAATAGTAAATACTGTTTCACTTGATGCTTCCAATGATAAAAATGAGAACAAAATACTTAAATGACTAACTTCAAATCACTGAAATCCCATAATGCACTGCGTACTGCACCTAACCTTTATCTGTCAATTGTCAGTAATATTTAAAGAGAACATCGGTTTTATTAGTAGTAGTATATGACGAATGTTCATGCTCGGAAGGCCGATATTGCTTGTTCCACTTGGATTGCAACTGCACCTGGATGTTTATTATTATCTGTTTAAAGCTACTACCTATGTATTGTAAATATCATGTCAACGTTCTGAAGTTGGTCATTTGTAACATTTCGCGTTCATGTTTTTATACTTGCCAGCGTCAAGTGGAACGATACAGTTATTATTTTGAACGTTTGAAAGTACACGGTAAATGTATAACAAATATAACAAAATATAAATTAATTAATCCTCCAATATACATTGTCATACATTAAGTATTAATAAAATTGGGTCAAAAATACGAAAACGAAATATTTATGAAATCGATTTATTTTTTGTAACAAAACTTTAGTTTACGTTGTAGGCACTGAATTTTTCTTAAAGTTATTATTGCTATGTTATTTTCTTATTATTATCTTAAACGTTAGTTATCTTATATTACTTATTTATACATATGGTAAAATAAATACGTCTGAGATATTATTGCTCAGTAAAAATTAGGTGGTTTTATATGTCCTGCATCTGTTTGAATTGTACATACCTATAATAAATGTGTACAAAGTATTTTAAGAGGTATAAACATATTTACTAGTTACTTTAAATGTTAAAAAAATACATAAATTTATGTCCTTCTAATATGTAGATTAGATTACATAGAAATAATTTGTTTAAAGTACGTAGCCTTTTATTTTACACAAGTCTTAAATGACGTATGTACGTTTGTAAGTATATGGTAATAACTCAAAATAGCAGCAACGTGTACAATACATAAACAATAAAAGCCACAGTAAAGTATGTATAACAATCGCAAATTATTTTCAAAATCATACATATTAACAGCAACAATCGAGGTGATTGTAAGTGCAAAAAAATTAATTGAAACATCATTAAAAGTTCAACCGACTTTTATAGAGTTATAAAATGGAAGAAAAAGTAAATGGTAAAAAAGAAGCAAGAAAATATTCAATTTTAATTGATGTATATCTTGCCGAATTCTTCGAACTTCTCTTGGTCTTCTGTTGCATTACAAACACCGGTTACTCTTGAAAATATATCAAAAAATTTCGCCGCTTTATTTTTACACGACAAAACAGAAGCCTGTAATTGCAGTTAAGTATGTCGGGTTACTTAAAGCATAAAATACTTTAAACTTAATTCACGTCTGTTGCAATATATATTTATTCATGTCCCAAGTCATGTAGTACACTTTTTATTATTGGAATATTTCATTAATACCAACTTAATGAGGCAAATATTTTGTAAACACTTTGATTGGTGTGTCTCAGTTCTCAACCTATTTTACATGTAACTATACCGGCATAAAACTTTTAAAAGATTAACTATGTTGCAAGGAACACACACATAAGTTTGGTAGTTTGGTTATGTCATGTAAATAATAATAATAAGCATCTATAATTTGAATTTAAGTATGACGACTATCAGAATTTGAAGTTTTCAAAAGCTTAGCACGTACACCAACATTAATTACTTAAAAAAGTTAAAAACTTAAAAGACAGCCTACTCTGATGAGGAAAGTATTTGAAGGTGCGGTGTTTTTAATTTCAGCTTTTATAAACAAATGATTTTTACTAACAAAATAAAACAAGAACTTCGTTTACATCTATCAATTTTAAGTTCAATATCTAGACATTGGCCAAAATTGACGCGAAATTTGGTATTACATCTGTCATTTTCTAGTTCAATTTAAAGCTCTTATTTATAATTGATGCGTGTAAAACGCCATACCTTCTTATCAATATTGGTGACATTCAATTTTCAGTTCAATAAATTGACAGATATAGAACAAGCTTAACTCTTTCAATATTTAGTTTTCAATGATTTTTAACTAATAACCTCTTTCATCTAAATTTCAATAACACAAAACATTTTTCGTCAAATAAAATGTTTTACGTATATTAAAGTCTATTAAATTATATGCGATGCACATCAATCATGTTTGAAAAATATTTTAAAGACTTTATTGCCAAAATTGTTACAATACATACATTTATTTGCCATCAATGAAAAATGTTAGATTAATGCATAATTATGTTTTACATAAACTCTTTTAAATTTACGTACTACAACAGCTTAATAATTAGAATAAAAATTGTTTCGTATTCGATTAGTTTTGAGATACTCTGCTAATATATGGTCATTTGACACTAGCTTATTTATTTTCTATTAGATGCATGTTTTTTGCCACCATACAATCTTCCAGTATTGCTTTTTCTGTTCTTGATTATCGATTAATAAGTATGTATGTACATGACCTACGTTGGGCGCTATAATTATAACTATTACTAAATGTATTTTTTTGGATTTATCATTTAATAAATACTTCCGGGGCACTGTATATATTATATACAACCTGTTTAAAACGCAGGAAATAAACTTACTAAAATAAAATTCCACTAAGATATGAAAAAACTCGAGAGAAATTTCTATTTATAATAGATACCCATTATTTGAAATAAAAGAGAGGTGCAATTGCCGATGGCTTCTTGCTAAACAGATGACTAGAAACGTCTTCTTTGAAAAGCTGTGTTACAAGCAAGTCATTATTATGAACGTCTAGCATAACCGAAATACCTAAGACGTAAGTTTAAAAACAGGTAACAGTTGCCTCGAAGAAGTCATGGTCGGGCAAATATTCCCGGATGATTTGCTCTTACTTCTTGCATATAAATTGCCTATAGGTATTTTGCAATTCACTACATTGTATGTCAATGTTACATACATATGTATATATTGTATATACCTTACACAGATCGCTGTGCACTCTTTCATGATATCATCAAGCCGATGAATGTAATAACACTTCCGGTGTCCCTATCTCCTTCAATTTTTTTATTTTGCGGAAAGTTATGTCTTTTACATGCGCGAAATTGAAGTGTAAAAAAAATTGAATATACGAAAAGTATAAAGGCTATTAAATCGTTTTGCCGCCAGTACGGAAAGGAAACACGATATCGAATATCAAAAGTTTCCAACAGATGCGATAACAGACATTCGTACTTGTACATAATGTGTATATTTCATATCTTGAGAGCACAATAACTCGACTTATGCCCCCTTATAGACGAGATTCTCTTGCCACGGCCAACGAAGAGCAGCGGATACAGTCCCATACCGAACCCGTGACACAACAATTGATGTGAACTCCTAAACGATTAGCAGATTAGCATTAAAATCAGCTCTTTATTAGTATAAATTCTTTACGACTATCGGCGCTTCTAATATTTTTGTTGGTCGTGTAACAAGTGCATGTTTTTATGAAATGAATGTAAATTGTAGAAGAAAATTTATTAGAATAGGTATGTGTACACTAAGATAAAAGTAATTACAACGGCGTAATACGTGAATATCAGATTTAGTACCAACATATAAAAAATTAAAAATTACAAAAATATATGTATATACATATTTGTTAATGTTTCACTATCGTTTAAGTTAGTCATTTTTACATTTTTACCAAAATTGTGGATTATAGTATAATAATATTATACTAACAACTAGAAATCGTTGCATTAATATTGAACCGACCTGTATATAACTATTTAAAAGTGATAATGTTACAACTGTTTTAATGTGCAAAATCTTTTGTAGTTTCTAAGTAATATAAGATTATCTACAGACAATGGACACGTTTAGTCGCTCAAGGTTTCCTCATAAGTAAACGGTAATACATTAAGAGGAGATGTTAGGTATAGATATTAGTATTCTATTAATTATAATGTACATTAAATGTTAATGTTCAAATATAGTTGGTATATATACCAACAAACCAGTATTTTCAATCGTATTTTTGTAGAATTCGAATATTCCATTAAATTAGCGACAAATTCGATGAATTTGTAAAATAAGAGTTACTTTATCTTCTTTCTTTGTTTTATCTCCAATTCTTATTCAAAACAATAATTATTTAAAAGTTCTGTAGATTACTTGATATACCTAGGTATATACATAAAATACGTTCCTTTCTTAGCACAACAATTCCTTTTCGTGGTTCACCTGCTGTCAATGAACTTAAAGAATTTAAAAACTAAAACGTCGGTAATATCGACATTATCTTTATCAATTAATAAAAAAACATTAAAATATTAAAAAACTATTATTAATAAAAATATATTTGAAAAATATAGACATTGTGTGTACATTTTCTTAATTTGTTAATGTTTCTAATTAATTGATAAAGATGATATCAATATTACAGAAACGTTTTAATTTCCGTATTGTTTAAGTTAATTGCCGACCGCTAAACCACAAAAATTGGTTGATAAATATATATATTAAACTTGTTAAAACTACTGGAGTACTATATAAGAACAATTGTTCTATGTCTATGGTCTATTACTTTGTTACTGCAATTCATCGCCGTTAGAAGAAAGAGCTGTAGCTTAAGTCCTAAACAGCGAAATTGAGCTGGGAGGTATTACGATTACTACATAAACAGATTATTATAAAATCTACCAAGCTAACTTTACCATGCAATCTTGAGATATACCCTCACCTAAGACTATGTCTGTGCAATCAATAGCTTCAAAAATGTGTTAATCAGTACTGTCTTATTAGTTCTACTATTCTATTCTATTGTACGCACCTATATGTGAGTGCAATGATTAGATATTTATATATTCAGATTTTGAAGAACTCACGGAAATAATAAATGAGAAAACAAAAATAATTAACTGATTATATACTGTTAAGCCTATAATAATAGTAAAAAAAAAAGCAAATTAATTGCGTAAAATATAATAACATAAATAAAATATAAAAATATTGTACATTTAACAGTTGATATTTAATTGAGAAGATTGAAATATTTTACAGAAATAATCTGCGGTTAAATTATCAAAGCATAGATACGCAACACATGTTTTGATATAAAATACATATTAACAAAAAAAAGCTGATTATGGAAACATTTCATTCATAAAAAATCGATCCAGTTGCGTATTTATACGTATTTAAAAAACAAAGATTGCTCTTCAATTTTTTTTGTTTTTCTTCTTTTTATTCTTGAAATGAGGGTATATCTGTATGTATTTCCTCTGCACGATATAAAGTAAGTGCTGGTGAAATGGTCTGCGCCTTTTGACGGCACTGGATGTGTTTTACTGTGTCATTAAAATAGTGAAATTAACACGACCATTTTGAAATAACCGCTCGCAAGTCGATTTTAACATCAACTGTCTGTGAAATAATTTCGAAAAACAACTCGGTTTGCATGTTTAACAGCGGGTTACTGACAACTGTTGAATTAAACCGTTGCCGCACTGAAAAAAGACAGAGCGTGTATGCTCTCTACCTTTACTAAAAGAACCGCATCTCTACAATGCAGTCAAACGTGGTTTCATTTTATTTAAATTGTACCACAAAAACTTGCAACGGACACATCAAGAATGTACCATCGTATATATATGTAGTCCTATATATACATACGTATACACAAACGTAATTTCCCACGAAGTAAAATTCAGTAACAATATTATATTATACCTACTTGATATTGTAGTATTAATGAATTAATATGTACATTTTCATATTAATTTATTAAGAGAAAAATAATTTAAAGAAGTTTTACGTTTCGACAAATTCACGATGCCCTTCCGAAGCCAAATTTATTGTAACCACTGGTTGCTCCAGTCAATGGTGTATATATATTCGTATGAAACTACATGACAGGTACAAGAAAAGAAACATATATAAATTATATTACAAAAGTAGAAATATATATATGGTGTAAAACGAGCTTTAACAATATTCAGGAAAACATTTGTTAATAAGTAAGAGCCGTTTACATTGCAATATTTATGTTATGCTCGATGAAAACTAAGATTTTAACTGCTGTGCAAACAACCCTAAAATTGGAGTATATTTCAACTGCAAAGTATTTTTTTCTACTCCCATACTTTAATTGTATTATTAGATATGCCGAACCTGTACTATAAACATGTTCATTACGATACAGATTTTCATTATGTTACAAGTTTATATCCAATAGGAACACAGATTTTTCATTACGATACAAGTTTATATCCAATAGGAATGCGACATTTCAATATTCAAACAATATTCAATATGGCGACTGCATATCTGACAGATATACAAATTAAATAAATGTGACAGTTCTCTGCAATTTATAAGTAAGTACTTAAAATTTGTGCTTTTTTGAAAATATAAACGGTAAAAATGAGGGATAATGACAGTGAAATGTAATAATTGACTCCACCAGAAGTTATGGAACAAGCCTTAGTAGCCACGAACAATTTATTACCAGCCAAATTCACAAAAACGTACGGAAAATTTTAACCTCAATTTATGAAATGGATTGTTCAAAAAATATGTTTTATTATGGGGTCGTAGAAAAAATAGTGTATGCAACTCGCATTTAATGGCTATTAAGACACTCGTATTCATTACAATACTCGGCTTCGCCTCGTATTGTAATTCTTTTACTCGTGTCTTAATAGCTATCATTAAATGCTCGTTGCATAATATACTATTATTATATATGGGAAAAGGAGCTGTTAGTTTTTTTTAAATGCATATAGTTTTCTATTGACAAACAATCTAAAAAATACGAACACAAATAACTCATCGGATTTGAAAAATTCAGTAACGTACCCACATCATTTTAAAAATACTTATAGGAATAACATGATAGATTACAATGATCATTTATGTAACGAATTTAAGAATATTGCAGTCATGTTTAACTTGTATAGGTAAACAGCTTTTCTATAAATGACTAGCATATGACGTTAACATTTAAGAACGTAAAAATAATGGAGTTTATAACTAATTTAGTTAGAAAGTTTTTTATACATTTCATTCTTAACTGAAGTTGACTGAAGGGGGTAAAATTACATTAAGCATTGACTGTGTTTAGTGGGAACAGCTGCTAATTATCAGTACTACCACCGTTCAATGATTTAAAATAAAATTTAAACATCCCGCGTTTTGTGACAACTTATAAATTAATAACCTTACTTTTGCGTCTGTTTGCAATAGTTTTTAGTTACAATAAGTACTATTATTTTGGTGCGCTTAGGAATATTTTTCTTGTATTTATACCTACCTATACGTATATAACGCCATTTTAATTAAATTCGTAGCAAAAAGAAACCTAGATTTTTAAGAATTACAAGGTTACGCGTTTTAAATAAGAAATGAGAAACCTGTTTTAACCAGGTGATACAGATACCTTGGGGAACTTGATAAATTCACTGTTTAAAAATCTGCAACTACACAAATTTAGAGGTTGCTTAAAAAAGAAAACCCATTATATTAAATGCATGAATTATATTGTGTAATATTATGATTATCAAATATTCCAAAATATTATAACATTAATTAATCCAAACAACAATGTAATTAAAACATCTATTAAAACTGGAACAGATTCAAAATCGACTTATAAAAATTGAAAGTAACAAATTCTGCACTATTTTTAAATCTCACTAAAGAAGCTATCACATACAATATATATTATTATATGTGTGATAAGGATATGTATTTATATGTAAGTACTAAAGTTTTATCTTATTGTTACAGAGCACACATTTTGGGGATCCACTCCCAGTATAATAGCAGCGTCCTGTATAGTATCCGCAATTGCTCCTAACAAATCAATAAAGAATAGATATAATTTCAATAAAATATGTGAAAAAATCTGCAGAATAACAAGAATGGAAACTGTAAGTATGCAACATTTTAAATAAATGTAAACAAATTTACTTTAAAATTAAAAAAAAAATATTTACATCTAATTAAAAAGTGTTCATAATCACGAACAATTAATTAACTGTAGTACATACCGAGTGATATAAAAAATTATAACACAGATTAAAATAATTTGAAGCGATTTAGGTGTATGTAAACGTTTCTTTTTAAATTATTTTCTTTCAAACAAGTTTTATATATTTATGTTGTCAAATTTGTATTGCTTGCGAAGTAAATAGAGTCAATAGACTATAGTCATGCGCGTTTATATTCCCGTCATGCGCGTTTACGAAATCTAAAACGAGTTTGCAATCGCGCCTGACAGGAACTGTTCTGTTACAGTTCAAAACAAAAACCCGAACAGACCTATTATTATTATTATTATTATTTATGACAATCCTGAAATGGCTTTTGTAGGTTATATTAATTGACAGGTAAAATTTGGCAACATCTCAAATTTGACGCCATTTTAATTTAGTGCCGCATGTCGGTTGCAAGAGCGACTCAACTATATGTATACAGGGTGATTCTTAATATATGCGACAAACTTTAAGAGCTGATTTCTGGGGTTATTTTGATCATAAAAGTTCATAAGAACATATGTCCAAAACCGCTTAGTTCAGAAGTTATACAATGTTTAATAGAAAGTTAAAATAATAAATGGTTTTATTATAAATTAACAAAATAATTAGTAAAACAAAATTAACTTATAGTAACTGTTGAAAATGACCGCTCCCAACTGTAATACAAGCTCGTAAACAAGTCTGTGCCTGTTTCTCTCGCGTTGTCGTTGCTAATCAGTTGGTGTTTACCAGTTGCTCAAGAAGCACGTGTTGTGATTATGTACCATATTTTGGAATTGTTTATTTGTCATTTCAATATTTGTCAATAGTGTCAGAGTATTCATTCAGTTTATTGCCAGTTTATGTTTTCTAAAATGAATTATACGAATGCTGAGATGTGTGATATGCATTTCGTTTACGGTCTTGCCAATGGAAATGCGCGTGCTGCTAGACGTCTTTATGCAGAATTATACCCGAACCGTATCATACCGCATCATTCCATGTTTGCCCGCTTCATCAACGTCTTAGTGAAACGGGAAGTTTTAAAAAACGGACGACTGATAGCGGTGAGAACTCCACAAGTTGAAGAAATGGTATTAAATGAAATTGAGGAACATCCTACAACAAGCAACAGAAAAATTGCGTTTGATTTAAACATTAGTCAGGCCACAGTTTGGAGAATATTGAAAGATCAACTGTTGTATCCATATCACATTCAACGGGTGCAGGCTCTATTGCCAGCAGATTTTCCACAAAGATTAGCTTTTTGTCAATGGATGCAACACGAAGTCGTACAAAATCCTAACCATTTGGCTCAAATATTCTTCACCGACGAGGCTACTTTCTCTAGAAACGCGATTATTAATTTTCTTAATAATCACATATGGGCCGAAGAAAATCCGCGAGAAATAATGAATGCCCGTCATCAGCATCAATTCTCTGTCAATGTGTGGGCCGGAATTGTTGCAGATCACTTGTTAAGTCCACATTTTTTACCGATGCGGTTAAATGGCGAGGTATACCACAATTTTCTTGAAGAGGAGTTACCACTACAGCTGGAAGAAGTTCCGTTGCAGTTAAGATTACAAATGTATTTTATGCATGACGGTGCTCCAGCGCATTTTAGTTTACTTGCTCGCGAGTTTCTGGACAGTACGTATCCAAATCGGTGGATAGGACGGGGAGGTCCACAACCGTGGTCTCCTCGGTCTCCAGACTTAAATTCATTGGACTTTTTTCTCTGGGGCCACCTTAAATCATTAGTTTACACGACTCCCATGGAAAATGTCGATGAACTAAGAAATCGTATTATAGCAGCTTTTGAAACAATTCGAAATACCCCTGGTATTTTCGAACGGACTCGCCAGTCAATACGACGGAGGATAGCAGCTTGTAGTACAGTTGGGGGCGGTCAATTTCAACAGTTACTATAAGTTAATTTTGTTTTACTAATTATTTTGTTAATTTATAATAAAACCATTTATTATTTTAACTTTCTATTAAACATTGTATAAGTTCTGAACTGAGCGGTTTTGGACATATGTCCTTATGAACTTTTATGATCAAAATAACCCCAGGAATCAGCTCCTAAAGTTTGTCGCATATATTAAGAATCACCCTGTCTACCATTACTCTTATTTATATCCACTTTCACTCAAAATATTTGGTAAAAATTGTTTCATATAATAAAAATAATAAGCAAGTATTTTGTTTGGCGCGTTTTCTGTCATATTTTGTAAATTGTTTTATATATTTTTAGCTTCAAGCATTTATCTATATGTCAGTTGAGATATCATTAGAGTAACCAGTATTTCTTTCTTTGCAGGACGTTTTGAGGCAGAATTTAAAACAAATAGATGATATGCTGGATAGAGCCAGAAGTACAATGAACGACGAAAGTGAACGAAACATTTACGTAACAAGTGACCCAAGAAAGAATGAATTCACCACACCACCTTTACTTGAGAAGTCAGTTGAAATCGAAACGGCTACCACACCAACAGACGTTCATAATATTGATTTTTGACAAAACTAAAAACAAATGTGATTGAGAACAGATAGAATGACTAAGTGATATACTATAAATAAAGAAAATGGAAACGACAGTCATGTGCTTGACCAAAACAAATCGTTAACACCTAAAAAACTAAAGTGAAATCATCCCGTTCAAGAACATTGGCGTGAGCGTTTCGAATGTAGACTTTCCGGGGGGGAAAGGCAACAAATTACGCTTTAATTAAAATACGAGCATTTAATAAACAAAACAATGTGAGATTATGTGTTTTGAAATGTAACGAAAATATGATTGCAGTTCTATCCACTCCATGTGGAAATTAGCAGGGGGAAAATGCACGTTTTTATAGTCAGATTTTTTTATGTTATATGTGAAATATAATATGTACCTGCAGCT
The DNA here is from genome assembly GCA_963170755.1 of Amphimallon solstitiale. Classification (NCBI taxonomy): domain Eukaryota; kingdom Metazoa; phylum Arthropoda; class Insecta; order Coleoptera; family Scarabaeidae; genus Amphimallon; species Amphimallon solstitiale. The sequence goes on from OY720678.1 coordinate 75,486,258, forward strand.
CAAAGCAACTGCGCGTACAAAAATATTTTATTTTGTTCCTAAGAAGAATGAAAGTGTTCCATATACTTCGAATCTTATTTATATTAAGTATATTATATATATATATAGATATACACTTTAGATGTATTTATCTAAAGACTGTACAGAACGACTGATATTCTTGTCTTCCAAAATTTATAAGAAATAATAATTACATAGCAAATATTTGTAAAACTTCCAGATTAAATACAATGCAATACAAGTAGAGTTAAATGTATATGTATAATAATTATTCTATATTTTATTTATAAACACAAATATATATATATATATAGAGCTTTTTGCATAGCTATTGTACAATAACATATGTACCTACATGTATGTATCTATACCATAATGAGTAATAGTGTTGTATCAGGAATAAAATTCCTTTTATTTATCTTGTTTCGTCTGTATAATTCGCTAGGGTTATTTTATATTTAAAGTTTATAGGGTTAATAAAAATTAATGTTTTAAAAACCTATCAAAATTCTTCAAATATATTTGATACTATATTTAGAAGATTTGTGGGACAATTTGTGCAAATTATGTCCAATACTATTGTTATTAGAGTAAACCAATTAAACCAATGATAAAATTTTTTAAAAAAATATTCTGGAAATAATATAAACATATGCTACTTACTATTAGTTAAGGTGAAACACATGAATGCTAGTTTACTGTAATGTGATTTTTGTACATGTGGAATTTTATATTATATGTTGTATTATATATTTTCTAGTTGAATGATTTATTGTAAATAGTTATCATTATTATTATTTTTATTACTAAAGTCATCTTAACAAGTTACATTATTACACTGTATATATATATTGTACATATTTGTTTATAATCAACCACTTACACTGCCATCTCGATTATTGATCCATATCAAACTGTAACGTAACAATTGCAAAATACCTCGAATGAAGTACTAAGGAGAAACACTGGAAATCTATAATGTAAATATAAATGTATATATCAACTTTTACATATATATTTTTTAATCTGTTAGTATTTTTAAAGTATACAATTATAAAATATAATAAATATTACCTAAAAAGTGTTTTATTCCAACCAATCAATCTTGTACCTACTAGAATCGCCGAAGAAATCCAGTAATTAAAATGCGTGATCAAGGCATCCTATGTATAAAAACGGTCGGCTGCAAAGATCGGATGTGTTCATACAACTTTGGTGTGATCTCGTGAACACAACGTGATCACTGAATCTTTTTAGCGATTTCAGTTTAGGTTTAAACAGTAATATATGTACATCGTAGCGCCCCTCTGCAAAATTCTTCAACCGCACTTTTGTGACAGCACCACGTAGATGTATTGGTTCGTTCGTTCTGTATGTTGAATAAACACGCAGGACATCGGAAATTGTTAAGTTGAACTTTAGTTTAATTGCTTTTTAGGACTAAAGTACACCATGAAATTATTCGCAAACAGATAGTACTTTTTTTTAAAATGTTTTGACAGTAGTGACCTGTGCCAATGACATTGATTTAGAAAAAGCAAATGGTTTAATTATTTGTCAAAATGAGAAGCCGCAGCAATTCGGGTGTTCGTTTGGACTATTACCAGCGTATTGTTCAGAAGATAATAATGAGTTATCAAAATCCTGTAACAGGCTTATTCCCAGCTAGTCACGATAACTCTCACGCCTGGATAAGGGACAATGTTTACTGTATTCTGGGTGTGTGGGGTCTCTCTATGTCATACAAAAAAATGGCTGATCAAGACGAGGATCGTGCAAAAACGTACGAACTGGAGCAGTCGTGTGTAAAACTTATGCGAGGTTTACTCATGGCAATGATGCAACAAAAGGACAAAGTAGAAAAGTTTAAAATGACACAACATCCTCTAGACTCACTCCATGCTAAATACTGTTCCGTTACTGGACAAACTGTTGTTGGTGATCACGAATGGGGTCACTTACAAGTGGACGCGATATCATTATACCTGCTAATATTATCACAAATGACTGCATCTGGTTTGCAGATAGTTTTCAATTTAGATGAAGTGGCTTTTATACAGAATCTAGTATTTTATATTGAATGTGCCTATTGCACACCTGATTATGGTATTTGGGAAAGGGGAGATAAAACAAATCATGGTTTACCTGAATTAAATGCAAGTTCAATTGGTATGGCTAAAGCAGCTTTAGAGGCAATCAATGAATTAGATTTGTTTGGAGCTAGAGGAGGACCTTACAGTGTTATTCACATACTTGCAGATGAAGCACAAAAATGTCGTGCTGTACTTCAGGTATAAAATGTTCTGGCCTGTATCAAAATAACATTACGGTTTTATTTGCTGTATAGCTTCTAGCAGCTTAGCATAGTAAAGGTTAATTATTTTTAGTCAATGTTACCACGAGAATCCAGTTCAAAAGAAATTGATAGTGGAATTTTATCTGTGATTGGTTTTCCAGCATTTGCTGTAGATGACCCATTGCTAATACAATACACAAGAGATACTATTATTGGTAAATTACAAGGCAGATATGGATGTAAACGATTTTTGAGAGATGGTTATAAAACTGCTAAGGAAGTATGTAATATAACAACAGGTTTATTGAAATAAAAATTAGGATGCCAACAGGTTATATTACGAGCCTTGGGAACTTAGAATGTTTGAAAATATTGAATGTGAATGGCCCTTGTTTTTTTGTTATTTGATTCTGGATTATATATTTCAAGGAAATAAAGATGCTGCTGCAGAATATACAGAAGAATTAGAGGAGGTAATAATTTTAAAGATCCTTATATAAAATGAAAATATCCTCAACTTTATTTAAAAATTAGGAAATCATTTAAAACCTACAGAGCTTGGCTATAAATTTTTATTTATAGATTATGATTAGAACCGAGGAAGGCACCAAACTTATCCCTGAGTTATATGCAGTTCCTGCACAATTAGTTGCAGCAGAATACAAAGAACCAGGAAGCCAGGATAGGATACCATTGGGACACTGCCCATTTCTTTGGGCTCAATCACTATATATTTTAGGAAAGTTGTTGCAAGAAGTATGCACGTATTAATATTTGAACTTTTCAACCATAATTACTGTAATTTTCTGTAGGGTTTCTTAGCTGTAGGAGAATTGGATCCTCTAAATAGACGTTTGTGTTCAGAAAAGAAGCCAGATGTTGTGGTTCAGGTTGTCATTTTAGCCGAGGATAATGATATAAGGGCTAAACTGGCTGACCATGATATAATTGTACAAACTATTGCTGATGTTGCTCCCATTGAAGTACAGCCAGCTAGAGTTTTATCACATTTATATACTTATTTAGGTAAATAATATTTATTTATATAAAATGTATTACTAGGAATGAAATATGGTAATCGAGAAACAGGCAAAATGTAACTCCTTTTCATATTGCTCAAGCTTTCACAATATCTTATTGCTTCTTCAAGAGAACATATGCATATAAGCAATAAATCTTTGCAAAAGCTATAGCAACATTAACTTATTTTTCAATTTTTCTGTATTGACTGGTGCGGCCATATTTCTACCTAACTTGTATACCTTTGTTTATGTGTGATTCTTTGCAGGAAAAAATAAAAAATTAGGATTATCTGGTCGCAAAAGCAGAGATGTTGGTATTCTAAGTACTAGTAAACTATACACAATGGGTGATAGGATATTTGCCTTTACACCACAGGTGAACGTTCATGTTTTATTATATAGTACATCAAATTTTGCACATCTTTTTTTTTATATCTCAATTGTCACACGAGGTTACATTTTTTTCTGTTGCTTTTTGTGAATATAGTTTACGGATATGTCACGCAATTATATAGCCACCGATTATGAGCTAATGATAGACATATGCAAGAGTGAAATAAACTTCTTGAAGTCGAGCTGGCAAAATATGTTGGGTCGACCGCTAGTCGTCATGGCTATTAGAAGCGTTCATTTAGGTATTTTTATTTTAATAATACGGGTTTTTGTTTGAGTAATTTTAATTTTTTTAATAATTTTCTTTTTTAACGATTACCTGCTTCTTCGTTTTTCCTTTTTTACAATTATTTTCAATATTACTTGTGATTTAAATTAGATTTTATTGGCGCATCATATAAGCAAGAAAATATAATATTCCGTTAATCATCACACATTAATTTGTAAACCTGAATGACTATAATACAAATTACTGAATGATTATAAAAAAAAAGATATTTATAATTTTTAAGCTTTCGCATTGACTATAACGCTTCTTCAGTGAGGTCTATTATTTGTACCAGAAGACAATGTTTAGAAATAAACCAACAGTTTTATTAAAATTTAAAATTCTGAAAAAGGGACATTTTATTGTTTGATTTAGAACAGTTTCATGAAATTATAGAATTTATATTATTATTAATGATTTGTTCTAAACTTTTGTACACACCTTGTATACTTAACAGTATTAATTCGTAAATATATTTAAGTGTCATTGTATTCATCTATTTCTATACTTTCAATAGCAGCAATTTCATCTCATTGTCACATGTGACACTTACGAGGTAGGCGCCATAAATTCTCGGCCTGGTATACAAAAAAGAAATTTGGAACAATATAAGAATTTTTATTTTTCAATGTAATCTCCCCTAACTTCTATACATTTATTACAACGATTAATTAATAATTCTATACCTTTGCAAAAATAATCTGAAGTTTTTCCGTCAAAATGTTCTATAACAGTTGCTTTCAACTCACTGTCATCCTTAAAACTACGTCCCCTTAGGTCCTTTTCGATAGAGGATCGTAAAACAGAACCATTGTTTCATCCCCTGTGACAATGGGCTCCAAAACCGGTTTTGGGTCGTCTCCATAATTGAAATTTGTTGAGGAGTTATCACTTCAATTGGTCGACCCGGCCGATCAGCATCTTCCAGGGATTCTTGTCTCAAATGGAAACATTTTGCCTACTTTTTTACAGTTGAATACGAAGGTGATGAATCACCGTAAACGGCGTCTAAACGTTGTTTAATGTGTTAAGGTGTATGCCCTTCTTTTGTTAAAAATTTAATGACCGCGCGGTACTCAATTTTCCTTACTTCAGGCATTTTCGTGCGTTAGTCACGTTGGTTGGCTGGTTGCTAAAAACTACTAGTCTTCGAACCGTCATATTTATAGTGTACACCTCGCGTATGTGCATGCATGACGTGACGGAGTTTGAACACGTTTGAACTTATAATATAAGCCTGTCAGGTCGAGAATTTATGGCGCTTACCTCGTATATGACTGGGGTTATTCAACTCATATCTGTTTGTTTCGAATTTTAAGGTATATATAACTTTATTCTGAAGTTTTGTACACACCTTGTATATTTCACAGTATTAATTCTTAATATATTTAAGTGTCATTGTATTCATGTATTTCTATACTTTCAATAGCAGCAATTTCATCTCATTGTCCCATGTGACACTTATATAATTGGGTTGTTCAACTCATATCTGTTTTGAATTTCAAAATAAACACACTGCTAGGCTTTATCTATTTAATACGTTGAATATCTTTGTTTATACGTTTTTTCTTATTATTAACTCATCTTGTTATTAATTTTTATATCTATCTTGAAGAAGCGTAATAATCAAGATGAATACTAAAAAATTGTAACAGGAAGATTGCCATTTTCCGGTTTAATTTCATTTCCTTCCTTGCAGTAAGTGACTGCATTATTTAATTTATTGTTGCACAGTACAAAACAAAATTATATCAAAACTTTCAACACATTCCTACTTTTTAATTGGTATGCAGTTATCACACATGTATGTCACAAGTATATAATAGTAACAACAATAATAAAGGTGCGAATTCACAATGAGAATATCTCATGAGATTTTTGTCTCATGCAATAAAAATCGCAAGATAACTTCAGTTTCATGATGATTTCCACCAATGAAATTGAAGTATCCTGCCATTTTTATTGCATGAGACAAAAATCTCATGAGATATTCTCATTGTGGATGCGCACCTTAATAATAGCAAGATTCCTTAGAGGTTAATAAGTGATAAAAAGATACAAATTTTTTGCTCTATAGTTACCAATAAAATAAAATTTTTATTACAAGTTATCATACATACTTACACATAGAACAATGATGGTTTATAACTGTAATAATGTTTATTTTTGTTATTAAATTTGGATAAATATAAAATGTATAAATAAATTTGATGATACAAAGATTTTTTTATAGTTTACTAAATTATTGAAAATGTATTGTGAAACTAGTTATTTATTTTATATTTTAAGGTTTTTTAAATAATATACCATGTGATCAAATCTTATGTACTACAGGAAGCCATGAAATTATGTCTTAAAGAAATATTATGTATATAGTATCTATTGATGTTTCGAAAATGTTTACAATCATAAATCACAGAGTTTTCATTAACCAAAGTTACTTTTGAAATGGTGTAAAACTAAAAAAATGCAGCCAAGAATTTTGGACATAATTTTTCAAATTTTGGTGTGATGTAGATACGATAGCTTGCGATAAATAAGTCAAAAATGTGTTAAGAAAATCTCTGAAATAGGATGTGTAATTACAAACAAACACTACAGCTGAAAATATCGCAGATGTTGGGGAATGAATAACTATTTTAGTTAATTCCTTAAGACATCTTTATAGATTTCTATATTAGTTTGTTTCATGCTCATTGCTCAACAGTCATCAAACGCTATTTAATACCGTCAGTGGTTTCCAAATTTACTAATCCTTCTTCGGCGAAGCAGATACATTTATAACGATATATTATGAATAATGCGAACCTGGTTTAGTGAAACTTCACTTACATGAATTAAAAACAAAAACAGACATAGAATTTGAGGAAGTTAGAAAGATTTCAGTCAAAATCCTCTGTTGGGTATGAACCACGTCCAGTGGTTCATACCCAACACTGATGTCAAACTGAAATTGGTTAAGGAAGACATTAATGATATATACTGATTGAATAGACTAGATGTCCAACCAAATAAATTAGCAATGAACTTACTTGATAATAGTGATTGGACACAGACTCTGACAAGATTCAAACCAATATTGACATGATTGATATCACTGGATATCAAGCCCAAACATTTCAACTCACCAATCAAACAACATACGTAATTATAGTACAGACAAATTCATGTAAATTATTTTTGTACTGAAAAACAAATACATGGCGATAAACTGCACGAGGGAGATTTCCAACAACCCAAAGAACACAAAGGACACAAATTTCTTGCTTCCTCAGATTATTGGAAGACATACAATATTACAGGAACATTTTAAAAACCTAACAACAACAAGAATGAACTTCAAAAGCAAGGTGAAGAAAATTATAGGAACCAACATAGGGTTTAATAGAAAAAAGTCATGGCTGTCCCGAGTATATAGATTTGGACCATGTAACATTATTAAACAGTGCAGATTTTAATCTCAATATGTGAAAGTAGTAACCATAATTTTCAAATCATCTTGGCAATATGACTGCATTTAATGAATTTAATAATCTTTACGCACATTTATCCAAGTGAACAAAAGTAAATATTTATTGTGTATGTTACGAAATAACTTAAAATGAAATGTTTTACTAAGGGTTAAAGAAACGACTTACATGTGTTGTGAAATTTGTCTTACATGAATGTTGGTGGTGTTTTGCATGTTTTCACCTGGGTAGAATTTTGATGCTGATGAATATTATATGAGTCTCGACAGCGGCCTCCTAGCTGATAGTATAACATCAACTCTTGCATTTTTAACAATGAGTTGGCGAAATGTGCTTGGCCGGCCGACCCTCACCTTTGTCGCTACAGACAGCTTGTTAGGTAAAATTAGCCTTTCTCTTCAATTTCTATGTATAATACCATAATAATGTTTACATTGAGTTGCTTATATTATACTAAAAAAGAACACATAAATGTGTATACTTAAACTTTGGAAGCTTCTTTTTAAATCTATTATAAAATGTGATCAACATTCGCCAACAGAAAATACCTCTTTTAAATAGAAAAAAATATTAAACTTTTTTTATACTTTAATGTTTGCTCAAAATGTATATCTGAAAGTATAACGGAGGTTTAGGGAACAACAATTATCGGGAATTTCACTTGCATCATGTTTTATCACATTTGGTCAATTTATAAAGTAAATCTTAGTAGAACCACATACTATAATACACGGACAAACCGTGCCCTGTTTATGCATCATATGGTAACGGTCGCAAGACTTCAAAGTGTTAGACGGTGCTACTGTGTTTTTAAATTCGAAATTTATACACTAGATAGCACTGTTTTAGAGGATGTGTTCTTTTTACCAAGAGATGGCCCCTCTTTTAGTAGACCATCAAGGCCAACTGTATCAGTATCTGTGCGCGATATAAGGCCGTCACATAACTTCGATTTACATTGATTAATTTGATTCTGGTAACCTCAAAATATTGATCCTTATGTAACGCCATCTAGTAGTACCAAAAAAAAAGTTTCTGATTTTTTATTGAAATGAACTTTAAAATAACACTTTAAACATTAACTTTATAATAATTAATATTAGTAATTTTAAAATAATGAAATAGAACGAAATAAAATTAAAAAAGTGGTGCTGAAAATGAAGTTGTTGGGTAGTTTCAAGAATAACAATTTTACTTACATTTCTAATTTTTTAAAACAATTGATTGGGGTTCCACTACGTTGTAAAGTGATTGTTTGGATTTTGTAGATGACTTCTCGGATTTTGAAAATGTTGCGGTACTTACGTAATCGATGCTTTTAACTTTATTGGAAGATTTTGAAGCTTTACTATTCCACGTCGCAATATTTGCCTCATAAAATATTCAGCCACTCTGACATTGTTACTATCATTTGCACCTTTCTTAAGCCTAACATGTGGAAACATTTCTTCTACAGAATTGGAACTAAATGATTTTGTTAAGACAAAAGTAACTTTGTTGTACAGTATACGCAAATATTACAATACATGTACACTTATGAAAAGAAATATAGAATATTTCCAAATAACACTTGTTAAAACTCGTTTTTGCTGTGTATTTCGGTACATATTTGATGTACTTTTTTCCATTTTGGCACTATTACAATTTGCTAATTTAGTTAGTTACAGTGACACACTTTCTGGTGCTGCCAATACCAAATCTATTTCTACACACACATTACAAGACAGGCTAAAATTTGCTTTATAACACTAATCAGTTTCTTGTTGACACTTCTCAACTTTACGATAATAATAAGAAGGTACACAATTTGTAATAATTAGAGCATTTGAATAATTACTATACCATCTTTATTTACCCCCAGGTGCAAGTCTAATTACAGAACGAAAATTGGCAATGTTGAAATATTCATAATAAATTCACTTGTATCCTTTTTAAAAGTGTACTAAATCGGCCTCCAATACCTTAGAGTTCACATATTCAGACTTATTGTTAATATTAGTGACCAAATAACGTCCAGCAAAGCTGCTTCACTTGAGCCCATTAGAATTTTATACATCTACAAATATTGAGATATATATTTAACCTAAAAATGTAAGAAATTATAGCTATTTACCAAACAATTTCCTTACACAATATTTCGAATAATCAATTCTCATTTTCTGAAGTTCCTTGCGAATTTTGGTAAGAACAGCGACGATTTTTTCCGTGAGAAAACTAGATATAGTTTTCTTTGGTACTCGACGTAACTTCAAAAATATATCATTGTAAATATGTAACACATTAAATGAAACGAGTAAATGTATGTAGTATTAGAATAATTTAAGTAGCAAAGAATATAGACAACAAAATAAGTGTCAAAACAGTCAAATGTCAATTTGTAGGTTTGATACTACGAGGAAAGAATAGAACAGGAGAGAGTCTCGTTAAAAATAATATTTGTCCAAAGTGGTAACTCAATATGGCCGCCGCAATGCATAGGCGTGCATAAATATTTTGTATAGGTTATATGTACACTTCGTATGTTCTCGATAATCATTCAAAATAGGTTCTTAGTCCAATAATAATTAACAAAATATCGTGAGTGCATTATTTTTTTAATCCTTTTATTCTTTTTAATATAGTAACATTTATTCTAACTGTATTAAAGTAAACATTAAAAAAAACATGCCTAGGATATGTATGTTACGCCACTGAACACATAATCAAACATGTAAGATATATGATAAGTTATTCAAAATACATACTTTTTAAATTATTATTGCCTATGTTGAATGCCAATATGAAATTAACTTTACCGATGAAGAGAAGAAGTGAGATTCTTCTTTTTTGTCATTTTAGAACGGCCACAAGCCACACAATTCACCATTATAAAAGCACTATTGACATAACTGACCTGCCTTAAAGTGGTAACTTCCGTTTAAATAATACCTATTCCCCCATCACTTTATTATCTCTCCTGTTCTATTCTTTCCTCGTAGGTTTGATTTAATAGCTGCGTTCGGATACCACATCGGCGATCCGAGCACAGATTTATTTGACTTGAGCAGCTGATTGTAGATCAATCTGAAATAAACGAACGAAAAATAGGAAAACGAGTGAGTGGCTCATCTGTCAAATGTGCCTGCAACTTAACCTCAATCATCTTCAAATTTAAGTTGTTTTTTGTCAAATGTAACACGGTAATCAAAAACTGTTATAAGATGGATTTTGAAGATCGAAGATTGATTTGGCATTGTCTAATGTACGGATGGGATCATATGTTGTTGGATGATGATGAAAATAGTAATAATAGCCATTTATTGGGAGATTTGGCATATGCCTTGTCTTCTCAACTTATCGTTGGTTTCAAAAACAATGGGTTTTTGGCTCCTCAACAGAGAAACTTTAATCAGAAGTGATCACAAGTTCGTGTGCATATTGAAAACGCCTTTGCATTACTGAAGGGCAGGTGGAGGCGTCTCAAGTATATGGAAACAATTCGACTAGATTTAATCTGTCTTCTTATTACTACAGCCGGTATTTTAAACAATATTTGTATACTGAATGGGGTTGATCCAAATGATGTTATGGATACTGAACAAGAACTTGCTGAAGAAAGGAATTTAAATGTACAAGCATACATTGAAGAACACGCAGAAGAAAACCGAAATGCTATTAATAAAAGATATAATATTGTAAATAGTTTGAGACTGCCTAGAAATTGAATAATTTTCTACTTTTCAGTCTTCTTTTTATTAATAACAAATTATTTTTGTTTGAATTATAATAATAAATGAAAACATAACAGTAAATTCTATTATTTCAAAACATTAACTGAAATTAACAACTCCATCGACCGCAATCATACAACACCAACTAAATGTAACATAACCTTTCTATTTTTGACAACATCTGCGACCTTGATCGAAATACTCCTAGCAAATCGAGCTTCGTCTAATGCGTCCGAGGTCGAATATTCGAACGATCTAGATTTACATCGATTTGCTCAACTTGCAATAACCGAACGATTTTGACATAAATTAGCAAAAAGATGGTATAAGCGAACGCGCCTATTCTAACCATGTTGCATATTTTCAGCACATTATTTTACAAATGCTCAGCGATTACAGAGTAGTTTGGATAGATGGCGCCACTTAAGAGTAGATGTTTTGAGGTTACCAGAATCAGAAAAATCTCGTTATGTGACGGCCTTATATCGCGCAGCTATAGCAGATACAGTTGGCCTTGCAGACCATAATACAAATATTTATATTATCAGTTTTAAAATATAAACCTGAAAATTCCAATTTGGAATATTTCCCTGTAAAAATGATTAATTCATATTTAATTATTTTCTACAAGTACATAAATATATAATACTTTTAATCATCAAAATAAGAGGTAAAATGTGTATGTAAAGTGAGGGAATAAAGCAAACGTATTTTCATAGAAAAAAAATGAAAAGAGATAGACGTTTCCGATGTAAAATATCTTCGGGGAATTCCGGATTGCGTAGGTATATACAGTAATGATACTATAAAAATATAAAACTACATTTCATGATAATTTCATTGCATTGTCTTCGTTATGACTGAGTTCTAAAATTCCACAGTTACTGCACATGCCTGCAACGGTGCAACGTCAAATGGAGACGTTTTACATGTTGTAGACAGTTTCAATGTTGACTGTGTAGTGATTGTACCTCAGCAAAATGTGCGATGACAATAATATGCAACAAAGTTATCAAATCCTTAATGAAATCGGGAGAAAAATCGTCAGAAATTTTAACTAAATGGAAAAATGTTTACGGCAATGAGTGTCTATCACAAGCACGTGTTTACGATTGGGCACTAGTCACAGTGAACACATCAAAACATCAAACGTTTGCAGATGCTAGTGCCCTCGGATCGTTGACTAACCATTTGGATGTTCTCTGTACAACTAGAAATAAACAAGAAAACAAGAAAAGGATTTCGTTGAATGCATCCAAAACGACCGAGCTTGGCTGGAAACCTTGTCACGAGGTGACGAAAGTTGAGAAAGCATCTGATAAAAACCGGAATGTCACGGTCTCAAATCAAGACAATGGTAATTTGTTTTTTTGACATTACGGGCGTGATTCATAAAAAGTTCGTGCCACAGGGTAGAACTGTTAACAGTGCCTTCCACCTTGTTATCTGACGGCGTTTGTGTGCCAGAGTTACTAGGGTGAGACCAGAATTGGCCAAGAATAGGTGGATTCTACATCATGATAACGCCCCTGCCCTCACTGCGTTCGTTGTGCAGCACTTGTTAGCGAACAAAAATATTCCAGTGTATCTTTGATATATAAACACGGTTTGTCTGTATAGTATGTATAGCCTGTAGTCTAACTAACATTAGTACATTGCATAGGGCATATACAATCACTTTTCTCTATCGAAATATTCATTAGGAATCACTATTCTAAAGCGGTAGTACTTTTGGCGCATCTTGTATATCCAAAGATTATGTAATCACATATTTCAGTGTTTTAGAGTAATACTTCGCTTTGCGTAAGGAATAAGTACTAACTTTTAAAAACGTGTGTAACACCTCAGACTAATCTGTTCATGTTGCATATTCAATATACACCTAAAATTAAAAAAAGTAAATATTTGGTTGCTATTTTTCTCAACTATAGCCTGTAACAGTATGAAAGATGTACTTAATATTTCTATTGATTTCTTTTTTTAATTTCTTCTAATGTGTTACCTACTAACAAATAAATTAATTTTAAGCACAAAATTTAAATAAATACGTATCTATGTATTTATTTTTTTATAAAAATATGCTAGGATATTTTTCAACTCGGAATCGTAGCATTTTTGCAAGATTATAATTTAGAGGCAAGACATGCTCAAACAAACTTCTCACGGATACACTCAGCAATAATTGTATTAGCTAATTCAATGGGGAAATTTTAGAACAGTTCCGTTAGACGGTCTAGGACTCGAAAGATTAGATTTGTATATCCGTTATTTTCTATATTTCGAATAAATGTTATTAGAAAAGTGTGCTTACTTTGTCGAGTACTATATCATGTTAAGAAGTCCTATTTCAACAACACACTGTAGTATTCGAGAATGTACGAGGTAGGCGCCATAAATTCTCGGCCTGACAGGCTTATACAGGTTCAAACGTATTCAAACTCCGTCACGTCGTGCATGCACATACGCGAGGTGTACACTATAAATATGACGGCTGGAAGCCTAGTAGTTCTTAGTAACCAGCCAACCAACGTGACTAGCGCACGGAAATGTTTGAAGTAACGAAAATTGAGTAACGCGCGGTAACTAAATTTTTAACAAAAGAAGGGCATACACCTTATCACATTAAACAACCTTTAGATGGTGTTTACGGTCATTCATCTCCTTCGTACTCAACTGCAAAAAAGTGGGCAAAATATTTCCGTTTGGGACAAGAATCCCTGGAAGATGCTGATCGGTCGGGTCAACCAATTGAAGTGATAACGCCGCAACAAATTTAAATTATTGAACATTTAGTGCTTGAAGATCGCCGTTTGAAAGTGGAGGAATTAACAGTGATAACAAACATTTCCGAAGCATGTGTTCGCCGAATTTTCCATGACCATTTGGGTATGAATAAAATTAGTGCTAGTTGTGTACCGCTTTTTGCTTTCCAACGTCGAGTCGAATGTGCACAGTCGTTTTTAAACATGTGTGGAGATGACCCAAAACTGATTTTGGTGTCCATTGTCACAGGGGATGAAACAATGGTTCTGTTTTACGATCCTCTATCGAAAAGGGAGTCTATGGAATGGCGGCGACCTGATGAACCTCCTCCTTGTGATTTTATTTGCGTTCTAAAAGACATTAGGGGACGTAGTTTTAAGGACGACAATGAGTTGCAAGCAGCTGTTATAGAACATTTTGATGGAAAAACTTCAAACTATTTTTACAAGGGTATCGAATTATTAATTAATCGTTGTAATAAATGTATAGAAGTTAGGGGAGATTACATTGAAAAATAAAAATTCTTATATTGTTCCAAGTTTCTTTTTTGTATATCAAGCCGAGAATTTATGGTGCCTACCTCGTATATATCTTCTAATATCTACTATTATATTTTTAGTCGGGTAATTTATGATATATACTTATCTTAGTGTTGTAATGTCTAGGTTGCGGTTTTTTGAATCACAGTCTTTAGGGATTTATTGCAATACAAAGAATATTACAATATTTTAATATACAATGACTTAGAAAAAAATATATAGGTAAAAGTCAAACTAAATTTAATGTACATATATTAATAATAGAGCCAAAGCAAAATGGAGATCCCAAATTAGGTTTATACGTTTATTTTTTTTGTTTTTATAATATAGATTGTATTATAATGTTTTCTGAGAACAAATTTAATGTTTGCTATTACCTTTTTAAATTATATAAAAAGGTAAAATTTACATTATTCTTAAGACATGTTCTTTATTATATGTCAGGTTTACATGATAAAAAAGCCGCGATTACATTAAATTTGTTTAGACACTAATGGTGTTGCAAATGTAACTATCCGTTACTAAAGTATTCGTTTCTCGATAAGATCCGAAATAACAAATACTGGTTTCAAATAATCGTTACTTTTCCAAAAAGTTACTTTCAATATATAACTTTTAGAATACATTCTTGTCTGAAATATTTTAAAAAAAAATATAACTTAGAGTAAATACCTTTGTACAAAATATTTGAATTTACGTGTATTTGCGTAGGTCGATTACATTATAAACGTTTTGTTTGAACTTATTGTATTGATGCAATTTGGAGCATTTGAATCATAGAAAACAACATAAATTTATAATTATGCAAATGTCGGTTATAAAATCATTAATTGTTTATTTTATTGTAGGTAATAAGTCATAATATCCTCCAACGTATGGTAAGGGGTTTAATTTACATAAATTCTTTTTATAAATTTTTTATTTCAATTTTATCAAAACAACCTTTTAACACTATGACGCGTGTTTCGTAGAAGAGAAATATAACAGAAATTTTGACAATGATGTATTAGTTTGGTTTATTTGCATATTTTAAATATTTGCTAAAGAACAGCCGTATTTGTACACACACGTAGACACTACCTTGCAGGATTCCCTAAGAGAGGGCGCGAGATCCGAAAATACTGTAGTGTGACTGGTTATCTAAGGAAATTAACAGATAATCATAAATATCTAAGTTATTTAAAATGATGAAGTGATCGTATACCTATTTGTTATTTTAAACAAATTTTGCCAATTCAATTATTTGTATATTTGAGATGCAGTTTTGATACATCGCGCGACATCTTTAGGAATAAAATGTTGTTATTTTTTGACAGTAACGAAATTACTTATGTTTTCTATGATTCAAACGCCTCCTTATATCATTAGGCATAGGAAATCAATGTATATGTATGTACGATGTATACGTCGTCGGTATTGGGACGGACAGTAAGTAAAGGATTGCCATACATATACATACGTATATGTATACATTGATCCCTATACCTATAGTCCGTCTCAACCTTATTATGCAGTACAGGTCTTATGGGAATTGATTTCATGGTTGCCAAATCGTCTCATTGTATAATGTCGTTACAGTTCCGGTTCAATATCTGACATTTTTTGTAATCAAAACATAACCTATATGACTGTTTGTCATTCAATTGATGCATACTGCATACAAAAAATTAATAGTAATTTGAAACACTAAAAGGGGAGAATATATGGGAAGATTAGATAAAATATTTGTAATAATATAATCCTTTGGGATTGTTCTGTAAAAAATTATTTAAAATCTAACTGAATATAGTAAGCCAGAGTAAATGAATTAATATTTCAAAGAAACACTTAAGGTATACAATTTTCTTCGTTACTGAATATTGACATCTTAATCAACTATCCACTATAAATTCAGACCAAGACAAACTTAATCACAAGTTTATTTTTCATAAAAAACTTTTCTATTTATAAAAACAACTTAAATAATACATATTTATGAAAAGAATAACAAATAACCACACACAACATGTACTTTTATTTTTTAATATGTTACATGACTTATATAGTCTTATTGAATATTAATATGTTAACCTACATTGCGTTATACACATTTAAAGACACAAATTCCTCACAAATTCATTTTGCAAAAACATATTTTCCCATTTATAAGAACAGGTTAATAATACATGATAACATTTATGAAAAAACTAACCATGACCATACAAAGGAGTAGGTACACATATTGTTTTATTTTTCTTCATCACTTAAAGAATCTTGATCTGATGATGAATGTGCGACGTTAATTATAGACTCTTCAACATCGTCTTGCAAGTTGGCAAGGTGGCCAATGTAATTCCGCCAGTTGTTCACTGTCACATTCTGATAACCCTTCACAATTAATTGTTCAATATCTCTTTGTTTGAATGTCGTATTGTGCATTTCAACGTAGTGCTTAACTTGTGCCCACACCATTTCAATTGGGTTTAATTCACAATGATAAGGTAAAAGCCGAAGAACATAATGCTCTTTATTCTTTGCAAATTCATCAATTTTGTTTCTCTCATACTGAGACCTAACCTCTGACCACAAGCCAGTAAATCTCTTTTTAACATGTCATTATCAAGTGGAATATTCTTCTCAGTGAGCCATTCAATAATTTGGTCTTCTCCGTGCTACTGCTGGAAACTTTTCTATTTTTCTCGTGTGATATGAGGCATTATCGAGACCAACAAACGAGTTCTCTAGTATATTTGGAAGCAATTTATTCTTGAACCAATCTCCATATATATCTGAATCCATTTCGCTATGAACATCAGCAGTATTTTTCTTACAAAGAAATGTACATTCAGCACCAACAACAAAACCTTGCTCGCCTCCAGCATGAATTAATGGAAATCGAGGTCCAAGACCATTTGGTGATTTTAAACCAGTGCTAAGTCCTTACGTAAAAGCTTGTCGACTGCTTTGAACAGTAACGTCAGTCCACTTTTTATTTACCGAGTGTCCTGCATTCACTCATGATTCATCAGTATATATTATAGTTCTACCTAAAAATAAAACAATCACAATCAAACACAAGCAAATAATAAATTGCGTAATGAACATAAAAGTATAACAAATTAAATGATAAACTATACCTTCGTCTCTGAATTTTCTGATGTCTCGTAAGTATTTATGTCTCCACCTAATGATGTCTCATCTTTCAATAAGAATACTCTATCGTCCCACTTTTTAAAATTCAAAACTCATATCATGTAGCAATCTGTAAAAAGTATATGTATATTATGTATATAGGTTATCACGTTAATCAGAATTATAGATCTAGGTATGCATACTTACTTTTAAATGCTTGAAAAAGATAATATGCTTGCTAAAAAGAACGATTTAACAGAAATTATATATAGATAAATTAAAGACAATATAAAAGTTTACACACTACGGCAAAAACTGACAATTGACAGCAACGATTACTCATATATCCATCATATACTTTGCATAATAGAACTTGCAACAAAGCAACCGGATATAAAGATGTCGTTATTAAGAGACTGCTAAAGATAATAAGAGATGCAATATCCCTATTAAACCTGTACTGCATAATAGGGTTGAGACGGACTATAGTGATATTTGACACAACCGGTATATGTGTGAATTAATATTAGAGTCGGGGATTTTTATGGTTTTATGATAGAATATCTAGCCTATCGTAAATAAAATGCCTCCTTAAAAAATACTTTAGGCTTTTCTGTGATACTTTTAATGAATTTTATTTATTTAACCCAATATATGTATATTAAAATTAGTATATCAGTATACATTTTGTTTGTACCATATATTAACTATACATATTCCCGCACCGCACATTTGAAACGAGTACTCGGTAACGAATAAAAAGTAACGGATATTGAATGCGAAAGTAACGGATAGTTACAAGTACTGAAAAGTAACCGAATCCAACATTACTATTAGATATTATAATTTTAGATATTCACAATTTGTGTTTCGATAGAAGTAAAAGTATTACTTCCGGTCCAAATTTGGAACATATCTTTCCACCAAAAGTTTTTCTAGTTTTAAAAATGTTTATACTCCCACTAAAACTATTCAGAATGCTTAATTTTCGAGATATTTGCCAAAAACTGTTTTTCGATTAAATTCTATTTCTATATTACACTCTTGGTAAACTTAAACAGAATGTATATAGTTGAATCGCTTTGGCCACTCACTCGGCCAAAGTACGAAATAAAGACTACGTTTCAATGCTACTACAAATTCCCATTGACCAGAAAAATGTCAGTACAATACAATTAACCTAATTAATTAATATTTCAGGATATACCGCATGTGTCAAGTAACATTACCCATAGGGGATCTGTGTATACGTATGTATATATGTACAATGTATAGACACCGCGCTGAGACGTATTACGTATTATTTATTGTAAATAAATCTATTAAGTATTATTTTTCTATACCTATAGTTTATTTAATACTTGGCTATTCTATTTAGTAGGCAAGCATTGTTGACAACTTTATATTATTTGGATGACAATTGTAACAAATGTCAAAAGGTAATTTGACAAATGTCGAAAGATATATGATCACGACTTACGACAGCCCTGAAATATGTTTTTTGGTTTATATTAGTTGGGAGATAAAATTTTGCAACATCTCAAAATTGACGCCTTTTTACTTTCTTATACGTAGTATAAGGAAGTATTGTGATGATGAAAATTTTCGACATCGAGATTTTTGCAGATGTCCACGTTTTGAAGTCCCCTGATACCGAAAAAGTGGTTTTTAAAAAATGTCTCTGTGTGTGTCAGTGTGTGTGACCACGATAGCGGTCAAACCGCTGTAGACATTAATTCCAAATTTTGTATTTACGTGAATAATCTCCCTCTTGAGATCTGATTAGTTTCTCAGTAAAATCGGTAGACCGGAAGTAGTAGTTCAGTGAAAAACTCGCATTTTGTCAATATTTTGTCAATTACTAAGTTTATAAAGAATTCAAATGTACTCAAAATTAAATTTGAGAAAAATCGTATAAAAAGCTTTTTCGAAATTCCTGCCGGATTTAGGTCTTTTACTCTTAAAGCAGTTTTTTGCGAATATTTTGCAAATCATGCTTTTTAGACATGTACATTACCAGTATAAAAGTATTTAAAACGTAATTTTCAATACCTTTTGTATAAAAAAGATTTCAAATTTCGGACCGTAAGTAACACTTTTACTCTTATCGAATAGCGACTTTTTGCAAATACGTCGCAAATTATGCATTCTATATATATTTATCAAGAGTACAAAAGTATTTAGAGCTTAATTTGCCATGTTTTTTGTATACATGAATTTTCAAAATTCGGACCGGAAGTAACACTTTTACTTTTAGCAAGTAGCATTTTTTTCGAATATCTTGCAAAGTATACATTCTATAAAGATTTATTAAGAGTATAGAAGTACTCAGAATGGAATTTTGAATAATTTTTGTATAAAAATTCTTAAAATTTTATAATTTGAAGCGCACATACGTATAAGAAAGTCGTGTGATGGCCACACCTCATTTTTAATTTATTGGCGCATGTTGGTTGCCAAAGCGACTCAACCATAATGATTATTTTTCAACCCTATAGTGTTTCTAAATGTGTTATTCATCAATAAATTAGTATATCACGAAGAACTATAAACTTCTGAAGGGCTACTTGAAAGTATTAAGCAATTTACTAAATCCTGAAAAACTTTTTTTTACTTTAATATTTTCTTTCTCAGCTAGCAACGACTTAATATCAATAATTTGTTTCACTGTCACTTGTTCGATACAAACGCGAGCTATGTATGCCAGAATGACTATTGCTCCGACTCGTCAAATTGTATTGGTAAATGTTGTGTTCGCGCTTAAACGAAATGTGCGTTTGGTGCAGGTCGTTAGGCTAGTTCGACGCGGGGCCGTCTACGCTGACCTCAAAACAGCAGTTTGTAATTTTATAGGATTTCCACTACATCGTGTCTTGGAAGTTGCAGTAGTTATATTATTTATTATAATTGTAAATAATGTTATACAGGATATATTTGAGATTAATCCCTTGTGTAATACTTAAGTTAACTAAGGGTATTATACTAGTTACCAACAAATCCTGTTACTTGATGAAATTATTTGCAAACAAACATTTTCACTGTAATATTAAAATGTCATCGGTGATTTATGATAATAAGAATATTATCTTTTTGTAAAGTCAATTTAATACCTTATGTAAAAGTTTCATATATCAATAGTGAAACTCAATGCAACCATTATTTAAATTTGTAGTCAAATACATTTGCTGGCCTATTACTACTTTTCAGACTTGCTTGATGTAATAGTAACATGTAAATATGTACAAAAAATCATTTTCCTCCATCATTATTAACAGCCATTTAATGCATGAGGATTATACTTACACGTTTTGTTTTTTATTATATTATCGCATTTCAATCTTTAGATCAAGGAAAGATACCGTTAGCGATGATAACAACAATGAAGAAGTTAAAATCTGGTTATATTAATGGTACTAGGGTAACTCTAGGTTCACTTAACGATTTTCTAAGTACAAGTTGTATAACGAATTTGAGCTTCTTGGGGTGTCAAGAAGAAGGATTACCAGATAGTAAGTAATTGGTGTTACAGCCTGATACAAGCCTATACGTATTTTTACTAATTTCAAATATTTTAGAACTGAATCCGCAAGTACAGCAGTATCTTGAAGAATACTTAATGAAGTCACTGTCTAACAAGTCTTCATTATTAATGACTCACGGAACTAACAGGAGAGGCCGCAATTTGAAAAGAAGAATGTCGGTTAAAGGAGCTGTAAAGAAAACCAGATCTATAAATGTGGACTGTAAGTTTATTCTCTTAAATAATATATAAAACAAAATTTGTAAAAAACAATATAATGTTAATTTTAATTGAAAAAAAAGTATGGAATTCTGACAAAACAAAATATAATAATCGCGAAATCGCTAAATTTATTAATGTTACACTTATTGATGAAAATATAGAGATGATAAAATTATATGTCCTATTATGAAGTACTATTATATAAATTAGTTAATGAGTTTTACTTATTATTACTTTATTAATTTTCTGCATCACTCCCATAAATTAAATTACATGATACTTCTTAAGTGAATGATAAACAATTTACATATGACTTTTATGTGGTAGTATTTTAGTAAAGTTATATATCTTTAAATATTAATTAATTATTTTAATTTCTTTGTTCTAAAATTATTGGGGTTGATGTCAATTTAATTTAAATTGTCTGTAGTTTGCATTTTTACCGTATCTTTTGGTAGAATGGGTTACCATATGTATTTATATAATTTTATAATTATTTTACAAAGTACAAAAGAGTTTGTCTACCACGTTACGCTGGGAGCGTAGAAAGTCGGCCTGACACATAGATGGCGTTCGAAACCGTGAAATAGGAATTGTACTTGCTGCTGTTCTTTAAATCTAGCCGTTCACGTTTGGAAGAGATGATCCACGCGAAGCTCTTTCAAAAACTGCTACAACACCACAAATCATTAAACAAGTCCATGATATCGTGTTACATGATCGACGGGTGAAAGTGCGTGAACATGCATGTAGAGATACATTTAGGAACTTTTCTATACTTACCCTGCCGGGTATATATATATAATATATATATATATATATATATATATATATATATATATATATTAATTCATTTTTTCTTGGTATTAGCGACCATTACTTTACCAGCTAATTAAACATTAATAAAACACATTTTTTTAGACGTTTCGACAAAATTTTTTTAATTGTCTTCTTCAGTTTTTTTTTTTTCGATGTATAACACATACAACATATTAAAAATTCTTTCGAATATTAATTAATAATCCACACATATCAAATTTTTTTTTTTTTAAAATCGTTTTCATTGACATGCAATATTTAAACTATGACTATGTATGCATAATTGTTACACTTTAAAAATAAAAATCTAATTTTTCATAAATAAGGTGACACAAAACAAATAAAATTAAAATGGTACTCATACCGAGTATTTTAAATTCCTTTTTAAAAAAAAGTTGTATTGACGAAGTCCTGATATGTGTGGATTATTAATTAATATTCGAAAGAATTTTTAATATGTTGTATGTGTTATACATCGAAAAAAAAAAAACTGAAGAAGACAATTAAAATTTTTTTGTCGAAACGTCTAAAAAAATGTGTTTTATTAATGTTTAATTAGCTGGTAAAGTAATGGTCGCTAATACCAAGAAAAAATGAATTAATATATTAACAAATGACCAAGAAAGATTAAATATTTATATATATATATATATATATATATATATATATATATATATATATATAGTAGTTGAAGGGAAGTAACGACCGTCACAACATTAGGAAGAAATAAGTATTGGGGAATGCGGTCAATTTATAGAAACATTAAGTGCTCATTTGTTCTTTATTCCTAATATTTCGTTACAATTTGTAACATCCTCAGAGGAAAAGCTAAAAATATTTATATTTTGTGTGAAAACAATGAACAAGTAAATAATGTTTTGTAATAACTTACAACTTGAGTTATAAAAGTAGTCCAGTTGGTGAACAGAGATATAAAATTTCAAACATTTTTAAAAAAAAATTGTGTATGTATAAAATGCACTGATACAATTGTGTCATAGAAATAAAATTAAATTACTAAAATTACTAATACATTTAAAAAACATACGAATCACACTTTTTAAAATAATCATACACGTGTCAGATTGTAGGTTAGTTCACTTTCAGGCGGGAGACAAGACTGAGCTTAAAATTTGACCGTTACATTAATCGACGCATGTCAGGTGAAATTGCATCATGGGAACTTCGAATTAATATGAAATACAGGGGCTTGCAAAAATTTTGGTACTGGTGTCATTGCAGCTATGTTACTGTAAGTAATTTCTTAAGAATGTAAGAATAAATGATACTGAGGTTATTAGTGTCAGTCTTGAAATTTACAGTGTCACTTTCGTTCTTTTTAATGTTCCACATTTCAGCAAACAATCTGTTTCTATAGTTTGTCTCTGTGCAAAGGATTTTTACGTTGTCAAAATTGAAACTATGACTGGATTCTTTGGAGTGTGTAACTAATGCACAGGACATTTTGCAAACTTTCAAGTCACTTTTGTGTTGTGTAATTCTGTTTCGTAGCCATTGAGATGTTTGACCGATGTATGTCCTATTGCAATTTTTGCAAGGAACAGAGTACACTACGTTAGATTTTAACACTGATGGTGTTGGGGTCTTAGTATTTGTGAACAGATTGCGAGTTGAAAGCGGGCTATAGGTGACAATCTTTACATTACTCAAACACGACAAACTTGTTTTTATGATTTTAGGGGTGAGTTGGTCTATCTTCATTAAGCGTCTGTATTTTATTTGAATGGGGTTACCATCATCTTGGGGACCAGGTGGGTTTACCTCACTGTATATGATATTGTGCAAAATATTTTTTGGATAACCATTGTTTAGAAATTGTTGAAATAATAGCTGAAGGTTCCTTTTTGCAAATGAGGGGTGGCAAATGTGAATTATTCTATTCTTCATTGCTGTGACTGTGTTGAACTTCTGTCGAAGAGTATGATTAGATTGAAAGTTAATGTATCTGCCAGAGGACGTGGGCTTCTGGTACCAGTCAAGCCACACACTGCCATCAGAGTTACGAATGACTTTTGTGTCCAGGAATGGAACACTGTTCATCACTTCAGTCTCAACTGTGAATTGCAATTGAGAGTGATAGTTGTTAAAAGTATCTAGTGTGTCGAGGATGGCACCAGAAGGCACAGCCATGATGATGTCATCGACAAATTTGAAAATGAAAGGTATCTGAAAATGTAAGTTTGACAGAACGCTGTCTAATAATGTGTCCATCACAATCATAGCAAGAACTGGACTTATCGGGCTACCCATTGGTACGCCTGATATCTGTTTGAAATATTGATCTTTGAACGTAAAAAAGCAATTATTGAAAATAAATTTTAACGATTCTAAAAAGTCATCTACTGTAAAACCGCAGACAGACTCAACTCTCACCCAATGTTCTACTATAATGTCTATGACAAGTTGCAGCGGTATATTTGTGAACAATGAAACAACATCCAATGACACCAACACATAACCCTCGGGCAAAGTAACGTTGTTCATTTTGCTGTCAGCACCCGAGGGTTATGTGTTGGTGTCATTGGATGTTGTTTCATTGTTCACAAATATACCGCTGGAACTTGTCATAGACATTATAGTAGAACATTGGGTGAGAGTTGAGTCTGTCTGCGGTTTTACAGTAGATTACTTTTTAGAATCGTTAAAATTTATTTTCAATAATTGCTTTTTTACGTTCAAAGATCAATATTTCAAACAGATATCTGGCGTACCAATGGGTAGCCTGATAAGTCCAGTTCTTGCTATGATTGTGATGGACACATTATTAGACAGCGTTCTGTCAAACTTACATTTTCAGATACCTTTCATTTTCAAATTTGTCGATGACATCATCATGGCTGTGCCTTCTGGTGCCATCCTCGACACACTAGATACTTTTAACAACTATCACTCTCAATTGCAATTCACAGTTGAGACTGAAGTGATGAACAGTGTTCCATTCCTGGACACAAAAGTCATTCGTAACTCTGATGGCAGTGTGTGGCTTGACTGGTACCAGAAGCCCACGTCCTCTGGCAGATACATTAACTTTCAATCTAATCATACTCTTCGACAGAAGTTCAACACAGTCACAGCAATGAAGAATAGAATAATTCACATTTGCCACCCCTCATTTGCAAAAAAGAACCTTCAGCTATTATTTCAACAATTTCTAAACAATGGTTATCCAAAAAATATTTTGCACAATATCATATACAGTGAGGTAAACCCACCTGGTCCCCAAGATGATGGTAACCCCATTCAAATAAAATACAGACGCTTAATGAAGATAGACCAACTCACCCCTAAAATCATAAAAACAAGTTTGTCGTGTTTGAGTAATGTAAAGATTGTCACCTATAGCCCGCTTTCAACTCGCAATCTGATCACAAATACTAAGACCCCAACACCATCAGTGTTAAAATCTAACGTAGTGTACTCTGTTCCTTGCAAAAATTGCAATAGGACATACATCGGTCAAACATCTCAATGGCTACGAAACAGAATTACACAACACAAAAGTGACTTGAAAGTTTGCAAAATGTCCTGTGCATTAGTTACACACTCCAAAGAATCCAGTCATAGTTTCAATTTTGACAACGTAAAAATCCTTTGCACAGAGACAAACTATAGAAACAGATTGTTTGCTGAAATGTGGAACATTAAAAAGAACGAAAGTGACACTGTAAATTTCAAGACTGACACTAATAACCTCAGTATCATTTATTCTTACATTCTTAAGAAATTACTTACAGTAACATAGCTGCAATGACACCAGTACCAAAATTTTTGCAAGCCCCTGTATTTCATATTAATTCGAAGTTCCCATGATGCAATTTCACCTGACATGCGTCGATTAATGTAACGGTCAAATTTTAAGCTCAGTCTTGTCTCCCGCCTGAAAGTGAACTAACCTACAATCTGACACGTGTATGATTATTTTAAAAAGTGTGATTCGTATGTTTTTTAAATGTATTAGTAATTTTAGTAATTTAATTTTATTTCTATGGCACAATTGTATCAGTGCATTTTATACATACACAATTTTTTTTTTTAAAAATGTTTGAAATTTTATATCTCTGTTCACCAACTGGACTACTTTTATAACTCAAGTTGTAAGTTATTACAAAACATTATTTACTTGTTCATTGTTTTCACACAAAATATAAATATTTTTAGCTTTTCCTCTGAGGATGTTACAAATTGTAACGAAATATTAGGAATAAAGAACAAATGAGCACTTAATGTTTCTATAAATTGACCGCATTCCCCAATACTTATTTCTTCCTATATATATATATATATATATATATATATATATATATATATATATATATATATATATATATATATATATATATATATATATATATATGAGTGCGCCTGTTTCGCTAAGGAGAACTATGAACTTCTAATGAATTATAAAATCGAACATAGTTACAACACGCGCGGTCGCAAAAACTGTCAGCTAGTGTTGCCTCAGACTACTAGGACTTCAGTGTTAAAAGGTGCCACTTCACAAATGATTAAAGTGTACAATCATCTGCCTTTATCTCTTAGAAATTTAACCCCGAAACTTTTTAAGCAGCAGTTCCATCGTATATTATCGGAGAATGTGATTTATACAATCAACGACTTTTATAATTTGAAATTTTAATATGTTTTGAGATACTTTTATTGTATTGTTTATACACTTTTTTATATATTTTTTTGACGTGTTCTACGCATTTTATGCACTACACAGAATTAATAAATTTATTATTATTATTATTATTAAATATCTGAGCCATATGCATATCAAATTGGAAATATTTAGGAATTACTTACGTATGTAAAAGCGTTGCTCAAGATGAGTATAGCGTTTGCTAACAAAAAACGTATTTCGCAAGCATGTTCGGATTGTTCTAAGCAAAATAAAATGGATTAAACGTTGTTTTATACTTGATGATGGAACGTGGATACACTACTATAGACCAAACCGAAATGAACAGTAGAAACAATGGAATGAAGCCCGTGGATGTGCACCAAAAGAAGGCACGGCACAGACGATTTTTTTGGATTACAAAGGTGTTTTATTGATCGATTATCTTCAGAAAAGTAAAACAATAATACCTGAATAAAATTGTAACTTTTTGGATCAGATGGATGCCAACATTCTTGAGGAAAGACCTGCTTCAAAGAAGAAAAAAATATTTTTTATCAAGACAATGCACGTGTTCATTCAAGTGCTTTGTCGATGGCAAAATTCAGCGAATTAAAGTGTGATTTGCTTGAACATCCCACGTAATCACCAGATTTGGCTCGATCAGACTATGGTAGTTGCCCCAGTAATGGATACTGCACCAGTAATGGACACCCTCGATGGAAAATGACCAATAATTTTTAAAATAAGCGCCAAAAAGTTTTGTTTTGGTAGTCCACTTATTCATGTACACATACTACACGTCTCTATTGCAGTTTTATGTATCTAACTTCGGTGTTGTATGAGTAGCGGAATTTTTATAAAATGGCCGTCCTGTAAACAGCTGTTTGAAGTCATCCGAAGGTTCGTGCACGGTGGTGTTAAATATTGCAAAAAGTCAAGTTCAGACAGTAATACAAACTTTTGTAACGTTTTGTACTACAATACAGTAAGTCAAAAATATATGTATATAATTAATACCATATAATCGCAACAATGAAGGACTTGTTAGGGGGGGGGTGACCATTACTCAATCAAGAATTTCATCACTGTGTCAGTAATAGACCCGGCGGGTGTCCATTACTGAAGTAATGATATTTAGTAATGGACAGCCACTTAATTTGATGGAAAACTTTTATGAAAACGTTGATTATAGATTTTTGATTTGTAGATCAATAGAAAAAACAAAAAAGCAATTCTACAAAGAAGTAAACTAAAAGATATTTTTTTCATATTCTTATGAGAATATGCAAAAAGCCGTACAAACGGTGAAAGAAAGCAGCAATGTTTGGTGTTCCCCAAAATACACTAATCAGGAAATTGTCATGTATATTTTGCAGAGCTTTTGCAAGTACACTAATGATTATATTCAATTACTGGAAAAACGTTGGCAAAAATGTATTGAAGTTGTAGAAGATTATATTGAAAATTTAATGCACGTGTGAAAAAACCTAAGTCGCGATTGTTTTATCACTTTACCAGAAAAGAAAATACTTTTAAATCGATAAAAAAGTTGTTTACCTTTGGTTGACCTGACATTATTTGTTCTTTTGTTATGCCATAAAATCAAAATGAAATGTCAAAGTCGACGTAACAGTAAGCTGTAAACTGTTTTTAAATAACAGTATTTATGAATAATATCATTACTATGTTTCATTAATTGTTTACAAATTTAGTAAATTATCTTACCAAATTACATTCGAGCTTCCTTTTTCTTTCCAGATAAATTTTCCATTTTCAAACTAAAATTTAGTTGCTAAATAGTAACTGAACTCAACAAATTGCCTCCTCGATAAAACGGCTCCAGCAACTAAAATTTTCGATAAAAACTGAAAATTTATTCGGGAAAAAGAAAGCTCTTGTGTAATTATAAGTGAAAACATATTTCATTCTAAAAAAAAATGTTTTATTGTTTGATCGAGATCTTTTTAGACGGCCTTCGACAATAGTGCATTTAGTCATGTGCCAAATTTTCTGCATAGTGCTTGAGAAATGTCGGTTTAACTATACTTTTTGATATTTAAAACATGTACCTTTTGAAGATTAATGGAACAAAAATGATGGTTCTCACGTCCGTCAGTGTAAATTACTTTCATAATGACTGATGTAACCTACGCCCACGTTACCACAACTATATAAAAAAAGGAAATTTTAGACATCTTATTTAAGGATAAATTTAGAACTTTATTCTAAAATTGCGACACACACCTAAAATGCCTGATATATTAACAAGCCGGGAATAAACAATCTACTTGAATCTCAAATTACATATATATTTAATGTTGCATGTACATATTGATATCAATTTTGAAAGAACAACGAAATTAACTGCAGAGATATCTTATTTGAGAACAAATAAGATATCTCAAAAACTGTTCAAAATAGTCGCATAATAAATGAATAAAATCTAGAGAGAATTGGAGTATGCTATAATGTAACTTTTTTTAGTTGTGAAAATAGCAGTTTTCAGTACTTATTGCAAATGTCATTTTCTACAAAAAAACTGTATCAAATAGTATCACCCAAATCGTATAATTGCACCATTGTTCACGCGCATGCGTATTTACTATTAGGTCCTTCGAAAGCCAATGTTGGTTGATTTTTTGTAGATTATATTAAATCTATGAAATATAACCGGACAAAATACATTTATGGATTAGAGGAATTAAAATAATTTTGATCTTATTCTTTTATATTTTTGATCTGAATTTTATTTTAATTCAACAGCAGAAACATTGGGAATGGAAGGAACTGGTAGTTTTGAACGAAAATGCTCAGTCTTTCCAATTAGTGCTGATCACGTGGACAATGCTGTACCTGTACAAGCGAGGTCACCATCTCCCGAGATCGTGCACAAACCTGACAAGAATAATTCACCGAATGCAACTGGTGGTCGCCACAGAACTAACACCGAAACTCAATACGCCGATACCGAAGTAGAAGAATTATTCGCGATGCTGCGCGAATCGGAATCCTTGGAAGAACAAGGTGATATTTTGCAGTATCTGGTGGATTCTAAGGGTCTGGATTTCAATACGGGCATGTTGGAGTATGGGAAAGTCGTTACCGTACGTGATCTTTTAAAAGGGCTTTACGAAAAAGCGTGTCAACAAAAGCTATGGGGACTTGTCAGACATACAGCTGGAATGTTAGGTAAAAGAGTTGAAGATTTAGCAAAGGCCGTGACCGACCTCTTAGTCAGACAGAAACAGATCACAGTTGGAATGCCACCGCATAACGAACATACTATAACGGCTCCCTTGCCAGAATCAGATTTGAGAATGCTAATTCACGAAGCGTACGGAGAAGATGACAGTACGGCTATGTTAACTCAAGAATTGCTGCTGTATTTAGCCATGTTTATCAGGACAGAGCCGCATTTGTTCCTGGAAATGTTGAGATTAAGAGTGGGACTGATTATACAAGTCATGGCTACCGAGTTATCACGAACTCTGATCTGTGATGCTGAAGAAGCGTCTGAACATTTATTGAATTTGAGTCCTTTTGAAATGAAGAATCTTCTGTATCATATAATTAGCGGAAAAGAATTCGCTATAAGTAGTGGTATGTAAATTAAATCTTAAAATTAAAGCTTAATGCGTCGTTCTGCCTTGCTTATCGATGCGAGTTTCAGTGTGAATATTATAATTTAACATACAAAACCTGCAACCTTGAGGAAATGAAGAATTTTTTTATGCATAATAATTCTTACATACACCCTAATACACATTTCTCGCAAACGTGACAGTTCATAAGATATTAGCTATTGTAGACATAAATCAACTACTTCTTCCATGTATCAGAAATCGGAAAATATAATGTTTGAATAAAGACTTACAGTAATGATGCGTTCAGAGTGAAAAAAATTGTTATATAATAATTTTCAGGTATATTCTCTAATTCTAGATCTTAATTAGAACCGTGAGAGCGTATAATTCATTTAATGGTTTTTTTAAATTATAAATGCTGTTTTTAGATATTTTTTTAAAAGAATTTATTGACATGGCTTATATGGAAGTAGTGCTTGAGTCATTTGTTCTTCAACATCTGCGATAGTTTTAGCTGTCCATTTTGTTGGTCTGCCGCCATATTGTTGTCGAGTTTATAGACCACTTTTTGATCATGTAATCTTTGTGTCTTATTTTTCATGTATCAATAAACCAATAGAAGACACAGGCTCATATCAAAATTAAATTTTGTGGCATGGATTTTAGAAAGTAGAAGGGGTACCCAAAAGAAACTGCACTGATGTTGTTTGCTGTGGGCGGGTTTTTGTAGTACCGCGTTTTGCCACTAAGGGCGTATAGAGCTGCTATTTCGCGAGTCAGTAAGTCAAGCGTTAATCACTAAAGAAGAATCCGTTCGGTTTGTATAAATTTCTCGTGAACCGCGCGAGGTCGTAAACTTTTGCTTCTTGCTCGGAAAAACTGTCACAGAAACTCTTGTATATATTAAAACGGTCTGCAAGGATAATGCTATTGAGAAAACTCATGTGTTCGAGAGGTTTCCTGCTTCAAAAGAAGTGCCACGTCAATTGAGGACAAACCTTGCTCTAGTAGACCTACCACGCGCGAAATCATGCTGAAAGATCGACAACGGACCATTGAAGAAGTTGGGGAGTTGTCTCGAATGACTTGGTTTTCAGTTCAGCGAATTTTAACGGAAGATTTGAAGATGAAGAGGATGGCTGTCAAATTCATGCCTCAACTGCTGACTACTGAATAAAAACAAGGTCGCGGGGAAGCATGCTTTGCTTTGAAAGAAGAGTTCCGAAATGATCCCTTTTCACAAGGTTATCACAGATGACGAAATATGGTGCTAAGGTTACGACCCAGAATCGAAACAACAATCAAATTGATGGAAGACTTCAAGTTCGTTCCAAAAAAAGCTCGGTCAAGTGAAATAAAACGTCAAAACTGATTTGTTTTTTCGATATACCACGTTAGGGCGACTGCTCACACAGTCATGTCTATGCGCCAACTTTTGACCAAAAATGACATGACCTCTGTGCTCCACCTACTCCCCCGATTTTGCCTCTTGCGACTTTTTTTATTTCACCGAATGAAAATACATATGAAAGCAAAGCATTTGAAAAATCTTGATCAATGGAATAAGAGATTAGACAAGTGTATCAGTGCGAGTGGAGGAATACTTTGAAGGGCATTGAAGGTTTTTTCTTTAAAATTTATATAAATAATAATCAAAATAATGTTTGGTTTCTTTTGGGTACTCCCTCATATATCTTTTTTCATTATTACATAAGGATACATTGTATGCTATTTATTGGTGATCTTCCTTACATCTTGGATATTTATATACATATGCATAGAATACAAATCAATACATGTAAAATTTGGTATCCATATTTTATTTTTTTTAGTTGGACGAGGAAACTTTTCAATTGTGAGTAATAAATCTGGTAGAATAAGCAAAGTAAGTTTGTCTAATTAAAATTTTACATTTTTCCTGTACAGTTTTTGATTTGTCATTAGAAAAGCCATATCACTTTGGATGCAAGTATCGATGATCAAATAGAACCTGACAGACAAGGGCAGTGGTTACGAAGACGTAGATTAGATGGTGCATTAAATAGAGTGCCTAGAGATTTCTATCCCAGAGTTTGGAGTATATTAGAAAAGGTGATGAATATATTTTAATATGATTTTTATTATTTTATTAGTATACACGTTTTCTGTTCCTATAACAAAAAGCTTTTTTGTTTCTAAATACATTTGTTAGACACAAAACAATTTGTTTGTCAAATAAAATGTTTGAAGTACATCAGAGTTCATTTAAATTCTGTGGAAATGTTTGAAAGTCATGCACTCCAATCAAACAAAATGTTAAACAATTTTTTGGCAAATTATTTCTTTCTGTACCATAAATGTAATTATTTTAACCGTGGTTGCGAAAATACGAGAATTTGATGGATTACGAAGTTATGTTTATACTTGTGTCACTATGTGATGACTTGGGGTCGAATGTCAGGTTTACATTGCAGGGCTGGACTTAAATGAATAATGTAATTTGAAATTCGGCCCAGTAATAGCAGTAATAAAATAATATGTAACAAGTTATACATTGTGTATGTAGTATTCTAATGTACAGTTTACCACATATAAATTGAGCGGTGAAGGTCATATGCGCAATGGACAAAGGGTTGAGTGGTAGTAGCGGGGTATACACGCATGCATTTGTCACAGCTCTATCTCGTGCATTCTCTCACATCTTGATCTGCGCCGATAACCGCTCAACTTATATGTGGTGAACTGTACATATACGAATTCCAACTCGGGTTCGTCAATGCGACGCAGTTGACTTCCCCCTCCTTACCGTCAATAACGATGGTTACAACTCACGACATGTATGTATAAAAGTAGTTGCATCTATCGCGATGAATGCAAAGGACTATGAAGGGTGGGCTTTTGCACCGAAAGTGTTTTATTTAAATCGTAAGCGTTGTGTGTTGTGGGCCGATCTGTTGTTTACTTTTATTAGTTACATGTGTTTTATTGCGCAAATATGTCCCGTTCACATTCATCGTGAGATACTGTTGAAAGATAAGAGATTTGCCTGCGCTAGAATTGGACGGTATTCAACTCCGATACAAAATTTGCAATTACTGAAACATGTGTCGCCGGATACACATAAAGCACGTATTGCTGGCTCTGTAACTACTTCTGAACGGCAGAAAGCATTTAATTTTCACCTACTTAAAGTATTAGTAGCGTATAACATTCTATTAAATACGGTGAATCAACTTGAGTTTACTCATTTTATACAAAATTGTGTTAACGGTAAATATAGTGAGTGACTTCCGCGTTTCCGAGGAATCATCTTGTGAAAATATTATTTGTCCTTGATTTACGATAAATTTAATACTTCAGTTATCAGTGACATAAACGATACACATTTAGGTGTTAGTAGATGAAATTTCTGATGTTAAAGGACGCAGTATTGCTTATCTTTTGGTTGAGGTGGTGGACCATGACACGACAATGTCTACACATATACTTGCATCTAAGAGACTCGAGCGAAATTGTTTACCTCGCCTCAATGACGCCACCTTGTGGTCGATTATAAAAAAATAAAAAGGCGGCTCTTGTAGAAGGATTTCGGCAGAATTTCCAAATTTTATAGTAGCCTCTGATTGTTTAATCTTCTATTGAGAAATCTGATCTCTCAACGGCGCCATTAAAAAAATATATGTGGTCTTTATCGATTTTTCTCCATATATAGTACATGATTATAATCAAATTAATTTATTTTCTAGTGCCAAGGATTAGACATTGCTGGAAAAGTATTACCTCAAACTTTAACGCAGGAAATGACATCCGGTGAATTGAAATTCGCTCTTGCAGTCGAGACCGTTTTGAATTCTATACCACAGCCAGAATATAGACAATTAATAGTTGAAGCTCTAATGGTGCTCACATTGGTATCTGAATATAATGTGGCAGTATCTTTGGGCGGAATTGTCCAAGTTGAACAATTGGTGCATGCTGCTAACGAATTATTTTTGGACGACCAGGTATTAAGTAGTTACCATTTCGTGTTATCAGTGTTCGCTGTGAAATTTCGTATTACATTTAATTTATTTTAATGCGATAGTGAAATTTTCAACAGGTTTTGTATGAAAATTTAATAAAACGTTCATACAATGTTTATGTCGGTATATAACACGTCACATTTTTTTACACACATTTTAGCCCACGCTCATGCGTATTTGTCATTTATGATAGGGATTACTTATAATAGCTAACTATGTTGTAGATAAAATGCGATGGTGATGCTACCCTATGTTGTGCTAAACCAACAAAGGATCGCAGAGAAACGTCCAGGACAGGCGGACTTCTTTGTGGTGGTGCTGCGTTTATTTGTCAACATTTTTATGATAGCGCA
This sequence comes from Amphimallon solstitiale, assembly GCA_963170755.1. NCBI lineage: Eukaryota > Metazoa > Arthropoda > Insecta > Coleoptera > Scarabaeidae > Amphimallon > Amphimallon solstitiale. The sequence continues at coordinate 75,520,974 of OY720678.1, forward strand.
CCTAGCGGATGTTACGGTACTATGACTTACATGACCAGAGCGGTTGTGGGAACATTGGATTGTATACCAAAGCAGGGAGAAATTGATTGCTCTATTAGTTAACGCAACTTGTGTTCCATAGTATTGTGTAATTCATAGTAAATATTAGACGCTAATAAAAATAAATTGATTATTTATCGTTTTGAATTTTTATGTACCAAATATACGTTTTTATGTTAAAATAAGTATCCATACATCAAGAAGATTGAAAGAAATATGTGATAAACTAACTTCATTATCATTTCAGAAACCAGTGATATTCTGTATATGCTACGGGGTACAGATAATGCGATTTTCATTAATCAGTGCTACTGATGATGACAACATAGTTGTCGAAATGCGTATATAGTTTTCTGTGTATTACTGTTGTAAAGGTGTTTTTTGTAGTGTATTCTGTTCATTATTATTCGTTTATAGCTTAAGAAAATCTCGTATTACGATTAATTAAATTTAATGTAAAAGTGAAATTCTCAATAATTTTTTTATGAAAATTTATCAAAATGTTCATACAGTTTTTATATCGATGTTTGATACATACGCATATTTTGTAGGTAAAATTAAGCACGCGTATGCATATCTATAATTTATGATTTTATTAAATGTGAAGTAATGACTGTCAGTAGAAGTGACCTATATTTTGCCGATGCTGCAAAACTGAGGAAAAGGCAAGACTGTATAACAGAAAATAACTGTATAGTATATACATATTTTAACAGCTTTATTACACATAAACTATAGTTCATATTTTGTAACACAAAAATTATCATGATATTGACACTGCACAAAAATTAGAACAAACTCAGCAACTAAATTTCGCATGTACTTGCTGACACAATGTTAACTTTTGCAAGTATTCCTATCTTGATTTCCAGAACATTGATTATATTCTAAAGGACAAGTATGGAATACACGAATCTAATATTTAAATGAAGTCAGAATTTAATGTGTAACAATGGTCGCATTCAGCAGAAGACTATGCTTCACTCCATCGGTAGCGGCCGCTGCATCGACATCAGTTGAGTGAAATTCAAAATTTAATGTTATGTCGTTGAATATGATGTGCTAGTTGCTAACAGAAATCAGCTGACCAATTCTTGTGTATTTATTTGGAGTAGTCTTGGCTGTTTATAACATTTGTTATTATTGGTATCTAAAATGGCTAAAGAAGATCAGATTTATTTAGAAAATGACTAAATATAAATATATAGTGTATTTTGTCATTGATAGAAGTTATAAGAAAAATATGTACACTTACGTTAATTACTGCGAAATCCATTGAAATTTTTTTTTTTTAATCTTTGTTTTTTGTAAATATGCGCGACGTTTGTAGGATATACGTCACAGTAAGTGTTCAAAGTTCGCACCGTTCACTTCAATACATAAACGCGCGCGTCGTAAAAGTGAATCACGCACTGCCGGTAACACATTGCGTTCGCGGTAACGATTTGTTGCTTTCGCCATAAATAGGTAGCATGTCCACCAATTCATTGTTATTAAACGCCATAACACTAATTAACAACTATGTATAATCAACAGAAAACTAAATTATTCACTTAATATTATTCACATAGCATATCACAGGTGACTGACCTACAATTGTGACAATACTTTAAATACAGATCTAAAAATGTAAACAAAAACCCAGACGTTGTGGCGCCAGACAGGTAGTTATGTCTAAATTATGGCATGTGATAAATGCAATACTCGGTCGAAATCCAAACAAACCGACGCATAACTAGGTCAAGTTCATTCAATACAGTCCATCTCAAAAATATTGACTGCACTTTTCAATAATTTTTTCCGGCGTTGATTGCAAACATTGATATAAAAAAATTTTTTTCATTACTTTGTAATACTTGTGAAGTATGTCACATCAAAGTCCTATCGATCATTGACCAAACATAGTGTATAGCCATTGAATTTGAATTGGCCCTACTACTAGAGGTTATGGAGAATCAGAGACAGGAAATTCCCAGAAACAAGCAATTCCATAAAAAAATTTTTGACCAAGTTTTTTTTATTTTAAGATTTCGAAAATCTATTAATACAGTTATTTTTTTAATTTAAAATAACTGTTATTTTTTTAATTTAAAATAACTGTATTAATAGCAATGTGCTATTTTTGTCCCAATGAAAATCTAAGTCTATAAAATTGCAATAAAACACAAAATAAAATCTTACTCAACATCTCAACATGTTACCGATACGTAGCAATAATATAATTAATTAATATTAGCTACAAAAGATGGCCGTCCGCTCGGTAAAATAGTCGCTGTAATCGTGACGTAGTTCGATGTAGCATTAGCAGACGTTTTCTCAACGGTTCCACAACAATTGCGTTGGCTGAATGCGACCAATTATTTATTTATTCCTGCAAAATATACACACAAATGTAGTGCCAAAATGACGTCTGACGTCGAACTGGCCTCTTCTTTTATTACAACTATCTAATGTGTCTCTTTTCTGCTTAAATTCAAATTAATTGTCAAATTTGACATCAGTATCCAATGAACTGTATATACTAACTGGAAGGGAAGCAGGGTATTTTCATTTTAAAGTGTGTCAGGCGCAACAGAAAGAGAGTGCTACGTTGTGGTATTTCCATCCTTATTTGTTGCATGTTCGTTTACGGAGTTTATTTGCACCTTGATCTTAAACGTTTTTCACCGTCTATACCTGAGGTGCTCGGCAGGTAAAAGCATACAATTTGATGTTATAATATATTGATGTGCCTGTGAAGTATAGTATCTTTTTACTTCAGTACTTAGAACAAGAAAAAATGGTACATTATTGCGCGGCTTATGGATGCAAAACTTTATATGACAAGAGAAATAATATCCAGTTTCACTTGTAAGTTTATTATTTAATACTTTTACGCACGGAGATCACACATATACTTCTGTAATGCAAATGTCTCAAGAATTTACAAGTTTTTCCTTCAATGGTGGTCCAGTATTCGCGGGTGATAGTGTTCAAGATAATACAGTTTATAGAAAAACAATTCCGATTTTTAACAACCACTGCTTCAGTACAAAAATCAAATTTAAAAAGTATATTGCAAAATGCAGCGGTACAAAAGTTTTCGTCAAACTTACAACTTTTTTTACCTAGTCATCCTGTAACAGAGGAGATATTTAATGAAGATTTACACGAAATACAATTAATAAAATGTATTGTAAGTATATATGTGAAATGTCGAATGCCGCATCATGCAACAGTTTATAATGAGAGTATTCAATATACTAAACTAGGTTTAAGGCAAAAGTTTACTAAAGTAATACTTTTTAATAATCAATAAAACTGTCATAATATTGAATTTATTTTTACAATACCCTTCCAACGTATCCTGCTCCTCATAACTACTTAATTTAAATTTTGTTACCTATTGATATGATTAACTTACAAGTATCCAGCCAACTATTTACTTTAAAACACGATAATTATATAAAAATCATTCTTTGCATAATTCTTCTCCTTTTATAACACATACAACAGATAATAATGTATAATAAATACGCTAAAGTAGATTTATTTAAAAAAAATATATTTAAAACGGCGGCGGCTAATTATGTAGCCGCTAGTCGGACAAAGATGAGAATACCACAATGCAGCGGGTTGCATACTCCATAATTTTGCCTCAGTCATCGTTAACTTACCCGCCTTTCCAGTTATATGTATATATATATATATATTTCACTGTCAGTATCCCATCAAAATAAAATTTAAGATCTTGCTACAGAATAGCCAAGTATTAAATAAAATATTGTCAACAGTAAGATCATAAGTGCTCAACTCTTGTCGGCAAGATTTTTATTTTGTATGAGCATTGGTTGCTTGGCAATTAAACTAGATCAAATTGACGAAAAGAACCCGAGCGCGGAGCGCGAGGGTTCTTTTCCCAAGAATTTGATCGAGTTTAATTGCCAAGCAACCAATGCTCATACAAAATAAAAATCTTGCCTGACAAGAGTTGAGAACGAATGATCTTCGGTTGGAGAATTAACTGAATGAAGCGTTAAATACGTCAAATTTTTAACAACTTTATTTATGAGAACAAATTTTGATGAATGATGTTCGAGTTGGTGTGTCGTATTTGGTTGATGATGTTGGTGTCTTTCTCGGAATCGAATTTTGAATGTTTTCATTAATTGAAGCGTCAGGAATGTTGCCGAAGCGCGACATTTTTACTTTTGTCAAAATGACATTTGATTTTTTAAATATTAATGGTTGCTAAAATAATGCTAAAACAATGAGGTATCGGCAAGAAAAATAGCATACATTCTTTTCAGTTAAAGAAATCATTTCTAACTTGTGATTGGTGCATGTGACACTGTTTTTAATGTCTCATTGGTCTACAACACTATGAAGTTAATTATCAATAGTAATATCACAAGAGAGTGAGAATAAATTGAAAATAATTCGACAATTTTCGAAAACTTGTTGCTAGGGAATAGACACTCGGGAATAGCCACTCGAGCCCGTAGGGCTCGAGTGGCTATTCCCGAATGGCAACAAGTTTGAGAAAGACTGGAGAATTATTTTCTAATTAATTCTCACTCTCGAGTGGTATTCGAAAGATTATTTTTTAATGTTTAAATTTTCTTTTATCTGTGCGTTTATATCTTCCAGTGATGATGAACTAAATCGCTTATGGTTCATAGCTTCCAATTTGCAATAATACTGGTGACAGGTGTCAAAACTAGAAAATACGTTGTCAACAAACAGAAACAAAATACTAGAAAATATTCTCGGGAGAATAATGTACCAAGATTATTCTCACTTATAATACCATGAGTAGTCAAAGTTATGTCGATTATTTTTGTGGTGGTTACACGAATGTCTTTCATGATTGCATTTAAATACTACGAGTGCGGAGCACGAGTAGTATTCGCAATTATGAAAGACATGAGTGTAAAGCACCACAAAAATAGTAGACTCAACTTTGACTACGAATCGTATTCGAGAGACTATTCAATGAACCAAATCAATTTTTCATATTAAAATGACTCAAAATTTAGTTACACATGATTACGTTTCCATGTCAACAAAAAAAACATTTATGTTTGTCATTAAAATTTTTGGAATCGTGTTCCTATTTAGTTCGTTTCGTTGAATAAAAACTGGTGTTTCTAAATAATGGGAACTGAGAAAAGATTTGGCACGAAATCTGAAGACGAAATCGATGCTGAAATTTGCGAAAATATCCCTTGGAACACGAAGAAATCCAAAGATTCAGTATGGAGACAATTTAGTACATTTTTAACAGCAAAAGGCTATAAACTGGATCAATCTACTTCTCCTGTGGACTTAAATGTCATCTTAAAGTCGTGGGCATGTAATATGAAGAAAAAAGATGGGTCCGATTATAAAGAAGGCGTCATCAAGCACATGTGGAACGTGACGGCGAAAATGGTTCAAGAAATGTTCTTCAATAAGTGGAAAATAAACGTAAACCCGTTTTCTGATGCAATATTTAAGTCAGCACGTGACGCCAGGGATGCTACAAGAAGAAAACTGCAAGCGTGTCCTGAAAAAAGAACCAGCAACGCGGCGGCACTTACAGAACCAGAATACTTAAATATGATACGCATATTAGATGAGAGTACCCCAGACGGTTTACAGAAAAAGTTTTTCTTAATAGCATCTTACGAACTAGCTTGGCGGGGAGGAGAAGGGAGCAACTGTTTCACCTATTACTTCAAGGAGGAACTCGATAACAAGGGAAGAAGAACTGGTAGAATTGAGTATAATCCAGTATTTTCGAAAACTGCGCAGGGGGGAACTAAATCATTGACAGGCAGCAAGTGGTTGATAGAGAATAAAAGCAATACCGATATGTGTCCAGTTAGGTAACCTATTTATATTTAATTTCAAGACGGTATAATTAATATTCTTCTGTTATTTAGATTGTATTATCTACTGAAATCGAAGAGAGGAAAAAATGTGAAAACAGAAAGGATGTTTTTGACACCGAATCCGTTTTGGGATAAAGTTGAGAATGCGGTGTGGTATAAGAACAGTCCAGTTGGTATATGTGAGATCAGTAAATGGGTGAAGTTATTAGCTGAAAAAACTGGATTAGATGTTAAAAGAAGGAAGATATCAAATCATTCGGTACGCTCTTCAACTGTATCATCTCTGGCGAAAGCTGGAGTCGGAGAGCAACAACTGATGAAAATAACGGGACACCAAAATCTGAATTCCATAAAATCGTACTTGCAGCTTGATGATGAGCACCACGAGTCGATTATCACCAAAATGCGAAGAAATTTTACAACAACAAATGTGTCATGTACAACTTCGACATCTGTCAGTAATAGTGACGGTATTAAGCTACAAGAGAAAGGTACTCCCTCGGGTACTCCCAGTGATAGCTCTGTTCCAGAATGTCTGCTGCAGCACTGCAGTAATGATAGTTTTTCTAATTGTACCTTCAATATTGTTAGTAAATGAGTTACATTAATAAAAACTTTCACTTGTTTAAAATATCCACTTGAATACCTTCTAGGAAGATATAATCGGGGGTAATACCATAAGAGTTTGTGTTTATCCGGACAAACTTTCATTTTGAACGAAAGCTTTGTTGCTTGGTAACTGACGAGAACAAATAACATGGTAAAACCGCGACACCGAAGGTTTTACATTTTGTTATATGTTCGAGTCGTGTTACCCTTAAGCAACAAAGTTTGAGTTTTGTCAAAATGAAAGTTTGTTCCGGAAATAAACACAAACTCGAATGGTATTTGGTAAGACAATTTAATGAATCATTTAATTAATATTAATAAACCGAAATATTTTTATTTAACATTCCTTTGAATACATATACAAAAGAAAGAGAATAATACATATGTTTATGTATGAAATTTATTTGAACGATACTGTCAGAATTGAATTTTCGTTGCCATGGAAAATCAACATGCAGTTTATCCGCTAGCAAACATGCAGTTTATCCGATGGCAAACTAACACAGCGTGTATTAAAATGTCATGTTTTTGACAGATGAATTAAATTGTCGCTGAAATTTCCTGTTGCTATGATACGAAAGTAAATATTTGCTATTTTATTGGTTCATATTGGAACAATGACAGGTGAATTGAATAGTCACTATAATAATATTGTGATTGCACAGAATTAAGCACGTGTCCGCAAATACTGCTAAACGATTGGTTAATAAAATTATTAAAAAATAATCACAGAAATGTGCATTTAATAACTTTATAACATGTAATATGAATTGAAAATTACAGGTAGCAATGCTATTTCAAGATATTGGCAATATTATAGTTACATATAAACGATCATGTGCTTATAAAATGTTTTTTTTACTGAAAATTAAATATTTGGACACGGCACTGACGCTAGAAGAAATGAAGGAAAACGTATCCAATTTGTCAATTTAAATAACATGAAAATTTCTAAATCGAATTGCGTAAGTCGATTACAGGCACTCATTATTACATACTGTGTTTTTTTCCAGTGTTGTCGTCTCCACGTAACTAGAATTCTCCCTAAGAAGTCATATAAAATTTCATTTTTGCTAAGAAAATTCCCTGCACTCTAACCAAAGTAAATTTATTTTTATAAGGTAAGTACACATAATACAAATCAAAATTATACATATTACTACTAAACAATTTTAAATGGTCGTAGAGTACCATATTCTAATTGATTTCGTTTTACGTATTTTACATCGATCGAAATGGATTCCACATTTTAACATGGAGAAACTATATGCTTCATTTGCAATTCGTCCAAGTTCCCTAGGCTTTTTCCTTATTTTTAACTATCTACTATAAATCACCCCCCCCCCAGCTGGCAACACTGGTTCTTGTAGTTAGCAACATGATTGCCAACCTATTTTGTTTGTTACATTGTATTTTTCATATATTTCAGAAATTCTAATATATAAAATCTGACTATTACTTATTGCACGAAGTATTTTCGTTTATAATTTTTAGTTATAACACGTAATTAAATTATCCCTTCAAAGAAAAAAGACAAAAAAACCAACAAGTAGTGTCATCTATACTATATACTATACTAGAAGCGCCGAAGAGATTCAGTAATAAAAGTATGTGACCACAACCTGATCAAGGCATCCTATATATAAAAACGGTCGGCGGCAAAGATCGTTTACATTAGGTAAACTGTAATAGTATCACAGATCGCGTGCGTTTATTTACTTTTACATTTCTATTTTCGTTAAATCTGTTATGGCTCGATTTATTCTGCTTTCATTTAAATATGCACAATTACTTACGTCAAATACCAGGGCAATAACTATTTTACAGACATTGATCCTTCAATGATTTTATGTGCCTGTGTGCATACGACTTTTGTGTGATCACGTGAACCCAACGGGTTTACTATTTTTATGGTTTCAATACCCATTCTTTTTAACGCCTGCGAGATGGTGTCCACGGGCATGTTAGGTGGTAAGTATTTTATAACCACCTTCACCGGGCGGACGCTTGCCACCTGGTAGGTGTAGTAGTGGACCCCCAGGTTGGTGAGGTGTGTCGTTAGCTTCCTCCAGGCGTCTATACCTACGGGTTTAACCTGGATTTGGTCGACCTGAAGGTAGCTACTGTGTTGATGTTTCCTTTCTTGAACTCGTGGGCAGCTAGAAGAAAGTCGGTTTCATAAGTGTAAACCTGTGGAGGGAAAAGTCCTCTAGGTTTAGGGGTGTTTGGATACCACTCGTGCCTGCTTTGGTGTCGAAGGGCGTGGTTTCTACATAGTTCTTCATTTTCTTCGAGCCTTTGCTGGAGTTGACGGTTATAAATCCGTCGCTTCTTCGTTGATGCCTTCTTTTTCTTTTCTTTCGTTGTCACCTTCTCTCGATGTGCCCTCTTCGTCGGAGACGGGTCTCTTGGTCCTCGGATGCGCTTCTGCGCATCGCAATCTTCTTTATATTAATAGGGTCTCTATCTATATGATAGAGTGTAAAGCTGTTGTTCTACGAACAAGTGTAAATTGATGTTCACTTGTTTAAAAAGATAAGCTCGGAGCATCACGCCCAAGTACAGAAGCATACTAAAACACAATGACAATAATGACGTATTCTTTGGAATGGGTGGTGGGAAAGTTTATAATCATATTGTTTGAATATTTTGTTCCATTTTATTTTATTTTGTGGTATGACAGAGTATTTATTTTGAATTCAAAGTCGTATAGAAAATCAGGCAGTGTAACACACACTTTAATAATCCTTTTAATGATCTATGAAAAAAACAATAATAAAGCAGTAACTTACATAAAACAGTTGAATAAACTTTACGGAATACCCATACTTGTTTACGCTACAATAAACAAGACCCAGATCGATAAAAAACATATTTTTAATATAAAAAAAATTGCCGGTAGAAAACGTAAAAATGTTAAATAGGGCTCTGATTTTTAAAAACTTTTTTATAAAATTGTTCACAAAATCAGTTCTGTTTTTGTATTCTCTAGAAATTGGTCTGAGCTTAGTAGTTGACGAGATATAGGAAAATTTGATAGATTCCATAACGCTAAGTGACCTTTTAAACATACCTTGACAAGCTGTGGCTTCATGCACTTTAGTCAGGGGCGGAACGCTCTAGGTTTTTAAATGTAAAAATCAATTGAAACACCAAGATGGCTGAAGCTTGTCAACGATCTGTTAAACTACCCCGACGTGGAGCGACAACAGACAAGTACTTCTGTAAAGATTATTTGGTGTAGTATATACGTTGTACTGCAATGTGACGTACATGTAACGATAGAAATAGCAAACATTATAATAATCAATTCTTTATACTTATCTTAAAAAGTTGTGCATATGCTGAGCTATTGCTACTGTTCTTGGCTTTTAGTTTTTAAATTTGGCCAATTTTCCACTGCTAGCACCACCACTGACTTGATTACCGTTCGCGCAGTGGCGTAACTATACCCCCGCGGTGCGGGGGGCCCCGAGCCCAGATACACCTATTTGTAGGATACATCAAGGTAATAATAGGTTAGGTTGAGCTGGATGTTGCGGGGGGGGGCAAAATTTGTAGTTACGCCACTGCGTTCGCGTATTGATTTGCAAGATAGTATAACTATTCTGTTTGCTAAACCTTTACATTTCTATCCAAGGCATTGATTTTAAGTTTTGCTTTTTAATACTAGAAAAACTTGAGTTAAAATTATTTATCGGCACATTTCTGTCCTGCGAAACCTTTTCAAACGCAGCCTTAAAATGCATATAGTTCGGTATTCCCTTACGAACGTATTGGTCTCGGGTTCGATTCCTGGTTCAGCCATCCGGATTTTTTTGTTTTAAAAAATCCACCCATAAAATTTTGAATAATTAGAGAATTATAATATTAACTACACCCTATTGTTCCAATACTTGTTTAAATAAATAAAAAAAAAACAGTAAATATGCTAAATTACTGGGAAAAAAACGAAAATTCCTATCATAACAGATTCTATCCCAACATAGATATATAATTCAATAGCTGTCTCACTCAGTTGCAACTGTTAGTTATAGCACAATTACAGGAAAGAACTGCTTGTAGCACCAAATGTACTTACTTGTCATATTGCATGATGTAAGACTTATTCTAGTTAAAATCTGTTTTGAAACATTTGCAGTGTATATATATCAAATAAAAATCAAATATATTTAAAACATAACTTTTTATTTTGAACACATGGATACACCACTCTCCACTAATATATAAAAAGGAACAAACAAACTAAGCTTCATGTTTCTTGCCAAATGGGTTCATTTTCTGTATCCATGAACTTGTTGAACTAAAAATTTAATTAAATAAATTAAAATATATGTAATATAGAATACTTTTTGTTTCTAAAGGTGAGGAATATGAATTTTAAACTATATAAAAATAAAAGTATACTTACGATGAAACAGCATTTTCGCCTACTGATTCTTCTAATTGAGAATTATGTAATGATTCTATAAGTGTTGCCCTATATAAATGCTTTAAAGGAACAGTCTTATTATTTTCACCTAGGGTTTTCTCTATTTTACTACAAGCTTCTTGAAATGAATATCCATACCATTCAATTTCTTCTGTTGTATACTTAAATTATAATTTAATTAATATAGATATTAAATGATGATTTTTCTATAACTCACTGAAGATAGGTATTGTTTATATTGACTGAGTATTTCTTTTTGTTTTTCAGGATCATTTGCATAACTAGGACATCCTTGCTGCAGTTCTTGTAGTATTTTTCGTTTTAAACTAAGTGCCAATAATGATTTTAAATCACATGCTGGTGTCTAGAAAATACATATTAACATATTGCAAGAATGAAATTTATCTCATATACCTTTAATATGTAATGGTCGAATCCATAATTTGCATGTATTAAATTTATAGTTCTATTTGTGACAATTACTGAAATATGTTTATTTAATACTTCACTATATATGACAGATCGTTTTAGTACTGGAATCCAAAAATGTGGAACTCTTCTAGCATGATAATCTTTCTTTATAAAGCCTTGTACTACTCCTTCACCACCCCAAATATGTTCATCGTGTTCAACAGGAAATTTTAATGGGATTGGAATATCTTGTATTGGAGTTCTAAATTGGATATTAATAATTATAATATATTCAACAAACATATACATTAAACATACACCTCTCCTGTTACATCATCTCTCTTCCATTTTCCCTCTTCAGGTACATAATGAACGGCAGTAGGTTCAGTCACTTGCCATTCCTTATAAAATTTCTTATAAGCTTCTGGAAGCAATGCTCCAACCCCTTTATTGAATTTTGCTAGTTTTTGAAAAGCGCCTACTGTTTTAATAACCTAGAATGTCACGTGTTAAACAGATTATCATTGAAAATTATTCAAACATACTTTCGACATAATTCATTAACAAGAGAGAATTTAATAGAAATTAACAGATATGAGATTTATACATTTCGACCTAACCTTGTGTTATTAAACTGATACCATTGCTACCAACCAACATAATTTTCTGTATTCTGTGAATTTAGAAGCAGTTGTGCATTACTCATAATTTCTAAAATACATATAGTTTAACAGTTTAATTTACAGTGTCCTTTTCTGTAGCCTGCCATCTCGCGTGCGCTTATTACATCAATATAATGTGTTATATATTCTCATTAATAGATGGCGTAATATTTGTAGAATTTATAAATCCTCGTTCAAGTTAGAAATTCCCCATAGTGACTAATTAATTTATTCAAAATAATAATGATATAAGAAATTTATGTATTATTTATTACACTAAGCAAAATATTTAGAAATATTGTACACTTTTAATTTAACAATGGACTCAATAATAATAATGTATGTTATTAGATCAATGGTTTTCGGGAGTAGTAGTTTTCATTATATAAGTTTGTTTAGAAATGTATATTTGCGGCTGAATGTAAAAAATTACAATATACCTGCTATTACTTGTACAGTGGATTTACCGGTAATTTATTTTTCGGTAATTTTACCGGTAAAATTACACGGAATATTACGGCCAATTTTACCTTACCTACTTACTATTGTGTGGTAATGTTACCAGTTTGGTAAAATTGAAATTTCTAAATAATGATCATAGAGTATAGACCATAATACATGGAGAGTAATCATATTTAGTGTAAACATCTTATCAGAAAATCATACAAAACTAAATTTTTATTGAAATTGAATAAAAAAATTAACAAAAGGTAACATAAAACATAAAAATTATTCAGTTCTTTTTAAAATTTATCTATGGTCTTGCCCTGCGTGTCTGCTCTCGTTTAAGATTCTTCTTTATCTAAAAGATACTGTTCTTCTTCATCTAAAGGATACTGCTCTTCTTCATCTAATTCTGAGGCTGACTCTGTTTCCGCATTTATTTCTTGGTGTTTGGGTTTGATTTCTGACTTCTTTAACAAATTTACATTGTGTGATATATATGTTAATTTACCAGCTCGTTCCACAGTTAATTTATTTCTCTTGGCGGAATGCACAGAACCGTATCTATAAAAACATAATTGACATACTTAAAAAATTAAGAAAATAATATATTATACATTATACTACCTACTAAATGTTCTCTCTGTTGCCGCGGTTGATGCTGGCAGTGACAGTATATCGGCAGCTAGTAAACTTAAATGTGAAGTTGAACATAGTCCTTTCCACCAAGTTACAGGAGCCATTATTTTTTCACTTTTTCTTACAAACTCTTTTGCAAATAATGCATGTCTAGCTCTATATTGACCAAGACCTTCAATTATTTCGTCAAACCAAGTAGAATACTTTGGGTGACATTTGGCAATTTGGTATATTAACTCAGTCGCACAAATTTGTTCAGATTCAGAAAGCCTGTCTCCTCTTTGAGATGGATCTAGTAGATTGGCTGCATAGTGAACTGCTTCTACAGCTTTCTGTTTTCTTTTTGTGTATATATTCTTAATTGTTGGCCCTAAGTTACAAAATGGGCCTTCGAAATTCTCATCATTCAATTTTTCATTAATTAAAGACTCAATTTCGAAAAAACAGTCTGCTACTTTTGATAAATTTAATTCGTCGGACTCAAATACTGATATCCATCTACTAATTGGAGCAAGTAATGCATACAATTTTATCAGAATAGACCAAAAATTGAAATCATCAAGCAACATGCGTTTAGTTGTACTTGATATAAAGTCCTCGACATTACTGTCCACAGCTAACAACTTTAATTCATGCTTTAGTTGCAAAAAACTCTTCAAACTATTTGTAAAAGAACTCCATCTTGTTTTTACTGGAAGCTTTAAGCTTAAACATGTACTTCGTTTTTCTTTTTGGATCTCTTCTAAACGGGCATGTAAAATATGTGAATTTTTTATTTCACTGACTATGTTAGTCACATTTTTCTTAAACTGTTTAATTTCATCCAACTTTAAAATATCTTCAACGAAAAGATTAAGACCATGACAGATACAGCCATACTCTTGAATAAATGGATATTTGCTGTTTATTTCTTTGCGTGCTTTTTTTATATTTGCCCCGTTATCAGTTATTATTCCTAGAAATTTTGATATACCAATTTCTTTTAGAACAGACTCTATCTCCTCTTTCAAAAATTCTGATGTATGACGTTGACTTTTTGTATGTACACTCTTGTAAAATAAAGGAGCAGGGGTGTTTACCACATAATTTGTAATTGAATCGTTTCTAATATTTGACCACTGATCACACTGTAAAGATAGAATTGATGCTTCAGAAATTAGATTTTCCACAACATTTTTTGTCTCATTATAATGATTGTCTAATAGGGTAGTTGAGAGCACATAGCGACTAGGTAACTTGTAGCAAGGCCTTAGTGTTTCATAAAATGTTACCCATTCTTCTGTTTCTGGCATTGATAATGGAGCTCCTGACATATAAATCGCTTTTGAAAACAATTTATCTAACTGTGCTTGTTCATCGGATGTAATTGTGTCTAAAAATGGTTTAATACTCTGTGATTTACTACTACCAGTACTACCACCTACTGATTGAAGTGTCACCGACGAGGCCGTGGATAACGTCGAACCTTCTTCATGTGCTATGTAAATCGCATCAAGCTCAGCCGGTGCAGGTGTTTTATCTTCAATAATATTTGATTTCGCGTTATTGGTTACCTTTAGGTCGCTAAGATTTTCACGAACTTCAGAGGGGACTTTCGAACATTTTAACAAATGTTCCCACTGTCGTGTGGCAAGTTAGTCGTAGACAACGTCATAATAGAACAGGTGATGCAGGTGAAATACTTGGGCACAGTAATAACAAGCTCGGGTGACATAGACAAAGAAACAAATGAACAAGTTGCGAAAACGAATAGACTCGCTGGATGCATGAGCGACGTAATCTGGAACAACAAGTACCTGAGAATTGATACAAAAACAAGAATATACAAGAGTGCATTGAGGCCCATACTGACCTATGGGGCCGAAGTGAGGTCACAAACGGCTAAAACCAGAAGGCAAATGCAAACGACGGAGATGAAGGTTCTGCGAAGAATAGCGAGAAAAACCAGATGGGACAGAGTTAGAAATGAAAATATAAGAGAGACATGTCAGGTAACGGAGATTGATATATGGACAAGAGAGCGAAGACAAAACTGGGAGGACCACGTGTCTAGAATGAGCAACGAGAGATTGCCAAAAATAGCAAGAGACAGCAGACCACTTGGAAGAAGAAGGACAGGAAGACCGAGGAAAAGATGGAGAGACAGTTTATAGGGATTGGTTACATAACAGGAGAAATCCTAATAGAAAGAAGAAGAAGAAGAAGAAGAAGAAGTCGTGTGGCATTAGCTTTAAACTTCTTATTACAATACCTGCACTGATACACATCTGCTGCAAATTTTGTATAGTGATTCCATACTGATCCTTTAGTTCTCCCCATCGCAGAATTCTTGCTCTTCAATTTTATTGATAACTAACTGCACGATTGCACTTATTTTTTGATAAACAACAACATTTAAATAAACGTATCACGAACGTAATAAACGTATGCCACAAATGTGAGGTTAACACAACGCTGATGATGACAGAGGGACGCGGGAAATATAAAAATGGTAACATTCGGTAATATTACGAAAATGTGTAGGTAAAATTACGCAAAATTACCAATTTTACCGGTAATTTTCGAACGGTAATTTTACAACCCACATCTCTATGTACAACTCTTAAATGTGGTAACTAGTGGTAAGTACATTGCTTAACCTCCGTTACAGTCATTGTATGTCCATGGATTCTGTACCAGCTAGTTGTATCTATTTCCTCTTGCGGAAGTATATATTTTCGAATAAATTCATTAACACTTTTTTTGAAAATTTTTGAAAAGAAGGATGTATTTAAAACATTTAATATTTCTTCTGAAAAAAATTAGTATTTACAAAAAAAAAAAGAAATTACTGAGAAAGCCATATAAATATTATTTTTTGTTTTATATTATTAGTTTGTCAACAAAGTGTAAGTTATATGGTTGCTAATTTTGGGTTTATTAACATTTATTTGGAAGTTTTTTGTATCTTCTTTAATTTAAAACTTTAGTTAAACAAGATATTCATTTTATTGGTAACAGAAATTGTTTAATAGATATGCTTATATTATTTAACTATACTCATATAGAAACTAATAATATTATTCTTTTATTATTATTATCTTGACTAGCGGCTGTATTTTTTTGTCATTATTTCATATTTTTAATCAATATTAACTGCAGTGAAACTATTTGGAATGACAGCTTGCTTTTCTATTGTCAATTTTGTTATTAATTACTAATGAATTAATGTAGCCGTTAGGTTAAGATGACAGATTATTTTAAATACCTACATTTCCTATATATTCCGGCTAGGAATTTTAATATATTATATATATGACGTTATGGCGCAGACAGGAGCACACTAAATTTGTGCGCCAGCTCATATCGAATCTACCGTATCCATCTCCACCTCCGCTACGTCCTTTATGCTGCTAAACCCCCACAAAGTCAATGTAGTCCCGCTACTCGGCGCACGTGCTCCATCAATGCAATGTATAGAAAGGAACGTCGGCGTCGTTTCGATTCTCTGCGTTATGTTTCACGAATATATTAAGATCGAGTCATTTTATTTGTTTGTAATCCAGGATTTGTTTATTTTATTAGTTTGTAATCAAGGATTTGTTTATTCGGAACATGATTGTAGAAGGCCGGCATACTATTGTCAGAAGTAATCAAGCAACATTAAAGATTAGCGTGAAAGCAATTAACATTATTTTACACAAATATTTGAAGGTCTGTAAGCTTTGTTCTCGGTCGATTCCCCACAACTTGACTTCAATTCAAAAAGAAGACCATGTGAGATGGTGCACGTCTACACTAGATCGCGTTAACTATAAATTGTCTCAGTTGGTGTAGAATATAATCACGGGTGATGAAACAGTGGTATACTACTATGATTCCGAAAAAAACAACAACCGACACTTTGGGTCTTTGAGAATGAGTCGGCTCTAATAAAAGTCTAAAAAAAAGATGGTCCCCACATTTTTTAGAATACATGTTTCCACTGTAGCACTGGAGGATAGACGTACTGTTAATTCAGACTGGTATACGATAGTTTTTTCACCTCCGATTCTCCAAAAACGTTCAAGAGGAAGGATCGTCTCCCATCAAGATAACGCTCGGGCACAACCTGCCGCTCGAACAACTGGGGATTTGAATGCCCAAAACATAGAAGTAATAGGTCATTCACCGTAAAGTCCAGATCTAGCAACTAATGACTTCTCATTTCCGTCGGTAAAGGATACATTACGGGGTTTACGTTTTACATCGGCATGAATTAAACAAACTACGACCAGAAGAATGGAGAAATTGTGTTCAAGATTGGTTTTCACGGATGCAAAAATGCATTGACTGTAAAGGAAAATTGTAAATAAATGTTTTTCGTAAATAAATTGTGTTTTACTTTACCAGGCTCAGCTGTACAGCGATTCTTGCGTTGTTTATCTAATTTTAATATGCTCTTTGGAATTTCGTGCCTTATTAAAAAAATATGCCTTTTTCATGTTTTTCTTTGTCAAAATTTTATGCCTTTTCTGTTTTTTGGTGCCTTTTAGTTCGGTCTGTAGTAATAAAACAAGAAAAATATATAAACAATCTTTTATTTCTTTTTATATTACACTAGATATGTCACATTTTTCTTCAGGCGCGCCTAATAATATAGATATACATATTTTATAAATAAATATAAAACTTACATCTGAAACATTTCTATTTTACAATCTCATGTGTATACGTAGTATTTACTTAAACTTTAGGGTATTTTCTTTATACAAGTTTATATACAATATTGACAATATATTATGCAGACTCATATAGAAATCGCGCTATATAATATGTATATGTATGTACAGCAACATAGTTCGTGAATGTTCTCTCCGAAAGTTAATGGGAACGAACACTTTATCGACAGGGAGTTGAGAGTCCGCTCTCGTCTGCGGCACAAGTCGAATGCGGCGGAGTCAGGAATAGTTTGCCGTTATTACACACGCATAGTTGGAAAATTTCGTGATTCCTTGTTTGAGAGCTTCTGGCTGAAGGTATGGCCGTGGGGAGTGTTGGCATTAATACCGAGCTCGACTCTAAACGAATCTCTCCCGCTACAGATTTAAGTTGTATATCGTTGAGAGACACAGTTTTTATGGAGCCTGCTCTGGACTCCAGTATGATACCGGAAGGACCCCGTACTTCCAAGGAACTCGTCGGAGATTCTAACCTGTAAAAATTAAAACCATATAATAGGCATCTTCATTTATTTATTTGAGAGCTTTAAGAGATTATTTTACTAATTAAAATACATAAGTAAATGAAGCAATTACTGACAGTGCGGCAATTTATAACACTTTAAGCTGGGTGCACACCAATTATACAAAACAATTTGTTTCTCAAATAACATGTTTGAAGTAAGTCAGCTTCCATTAAAATATATAGGAATGCTTATAAGCGATGCTCACAAACTAAATATATTGTTGGTTGATAAACATTTTAAATTCGTTTCAGGCTACTTTTTCATTAATAATATTTTAATTGCAATTATTTGTCATTAACTAAGAATGTTAGATTGATCTGTAATCCCGTACCACCGATATTTTGTTTAATTTGCGTACAACCTATAATAATAATTTGTCTAATTTTTGTGTATTATGTCTTATAACAAATTGTTTGTCAAGCATTTTGTATAATTGGTGTTCAGCCAGCTTTACTTTCTCAATTATTAATATGTGTTTACTCATTTAAAGCAGGATTCTAGCAGTAATGGGTGCCTGCAGTTGATCTGCGCCTTCCGATTTAGAAATTACGTAAAAATTGCTAAAATGTGTCAATTTAATACACTCATTACATATTTGTACAACGTGAGCATTTTGAACTGTCCTGAGTTGGCCATACTGATTTTAATATAGAAACACAGTGTAATTGGCAAGCCTTTTTTATTTATTTTTGTGGTTAGGTTTACTATTTAAAACTTTCCTGTGATAAATGTCAATAAAATTGGGTTAAAGTTGAATTATATGAAAGAATTTTTTTGAAATATAGTAATTGCACTTTATTTTTTTATCATAAATAATAATAAAAACGTAACAACTTTATTACTGTAAAGCATAATCCCAAAATTATGTCACCAAATGAATACATTTTATAAAAGTTCGAAATGTCCACCGTTATTCTCAATAAATAGATTGACAGATGTTCTCATGTTATTGAACACATTGTGGAGTGTTTCCTGTGTAATATTTTGCAACTCTATTGTAATTGCCTCTTCAAGTTCATCGAGATTATGCAGTTTGTTTTGAAACACTTTACTTTTTACATGGCCAAAGAGAAAAAAGTCCATTGGGATTAAATCAGGAGAATTGGCTGGTCATCGATTTCGACTAATCAATCGGTCACCACAGTATCCTGACGAATTAATAGTTTGTTGCATAGTTGCCCCATCTTGTTGGAAGTAACCCAGGTTTAATTCATCTTCATGAAAGCTGTTAATTAAGGTTTCCAATATTTATTCTCAGTATCGTATTGCATTAATTGTATCTTGAAAAACAATTGGCCGAATAATTCGTCTTTTCGACATTCCAACTTTGATAGGGTGGAGACGATTATCAACAAAATGTGGATTCTCTGTTGACCAGGTACGGTAATTTTGAGTGTTGATATACCCCGACAAATGGATCCAAGCTTCATCCGAAAAGAAAGTGCGATTCAAGTCTTCTTCATGTAATATTTCATTAAATCAGTTGCAATAATTCAATCTCTGCTCAAAGTGATTGCCACGTCAATGTTGTAGTACAGACACTTTATATGGGACTTTTTTGTTGCCAACCCAGGACAGTTTAAAATGCTCACGTAGTATATTATCGTGAATAACACTGACATAATAAAAATAGTAAAAACACTACATATAAGATCAATGGTGAATTCTGAATAATCAAGGCATAGATTATTCAGAAACTAAATAATTGTTTCTATTCATTCATTCAATCGGTAATATATGTTGAGCATGGAAAAGTGATTTATAATATAATCAGTTTGTGGTTATGTCACTTTTATTAAAAATGTCGTTGAAGTTCCATAACAAGGTTTTGGAAATTCAAATGGCATTTTTCATTTAATTTATTTACAATGCATCATTTTCAAAAGCAATTTTTAAAATTTATTATCAGCAAACTATTCAATGTAGAATCCCGTGGAAACCAAAATAACTTTTCGTAACGTAGTAGTCGTCCATATTGAGTACGCCATTTTATCTTGCGGAAATATTTCTTCTGATTCCTAATCAGCGACATCAAAAATCTCACTGGTGATAATTTAAAAATAAATAAATGATTATTCGCTATGTCATATCAGAGAGTCTTTTTTATCTTAATTTAACTTCGGATTCTGAATGACTTTGAAAACCTCTGCATATGAATTTTAATCGAGATTAATAGAAGCAATCATATTACCATTTTCAAAATTTTTGGACATCTTTAACATGTGATTCATTGGCATCTATGATTAACACTTTACATTTGATAACGTAATTTTATTGACGTTTCAGTCAATGCTGCCAATTTTAAAAACGGCGGCTTCACTAATAATAATGGACACAAAAATATATCGAAAATTTGATAAAACTTTATCCAAAAATTTAGTCATGTAAAAGATATAATTAATACAAAGATTAATATTGCATGTTATTACTTTATTTTATAAAAACTGAACCCTATTAATAGTGTTAGTTCGTTAATATTTATTTGAGAAAACATGCTTGATTAGCACATTGAAACTAGTTCGTACCTTGCAGAATTTTCAAAAAGGGACCATCATTCGGCAGGTATACGTTGTACAGAATTCTGTTCTGTCTTGAGGCATCTGTTTCTTTAGACGTAAAGAATACATGTAACGTTGAGTATATGTGAATCTAATTTTAATTTGCACACAAATGTTATTAAAATTATTACACTTACGGTTTCATAAAGAATAAAGTAAATAGTAGTTTATTAATAACCGGCTTGCAGATACAGAAAAAGACGTAAAATCACTAATGCCTTATTTAAGTTAATCATAGTGTAATTATTTTGATTCTATCCATCATACATCTCATATTAAGTAAGATTTCTATACAGATTTTTTTGCAAGGTTTGTAATTGTTTTTACTTTTTGTAATACAGTCTGATCACAAGTAAAATTAATTTCGAAGTTAGAAGGCAAAAATTCTTTGATTAAGTCCTTAAGAGTTACACAAAGCAAACGCTTTCAAAAAGTGAGTTTATGTGAAATGACAGAGTGAAATATATATAATTTTATCAACCTATTTGTTCAATTGAGTTAAACCTATCTTACAGTTTTTATTGATGGATTTAAGAATGTAAATACGAGAATTCTTTTTCATTTCTCCGTTTGCTCATTTGTTATAGTTGTTAAACTTGTCGTAATTTTTTTTTTGTGCTCCCCACAATCATATATTCAATTGTAGTCCTGCCTAGTAATACAGGTTTATGAAAATCGTGCTTAATTTGTAAGCAATGGTCATACATTCCTTTAGGAATTGTGACAGCTCATTTCTCACATGAGCTTTAGCAACTCATTTTTTGTGGTAAGTTAGTCCATGTTCTTCTGTTCTTTTTTACTCTGTGCTGTTGTTTGCTTTTGCTTCCTCAGTTATCCTCCTCCATGCATCTCAGTTCTGAATCCTACTCCTCCAATCCTGTATCTCCAGCTTCTTTATATCCTCCATCACTTGGTCGTGCCATCTCCTACTATATTGTAAGTTTCTTTTCTTTCTGTTGTTTTCTATTATTATACGATCGTACCATTCAAGTTTTTTCTACTCCAGATACGTTAAGTTTATTGTTGCTACTCTATAAGTTACCTGATTGCTGCTCTGATTTCAAACTCATGTTTTCTATTTTTACTTTCTTTGCTTTTGTATTCCTATTTCCTCTGCTTGTTTCCATGTACATACTTGCTTTTTACTTGATTTACTGTTAGCATATTTTCTTTACTTGTTTGCTCAATGTTTGGCATAGCTTCTTGTGAAGTTAGTATAGTAAAATCGTCTGCGTACGCGACTACTTGTACCGCTTTGTTGTTTTTGCATTACTTGACTACTGGATACAGTATTCAAATAAATAATGTTGTTAATAGTCCGTCTTCCTGTTTTATTAATAAATATAAATTAATTATAAAACAATTAGGCAAAACCAAAAATATTCACTAAACATTTCAAACGATTAGAATATGTCACTTAAATAATAATGATAATAATAAAATTTAAACATCCAAGTCCTTGGTGGGAACTACCTGCAAATTTTTGATACAGTACATAAAAACCTAAAGGGCTCAATTACGCATCAAGAACTAAATAAAAAATAATTAGAAAGTCAAAAATAAAGGTAAATACGGGTTTATATTTCGTAAAATAGGTATTGGACTAACAAACGCCTTCCAACAGCATTGGACATATGCAACAATATCTGAGGAATCAATATCAGTATTTTCACGACGAAGATCAAAGCAGATACAAGGGTACCGGAAGTACCCGATTTGACGGATAGATGGCAGTGGTTGTTTGAAATAAATTACCATTGTAGAAAGTACCAACCTTATAAAGTTTAAAGTTTGAAGACGTTGTATTGTTTAGTACTTGTTTGGCCCCTGTCAGTGAATTTGAAAACATGAAAAAAATTGGTCATAGTTATGTGATGTAATATTTTAATTTGAAAGGTATCAGTCCAACCAATATCAAAGCTGAGCTAGATTCTACTCTAGGGATGTCTGCTCCTTCGTTTGAAATATTAAAATAATGAGTGGCAGAGTTTAAACAAGGCCGTACGATCAGCCAAGACAAACAACAGTGGTCGGCTAAATGAGATGACCACTCCAGAAATGGTGAAGAAAATCCACAAAATGGTATCAGATGACCGTCGAGTGCGAGAGCTAGCAGACATGGTAGACATTTAAAAATTGCTGCGCACAAGGTGGGTGCCGTGTTTGCTCATAATAGACCAAAAATAGTGCCCTGAGGATGTTTCACTCGAGTGGCAATGTTTCATAGCAATAAAGCCAAGTTTTTGGGTTGATTCATAACCATGGATGAAACATGGGTTCGCACATGAAATGAAGAGACATTCAAAACAATGGACTGGGCGGGAATAATCGGCTACAAAAAAGGCGAAAAGAATTCCGTCTGCAAGCAAAGTCATAGCGTCAGTTTTTTGAGATTCGCGTTGTACAATTTTTATTGATTATCTTCAAAAAGGAAAGACCATCAACGGAGAGTATTGTGCAAACCTATTGCAGCGTTTGAGTGATAAAGTCAGGAAAAAACGGCCGCATTTGGTGGAGAGAAGGTGTTGCACCAATTCACACATCCGTTATTGCCGTGGCCAAAATCAATGAGTTAAAGTTCGAATTGCTTTCTCACGCACCGTATTCTCCAGATTTGTCCAACAATAAAGAGGTGAAGTTTCCGGTTGATGGCTATTTTGAAGAGCTCGACGGTTCTCACTGTAAACAGGATACCAAAGCTATTGAATATCGCTGGGAAATTGTTTTTCAGGTTTTTTGCGTGTTCTTTGTCAGGTTGGGTAATTCTGGGACAACCCTCATATTCCTCTAATCAACGTTATTTCATCAGAATGAAACGTTACAAACTTCAACTATAACACAACCTGTTGTTTCAACAAATTATCTACTTCTGTACATCGCAAATCCGAATCATCAGCCACCATGAAGAAGGCGGAAGCACCCCTGTCAACAATTCAATATCAAATGCCAAAAATTGAAATTAAGACATAGGATAAAATTACAACTAAAATTTAAGAGGTATCACAACTAGCAATTCAAATTCGTATTGAATTGATCATCAAACGGTATGCAAACAACATTCTCAGAAGTAAAAGAGGAAAATTACAGAAATAAAACGAAATTTGGAATGTCATCAAAGTAAGAACAAGTAATAAGAAAATAAAATAAACGTACCTTAACGAATAGAAACATGATAATTTGATCAAATAAAACCTGAAATTCCGGAAAAATCCATTCTAACGTGAATTTACGAAACAGTACAAATGTTCAACGTACCCTTGATATTTCTAATAAAATTAGTAGTAGTTCTTATTTATTGATACACAACAAAAGCATTTATTGTATAAAAATAGTTTAATTCTGAATAAAAGTAGGAGGTACTAAATTTTTACGTTTTTTTTTTTGAAAATGTTTCATATAATATATTGACTTTTATTCCTAGTTTTCCTTTTTTTTAATTTATTTTATCTCTTAAGAATTGTGGAAGAATAAGAAAGAAATATACACACACAATCCTTTATTTTTTTTTAATTCACAAGTGATATTTTACATTTTGTTTATACATTATAATAGGTATATAAATATAAAACTTATCTATTCTTTATACAAATATTTTTATATTATACTTCATTATAATAAAATTTTAATATAAGCCTGTACATATTTATACAATGTGTTGGTAATGTGAAAATGTCTATATGAACAATACAGATTTATTGAATGTTTTAGAAGCTCATGGACTGATAGGACAAGGCGTGAAATATCCCTCTTTGTTAGAAGTTACACATCTGGAATTCGCGGGGGCCAAGAACAATTTGCCATTCTTACACATGCATAATTGAAATATGTCTGCCTCCTCGGTTTCGTAAGGTTTAGAAGATATTTTTGCGATCTTTGGTAGTCCGGGCATGAATATGGAGCCAGAGTTTAGCTTAATTTCACCGTTTTTAGACTCGAGGCTTATATTGTTTAGTGATATCGCTTCTATAGGACCAGCTCTTGACTCTAGGAAAATTCCAGAAGCACCGTGAACGTCTAAGGAATGCGTTCGAGATTCCAATCTGTAAAAATCATGTTCGACAAAATTGTTAAATATGTTTTTATTGTTCTAAGAAAAATTAGCGAAAAGATATGCATAGCGATGTAACTAAATGTATAGTCTAAACTTTTGTAGACTGAATTATCTTTAGAGACCGACCACGAGAGGACCATGACTCATCGCCCAAGGGCGCACTATTGAAATTTTGTATTTTTAAAGAGTTTTTAATTTTATTTAAATTGGATAACAAATGGGTTGTGATCTATAAAATACAAAATACATTATTATTTGTTCATTTTGTAGTTCAAATCCAGTAAACTCTCCGTACTTTATTTATCTTAGGAAATATAAGGTAAATGAAGTTTTTGAAATGAATTTTAAAAACTCCTCACGCTTCTACCTACGCCGATAAAGAAAGGAATATAACAGTAAAATCGACTATTTTTGCTGTCCGTTTTCTCGACGAAAATAGTTGTACAGTTCACCATATGAATAGTGCTATTCAGTAACTGCGTGATGTTATACACTATTTCTTTTGTCCGTCGTAGTTTGGGTCTGATACGTCCGGTCCTTATACACTGCGCTTTACCTTAATAGTGTAATAGTGTTACTTGTAGCTCTGAAAAACTTAATTTATTTTAACCGGTACAATATATATTACTCAATCAGAGTAAATACACCTGAGGATAGTGTATATTTAATTAAGTGTAGTTTATACTTTCTGTTATAGTCAAAAAAATACTTAAGAGGGGCGTTTACCTATCGAAAACTAAGGCATCGCCGTTTCGCGTTTTTTGAATTTATTTTGTAATTTTAGAATCTCAAATTTGGGTTAGTGGTGCAAATGGCATCAATTTATAATGTCAAGGTCCGTTTTTGTACTATTTTATTTTCTTAAGAAAGTGTAACGGTAGGCCCTGTGTATCATGAATAAAATATAAATGTAATATAACATCCAGAATATTTATATTTTAAGGTAATGTATATCATGATATTAAGGTAGGTAATAAATCAACACGGATCGGGAAACATGTATTATTCATTTATTTGTATTAAATTATTATATTCCTGTTTAAAATGTTTCTATATAAATTCTGTATATGCAAGAAACTCAAGTGGCGCCAATATTATCAAATTCAGACAAGAGTTTAGGCGGCATTAACAAGAAACGGTTTGTGTACAATCAACACGTGGGCAACCTTGAACGCTACATATTTTGCGAGTGCATGTTCTCACAAACAGAGTTTGAATAGAAGTAAAGTACATAAGTGGCTCGGGGAATTCCCTAAAAGAATACGGTGTGGCGTGCCTTAAGTAAGGAGGAAGAAGCAGACGCTCCCTAGCCCGTAAACAAGTAGGTTCGCAGGTCCCGTTAAGTAAAATAACACTGGACCGCACCCAAGAAAAAGGGAACGATCTCACAGGCTAACAGTGCGAATACAAATATAGTAATTCTAAGCATTAGTAAAAAGTGAGATAAAAGCCTGGTGAGAAAAGAGATATATTTTTATTAAAATAAGTGTGTGCCGTATCTCGGGACAAAGAAGACGACGATTTCAGTCTACCCTGGGAAAGCTGCCCGTGAAAACACCGTTCCAGCGTCACAGCATCGTATAAAGGTACCCAACGTTGTTTGAATTAAAGGCCTCTATCATGCATGCAAATTTTGTGAATAATGAATTAGAATCTAGTAAAATTCACGAGATATTATTTATATAAGGCAACATTGTTGAATCAATTTATTATATTTGCCCATGTTGTAATTGATGCGTAATTTGTATTGTGTTGTACCATTTGAATTGTGTTTCGTTCTATAACCTTTGTTTGTAACCTGATCTGTGTTGATGGTGTTATAATCAATATATTAATAATATTTAAACATTCTTTTGCGTATTATTTGTCTACCTTAATATAAGAAATTTGGATTTAAAAAAAAAAGAAGTAATAGTACGTTCAGATAAATAATCTTAGTGTCTAAATACCCGAACCGTCTTGAAATTGAGAGTCTTATGCAAAACCGAACTATTTACCTGAGCTAATTACGAGGAGTGTTCATTAAGTAAATTCATTTCATCAATAAATCAATTTTATTCATTTTAATTTCACTATTAAATTTAAGTTTATATTATTGTATATTAAAATCCGTACAATTACAGATGTCGACCAACTTAAGGGCCGTACTATTACATATGGTGCCCAACATTGGGGCATTTTTATTGAACTTTAGGGCCGTACTATTACAAAAGTTATGTGTTTTAGAAATATCCACAAAAATGCATGAATTTGATTAGTGTCTACTAACTAAGATTGGTACACAAAAGAAAAAAAACGACCTCTACGCGCCAGCTGCACATTTGATGTACGATATAAAGAAAAAATCAAATTTATGTACTTATTTTTAAAGATAAAAAACATTAAACAGTAAACCTTGTCACACACATTTCACACAAGGTTTTACGCGTCGTCTATCCCCACTCTACCGGCCCCAGCGAAGAGGAAAATCTATCGGAATCGGTCGGCTATTGCAGACTTAAATGCGAGTGACAGTTTAATTACAAACTGACACTGGCATTTAAATGTCATATATACCTATAATATTCGAGTGTATAATAATATAACAGTTATGGGCAAGCGAAAATTGGCTTATTATAAAACATCAACAACATCAACAGTTCCGTAAGTACTCATTCTTTATACATATTGCTGTGCGCATATAAATATTTATTTTAAATAATGTTATTGCCATACGTTGGGCATCGCCATATAATTTATATGCTGTGACAACATATATTTGTGTGTATTACCACACGTAGGGTATAGTCTTTTGTACATGCTGTACTCTTAAAATTATTCTTTATACACCAAGAACTTATAATTGGTTTTGTATTTTTTATCTTATATTGTTGGAGCATGTACTTTATGACTATTGTGGGTCCTGGCAATGTATGTGGTTCCTTCTCCTTTGCTGATGATTTTTCTCTTGCTCATAATAGGGAAGAGGTAATAGTTTTGTTCAAAGAAAAACTGTATGTCTATACAACATAATCATATATCTTTTATTTTGTAATTTATAGATTCAAAAATAATTTTTATATACACACCTTTATGCTCTAAACAAGATACATAATTGAAAAAAATGCTCATATCATTTATACCTAATGCCGGTTGTAATGTATGTAAATCTTTTATTTATTTATTTATTCTACCAAACAAAATAAATATTTATCCTGTAAATAAACAAATGTAAACTTTTATTGTACATTTATGGATATACTTATCGATGTAATTATATTTATGTATTGGCTTCAATTAATTGCTTTAGACAACCATTTGCACGTGTTGTATCTAGCTCTTAATCTTTGCCTTGTGAAATTTTAATTAATTATTTGCTTAACTTGAAAGAGATTAATGATGCCTAGACAATACGATGAAGAAAATGCTCATTTGCACGTAACATCTCTCCAACTGACCAACACCATTAATCCTATTTGGTTGTAATTCCAACTTTATGAATTTAAAACAAACCTTACAGGATAAAATATTTACTTATCTATATTGTCCAACAATACATTGATTAATCATTTGCACGTAAAAACCAATGTCTGTCCAACAATTTGTATAACTTCCTTTTCAAAAAAAAAATAAACTTACTTGCTATCAAAATATTTATTTTGAATGTCCATTATGAACGCTTCAAGTGAATTCAAATGTATTAAATAAAATAAACTACTATGACTATACGTGATGAAGAAATAATGAAAACTACCATGTAACAATCTAAAACGTCTTATTCTTTAAGAGATCTTCCTTTCGGAAGTGTTATGAGAAGTCTCCTTCTCGGAATTGTCATCAGAAGTCCTCTTGTCGAATCTTGTTTTCGTATTTATAGCGGCAAAAAAACTCTATGTTGACCATTGCGCCCTCTAGTCCATATTTAGGTTGGTACTGGAATACACTTTCCCGTAAAATCGCTGCCCGCATGTTGCCGTCTTGATACACGCACACATACACATATTGTTCTGACAGTTCACAATTTACCAAACGTCAACATAACTTTCCAATTCAAAGGTCCCTCTGCCTCGCACAGCATTTCCAACGGTAGGGTTAATCTTGTCGCTAATACCATCCTTCTTTGTATTCGTCAATGAACCTATTGCCTTGTTCATTGTTCGATACTTTTTTTTTCTTTCCATTTATTAATGTCAATTTCACTTTTCTTTTAGCCGGATTGCGACTTGGCAAAATGGGAAACATGTTGGAGATAACCATTATTTTTCTTCCCGCACTGCCTGTACCTGTAGGACACGTCTGTTTCTCCACTGCCTCTCTGAAAAATTGTGTTGCAAACAAATCACAAACACATATACTTTTTATTTATTTATGATGTCAGCTACCCTTAAATACAAAAATGTTGTTGCTGATCGTTTCTACGTTTTATATATTTTTATATCCTTTTTCTTAGTCTAGTTGTAAGCTAAGGTAAATTTTATCTTTTAATACAATTTAATTCTTAAACTCTCATAAGATTTTTACTGCTTTATGCATATAAATCATAATAATTTACTTATTTATATTTCTTGCATATCGTATTTCATCTTTTTTATGATATATAAACCATACATCTTGTGTATTCTTTTACAAAAGAAATATATTACTTATATTTATTTTGTCTTTATTTCATATTTTTATTTAATAAATTTTTATTCTACATCTTTTGTTTCATATTTATTTAATAAACTTTATTTTGTATTTTCTCATTATTTACTTGAATAATAATAGTTTTTTAAAATCATTTTTATAAATTGACTATGTGTATGCAACTTTGTATACCTTCATGTAGTTCTTGTTGCATAGTTTTACCCAATAATATTTGAATAGGATTTTTTGTTATTTTTATTTTTTTATTTCAAAGCTTAAACTAATTCTTAAATTAATCTCTAAAGCTATTCTTATTCTACAAATTTTGCGAGTTCACGGCATATTCCCTTGGTTATTGTATTTTGTCGTGAATCGTCAACAATGATTATTAAAGCATGAACGACACATATAATAACCATTGTGAAAACTTGCACAAATGATTATTAATTTTCTATGTCTATATAATCATAAAGCATAGATATGTGATATTTTCCTTTGATCCTTTCGCCATCTATTTCTTGTAGCTCGTACGTTACATTACTCAAAATTTTATTTACTCTATATGGATTATTTGATGCATCGCATCTTAAAATAAATTCTTCATTAAAATCAGGCAAATTTACTATTAATGCTTTGCAAAAATTCTCTTTCACTTCTTCAATTGCTTTGAGAGTTTCAGGAGTCCATTTAAATTTTACTCCCTTCTTTATCATTCTGAAAAGCATGTAAGTCTGATCAGATATTTTCGGAATGAAATGTTTATAATAATTTATCATTCCCAAGAATCCTCTGAGCATCTTTATGTTCTTTGGTCTGGGATACTTTCTTATTGCTTCCAATTTTTCTTCTTCTATAGTTATTGTTTTACCATCTATAATATACCCTAGATAATTTATTTTATTTTTATAAAATTCACATTTTTCAATGTTAACTTTTAAATCGTTTTCTGCTAACGTATTTAAAACCTTTTCTACTGATTCTTTGTGATTCTCTAAATCTTTATTAAATATCAGTATGTCATCCACATAATGAGAAACGTACTCCTCGTGTGGATCTAAAATTTGTTGCATGGCTCTGACCAAAGCGGCTGTCGCTGTTGATAGGCCAAACGGAACGACTCTATACGAATAGACTAATGAATTGAACATAAAGGAACAATACTTCCTTGAGTCCTTGTGTAATGGTACCAGCCAAAAAGAACTCTTCAGATCTATTTTTGTGAACCACCTTGCATCAGTACACCTTGTTAATAAGGTCTCTATACTCTGCGGAGCTTCAAAATTAGGGGAGGTCCTTGAGTTAAGGCCCCTTGCATCAAGACATAAGCGTAATTTTGTTTCTTTCTGATTGCCTGTATTTTTCTTTACTACCACTACTATTGGATTTATAAATGTTGATTCTGTTCTTTCTATAATTTTATTTTTTAACATTTCTTTAATTTCTAATTTGACTTGTTCTCTGTATTTATTGGGGACAGGATAATTTTTTACTTTAAAAGGTTGTGTTTCATCTACTTTGAGCCTGTGTTCATAGCCTTTTGCTAAACCAGGTTTATTATCAAATAACTCTTTATATTTACTGACAAGATTGCTCACATGGCTTATGTATTGTTTATCGCAATTTAAATTCGTACCATCCCTATATTGCGTGAAGTCCTCACTTTGACGATGCTTCACAGGATGTGCACACTTATTGTCTAATAAACTACTATCCATTTTATTTGTGAGATTTTGTTCAGCATTATTCATATATAAATTATTAATTAATATCTCATCTTCCTGTGTTTCCTTACACCAGGAGATTATTGAATTTTTAATATGTAATGTTTTGTTTTCCATATTTATTTTTGTACCGTATTGACTTAAAAAGTCTATCCCCAAAATACAATTGCTGTTCAAATTAGGCACTATTATGAATTCTGTTAATAAATTTAAACTACCTATTCTAACATTTATACAAAAAACTTTATCTATAGTAATGATGTGTTTCTTATTTGCATTTATTAAATTTACTTTTCTTATAGGCATATAATATCCTAATTTTTCTATGTCTTTGTCTATAATACTACTATCTAATAATGATAATTGCGCTCCTGTGTCTAATAATGCTTCTATTTCTTCGTTCCCTATTTTTACTGTTATGTGTGGTAATTCCGTCGTGATTTTCTTTAGATCGTCGAAGTTATATACATTTTGTATCTTCTTTTTCTTCTTGACTGGCCTTTCTAAAAATCCAACGAAGTCGCATTTGAGTAGGTAGAATTTACCCATTCTTTATTTGTCGGTAGTTGTCTTGAATCCTTGGGTATTGCACCTTTTGATTCTGTCTTTTCCTTCGTATTTATTTCTTTCTTCTCTTCATTTATTTGAACATTGTTCACTCTTCTTTCCCTCTCAGGGTTTCTTCTTCCTTCCCATAATTCTGTTCTTTCTTCCTTTCATTTTCATAGTTTCTTGTTTTATTGTTTGAATATGGATTGTTCCCATAGCTTGGCTTATTATATGTATAAGGGTTGTTTCCATAATTCTGTTTGCCCTGATTTTGATTGTACCCATTATTGTTGTACTGTTTGTTTTGATTGTAACGAGGTGTATTGTTTATATGTGGATTATTTCCATTGTTGTTGTTGTTATTATAATTTCTGGGTGGATCGTTTGTATATTTGACATTTCCATAATTGTTGTTGTTTCCCTTTTCATCCACATCGTCTAATCTCTTGACCAGTTCCAGTAGTGCTTCAATGTTATCAATTCCTTGAAGTGCTACCGCCTGTGTAACGTTGTGGTCAAAGTGTGCTGCTAGCTGTGAAACAATATCGCTCTCTTCAATGGTTGGTTGTATGTATTTAAGAAAAGAATATTTTCGTATGATGTAGTTTTCTCGAGAAGATCCAGCCCTGTATTTGCCGAACACTAAATCGTGTCTAATTTTCCTCTGCTGAGTCTGTCCCCAGTACTGTCTCACAAAACGAATCTCAAATTCTTTGAAGTCTACTACTTCATCTATTATCATATCGTACCACTGAAGTGCATAATCCTTCAAACAACCTCTTATGAAATGTAGCTTTGACATCTCATCAGATATTCCCCTCATATACGTTTTTATCGTTCTCATAAACGCCATTGGATTATCTTTGTAAAATCCTGAGAATTTTGGTATATTCTCTGCGCTACCAGGTATTTGTGTCAAAGATACACTAGGTGTACTAACCCCATGTACTTTGTTCTCTAACCCTTTGATAGTGTTTTCAAAGTTTAAAGTTTTGTTTTGTAGAGTCAACATTGTGTCCGTACAAACACCATATTTTATTTTGCAATCTTCCACCTGATGTGAAAGTTCTTGTATTTGTTCTTGATATTCTACATTATTCTCTTTCACTTTATTTTCAAGAGAATTTATTTTCTCATCTACCTTATTAAAACTAGCTTGTGTTTTGGCAGACCTTTCGTTTATTTCTTTTATTAAGAATGCGCCTTTACCTTCACATTTCTTTTCATTTATGTTTATTTGTTTATTTAAAGTTGAAACTGACTGTTCTAACTTTAATTCCACTTTTGCATTTAGCTCTAAAGTTTCTTTTCTTAATTCCATGAGAACCTTGTCTATTTTGGAGTTTATTTCTACTTTATTTTGTTCTAATTTTTGATTTATACTCAAATTGTTTTGTTCTAGTTTTCGATTATTCTCTTCAAATTTTTTGTTCATATTCCTATCGTTTTCTTCTATTCTGCTGAATAGTTTATTGAAAAGATTCTCAAGTTTTTGTTCACCAGCTACGCCACTGATGCTTTCTGTTTGTACGCTTTCTTCAAGTGTTTGATCCTCTGATTCAGGTTTTTCTGACTCTGAATCAGAAGATACCGGACGATTGTCCCTGTATTTTGTGAACTGTGAACCTTCACCATTATTCTTATCCTTCTCTGCCATTTTTATCTTATTTCTAACTTATAAATTAATAACGAAACTTATCTAATCAAATACTATTCCTCCTTCTTTATCCCTTTCTAAATAAGAGAAATTGATAATTCACCAGTAAATGAAAATTAAAGGTATTCTGTCTCTAAATTGGACATTGAATAATTATTCTATTTGCTAATGAATAAAAAAATGAAACAAACTTTGTACCCATTATTTGTACAAAATAAATTATTATTTTTTTGTTTAAACATTAAAAAAAACAAAATTGCACTGCTTCATAACGTTGAATGTTATGTAAATAATTATTGACAAACGAGAAAATGAATACAATGCTCCACTATGTTAAGCAACATTAATTATATATATATTTTTTTCTTTTAAAACAATTATGAAAAGTAATACATTGCCTCTCTATGTTGGGCGTTAAATAAATATATGATTAATAAACAACAAGAAAAGGAATACATTGCCCCACTTCGTTGAGCGCCATTTCAATTAATGCTGTGCGCATATAAATATTTATTTTAAATAATGTTATTGCCATACGTTGGGCATCGCCATATAATTTATATGCTGTGACAACATATATTTGTGTGTATTACCACACGTAGGGTATAGTCTTTTGTACATGCTGTACTCTTAAAATTATTGTTTATACACCAAGAACTTATAATTGGTTTTGTATTTTTTATCTTATATTGTTGGAGCATGTACTTTATGACTATTGTGGGTCCTGGCAATGTATGTGGTTCCTTCTCCTTTGCTGATGATTTTTCTCTTGCTCATAATAGGGAAGAGGTAATAGTTTTGTTCAAAGAAAAACTGTATGTCTATACAACAT
The DNA here is from genome assembly GCA_963170755.1 of Amphimallon solstitiale. Lineage (NCBI taxonomy): Eukaryota > Metazoa > Arthropoda > Insecta > Coleoptera > Scarabaeidae > Amphimallon > Amphimallon solstitiale. The sequence continues at coordinate 75,555,244 of OY720678.1, forward strand.
AATCATATATCTTTTATTTTGTAATTTATAGATTCAAAAATAATTTTTATATACACACCTTTATGCTCTAAACAAGATACATAATTGAAAAAAATGCTCATATCATTTATACCTAATGCCGGTTGTAATGTATGTAAATCTTTTATTTATTTATTTATTCTGCCAAACAAAATAAATACTTATCCTGTAAATAAACAAATGTAAACTTTTATTGTACATTTATGGATATACTTATCGATGTAATTATATTTATATATTATATTAATTATTTGCTTAACTTGAAAGAGATTAATGATGCCTAGACAATACGATGAAGAAAATGCTCATTTGCACGTAACATCTCTCCAACTGACCAACACCATTAATCCTATTTGGTTGTAATTCCAACTTTATGAATTTAAAACAAACCTTACAGGATAAAATATTTACTTATCTATATTGTCCAACAATACATTGATTAATCACTTGCACGTAAAAACCAATGTCTGTCCAACAATTTGTATAACTTCCTTTTCAAAAAAAAAATAAACTTACTTGCTATCAAAATATTTATTTTGAATGTCCATTATGAACGCTTCAAGTGAATTCAAATGTATTAAATAAAATAAACTACTATGACTATACGTGATGAAGAAATAATGAAAACTACCATGTAACAATCTAAAACGTCTTATTCTTTAAGAGATCTTCCTTTCGGAAGTGTTATGAGAAGTCTCCTTCTCGGAATTGTCATCAGAAGTCCTCTTGTCGAATCTTGTTTTCGTATTTATAGCGGCAAAAAAAACTCTATGTTGACCATTGCGCCCTCTAGTCCATATTTAGGTTGGTACTGGAATACACTTTCCCGTAAAATCGCTGCCCGCATGTTGCCGTCTTGATACACGCACACATACACATATTGTTCTGACAGTTCACAATTTACCAAACGTCAACATAACTTTCCAATTCAAAGGTCCCCTCTGCCTCGCACAGCATTTCCAACGGTAGGTTTATTCTTGTCGCTAATACCATCCTTCTTTGTATTCGTCAATGAACCTATTGCCTTGTTCATTGTTCGATACTTTTTTTTTCTTTCCATTTATTAATGTCAATTTCACTTTTCTTTTAGCCGGATTGCGACTTGGCAAAATGGGAAACATGTTGGAGATAACCATTATTTTTCTTCCCGCACTGCCTGTACCTGTAGGACACGTCTGTTTCTCCACTGCCTCTCTGAAGCATTGTGTTGCAAACAAATCACAAACACATATACTTTTTATTTATTTATGATGTCAGCTACCCTTAAATACAAAAATGTTGTTGCTGATCGTTTCTACGTTTTATATATTTTTATATCCTTTTTCTTAGTCTAGTTGTAAGCTAAGGTAAATTTTATCTTTTAATACAATTTAATTCTTAAACTCTCATAAGATTTTTACTGCTTTATGCATATAAATCATAATAATTTACTTATTTATATTTCTTGCATATCGTATTTCATCTTTTTTATGATATATAAACCATACATCTTGTGTATTCTTTTACAAAAGAAATATATTACTTATATTTATTTTGTCTTTATTTCATATTTTTATTTAATAAATTTTTATTCTACATCTTTTGTTTCATATTTATTTAATAAACTTTATTTTGTATTTTCTCATTATTTACTTGAATAATAATAGTTTTTTAAAATCATTTTTATAAATTGACTATGTGTATGCAACTTTGTATACCTTCATGTAGTTCTTGTTGCATAGTTTTACCCAATAATATTTGAATAGGATTTTTTGTTATTTTTATTTTTTTATTTCAAAGCTTAAACTAATTCTTAAATTAATCTCTAAAGCTATTCTTATTCTACAAATTTTGCGAGTTCACGGCAATATGTTTCCCATCTATAGTATTCCTTAATCGATGAATAAAACCGAAGCGCTGTGAAGGAAACCGAATATCGTGTAGCTTCACTTACTCACACCCCCTTGTGTCTACCCGTCCCGCGAGTAATTTAAGTTGCATAAGTTTCTATTTGTTGGTAAACGTCCGTCTTAATCCACTTTTTAAACCACATTCAGTGTAAAATAGTGAAAAAGTTGTAAAGACATAATTTGTTGAAATGATAATATTTGAAATATTTTAAAGAAAATAAATTAGAAAATTTAATTAGCCGTAAAAGCTGTTGTTCGACTCTTTGGAAATTTACATTGTCTATATATATTGTCTATAATTAATTTTGATAAAGATATATAGTATTTAATTATAACACAGTAGGGAATAAATTCTACTGCAAGTGTAAAATATTGACTTTTTGAAAAATTTAGAGATTATATAAATTCACTTTTTCACAGATATAATTTAAAACGGTAAAATATCTCTATATACATCTCCTCTGTGGTGTAGTTGGTAAACATGCAGGACTAAGAGGCCTCGAAATGCATGTTATATTTAATTATGCTAATTGACAATATTATTGCCAATTGCAAAGGTAATTTATGTAAATCTAATATATTTAAATTGATTTATTTTTACATTATAACACAGATTTTTTAGAAAATATTTTGGTATCGCTCTTAATTGTCGAAGTTACAAAATAAATATTTTACATCTTACTTGGCGAAACTTTTAAGAAAAATACGACTAAAGGCTATTCGTATTCCAAAAGATTTTGACCGAAATGTAGAGTGCCTTTATTTATTATTTTATTTGGTATTTTTAAATATCGATTGATATAATAACCTATAATTGGCGTTTTAAATGGATATGTATTTAAAAATACGTGATAAATAAAGACAAGAACGTAACTGTTAAATACATTTTTGCACAAGTCCCCATTATGTGGGTATTTTTCGCGTCAACCTATCAGAACTAATCTCATCGGTGTCACCACTCTGCTTATAATAATATATGTAGGCTCTTTACAGAAATGTTTACAAAAATGTAAACAGAAATGTACAGTGGCTTGATATATAACAGTGGCGACAGCGCCCGGGCCTATTTTCTATTGGTTGATGGAAAATCCGCCATGATGAGTCGAGTGTCAAAGTTTCTGGCGTTTTGAACGTGTTTTTATGTATACAAGTCATATAATCAAGTATATTTTTTTTCGTACTCTTCAAATATGTTTAAAAAGGTTTGTTTTATTATTTGTGTAATCACAGGTTATAGTTATTTCCACTTTTTTTTCTTAGAATTCCTATTATCTTCAGTTATTTGACAGTTAATTGACATTATTGACCTAGTTTAGTGTTTAGTGCCTAACGATAAATAAAATATTACTTGACTTATCACATTACAATAAGGTAAATATAAATATAATATACATATACAGTAGAGTTTTAAAAATTTAAATGGCATTAGAATTAGTAATTTAATATTTAGTGACATAACCTCATATTTTAGATATTGCAATGCCAGGTTGTGCTACAGTTAGATGCTCTAATTCTTCAGAAAAAGGATTCATTATGAAACGGTTTCCATAAGATCCGGAAAGAAGGAAAGAGTGCATGGCCTGCAAACATGCATCGTGGTAATTGGAAAACGACTGATAGTGTGTTATGTGAAACATATTTTGAAGCTGATGTGTGGGAGAAGGTGAGGATTGATGAGACAAGAAAATTAAGATGTAATGCAATTCCACAACAATATTTACTTTGGAAAAACCCCATGGAAAAAAAAACGCCTATGACATGCGATCCTGACCCAAATTCAACAAACTTTGATGTACAATCTATAAAAGGAGGAACTAGGTATATATAAATACATAGTAAACTAGTATTGATCATATATTTTACATTTATATTTCAATTTTTAGCTTAAGTGATGAAGCGAAATCAACAGTTGAAGATGCAACAAGAGATAGCAGCCCATTACAAGACTTACTTCTTCATTATAGAACACAAGTGAGAAAATTACATGCTAAACACCACCGATATAGAAATGTTATCAAGAATTTAAGACGACAAGTTGAAACTTTACAATATCAACTTAAAAAGATGGATCAGCAGAATGGAACTGAGGAAAATGCTAAATTATTAAAATCAGTCTTTAATGATGATCAGATATCTGCATTAAAACAACCCAGTAAAAGATCCCGGAAGTGGTCATATCCAACTGTAATAAAGCCTTAAAAATACGGTTTTCCTGTGGTAATAGTGGACATGATGAATTATTGTTGGAGAATTATCCATTACCTTCTATCATGTAATTCATTTTTTATAACAAGTTTTTAAATTTACATAGAAAAGAAATGAATTTTTCATGTGAATGAATGTTTCCTTTTCCCTAATTTTCTAAAATAAGTATAGTTACACTATTTCAAATGCTTAGGTATTTCATGTACTAATAATAGCTAAATACTTATTAATTATAATAAACTGCATATACATATACACATGTAATTCATTTTTTATAACATGTTTTTAAATTTACAAATTAAAGAAATGAATTTTTGAATGTGTTTCCTTTTCCTTAATTTTCTAGATCAAGTAGCTACACTATTTCAAATGCTTAGGTATTTCATGTACTAATAATAACTAAATACTTATTAATTATAATAAACTGAATATATGTTGAAATTCACATTTTATCCCAAATTCACATTTAGCTCTACGTAATTTTCGACACAAGATGGCGGCCAAATGTTGTGTGTCGCCACTGTTATATATCAAGTCATTGTACAAAAATGTACAAAAATGTAGTGTGGTGCGCCATCTATGAAGTTTAAACGCATATACTTTAATGTCAAATGTGTGAAAGCAATATTATTTGGGCTAATTTTTTAATTGTCTTTGAAAGTATTGATGGATTGAATAACTTTTATGATTGTGATACATAACTTTATATAATATGCAGTTGCAAATTACGTGATCTAAGGATTAGCTAATATTGAGTTTGCAAATTCATGCAAAATTGGTAGTTTCAGAAATTTATCGATCCGCTTATATTTTTGGTAAAATTATTAAATTTAAAGCATTTTTAAATTTACAAGTTCCAAATGTCATCGATGGCTGTATATATCATGATTGCTGTATGTTATATACATTATAATAAATTTAAATACACAAGCAATGCTGATGTTCATTATTATTATACTCGTAATCGTAACTATAGGTGTTTTCGGAAAATGTATAACATTAACCTGACCCCGGTCAGAAAGTACCTTACAGGTTCACAAAATTTACCGGGTTATTTAAAACATTTCCGAACGCACTTTGCGGCCATGTATAGTAACGTAACATAACATAACCTATATTCGTAGCTTAGATTCTGTACCAGCTAAATGAATTAAGAAATGAATACCACAGTTTTGTGTATTAACATTAACGCTTTGTAAGGTTATATCCGGAGAGGGGGTAAAACAACCTACACTACCCTACTCACTTACCAGGGTTATGAAAACCGAACCGGGTTGTTGAACCCGGTTACTTTTTCGATTTTACGAACACGATTGTTTTTACCCGACTGAATTAACGAACGCATTTCTGCTAATCGTGTTGTAACCCGAATGCCCGGGTTTAATTTCCGAAAACGCCTTATATCGCCATATTCATTCAAGGTCGAGAACATTTTAAAAACTCAACGTATGCAGTGCAAGAATTCATCATGAAATGCTAAGATTTGAAATGGAGGTTTGGTTTGGTTATCTACAAGAGCTATTAATAAAAGTAATTTTTTACTACGTACGAAGTAACATTTTAAACTCGAAATAAGAAAAATTGTAATTCAAGTAAAAATTAATTCCTGTTGATTATTATTACCTACACGAGTTAACAATTGGCTGAGTAATATATGACGTATAAACAAAGAACTAAACTATATAGTTTTTATATCTCAAGAAATAAATTCAAAGCGCATAATGTGTGAAACTAACAATGCAAAGTACACTACACTTCTGATGATCATTTGTAGGTGCGTATATGTAATGGCATCTGTGGTTAGCGGATTCCATTCTCTTATTTTCGAGCGTTACGTGTTTCTTTTCATGGTCTTTAAAGACCTGTATTTTCTTCTGAAAATTCGTTTTATACATAAGCTGATGTTCTCAAAGCCAAAGAAAGCCATTCATTCTGTTTTCAACCGCAAATGGGAGATAATGATCATCTGTCTATTTGAAAAAGGGCGAGACGCTTCACGTACATTCTCTTCAATATATTTAAATAAATATGCATATTTTCTCTTCTCTTTGCGCGACAAATATTAGGGGATGAAAAGAATAATACATTCATACGGATTTTAACAACTATAATAGAAAAAGAAAGTGTGGTAGATATAGAAATTAGATAATATTTTAGAATTGACGAAAATTTATTTCAAGAAGACGTTAGAAACTTTAATTACTTTTTTGTCAATGAACTAATTAGCAGCAAAACAAAATATAACAAGGAGTTCTTTAAAATTAAACATTGAAATACAAAAATTCGCTGTTCTAACCTTTGAGAAGCTGGATGAATGGGAAAAAACTGCGATGTCGCTTTTGGTTGGAGTTTCTATGATTGAGCGAGAACATGAATTCATTCTTTTTCTGTTTTAAGAATCCTGTCGTTTTTTTGACAAGTACATGAAGTTAACTTGCATAAACGAGTTTTCCTGCCGTTTTTAAATCTATACTTCATTCTGAAACTATTCTCGCACCACTGAATTACTCTTTAGTTGTTTTAAGAGTAGAACAACATAAAGAAAAAATCTTAAGCAGAGAAGGTGCTTCTTTTTGCAAAAAGTTGGTTGGATGGGAAGGAACCTCCAATGATGCCAAATTGACAAACAATTTAAGAGAGAGATTTCAATATCTTACACAATGAATAATTAATTTGCTAATTAAAAATACAGACTTCGGGGAGGGCCTAAGAGATTTATAATGACTACTAGAAATTAAAACTTAGAGGTTTTTACTCAAAATAGTTACTATAAATCGAAATCTCCAATGATGCCAAAGTGACAAACAAAGAAAGAGAGAGATTTCAATGTCTTACCTAAGGAAAAATTAATTTTCTAATTGAAAATACAGACTCCGGGGAGGGTCTAAGAGATTTCTAATGACTACTAGAAATTACGACCAAGAGGTTTTTATTCAAAATAGTTACTATAAATCGAAATCTCCAATGATGCCAAAGTGACAAACAAAGAAAAAGAGAGACTTCAATGTCTTACATAATGAAAAATGAATTTTCTAATTAAAAATACAGACTCCGGGGAACCCTCCCCTCCCCTGAAGTCGATTTATAGTAACTATTTTGAGTAAAAACCTCTAATGACTACTAGAAATTAAGACTAAGAGGTTTTTACTCAAAATAGTTACTATAAATCGAAATCTCCAATGATGCCACAGTGACAAACAAAGAAAGAGAGAGATTTCAATCTTACCTAATAAAAAATTAATTTTCTAATTAAAAATGCAGACTCCGGGGAGGGTCTAAGAGATTTCTAATGACTACTAGAAATTAAGACTAAGAGGTTTTTACTCAAAATAGTTACTATAAATCGAAATCTCCAATGATGCCAAAGTGACAAACAAAGAAAGTGAGTGGTTTCAATATCTTGCATAAAGAAATATGTTTAACTAATGACAAAATTAAGGAAAGTCTTTATTGCTGTAAGACTCAAATTAATTTTTTAATCCAAAATACCGGCGTCCGTCAGTTCGACCACGCTAATGACCTGACGTTAATCCGACCCTATAGTTCGACCACGACCTTGCGAGCAAAGGATTAACCGTAGATTAACTAAACTTTCAAGTGATAATGTAACTGTAAGTAAGGGATGCGACAATTATGAAACACATATTGGAAAATAAAAATCTGTCTTTTAATTTTATTTTACAAGGTTATCTCACCTTATTCCCTGGCTACACCGTACTGATGACGACCAATAGTCAGCAACACGTGTCTCCGGTTGCTCTACAGCGAAATTTACCCGTTATTATTCTCTTTCTTGTTATTTAATGTATCCGCGTTATTTCCTTTTTTTTTGATATACAGGGTGTTTAAAAAAGATGCGGCAATATTAAAGGGGTTGATTGTCCAGGTCAATTTATACAAAAAAGTTTATAATAAACAAGGTCCGCAAACGCTTCGTTACCGATCTACAGTGTGTTGAAGTTGAATTAAAAGAAACAGTAAAAATTAGATTTCTCCAAGACGGCATTAAAGATCATAATGAAATTTTAGGCGTGTTATTTTTCAAGAAAAAAATAGGACGCCGCTGATTTCTCTAAAAATAAAAATATGTTTCTATTCTTTGTTTAATTGTGAAGAAAAAAGCTCTCTTAACTTTCTATCATACGACGTACCGTTTTTTAGTAAAAAAACACATTTTAGTGCATGTACATTTATTACAGAAATTCTTTTTTAAATAACAGGGGTTTTATTTAAGGGCAAAAACAAATATTTTACCATACCAACAATTTTAGCAAGCAAAAATTACAATAACTGTGCAAAGTGACCACCTCGAGCTAGGATGCAAGAATCCAATCTTCTCCTCATCGACTGGCGAACTCTCTCAAAAACAACAGGATCAGTTTCAATTGAGTTGCACCCAGCAATGATTCGATTTCTTAAGTCTTCTACGTTTTCCAATGGAGTAGCGTACACCAATGACTTCAAATGGCCCCACAGGAAAAAATCCAGGGGATTTAAGTCCGGGGATCGTGCAGGCCATAAGTGTGGTCCACCTCGGCCAATCCAGCGATTTCCGTATGCTTGTGTTAAGAAATCACGAGTTACTTGACTAAAGTGGGCTGGTGCGCCATCGTGCATATACCACATTGCATCTCTAATTGCTAATGGTACGTCCTCCAGAAATCCAGGGAGCGTGTTTTCCAAAAAGTTGCGATACACCTCTCCGGTTAGTCTCCTTGGTAAAAATACCGGTCCAATTAGGCAGTCACCCACAATCCCAAGCCAAACGTTCAAAGAAAACTGATGTTGAAAACGATTTTCAACAATTTCATGTGGATTTTCATCACACCATACATGGTTATTATGGAAATTGCGTATTGCATTTCTTGAAACTGTTTCTTTTAATTAAACTTCAACACGCTGTAGATCGGTAACGAAGCGTTTGCGGACCTTGTTTATTATAAACTTTTTTGTATAAAATAACCTGGACAATCAACCCCTTTAATATTGCCGCATCTTTTTTAAACACCCTGTATATACGTAGATGTGTGGTAGATGAATAACATAGTTGCTTTTCCGACTTTATACTACTAGGCAAACCAAATGCAAAAGGAAAAGTCCCTTACTACAAAAATTAAAAATTAGATTTTTATATCTTTTAATTTTTGCGGTAAGGGACTTTTCCTTTCGCATTTTGTTTCAGATTTTGAGCCACAGTCCCCACCCATTATTGGAACTACTAGGTAATTAGATATGTAAGTGTAACACCCAATATTTTAATATAACTACTTGCATTATAGTGGTTCGCAAATATCTACTATAACGACAAAATTGCTGCTTAAAACACTTAAAGGCCTTGTTAGTATTCATGTTTCTTGTAGGTACATTCAGAATTTAAGGAGTAAACAAATCCGCCATATTTGAATTACTCAAAGACTGTTAAAATTATATAAAAATAAAACAATGATTGCATACTTTACATGTATTTTTTGAGATATATAAGTTGATTTTATCAGTAAGTGACCTTGGAATGTGTTTTGAAGTTACTCTCTGCCGCATTCGCTTCTGCTGAAGATAATAAGAAAATCACTTATATAGTTATTGTTTCTAAGATCGACGTACAGTGAGTCATCTTTTACTGTCAGTTCAACAATCATAGTTCTCATTGCAGTCAGATTACAGTTTTTATATTACACAAAAGCTCTGTAAAATGGTAGAATGGTAAATAAAAAAAAATGTCTTTGTAATGGTGTTATAAAACCCACAAAGACAGCTTTAACAAAGCTTTTTGTTACTTTATACAAGTGTTATAATCAAGTAGGGATAACCTTCATACAGAACATCATCGTAAAAACAAAATTGGGATATTAACGTTGTCAACTTCGTCAAGCATTTTGGTCACAAGATAGTTGTATTAAAATTGGATAGACGTTTTTGAAATCGTATTACAAAACATTAAATTTTGTTAAAAAATGAGGTGTGGCCACCACACGACTTTCTTATACGTGAGAGCGTTTCAAATTATACAAAATTGTTCTAAATTATTTTAAATAATTTTATCTTAATAAGACAAATTTTCAGAATTTTTTATATAAACATTATTCATAATCCTATTATAACTAGTTCTATTCTCTTGATAAATTTCTATAGAATGCATACTTTGCGAGATATTCGAAAGAAAGTGATAATCGCCAATAGTAAAAGGGTTACTTCCGGCTCAAATTTTGAAATTACATTTATACAAAAAATATTCCAAATCCAGCTCTAAATACTTTTGTACTCTTGATAAATATATATAGAATGCACAATTTATGACATTTTGCAAAAAATCGCTTTCGATAAGAGTAAAAGTGTTACTTCCGATTCGAATTTTGAAATTTTTTTTACACGAAGGCTATTGAATATTGATTTCTAAATACTGTGATACTCGTAACGTACCTGTCTAAAAAGCTTGACTTGCGAAAAACTTGCAAAAAGCTGATTTTTGATCCGGTAGGAATTTCGAAAAACTTTCATAATTAAATTCTTCTCAAATTTAATTTTGGGTACATATGAATTCTTTATAAATAGGTTCAAACTTAGCAGTTGATGAAATATTGGCAAAATTCGATTTTTGCACTGAAGTAAACTACTACTTCCGGTCTGTCTATTTTACTGAAAACATAATCAGATCTCAAGAGGGAGATTATATATCTTTAATAGCAATACGGTATTTACATACACTTAAATTATTTATATCCATTTCTCTAAAATATATGATGACCGTTGTCTCTTAAACCTATTTATATTATTACAGTATTTTATGTTATATGGTAGGCTGTTAAACATTTTTAGACCATTAACAAAAACATTATTAGCCGTTGATGGTCTATTTACTTTCCTTATAAAAAATCATTGACGATTCTTGTATTATATTTATGAGTTTCATGTACATAAATTAATTTCTGACTAATATACGATGGCGTAATACCTTGTTTACTGCTGTAAATAAATAACATTGTTTTGTATATTATACTTTGTCACACATTCATTAATGCAACTGGTGTATATTTGTAACACTTTTAAATTGTTCTCATCGCCCTATTTTGTATTTTTTGCAATTGCTGAGTTTCGTAATTAGTTAACTTAAATAGAAGAGTTGTGCAGTATTCCATCTGTACCGCAATTAGCGATTTATATAGAGTCAACTTAATATATGTTCACATATTTTGACATATTCTAGTTAGCAACCTACTTTTTAGGTATTTTATTTAGAATATGCTTCGTATTTTCTTTAAAATTTAAATGCTGATCTATAATTATATCTTAATATTTTATACTATTTACTCTTTCTAAATAATTATTATCTATTTTTATATTAATATTGTCATAATTAATTGTGTTTAATTAATATGCACTACCAATGATTATAAATTTAGATTTTATTATTAGATATACTCGTAAATACAAAATTTGGAATCGATACCTATAGCGGTTTGACCGTTATCGTGGTCACCCATACACAGACACACAGAGAGACGTTTTTTTAAAAAACACTTTTCGATATCAGGGGACTTCAAAAGGAGGACATCTGCAAAAATCTCGATGTCGAAAATTTTCATCATCACAATACTTCTTTATACTACGTATAAGAAAGTATAAGCCGTATGATTGCTCTCAAAGCATTTATAAAAGCATATGTGCTACTTAGGAGGGAAATAGAGAGCGTCTAAACAATTATAGAGATCCACAGAAGCCATTTCAAATTATTGATTACACGTTTGAAATGATGTGGTAGTGGCTTCAGTAAATATTTGACTCTGTTCTGTTCTATTTATGTTGGCACTCTGTGAAATATGTAGCAATGTTTTGTAGATGAGTCTAAAATCGCAGAGCATATCAAACATTACATCATCAGTATCATCACCTGCTCATAATAACGTTTAAGCAAAATTCATGCGACTGTACATACATGAAGTTAGGTATACAAACAGTTGCTAACTGGGGTATCATCATGCAGAAAAAATCTAATGTTGCCCATTTCGCGTCACTCCCTGGGCGCTTACAATCATACATACACGAGCGAAATAATAAATTGCTAAATTTCTTATCTGTAATGCTGCACAATGGTTCGGAAATGACGGTGATAACTGTAAATAATTCCCTGTTTCATTATATGTGAACGTCAGTCTCACATATACGCCGGGTACATTTGAGATTTCTAGAATTACACGTGAAATATTCACGCGTACATGAATAGAATATTTTGCAATTAGTCGGTGTGAGAATTATAACCCCCGTACGTAAATTATTCCTCTGTTTGAATTAACGTCCATGCTTAATTTAATAACGCCTGTTGATCGTAATCACTAGGAAGAAAAAAAATCTATTAAGCTCGCCGCCACTCTCACTCGTGCCCTTTTTTCCCTTATCCCTGACTGGTCTTTCTTTCTCCACGATTTCCCTCTCCGATATCCGACCTAGTCTTCTCACTTCTCCCTTCCTGAGGACCGGGATACCGTTCGAACAATAAACTTAGTGATTTATTGGCGAGAGTGTATTAAATAATTCACTGTACCAATAACTTTGGTCGGACTATTGATTTTTTTACCTAGAGTTATATATATGTAGGTGTATATCCGGACTTGTGGAAAATTAGAAAAGACCGACGATGAAAACAAAGCAAGACGGTAAATTTACTCTTTCACTTTTTCGATATTTTTATGAAATTCTAATTCGAAGAATTTACTTGAAATTATGGACCTACGTTGGTCGCCATAATTGTTATAAAATTTAATACGAGAGTATATTATTTCCACTGAGTGCAAATGAAATATTATAAAAGCATATAATTAGAAAAATATTTTGCATTTACGTTTTCCAATATCCAACTAATTTAGTTGAAAATTATAGCCCCACGTTGGTCGCCATAATAGTTATGAAATTTTAATTCTAAGAATTTAATTATTTCGACTGAGTGCAAATGAAATATTATAATAGCATATATTTTGAAAAATATTTTATAATTACATTCGAGTTAAAACATTTGCATACGTTTCCTAATATCCAACCAATTTAGTTGAAAATTATGGACCCACATTGGTCGCCATAATAGTTGCTCTTTCTTTTTTCGTTTTTTTAATAAAATTCTAATACGAAGAATATACTTGAAAATTATGGCTCTACGTTCGTCGGCATACTTGTTATGAAATTTTAATACTGAGAATTTATTATTTTGTCTGAGTGCAAATGAAATATTAAAAAATAATTTTTTTTGGAAAAAATTTACAATTACATTCGGTTTAAAATATTTGCTTACTTTTTCCAATACTCAAGCAATTTAGTTGAAAATGATTGGTTATTGGTCGCCATAATACTTATACAATTTTAATACTAAGAATTAAATAATTATTTCGACTGAGTGCAAATGATATATTATAAAAGCATATATATTAAAAAATATTTTACAATTACATTCGGTTTAAAACATTTGCTTACCCCACATTGGTCGCCATAATAGTTGTGAATTTTAATACTAATAACTGTGTGTTTCGAGTAAGTACAAATGTTTTGAGTTATATCTTACAATTCAATTATTAAATTACAATAATTTAATTTTTTTAATTTCCTCTTTTTGCATGGATCTACCCTTTCTTTTGACATTCGTTTATGTTTTCGTAAACTAACACACTATAATAATAGTACACGGGTCGCAGGCGAATAAAACACTATTTTTTGAACATTTCAATACATAAATTGAGAGTAAAATTTGTCGTACATTTTTGTCGATTTCGCTGGTAATGAATTGTTCGAGACTATTATGGCTTGTTCCATAATTTCTGGTGGATTCAAATTTTTCATTTCACTGTCAGTATCGCTCATTTTTACTGTTTATATATTCAAAAAGCACAAATTTTAACTACTTCTACGTAAACAGCAGAGAACTGTCAAGTTTAATTTATTTTTAGAAATGTCAGATAGTTAGTCAGAGTATCGGAATGTCGGATTCCGATTGGATGTAAACCTGTATCTTAATAAAAAATTGGTAACTTAATAACCTACATAAAGTACAGGTCAACTATATCTAATAATACAATTAAAGTATGGGAGTAGAAAATAGTATATTATGCAATGAGCATTTAATGATGGCTATTAAGACACGAGAATGAAAATTACGATATGAGCCGAAGGCGAGTATCGTAATGAATACGAGTGTCTTAATAGTCGTTAAATGCGAGTTGCATACACTATTTTTTCTACGAACCCATAATAAAACATTATCTTTTGAACATTCCATTTCATAAATTGAGCGTAAAATTTTCCGTACGTATTTGCGAATTTAGCTGGTAATAAATTGTTCTTGGCCACTAGGCTTGTTCCATAATTTCTGGTGGAGTCAAATTTTACATTTCACATATTTTATCTGCTTACTAGTAAATTGCAGAGAACTGTCAAATTTAATTAATTTTTATATCTGTCAGATATGAAGTGGCCATATTGAATATTGGAATGTCGCATTCCTATTGGATATAAACTATTATATATTGGATATATACAATTGAAGTATGGGAGTAGAAAAACATTATTATTATTAAACCTACCTCGTACATCAAAAATCACGCTGTATGAATATATTTACTCTGTATTCCAATCACTTATGTTCAAAACCATAATAAACCATATTATAATATCTAAAAATTATGATAAAAGAATCTTATTACCAGGAATTGTACCTACCGCTCAAATCAACTTAAAATAACGACAAATTGACTATATAGCACTAATTGAAAGTGTTTTTTTTTCATAGAAAGCTTTTATTTAAAATCATTTAAACAAATTGGTAGTTCTGGCGAGGGGCGTTGGTTTTGTTTTACGTTTCTAAATAAATACAGATAAATACACGTAAAGTAGAACGAATGCCATGCATAAATAAACCGTATGGAGGGACTTTTAACTTTTATTATTATTTGACTTTTTTTCTGTTCAGTTTTATTTAACTTTCGCGTATTAAAGTAAGTTCAATATGTATAGAGCTTTTGAAGTTATCCATGCACTATCGCCAACTTTGTTGTTAGCGGAATTACAAAGTAAAATTGAATAAACATAAATCGATATACCTTTTAGTCGTTACCTATATATATATATACATATATCTATTGTGCAAGTAGAAAATCATTTTAACATTTATGTTTTAAAAGTATTACATATAATAAATTTTATTAACTTTATTACGAATCCATATTTCTAATTATCTTTTTTCTTTGGTGATAGTGGAATTTTCAAATAAAATTAAGTAAATTAACATTAAATTTTGACATTACAAAAAACTAAAATAAATAATTTCTATTAAATTGTTTGGAAAAATGAAATGAAATGAATGAATGTTTGGAAAAATGAAAAATGAATGTCATTTCTGTTGATATACCAGGTGTCCTAGAAAAGCGATAGTTCATTATTGGTTATCTCTGCTAATTGAGCTCATAATTCGTGTTTTATGATTATTGTAATCATAGCAATTTTTCAAGAGTAGTACAATTTTTGACTAAATATTCTCATATCGTAGTAGATATTGAAAATTGGTTAATGTCAGTTTTATCAGCTCCCAAGTGGCTATTATAAAATGTAGAAAAATGCATGGCAATCCATTGATAAAAACATTACTTTGTAAGTTTGTGTTAATTCATCGTTGTTGACGACCCTGTATATATGAAACTACTTTTAATTGTAGAGCTCAAGATTATCTAAAAATTTTGAATTTACAATTATTTGTTATCTACCCTATTAGATACCAATACATAACCTTTACCTTTTCTGGGACGCCCGATATGTATCGACTGTACCAGAAGCGATTTTTATATTAGCCACCTAGCTACGGCAAATGACGATCTCAAATTTTTGTTGTTAAGTTGCTGTGATGTCTAGATGTCTATTAACCAAATTTGGTTCACTTCCTAAATATTTATTGTTTTTGTATAGCCTTAACTAATAAAAAATAGTAGAATTCAATTACAACATCGTAATCAAGTCCTTGACGAGAGTGAAGAAAGGACCAAGAATAGGGACAGGAATAAATTGAAAATGAGCCCGAATGATGCTGACGCCTGTTAAAGAAAGAACCAACCAAAGCATGAACAAAGTTCAGATTTTTGTCCTAGCAGATAGAAGAATGACATTTTCAATGCTTGCGGATAAAATAAAAATATCGAACGCTTCAGTATTAAAAACTTTTCCCAACGATTTAGGAATGAATAAGGTTCCAGCATATTGGATTCCCAACTCTCTTACTCCCGAGCCAAAACTAAGTTGGCAAAACAAACATTTGCGAAAAAAACATGATGGCTTTAGCTGATGACGAAGTATCCACTGAGAAAACAGGAATCCATACAGTAGGCTCCCTAGGGATTTTTACCGCAACAAAAAGTAAGAACGCAGAATTCACCTGGTGAACACTGTGTTCTGAGACGTGGAAGGAATCTAACTCATTGAGTACATGGAAAAACTATATAGTAACGGAAAAAAATTATAAGTAAACAATTAGAAAGACGAAAACTGCTATACAGCATAGCCATATTGGAAAAAAGTTGGTATAAATATGTGACCCTTAATTAATCATATGTATGTTGAAAAATAAAATATTAATTTCCTCCAAACTCTGCTTATCTAGATAGATAATATAAAACATCTATACATCCATCTTAAGACCAGTTCTTCTACCATTATTCATATTTTTATACTTATCTCCTTTTATCTTTCTTTCACTTACACACATGAGTGTATATGTTTCTGAAAGTATCCCCTATACATATTAAATGTGGTTGCCTTTCATTATCCATATTTCTAGATTTTTTTTTTGACCAGTAATATCCTTCATCTTTCTTAGATCCACTTGGGTTTCATTATAGATTTTTATACTAATATTTCTTTAGTCTAATTCCGGTTTCGAGCTTATCTGTTTTTGTGCAATGCTTTTCTGTTTCTCCTCAGTACTTTATTTCTCTCGCTTATCATTAGTCATATTTTATGTTTGTCTATCTCTCATCACTATTTTCATTGGAATTTCGTCAGTTTGACATTTTGTTTTTATGTATATGCCTATCTAAAAACACTGTGGTATGGATAAGGGTTTTGGATTATTGGCAAAATAAGGTTAAGTATTTATACCAGACATATTTCTAAATCAACAATGATTTTCACACACCGTACTGCTGATAACGCATGAGACTGAAACACGTATCTGCTATTGCACAACATCAAAACTCTACAATAATTGGTTTTAAATTAATTTGTCACACTAGTGGTGGGTCAGTTAGTATAGAAGTTGGCATTACCTACTACATGGTGAAGTTGGTTATTTTTCTCTATAAATTGCTGATATTCTAACAGGAGCTACACATGGTATGCTGTTTTTCCTATTTTCCATTTTCTACTTTCACTAAGCCAAGATGACATTTTTATACGTTTTTCATATATATATAATAATATATGTAATATAAGAAAACTTATGTACTTTTCATATAGTACGTTGATATAATACTTTGGAAAATGCCGCATTATGGTCAGAATTTATGACACTTTTGACAAACCTGAAGCGGTCTCACACCAACCATAAATGCATTTTCTGGACAGATTTCGATATTGAGATATAAAAGAAAACTAATCATCTAATTGTATTTTTTTTTTACAAATATCGTATCATTAAGATATAGTCGCATAAATAAATGATGAAAAGTAATTTATTTGTTATCATAGTAATGGCTGTAGTCACGCTAACTGGATGCCATATAATAAAAAAGAAGGGAAACAATGCGCGATCAATATTATATGCCGAAAGAAGACAGGGCAAGTGGACATATAATATATTAATAATTACTTCGATACACTGACAATGATTTAAGTTTCTAAGTTGTAATTATTCAATTAGATAAAGAAGAAATAACCTTATATTAAGTGTCATACTTTAATATTTGTTTTTCTTGGTGGTGAAATAAATTAAGATATGTGCAAGAATTTTGCTTACACACGCTTGCTTATTGTCAGGAAGTTGGTAGGAATACTTGTATATTTTTTTTTACAATGAAATTTGCGTTTTTTAACATTCAATTGGCAATTTTCGAAAAATTTCTTATATAAGACAGCAATATTTTTATACTGACAAGTTTGACAATGATTTTTTTTATAACACGTGTTTCGGTCAAAAATTTTCAAAAAAATTAATAATTCAAAACCTTTCGGCTTAATTTTGAAAAGTGAAAAACTTTTGAATTGGCAATTTAAAACAGTAAAAGAGAATACAAAAATATATAGGGTATTTCATTTAAATTTAAGTTTAAAATTAAGTTTTATGCATTTCCGGTGAAACCTAAAATGCGCTAAAACTTAAAGTATTTTTAGAATATGCGCTCCAAGCAACCATGAATCTCTACTAACTGTTTTTTTTTAATTTAAAACACAAAAGAGCAATCGAAGACGCACCTACTAATGAGTCACCCTGTATATAATTACACGTTTCTTCACAAGACGAAAAACTCCTGTTTTACGATCCGCTTTCAGTGAGCCGTAGTGAAAAAGAAATCGTCTTTTTGCGGTTAAAGGGTCTTTCTGAAATTAAACCATTTACATAAACGTAAAACACGAGACAAGGTTTAATAAAAATTTAAGGTGGAGGTAGATGAACTTGCGCTTTCCTTTTGGTCTATCCATTCTTCTCCCCGAAACTCGAGCACATGCACGTTATACGAGCACATCTGCTGTTGTTCAGGGGGGCAGACGACGTACCAAAAAAGGACGAATACGGAATACTGCGGACAGCTATCCATCGCGCGTGCTATCGCCACTGAACCGCGAGCGGTAGTAATAAAAGTAGTATCATATCTTAAGAAATTTAATGGGCGGAACAGATTGCGTCTATTAAGAATTACAGATGTGGTTGCAGCCTTTAAATATAGGATAAGTTACTGATGTAATTCGTAAGATAGAGCTCGAAAAATTGGCCAACTTCAGAAATGTTATGTCGAAGATATTGGTGGTGTAATTATTGAAAGCCAAAAGAATGTTGATGTAAGAAATAAAAGTTTTACGAGTATTGGTCTTCAGTCAGCGTACAATTTATTATTTTAATTGGTTTTTATGGTCTCACTTCTTCGAGTTCGGTTTCACGTTTAATCAGATAAGCTTTGTAGAATATTCATAAAAATATATTGTCCTTCAGAAGCCAATATTTTCCAGCTTGTCTTTTTATAGGTATAAAACATAAAATAAAGTAAAATATACAATAATAGTGGTAATAGTTGCTACGTCCCTCCAAGATTTCAAGTTGACAAAATCAATCAAGTGCGCAGACAAATGGCGTCGTCGTGAAACTAAAATGATTCATTCGTTCGGCACTGATAACAAAACGTTTTGGCCAAGCTACATCAATTGTAACACCGCAAAATAATTCATCAAAGTTTCGGAAAATTTTGTTCCTACACCTTCAGGAATGCCTTACCTGTCAATACCCTTGCGTACAGATGATGGAAATGGAGAAGGGAACTGCCTCTAACTCAATTGTCTTGGCAGGCCGCCGTGGGTTTACATAAAAACTCAGATGGATGAATTTACGGACGCCATCTCTTTATCAGTAATATTTCGCACCCCAAAATAGTCGTTGATCCAGGAGAAAAATCAGTTAAAATACTCAAGGCAACAAAAGATAAGACAGAACCACAAATTCCAAACAACAAACACTTTTATATGGTATAAGTTGATCAAATATAAAATCAATCAATAAACAAGACTTAGGAAATTAATTATAAAACAATCAAAATTTACACAGGCCACGAATGGCGTCACTAGTTCTACTCAAAATAAAGTTATGAACAATACACCGTTACAGTGGTTCTAGGACCCTGTGTATATTGCACAGGAATTTGCAGTTAAAACAAAAAAAAAACAGTTACAAATTCTCATAATAAATTAATGCTACCGTTATTAGTCAGAGATCTCTACTTTACAAACAATTTTACAGTTGCATTAATACTTGTTCACTCTGTATATAATTTTAGAGGTTCTTAAAATTAAATTAAACTTAGCAAATGAATGTTTACAAATACAAATTAATGAAATCCGGCTTAAGGCCTCCAGAATGAAAGTTGAAATATCAATTAAATTACAAACTGTACGTCCACCCTCGTAAATTGAAATTTATTCTTTTACCAAATGGGTTAAAAACTGATAAAGATTCTAAAAATGCATAAATGAAAACTAAAATGAGAATTTACACAACGTTCTTGAGCTCTGAACAATACAAGACTTACAATAAAATTAAAACATGCCCCAGACTTCTGAGCAGAAAGGCCAGTGGGGAAAAAATATATTAAAACTGAGAGCCCAGTACCTTATGGTATCAAGAAATTAATAATAAAACTATACCATATTTTAAACTAACGGTGGCTTACGGTTTAGGAAAACAAAATATAACACTTAACTTGATTAACAAGAGGGCGTGGCAAGCACACAGAAGGAAAACAGGAACACATCGTCCATCCAGAACCCCAGGGAAGGTATGGTTCGAAGGTAAAATATCTCTACTGTAAATAACAAAGGGTTTGCTTGGAATAACAGAATTCAAAATGGTGGTCAACGGTGGTCAACACGTGGTTCTTAACTTCCAGTCGTGTACCACCACTTACAACCTAAAATTCACCATCGATACTTATAGACCAACGAAAGAAAGAAAGAAGCCTACTAAATACAAAGGGGGAAAAGAAAAATTAATAAAAAAAAAGACATTCTCTAAACAAAATATCAATAAGAAGTGCGTAATTAAGAGATTAAATCCAAAACTAGGCTCACGTGACTAAGGTTGCATACACATCAGTTAAATCTAAGCAAGCGTAAATAAGTTGCATACCCGCGGTTGTTTTAAACACGTTACTAAGAAGAGCCGCGAAGTAGACCGCTATAAGATGTTACAGATCGTTCCCGCCAACAGATGTCGGAACAAGCCTTCAAGGTAGCAACTTAACTGATATATGTTTAGATTATAATTATAAACGATTGTCACTACCAAACAAATTACAGTGATGAATATATAAAAATGACAACAGAAACAAAACAATAATTCTACCAAAATACAAGAAAGGTACAATTCTGGAATATACAGCACTGTTCAAAAATTAACGTAACATAGTTACTAAGCTATAGTATTGGTTTTATTGGAAAGACAATGTTACGCCATTAGTCTTTATATAATTTCGGCCCCATATACGCTCCGTTGCAGGCTAGAATGAAGCGCAATTTATGAGTTTAATTTTCGATCACTGTTTTGAGCAGATGGGGCCGTATATTGGAAATAACGAGGCGAATATTGACTACCAAGTCTGCCATCCGTTTTCGTTTAACGACGTAGACTGGCTAGACTATCATAAACTCCATACAAAATAGTATTTAGGTGTTTAATCACACGATTTTGGCGGCCAATTCACATGTCCATTACACAAAATTATGCTCACATCGAATTTTTCCTCCAATAAAGTGATTGTGGGGCGTACAGACTGGTATGTTGCACCATCTTGTTGAAACACAGCTCTACCACATTAATGTCGTTCAATTGGGGAACAAAAATGTCAAAAATCATGTATCTGTAGCGCTCGCCATTGACTCTAACGTTCTGAGCGGCATCATTTTTGAAGAAATATGGACCAATCATTCCATAAGCCCATAAAATACACCAAAGAGTCACTTTTTGTTATGTATCGGCATCTCAATAATGCTTTGTGGATTTTCATCAATCAAAATGCGACATAGCGACGCAGCCGTCCAACCAAATATAAGCCTCAGTGATGAACAAAATTTTGAGAATCAAAAGCAATCTCGTTTTAGCTGTTTCATTTCTTATAAAAGCTGGATCTTGTAATTACAATTTGCATGTGTAAGTCTATTCATGGTGAAAGCGCTAACCAAACTAAGCACAAATCAGCTATCAGTTCTCAAATTTTCTGTTGCTAGAAAAAGTCTTGCCAATTTGCAACACAAATCGCTAGAAAAAACACCGAATATGTAAACGACGTTACATCTCACAGAGTAGAATATTCTTTTCTTCGGCAAAAGACACTTAATTTAGGAGTTGTTAAAGCCATTAAAATATGGTCAACATCATTGGGTGCAATTCATCCTATTAAAGTCTTCACCTCAGATGCTGTCAGTCCAGTTAGAAACTTTAGTAGAGCACTGCACTGTTCGATTTGCGCCCTTGAGGCCTGACTTGCCGATGAGTTCGGGCAGAACAGGTATAGTCGCTTGAGCTTAACGCTTTTTGGAGTGCACGAACCAAACGGGCTCGCCTGTATTGGTAGTATAATGGGAAGATTCGTCTGAGGTTAGCGACGAATATACAAAAATTTGGGCTATACTTTAATTAGAGTTTCTAAACCAACTTTTAAAGCCTTCTGAATATATATCATGGAATGAAAGCCACTCCAAGGTAGATTTCACAAATACTTGTTGGGAAAGAAATGTGTGAATATTTCATGACAATGAAGAATTAGCTGTATACACAAATATAAATAATAAAATCATCTGTGGAAATTATAGGTGAATCAGTGTTACGCTTTCATTGATAAGACTAAATTGACAAATATTTAAATTCAGAACAAAAATATAGAAGAGTCGGAAGAATAAAGCGAATTGCGAACATACAGTTATAGATCATATATATGCAGATGTAGTCGAGGAGATGCTGCAAGTTAACGATAATACAATAATATTTTGTCGAGAATTTAAAGGAATATTTTTAAGAGAGATCAGTAATGTTATTAAAACTATGTAACACTTATATTTAAAATAATGAACGCTGAAAAACACGTTATTGTGGATGCCTAGTATTTTGTTTTCCAGTCTAGTTCAGAAAAGTATAAACAAGTTTTCGCAAAAACCTGATGAATATGTTAATTCGATTTTTAAAAATTCTTACTTATAATCATTAGTAGAAGGTTATCAAGATTTCGTTAGACGTTCGGTTTTCATAATTCATCAATGTCAAGGTTATCGCAACAGTGCAGGTATTGAAATACAAATTCTTGTACAGAGTTAAAATACAAATGTCGCCTTCATAAAATTTTAAACAACATTTAAATATTACGAAAAATAATTTCAAATATAAATGTTTCTGGTCAAACGATATAGGTATATTCATATCCCCATAATTAGTAAATATAATAGCATTTATGGGTCATTTATTTGCTGAACATTTATTGTGGAACAGAATTAAACTTATTAAACATCTCAAGGAATCAACTAAAATAGGAATTCATTTCAGGTAACTATAAGTTTTAAATATATATGTGTGTGTATTAAGTAACTAGTTTAGTTTACCATTCCAAAGGAAACAAACTAAGGATTTGGAAAAGTCTTTAAATAAAAGCAACTCTCCTTAGCTTTGTGACGTTTCGGCTGCTATTTTCAACCTTCCTCAGACCTATTTATTAGTAAAGACATACGTTTTATAATATTGTTTACAATTTACTTATGAATATTAGGACACAAAACAAAAACGCAAACTTTAAAAAGGAAAAAAAACATAATAAATAATTAAACTTACTCTCGCTAATGTTGTGTAGGTTTACTAATAAGATACATTATGTAAATGGTACTATCTTACAGATACATGTTAAAAAATCACAATTTTACGATAACGCAAAAGAAAACGAGCGAACATTTAAACATTTTTTGTTGTTGATTATAGCATTGTTATGTGCTGTCAGCACACGTGTAGAAAATTAACTCTATTCGTTTGGTTTAAAATCTCAAGCTAATTCCATGTATTTCATTACTAATATAATGTATGAGAAAATATATCTTCAGCCTATTTGTCAATGCTAGTCGCTAACATCTGTTTCTCATTGGTTTTTATTTGTTTTTTCGATAAAATATTTGTTATTTTTATATTGGTGATAACATGTTTAATGGATTTTTCTGTATGTATGAATATATACTGTACTGTTGTTGTTTTATTCGAAAATTATTTACGGTATAACTGATGTAATGGGTGTCATGTGGTAATTACCCGCATTGAAACCACCCTTTTAATCCATTTCTTTTTTGCTTTTAATATTTCCCGGTAATTCCATGTTCTCTTTCCGTATGTTTGTGTGTATATAAGTTTATACGATATTCTACTCATTAAATGTGGTAGATGTTGCTAAAGATCCTTGAATCTTTGAGTTGAGAATATCATCAATGGCTCTAATAGTGAGTGTTTGCAGAAATAATCTTCTGTTGTAGTTTTGTTCATTGAAGATTATTCTGGTATCATTTGGAATGGTAAACTAAATTAGTTAATTAATACATAGTGAAATACAGCATGAATTTCTTCAAATATATGTATATATATATATGTATTGAAAAAATTCAAAAGATTCTTGGTAGTAGTGGCATACAATGAAGTAAAAGTAATAACAATATGACAACTGGTTGTCAATTAGAAAACAATGACAAATATAAAATGCAAATCACAATGTATAATTGAAAATGTAATCAAATAAGCAATAGGACAGTCGGGATTACTTATATAGTCACATCAAAAGGCTTGGGATTTACCACAAACTGTTCAGTCAATGCAATTATACAAATAACAACGACGCAACTATGTAATGAAAAATTAAGAGTAGAACTGTTGATATTATAACAATATAGAATGTAAAATCAGTCATGTATAAATGTAAATATATAATATAAATAAATGGTGGTAACCTCTGGGTATCATCTCGTGAATTCAGATTGTTCGGATGTTTTTCAATTTCGATGGCTTCCCTGATGATTCTGGTTTTAGTATGTTCGATGTTCGCTAATAGCTTGGTGTTACTGAAGTCTATCGTGTGGGATGTTTCTTTTACATGTTGAGCCAGAGATGAAGTTTTCTCGTCTTTTCTTACGGAATTTTTGTGTTCGTCTCTTCTTGCGTTTACCCTTCTGTTCGTTTGTCCAATGTAAGTTTTTTCACAGTTGAGGCACGGAATTTCATAAACTCCTTGGTTTTCTAAAGGTATTTTTGTTTTAGGGTTTCGAAGGACTGTACTGATTTTTCTGTCTGCTTTGAATGTTGTTTCAATGTTGTGTCTTCGTAGGATTTTGGATATTCTATCGGTGGTGCCTTTCACATAGGGTAAGTAGGTTTTGGCAGTTGGTGTTGAAACATCCCACACGATAGACTTCAGTAACACCAAGCTATTAGCGAACATCGAACATACTAAAACCAGAATCAACATTACATTAATTGAACAGTTTAAGGTAGACCTAAATCTTTAACAACAATTTATTAAAATTTATAAACTAATATGTTATGGAATGGTGTTGGAAAATTATATAGAAATAAAATATCATCAGAATGACAACAGGTCATAAAACACGTATTGAATAAAACCAATAAATAAAAAATTCATAATTTTCTTCGGGAAAACTAGTAATTAGCAAGTCACCATTTCTATTTCTTTATTCCCACTTTATACATGTATTTTAGAGGAAATTACAATACCCCTTATTTATACATGAGGCTTGCGTGCAACCGAAACTCCAGAGGTCCAAACGAACACCTTTGAAAAGAACGTTTACATATGTTTCTTTTACCGGCAATTTCCAAACCGAGCTTTCATAAATAAATAAATATCTGCCATCATTAATTCAAAATATGTACGTTTTAACAAAGAAAAATATTAACATGGAAGGATGCTTAAAAGAAATAGGGAAGCAATTTTTGTTTAGTGGGTATATATTTATTTTAAAATTACCTTTTTCCCCAGGAGTTTTTCGGGTGGATTGCCCTATAATTTCGTTTTAATAATAGCAACTCGTTTATATTTCGAACAATTTTTTTATTGCTGCTTAAAGGTGTGTTATTGGCAATGAAAGAATAAGCTTCCAAAAGTTATATTCCGGAAATTAAAAGAAGTCATAATGTTTTAAATCTAAGGTAACTTCAGTTAGTGCAACAGTATACACAGTAAACCAAATTAATAGCTCATATATGTATGTCAATAAAAAAAAAACAGTATAGAATATAATATAATGTAATAATAATAGTTTCCATTTTTGAACAAACAAGAGAAACGGTATTTCCCTCAGATTCCGGCTTATAACCAGATATAAAGAATTTCGTTAGACCAAGAAAGTTCGAAGAAACACATTTTTGTAGGTATTTTAGACAAATAAGTATTCCGAAATGAAGACTATAGTTAGCCATGATATCAGTACAGAAGACTTTTAAAAAATCTTTCTCAATAAACTCTTTTATACATTCTAACAGCTATAAGTAAATGAACACGCAGTAAAGATGCATTTTACTGGCAACAATAAACTGTAAAATTGCCATTAATGCTCATTTAATGATTATATAAACTCCTGCATCTTTCATAAAAATGTCATTAAATATATTGTTTTGAAGATATGTTCAAAAAGTAAGTAAGAAAGTTATATCAAATAAAACAGTATTTAAATTTGATTGTTTTTAATATTACTATTTGTTTCGAGGTATGAAATTCCTATTAATTTTTTATCGGGCGCGGGCCCTGGATTCCCCAATACACTGGTTATAAATCTTTTTGAAGGAATATTTAAGTAGATATGTTCAGTTCCTTTTATCGCTGTTGCTAAATGCCCGCCGGCGGTCTTGCCCTTAAACTGAGGGTTCCGTCAGCTGGTGGAATCTTTATGATTGTAGTAACGTGTCCGTCGACAAAGGCAGTGTTTTGTGCAGACATGGCGGAGTAGACGTATTTGTTTCGTCGATTTTCGCCGGTAGGCGGCATGTTACTATACTACATGAAAATTCCTGGTTTACCGTAGCGATGACCGTTACGATAACGCAGATAATAGATAAGGAATTGCCATGGTTACAAAAAGCACTGTGTTTGATAGGTTCAGCTTGTTGTTGGTTCTACATGTCAGTTTTGATTTGAAGTTTTATTTGACATGAATTAAACGTGAAATGAATCAAACATGCAAGGTGTGTTCAGAATTCCAAAGGAAACTTTTATCTAAATAATGTATGCTTATATACTAGAATCGCTCTCGCAACCGACATGCGTCACCAAAATTAAAATGGCGTCAAATTTGAGACGTTGCAAAATTTGATCTGTCAAGTAATATTAATTTGGATACTATAACCCTAAATAATCAATTAGACTTGTGATTTTAGCACTACCGACAATAATTCTAATATGTAATTATTAATTTGATAATAATTTGGCTCAAGTACTATTAGAAACCGAATATAATGATTATATATTTTATATTTGTATGAATTTGTCTGCTGTTAATAATTAAATATAAGTACAATAAAGGTAAGATTTTCAGACAGAATCGAACTTTTGGGGTTCATTTAATTTCAGAAATGTATTAAGTAAATATGTTCCAGTTAGTTTTACTATAGACAATAAAGATATATCTATTAAATGCATTAACATTAAAGTAATTTTACATGCAACAACAAGAAGGTCAGAAAAGTATTACACCATTTATAAAAACTTTTTTTTTGCCAGATTCTTACTGTTCACTATGATTATTACCATACTCACTGACATACTAAAAGCAACTTGTTTGAAACATTTCTCGCAGGTATATCATTGATTACAACATAGTTTTTGCATGCTAATCAAACATTTTTGATTAAGCTAAACTCATCATTATTATTTATTTAAGCTTTAAACTAGTATAAATTCTATCCATTCTTCCATTACAGTCAACGTGTTTAACCCTTCTTAAATTTGAAAATTTCCTAAATAATATCACATGTGATCTTCAAACATTTATTATTATGTGACAATCACCTGCTTCTTCGATTAGATAGCTTTCTGTCTTATTACGGTACCATTGTTCTGTGAACATGCTTTAAACTAGTATACATTTATTGTAGTTAAAGATTATATTTAATGCTGAATTAAACTATTCAACATCTTAAAGTATTTCAAATGTTGAGTATTCATAAACTGAATCTTTGCTACTGATCAGAATTCAAATTACCAAGCAACTTTAAATTATAATACAATAATGAGCAAGTATTTTTACTATCCCAATTTATAATGTACTACATTAATATTATTACAATACCATCACATATTTTTTAAATTATATAATCTTAATTCCATTCATGACAATAAATAATTACAAAATTAAAATCGTACAGAAAATATACAGCAAATGCTTATATTGTTGTCACATTAATAAACTCGATCATTATTTTATTCTGGATCAATTTCTTTGAGAAACACTAAATTCAGTTATTTAATTTTAGAATCGGCACACTTTATTCCACAACAGTTAAATTTGCTAACAAGTTGTTATAGTTCCTAATAGGAACACATATCTCGTACAATGTGTCATGCCTAACTTTTCCTAGTGTTTCTCTATGCTTTCCGTCTATGTTTGACAGACAGGTGCTGACATCAGTCATCCACAATTCTTCTATTAGTCAACAGAATTATACCTTCTTAAAGTTGAAAATTTTTTAAACAGTATGTAATCTTCAAATATTTAGAATCTTAGTGAGAGTCGCCTACTTCTTCGATTAGATAGAATTTTTCTTCAACAGATCAATGTAAGTACAAATTATTTTAACTATCGTAATCTTCTGCTGAAGCATTATAAACAAATGTGTTAACAGATTCCGAAATCTGTCTTTGATCTTTGATATAGATACTGAATTTAATCCATCTACAATTCTTTATATGCAACATTAGTTTTATCAGTTGATTATGCTAGATAACAAAGTAATTACAAATAAAACTAAACATTTCTGTTGAATAAAACTTACCTTCTCTTATATAATTTGGTTTAGATCAATATATTCGATTTATTTCTGAACAGGAAAGTGTGCTGATTAGTTTTTAATGAGGTTGTTTAAGAAAGATTTGCTTCAGAATAAAAATAATCAGCGTTTTTTATGCCTTTTATAAGTAAATTGGAAAACACGTTCAGACAATATTTAGCTTGTATTCTTTTGTCAGATATTAGGTTATAAAATCCAAACTGCAAAACATGTACTAATATGCAATGTACCAGTAAAATCTCAAACAGGTCATGTAATTATGTGTAATAAAAGTTCTTTGTTTAGTTTCATGTACATAATCTTGCTCTTTGCAGATCGTTTGCAAACACAGGTTGCAAATATTCTTGCGATAGTTGGGATCACTTGACTGCTTCAACTTAACGACACACTCGCATCGCCATCTGGTTACCATCACAAATTACTAGTTCTTCCGCGCTGCCAGTGTTTTTTGTACGGTGTAGGATTTAATACTTGAAATTTTCTAGGGGGACTTAAAATTGTGATAATAAAGATGACCACAATGTCATTTACATTAATATTCGCTACGCTTGTCAAGTGTCATCCGCTCCGTGAAAATAAAAATCTGACAACAATGCTCAGAATAGCCATGTATTAAATAAAATATTGATATAGAAAAGTAATATTTAATAATTTTATCTATAATATTTAATTTCTAACTGACTTTCATGTAATAGTATTTTACTCGCCGTAGCTATTTATCCTAAAATATTAATTAATTATTTGAATTTTATTGATCTAAAATTGTTCCGGTTGACTGGAATTTGTAGTGGTATTGAATCAGCGTCTTTAGTTCGTAGTTTTGCCATGTCGGTTGCGAAAACGATCCGACTATATGGTATAATTTATGTTATGCGTATTTGCCGATATTAGTAAATAAGCAGATTCACATGCACATTAATAAATAAAAATAGGTTATGATTATGACAATCATCAAGAGGTCAATGGATTTAAATGTTTGTTAACATTGAATAAACTCACAGTGTTATAAAATAAAATGTTTGTTTACATTGTAAATAGTTGGCAAGAATTTACATATTTTTTTTGTACTGGAACTTCTTGGCTAACTCGACTTGATAAGAGTAATACAAAAATTCTCATCAAATTTCGATTATGAGTTTCTTCGATTATATGATTTCCAGGTACACTGGAGAAGACGCAGTGTTTCCACTCGATATATCGGCTAGTTTTAAAACCAGCATGGAAAGCACAACAAACAGCTGTGAGTCCTTTTATTTTAAATTAAAAAAATGCCTTTATGTCACATCTTTCTTTGAATAGTTTTTTAAAGGTTCTATATAATTCTCAAATGGAAACTCATATTAAACTACACAACCTTAATGAAAGACTAGATTAAGGATCCTGAAACAAGATGAAGTTATGATTTACACAAAATAAAATTACTGAGTATTCTCTGGGTAAAATTGATATGCTGCACTATGTAAAATGTGTAGAATCTCTTTTATAAGAGATAAAATTGTTTATTACTACATTATATTAAGAAGGCCTCATCTCATATATCTAAGTAAAATGTAAATTGTGTAAGTATAAACAGGAGTAAATTTAATTAACACCGAAAATCTAATACGAGAATATTACAGATTAACAAATATGCAAAATACAGAGTAATTATAAGTTTAGTGCCCAATTCTTGTATTTTTACAGTTACCGTTCCAGAGCTAGGTGCCCATTTGATGTGTAAATACTATACACCAACTAGTTGGTGTTCAATTTGTGCCCGACTGGCTTTTTCTGGAAAGAGTGATATCCGTGGAATTTGACCAGAATGGACGTATTCGGATAGAGGTTTGGAAAATTCGCAAAACCTTTGGATGTTACCTGCTTTTTCTAGATCACATACAGAAATAGAAGATTAGTTTATTTTTCTTCTTTGCAAATTTTCGTTTTGGTTAATTGCTTATTTGATTTTAATTTTTTTTTATATGTAAATTTTTATACAGTGCGCGTCAAAAGTATCTTCCTGTTATCTTTTAAACGAAAAAGAATGACACGTTGAAACAAAAATAAAACAAAACCAATATAAAAATACTACCTTGATTACCATGTCGCATGTTAAAATGTTGACAAAGGCGCCGTTGGATATATCACCTTAAAAATATTAAATGGCAAAGTGACCCCTCATTTGAAAATTGTTTGGAACATCTATTCAAAAGTTAGGTTTTGTTAAATTCCCTTCATTTGTTGAAAAAAAAACGCCTAATTTTATGGATAGGTACCGAATAAAAAGACACTACTAAAATAGAAAAAAAGTAATCTTGAATATATCACTGATTTTAAATTAAATGTTCAAAATGAGCACCTTCAACGTCTTGGCAATAGAACAACCGATTGTAAGATTCCAGCAGCAGCAGCAGCAGCAGCCAGTTTGGCACTTGCTTTAAAGAAAAACCTCAAGATTAAAAATATAAAAAAAGAGCAAGTGCCAAATTTGCTGCTGTTGCTGCTTCTGGAATTGAGAGAAACAATCTTTTCTCTTTCCAGTTTTGCCCCCCCCCGGCCGCCATCTTGGATTAATTTGTATACAAAAAAAATCATAGTGAATCTAATAACAGTTTGAGATTTTCTGCTCTAAGGTGTAGTTCATAAATATTAATGAGGTCAAGCAGAAGTTGTGGCGGTTTAAATACCCCAGTCGTAAGTATATAAAGTTGAAGTTCTCTTAAGTGAATTAGTTTAAAGTAGTCGTTCCATTTGTAAGTATTATTCAAAGCGTCTCATGTATTTGAGGTTTATAGTTTGCGCATTAATAATGATGCACCTTGTTCTGAACGAGAATATGGAAGTCGATGCAAAATTTTGGGTTTGCAAGCAAGTCCAATATATAACTCTATATTTGCGTACCTTAGAAAACACGTATAATTATGTTATTGTTACCCGTGAAATTCGGCTTTTTTAAATAAATGAAGGGAATTCAAAAACATAACTTTTGAAGAGATCTTCCAAACACATTTCAAATAAGGGGTCACTCTCACCCTCTTCGCCATTTATAATTTATAAGTTGATACAGCCTACAGCGCCATCTGTCAAAATTTTAAAATGAGACATGGCCATAAAATTAGTACTTTTATATTGGTTTAGTTTTGTTTCAAGGAATCTGGGATATTCTTTAGCATCCAATATATGATTTATACAACTATATTACTTTTCGTATAAAGAACACTGAAATCACCTGCTTTTTTTTCTGACAAAACTAACGACCTTTATAAATAATTACTTGACAATGCTATTCTATCCTCCCTGGTCTCATTATTAATATAGCTACAAGATTATACTATCTAATGAAAATTATATCTGATGTGATATGTCTTCCTCAAATTAAATTAAATATGATTCTATGCATTTGTCTTTTACATAACTAGCTTTACATTTATAGAAGTTATTCATCGTTTTGTGGCAACATATTATGATAACTATAATTAAAAGTATGTGTATAATAAAGTTTTCTTAAAGTTCACAAAGAAAAATGTACAAAAAATCAAAATTTCATTCAGTTCAGTGCTATACTGATGAGCACGAGATAAAAATATTCGCGGAATTTCAGATTGAACATTTAATAAAAAAGGAAGTCTAAAGTACCGAGCATCGATCATTCAGTTCTTTTTTTATGCTTATATTAGGCAAGAGTTCTTTTATTACATCGTTCTCATGAAATACCATAAAAGTTAACTGACCGAAGGCCGTGACTGGAATCCGTTCGTACTAGGGGTGTTTGTACGGATCCTTTGAACATGGTTCCTCCAATTCCGGCAACGTGGAGGACCTGTGCTCCGACGGTTATTTCATTATCATTTGCCGAAAACAGGACGTTCCCTTTACCGTCCGTTATCTGGAAGTTGTTCGCTCGGCACTCGAATCGGTCATTTCCTGGAACAAGAACAATAACTATGTTAAAAAAGTGCATTTACTTTTATATCAACGGAATTGCTTATATTAGGAAAAAAGACGTGTGGCCACCACACGACTTTCTTATATGTATGAGCGTTTCAAACTATACAATTTTTTAAAAAAAATTATACAAGAGTTCTTCAAAATCCTATTCTAAGTAATTTCATTGTCTTAATAAATCTCTATAGAATGCATATTTTGCAAGATATTCGAAAAAAAAGTGCTACTCGCTAAGAGTAAATGTGTTACTTCCGGTACGAATTTTGAAATTTTTTTTATACAAGAGGTATTGAAAATTATGTTCTAAATACTTTTATACTCGTAACGTACCTGCCTAAAAAGCATGACTTGCAAAATATTGGCAAAAAACTGATTTTCGATAAGAGGAAAAGACCTACTTCCGTTAGGAATTTTGAAAAACTGTCATAATAAAATTCTTCTCAAACTTAATTTTGAGTATTCGGTATCAGGGGAGTTCAAAACGTAGACATCTGCAAAAATCTCGAGGTCGAAAATTTTCATCATCACAATACTTCCTTATACTACGTATAAGAAAGTAAAAAATCGATAGTAAATAATTTAATTATTTATACTTTTTAGTATGCCAGTACATAGTTGCAATATTATCTATAATTGACTAAATAAATTTCATGTCAATTTATTAATGCAGATATAGATGAATGAAAACTTAGAAGCACCTGATACCGTATCATGTAATATAATGTTTCGCTTATATATGCCTGGACTGAGCACTTTTCAGTTTAACGTTGCAATTAGGGCACGTGAAATGGTGAATTAGGGCACAACTGTCAAATTTATATTCGTAAAACACGGTACATATATAGAAAACTATAAAAAATAAGGAATTGAACAACTATAATCCAAGGCTTTTTAAAACAATTTCTTTACATAAATGTTTTCTAGTTCTGGCTGCATATTTAAAATCTACGTTAAATTCTGAGATCACTTTGTACTACATTTAGTATATTTAATTTTACCATTTTCAGGTGTTCTTTTCTTAAAAAAAGTCAACCTTTTTAATGAGTTCTAAACTACGAAGGATGTACAGTAATACAATTGGCAATAGTATTATTTTAGATATAATGTATTTGAAGTTTTTTGAAAGTTCTATGCAGGCTGTTAACATTTTCGTATTGTAGATAGGGAAGACAATTGAAAGTATTTTTTTCGAATGAAAACATATTAACTTAAATACAATTATGAATTTTTTGTTGATCTAGGTAATTTCCTGACGAAGCTGACTGAAGAAAACTTGCCTTTTAATTCGGCAGTTTTATTTCTAATAGTAATTCCTCTTTATAATAAGCAAATTTCAAATAGAAATATTTAAATTTGAAACATTAATAACAAAAGGAGGTTGGTACTATTACAACCTGCATTACAGTATTTTATGATTTCTCAAGGTGCTTATAAAGTGTCGGCAATGCAATAAAATTAAGACTTTCTAGCAGGCCCTATTTTAAAAACCTACGACGTAACACTTCATAGAAAACATCTGATTTTAAGATTTCTTATTTTATGTTGAAAAATAATATTTCTATTAATGTTAACTATTAAAGGTCATCCCACTTTCAATTAGTGTTCCAAGTATTCGACCGATGTCTCCTTACTATCTTACATGTTGGTGGATTTACGCAGTATTACATGTAATAATATATAAGTATAAGCAATTTGCGATCTATGAATTAGGTACAGGTGTCCCAGAAATAAAAAGACGGAGTAGCAGAAATCGGAAGCTAGATTGTGTAAAAACGTACCCTCAAAATATCAAGTCTTTATTCGTGCCCAGACGGCAGAAAAAAAATAATAAACCATTAATTACTTTAATTTTACACCTGCTAGAAAAAATAATTACATTCTTGATATTTACTGTAATAAAGGTTAGAAAAACTACGATTTATTGAATATTCTAAAATAATAATAATCAGCTGTTTCCGACTACAAACACATTAAAGAGCAACAACCTTCCAACATAATTACTTTTTGCAATAAATTAACGTGTATAGAATGCCATACGATCAATAAATTAGAATGAAACATGTCTATTTACGTATGCATTTATGTAAGTCTGCTTAAGTTGGAAAAAATGTGCTCATACAACATTTCCTAAGTGTGTTAAAAGATAAGGTGTGGGCACCACACGACTTTCTTATACGTATGTGCGTACGGAAACGTATGTATAGAAGTTGTTTCAAATTAAATTTTAAATTCTGTATCTTCTCAATGAAATAAACCTCTGAATAAATGTACACTACCGGTCCGAATTGTGAAAAATTTGGTTTTACAGAAATTATCCCAAAATCACGTCAAAGTTATTTCATTCTCTTAGTAAGTCTCTATAGAAGTGTTTGCAAAAGCAACTTTTTCGGTATCAGGGGACTTCAAAACGTGGACAATTGCAAAAATATTGAGGTCGGAAATGTTCGTCATCACAATACTTCCTTATACTACGTATAAGAAAGTAAAACCTGCATATTAGTATCATTAATTTTACAATATGTATATATGCATATACAGCTTGTGTCAAATACCATTAGGCATATAGATTCAATGTTTACGTGCGATATATACGTATGCATGTAATACGTGGCAACGTGGTACCCCTACTGTCCGTCACCAATACCGGCAACAACCAGCACCACAACGGTTTTCTCCGATCCCCATTCTTCCTACCACTCCCCACCCAGAATTTACATTCAATGTTTAGCTGCGAACACGTTGCGGTGTGCAATAAAAGCATTCAGTCAAATTAATTTATAATGAGTCTCTATAAGCGGGTGATTAGAGACTTCAGATAGTAAAATGATTCTATGGTAATAACTCTCCAACAACGTGCATAAATATGTTTGCGCTGACTTTTGCAGACCGTCCTGTACCTTGCAAACAAACAATTTATAATATTATTAATACATTTGAAAAATGTTTCTGTCTGAATAAGTGCACGAAAGGCAAACCAAGAGAGATATCCACAAAAAAATGAGGAAAGTGAACGGCGGGATGTATTAGTTTGTAGCATTGTGGAAATAGACAACACAATATCAACAAGAAGTGCTGCCGAGAATTTGGGTATAAGTAACAAAAATGTTTCACGTATTTGGAAACGTAATTGTTTGAAATGTTTTGAGTATTCGAAATTTCGGCAATTTCGTTAGAAGTGTTTGTTTCACCGATGAGTCAACTCAACTGATAGGACCGTTTTTTATTGATGGCATATTAAATGCCGACAAGTACCTCGAATTACTGTAAAATCAAACACTTCCCGCCTTTCAAAACACTGGAATAAATCAGAAAATCGTTAGGTTTCAAAATGATGGCTGTCCAGCACATAATGCAGTCAGGGTAAAGGAATTTTTAGGGAATACTTTCCCTGGTTGTCTTATTACTGGAACGGGAAACATCAAATGACCTCCGCGATCTCCTGATCTATCTCCAAATGATTTTTTTTTGTGGTTATAACTAAAAAATATTGTTTATACCCATGAAGCTGGTGGAGTAGAAAACATAGTTGCCTTGAGAAAAAAAAATAATTGAGGCAGCTAATTCAGTAACTGCTCACATTTTAGAAAACGTAAGAGTAAATTTCTACGACCGCCTAGGACAATGTCTTGCTGTGCAGAGACGAATTTTTGAGTCCCTTGTATAGTTTATTATTATTTTCAGAATCGTTTTTTATTTATTTTATTAGGCTTATTTCTTTATTTTATTATGGTTATCTTTTATTTTATTATGGTTATTTTTTAATTTTATTAGAATTACGCTTTTGTTTGTTTCATACAGCGTGAACGCAGCTTTAGAATTCTCTGTATTTACTGAAAGGAAAAAAAAAACAATCCTTTCCAACTCGTAAATAATATTTCTGAACGCATTACAAATACCCAAGTCGGTGGTCCAATTGTTACTGCCAGTTTGTATTTGCGAGATAATCGTTGTGCATCGGTCGTCGCTGGCGCTGGAAAGAAAAGTAAGGGTACCACGTTGCCACGTATTGCATGCATTGATCCCCTATGGCTAATGAAAATTGACATATGCGCTATATTGCTTTTTTTTACAATGTAATCGTGAAAACTGGCCAATATAAACTATTGTTATTATTATGTTCATGTTCGAAACATACTTATAGTTATTTCATTACAACAATTTGATAAATTTAAAATTGCTTTAGTTAGTCTTTATTTAATTTTTATTTTTTAATAGATTTCAAAATATGTTTCTCATTTCTACTTATCACCAAAATAGATAAAGCTGAACGGTTAATCTGATGGGAACAACGCTAAATGTGTTTTGCCTACTAATTATCGATACATCTTCTTCATCGTATCTCTTAAATAGATACATCTTTCTTTAGTAATTCTAGTATATCAGTATCTTAAACACTTGTTATAAAAGTATTGTCCTCTATTACTTTATTCTTATTATAGAAACATGACTTGGAGAAATCAAGCAGAACTTGACCTAAGAAAATGTATAGGACATAAATATGTATATTGTATACGTATAAGGATTTCACACTTTTGTAATTACTTGAACACGTGGAAACAAAATGCTACGATGATAATAGTACTTGTAATTTTTGTATCATCTAACGAATTACGATTCTTCTTCAATAGCCAATAACAATTTGTAGAATGAGCAGCGCATTTAAAGAAATCGCTGTCCGTAATTGGAAACACCGTTTGGAATGCGAAAAGTTAAAAATGAAGAACTTCAACTTCAAACCGCGTGGCACATTGTAATGGCAACGTTGCACGTGTTCAGATTCCGTGCGAAGCGAACGTTCTCGCCGCTGGCGCAATATATCTTCTAATAGACGTCATTAAATTAAACATACCTAAATATATTAGATTCTCTATATCCCCTTTTACGTCTCTTGTCGTCAGTGTTAAGTTTCTGCTGGATTCGATAATTATAGGTTGACCGGTTCTTGATCTTATGCTACTCGCTATTAGAGAATCCAATACGAAGGCTTTCCCTTCCAATCGAAGACCACCGCTGACGATCTTTAATTGACCCATACCCTCCTGAAATAGAAAACGATTTATCCTTAGATATATAATAATTATTTTTAACATTCCAGTAATGAATACATGTATAAAGTGTACTATTTTATCGTATTAGAATCTAATTGGACATAATAATTATCATTTTTACGAACATTTAACGCTTAAAGAAGATATTTTTTAAGTCTAGCCGAGAATTTTTTAATTAGGTAATTATGGTAGAAATATAGACACGATCAAAAACTAATGAATATTTCTGCTGACAGTCATTCAGTAGGGGTGCGTTCGGATATCCATCCGGACGTCGCGTCGTTCGGATAAATAAATTTGAATCAAGACCCGTTCATATTTAGTAGATGTGACGTCATAGAGTTGTCGGTACAAAATAGCAAGCTTTCATATATCTGTCGGGTGAAACAACTTTACACCCTATTCCCGAGGTGGACAAAACTTGCTCGTCCTGCGCAGTATATAGAAAAACAAGTATCTGACAAAAATTCAAACAATAAGTTTAATTCATTTTTGCATTGTATTATTTTCAGTTTTTTTAGTATAGTATATTGTTCTATTTTTTAATAATAGAATAAAATTATTATCTAAAGAAAAACATTTTTATTGGAATCTACTTTTATTGGCGGCAATGAAATTTTATTTATTTATATTGATGTATAAATTTATTATCAATAATGTTTTTTATTAATTTATTATTTCCACCAACTACTATTTGATAATCACAAAATTTATTTGGAGTGTAGCCATTTGGAATCATAAAAATTTGTTCACACTTCTTTTTATTAAACTTGATAAATGATAATTTATATGTGTTAATTATTAATAATAACCCCGAATTCAAAATTTTAACTTTCCGCTAAACAGCGCCTGACAATCGCTCGCATTTTTTAGTCGAATCTAGTATGTGACGTAATTACCCAGACGTATTTTCTCTCAACAAACGCATCGCAAATCCGAACGCACCCTAGCAGAGTAATGCATGCTTGGCGCAGTCAGTAGGCTGTGAGTCTCTGTTCCGATAAGACGTGTTTTTCATTGTGTTAACTTAGAGTGTATATAAATCACACTCATGGACAAAATTATGGAATATTTTTTGTTATCACTGCTATTTGAAAATAATTTTAAATTATCACAGTACATTTATATATGTGTTGATATTATTATATCTAGTGGGCAGCTGCGATCATTGCTTGAAAATATTTTGACGTTTATACATATTAATGACGTGTATCAGTGTCTCGCGAATCTTACCGGAAAAAATCCTTTCATAATTTAAAAATTATATTGGAGTAATTTGCAGTATAATACGCTCCGTGACAGTTATTCATATTTGCAATGCTCCCTTTTAAAAGAACAGGCTGTTATCAGTTTGACGTTGCAGTATACCTCATGTAGCATACATTGGAACCCCTCATAACAAAACCTAGTAACAAGAAAATATCACGCCACGTTAAGAGAATTCGATTTTGGTATCAAATATTTAAGATATCAAGAGAAAAGGAATTTTTTATTATAAGTGTACTCAGATAGTTTGTTGATACCTAATTCTACACGAAGTCGCACATTGACATCCATGCACATCAAAAATAATCTACTAAACATAAGGCAAATTCATGTTAGTTTAAAGCAGTCAGACGAAGCTTAACAGCAACGTTTAAATAAAGATATCCTGCAGGTGTTTCCCAAAATCACAGAACTTGTTGATTAGAAGTTTCCAGAACACATATTTCCTGGAGCATCTGGAGAATATTTTGTTATCGTATGAGACTATTATTCAATTACGGAAGCCGAATGGAGATGTCTACAGAAGAGTTGGGAAACGATTCACCAGATGCATTCTTTTACATACCGTTAGCATAGAGGTGGCAGAATAATGCTTTGGGGAGGTATCAGTTTGGATGGATGTACCGAAGTCATCATGTTTTGTCATATGTCGGTCGCATTGAATATGATTTTTATTTGACTGATGTACGGCAACGCTCGACCACATACCGCTGGCTTAGTGGCTAATGACCTCGATTTAGTCTAGGTATAAAAGTTAAATTGATCAGCATATAGAGCAGACTTCAATCCGATAAAGCAAATCTCTTAACGTATGATACTATTGATACACATTCTTTTACATAGCGTTAGCTTGGAGGTGGTGGTAGCATAATCCTTTGGGAAGGTATTAGTTTGGATGGACTCATCATGTTTTGCCATATGTCGATCGCATTGAATATAATTTTTATTTGATTAATTCACGACAAAGCTCGACTACATGCCGCTTTGACGGTTGCATTAGGGTGTTCTAGGAATGTTCTAAATAGTTCCAAAGTATTGCAAAAACAAAGTTAAAATTTGCCGAGATAATTGAAAAAAACGATTTTTCAGACAGCCCTCTTTTTTTTCTAGAAAATTGAAAGTTTGATGCTTGTTCCAGGTGGTTCTAGTTGTTCTAAACTTTGTTCCAAAAAATCTCAATTAAATCAAAATTGACCGAACTAATAGGAAAAGACAAGTTTTTCACACATCACTTTTTTTTGAAAATTGGAATTCTGACCATTATTCTAGATTTTTTTATATTGCTCCAAAATATTTCAAAGAAAAAATTAAAATCAGTCGAGAAAATTGTGAGAAACAATTTTCACCATCTTTTTTAAAAACCACTTTTTCGGTATAAGAGGACTTCAAAACATCGACTTCTGCAAAAATCTGGAAGTTAATAATGTTCGTCATCATAATACTGCCTTATACTACGTATGAAACAGTAAAAGGTAATTTTTGACCTCCAGAAAATTATGTTCCTTTTGTGCTACTTTGAAAGACGGGCTCTAGTTGTTCTGGTGAAATAATTTTATTTTAGGAATATTATTTTCTTTCTTAGGTTTTCAACCAGTGGTAGTGAGGATACGTTATCCATTTTTGGACGATATTTCATTCTTATTACGTATTTTACGTATGAAATTATTTGAAACGAGCTGTAGTTGCATAGTGCTTGTTGATGGTAGGATATGCACCTTTTTTCTATGTTCATTCATTCCTTCCTATAATTCTCTAGAAATTAGACCGTATTTCGGATTGTGATAAA
The DNA here is from genome assembly GCA_963170755.1 of Amphimallon solstitiale. Taxonomy (NCBI): domain Eukaryota; kingdom Metazoa; phylum Arthropoda; class Insecta; order Coleoptera; family Scarabaeidae; genus Amphimallon; species Amphimallon solstitiale. Next base: position 75,596,137 of record OY720678.1, read on the forward strand.
TAGGGCGCGGACACAAACGATTGATGACTCATCGCCCATGGGCGCAGTACAGAAATGTTGTATTTTTAAAGAAGTTTTAATTTTATTTATATAATTGGATTACAAGTGGCTGCTGATCTAAAATACCTTATTATTTGTTCATTTTCTCTTCCGTAAGACTTGTTCTCTTTGAATTAAGTACATCCTTGTAGATAGAAAACGTCCTTTCTACATCGCAACTGGTTATAGGTGCGTACTGGAAATATTCTTTTATTTCAGTGTATTTAGCATACACAATTGCCGCAATGTTATTAAATCTGGATTTCTATTAAAAACTGCGTCTAACTTTTGCCGAAGGCCACATCCGAAGTCACTTGGAATACTTTTGAAATTATTAATAGCCACATCTAATGTGGTTAATCCATTTTTTAATTTGAGATTTCGATTTTCAAAATATGTGATTAGTTTAGGCAAATTTCCAAAGTGTTTCTGAAGGAATAACATCTGATTTTTTAAATTTGGGATTTGTGTTAGTTCCTTGCACTCAGAAATACTTCGAGCATGATCATTTAAACATGTAACGAAATATTATAAACTATCGAAATTCTCTGCATAAAAACTATTTCTGTGTATGTTTTAGCAAAGCTAAGTGACAAACGTGCGATATTTTGGCATTCTGTAACGATATTTTATAGACTTTGTAATAAATTTCGGAATCACTGACAATTCATTTTCATATCAGAAGAAATAACATAAACAACCTTCAGATCTAAATAAATGATAACTAAAAATGTACGCGTATGTTATTGAAACTAAACGAAATCCAGTGCACACTTACGTCTAGATAATTGGGAGAAGTCGATTCAATATACCGTTATTAAACAGACTATTACAAAAATTATGAAGTACATAATTAACAGTCAAAACAATGAAAAAACGAAAATAACGTAAGTATGAATGAAAATTTTATTTCTCTTGCGAAATATAAGATATTATAAAAACCCCTCACGCTCCTATCTACGCCGATGAAAAAAGGATTTTACTCATAAATTCCTTATTTTATGGGCATTTTTGGCTCTCATTCTCGGGCACTTCTCGGGCGTAAACAGATGTTGCAGTCACCATATGAATTAGTGCTAGTCAGTAAGCGTGTGTTGTTTACATTATTTCTTTGCGACGTTGTAACTTCGTCGTAGTTTAAACCGGTCATGTCCGCGTCCTAGTGATAAATAAAATCGCTTTACATGAGGACGAGAATATACTCTCGATTATTCATTCATTAGACGTAAATTTATTCAACTCATTGAGAAACTTGAATTAATACAATCAACTAGTAACGCCTTCAAGAATGAAGCCGGAAATTTCAATGATGCGAAACAGATCGAAGTTACATAAATAGAGAACGGGTTGCTCGTCGACCAACCCCCTGATTATATATTGAACAGAGGCCGACAACAGAAACGTATTTGGTTAATTTTTAAGTTAAACGAAGCGATCGACGTTAAGCAAATGTTATTTGGAACGAGGAGCAAACTGAAGATAAAGATAACTCCGAGATAAAGCAATTCCCACCCCTAATTATCCTGAGATGAGATCGTGGTTTAATCTGTCGCTTCTTAAATTGTTCAATTGTTAAATACAGAAGCAGTTGGTGAATCTCATTTACTCGGGAGAGAGATTCGTTTTTCAAAAAAGAGAAAAAACGAAAAATAGAGAGAAAGAGAGAGGGAAGTAGAAATGAAAACGAATAGGAAAAAAAAGAAAACATTTTTAATTCTGGAATGTATCCCAGAAGTAGAGTCTGACACGGCTTAATGAAGTCACTGAATCTTTTCCGTATAATTTTGGTCTCATTTCCTTATCGGTTGGATAATAAAAAAAAAAGAAAACGGGGGTTTGAGGTCGAACAAAGAAGTCCGTGACTGTGAGCGTGTTGTTTTAGAAGAATTGTTCGGGGTAAAACGAAGAAAAAGGGGCATCACCGGCAGCGGGATGGCACAGAAGAACGGGTTTGGGGATAAAAAGTAATGAAACTAAACGAACGACTCATTCGTGAGTTATAATAAATTTCAGTGTAATTAATTTAGGAAAAATATTCGGTGGCAAACGAATGAATTATCCAGATAATGAGTTGTCACTGAGTTTCCGGAAAATTTCAACGGTAATTATGACCGCAAGCCATAAGAAGAGGAAAGTCGGCTTTCGGGTAGTATTAGTGCGAGGAAGGGGACGAAGAGGGACGTGGAGAGGTATGAGAGGGGGTGCCCGAGGAGAAATGACGGGTTACGGAAAAGGCGAGGTCTCTTTCCTGCTTTTTTTTTTCGAAATTTTTGTAATTAAAAGTTCTCTTAATTTAGTTGCAACAGTTGTTAAATTTTTTCTCCTTTTGCCTTTATTCGACAGCGTTTGTTACGCCTCTTTAATTTTTTTATCATCATAATCATTTCATCAATATCGAGACATTATATAATCATCTTTTTTTGTAGTGTTAAAAATAAATAGGTCTTCGAATTTAACGATAGCACAAGCAGTATGATTCATATTAATAAATAGAAATGGTATTGTTGCTCGCAAAGAAAAGAGAAGAAGAATCAAATTTTTAATGTAATTTAACGGGAAATTTCTGAGAATCTAATTTCGCGTTCAGATTGTAATTTAATTGCGACATATTTCAATGTCATAATCTTTTCTTTGCGGCAGTGTTGGAAACGCGTCTTATTCCCTGTTACTAATGACAGCGTCGTCTTGAATTACATGTAGCCATTCTCTGTTGTGGCGTTACAGTTGACTGTTGAATTTTAAAGATTTCGCTAATATTTATACTTTGATTAGAGTGTTTCATTAGAAGTAATTTACATGGATATCCTGCATAAGTGTTAGCTTGCTCTTTGTTTTTTTAGTGTATTTTAATATTTAATTTTTGATTACCTTGACTTAATACTGCTATAACATTGGCTTTGTTCTTACGCATGGTTAGGTTATATTTTCTTAGTATATTTTCCCAAACTTTGACGTTTTTTTCTAATACTTGAGAAATTTATGCTGCTAGTAGAATACTATTAGCAAAGACACAAGGCTCTGTCTTCACAGGTTGGAGATCTTTATAACCCATTGTAAAATTGTAGTTCTTGATCCAACTTTCACTTATGGTTTTCTTCATGAGGAAAATTAACAGTAATGGGCTCAATACATCATTCGTTTTTACGCCTGGTTAGGTTATATTTTCTTAGTATATTTTTTCATACTTTGACGTTTTTCTCTAATACTTGAGAAATTTATGCTGCCAGTAGAATATTATTAGCAAAGACACAAGGCTCTGTCTTCAAATGTTGGAGATTTTTATAACCCATAGTAAAATTGTTGCTATTGATCCAACTTTCACTTATGGTTTTATTCATGAGGAAAATTAATAGTAATGAGCTAAACACACCACCTTGCCTAAATCTTGCATTCGTTCATACTCTTGGTTAGGTTATATTTTCTTAGTATATTTTTCCGTACTTTGACCTGTTTTTCTAAAACTTGAGAAATTTACGCTACCAATAGAATACTTTTAGCAAAGATACAAGCCTCTGTTTTCACATGTTGGAAATTTTTATAACCCATACTAAAATTGTGCTCTTGATCCAACTTTCATTTATGTTTTTGTTCATAAGGCACGTTAACAATAATTGACTCACCACACCACCTTCTCAAATTCTAGCATTCCTTCTTACGTTTGGCTAGGTTATATTTTCTTAGTATATTTGCCTATACTTTGATGTTTTTTGCTAATACTTGATAAATGTTTACTACCAGTACAATATTATTAGCAAAGATACAAGGCTAGGTTACAATTTCTTAATATATTTGTCCATACTTTGATGGTTTTCTCTAATACTTGAGAATTTTTTTCTAAAAGTACAATATTACTAGTCTAATTCTAGCATTCGAGAAGTTCTTGTTTTAATCATACCTTCATTAAGGTGTTAATGAAGGCACGGCTTCAAAACATGCCCATACAGGATACAAGCCTTCGATAAAAAAAATCCGCGTTATTTATGCTTTGACTAAGTCAGTCTTTCGAACCACATATCACTTCCAATTCTTTCGGAATTTACCACCTGTACATTCCTTCATATTCTCTAATTTAGGAATTTTTGTCCGTTCACTGGCGCACCTCTTTTGGTTCTAGTAAACCAAAAAATGAAATATGGCGTAACGAGTACAAAACTCAGATTGACTTACAATTGAAACATATATTTTACAGCAAAGTTCGAATTTCCAATTTTTAAATTTTTGAGAGGATTTCAGTCAGTTTTCCCCATAGAGCGTAAGTTTACACAATGTTTTTTTTAAATAAGCGTTTTATGATTGTACGTCTTTAACCAATTTTATTTATTTTAGTTAGAGTGCCCCTTATGGAATACAAGTACACTGACAGCATAAATTTCCTGATGCAGCTTGTTGCATTTAAATGTTAGAAAATATTGTATTAAAATGTGAGGTTATTTAGTTGCAATATTTTATCTGAAGTAGACTGTTGGAATTGTACATTAGCGCTAGTTCTTTTTGTAATAACTAATCCACAAAATGTAAACGAAAAGTAAGGTGAAGGTTATGGAAATTGATGACTATTTAAAACAGCCATATCTGTTGTAAAGATACCCATTGACTAATTTTGTATAGGTTTATTGTCGTCAGAATTGACCTGATAACACTGAATAGAAACTTTATCAATACTCAATGCTCAAACTACATTTTAGGCATTCTATAGAAAAAGTGAGAATGCCGGCCTATGAAATTGTTATTAAAAACAATATTAAAATTTGCCAATACATGTAAGATAACAAAATTGCTTCCAATAACTGGGTTTTAAGATTTCTCACTCATTATCTAACTTTATCACTGCGAAGTGCAGAGGCTATAAGTTTTAGTAGAGCAATTTGCTTCTAGACAGAAACTGTAAAAAAATTTTTCAATCTAGTGGCAGGTCTTATGGAATGTTGAGGCATATACAATATGGACGAAACAAGGTCCACCAGTGTAAGAATGGCTACCTGATATCTGCAGAATAAGGAAGATTAGTCACCGTAGTTGCAGCTATAAAATGAAGCACAAACAAAACCAGCAGAAGACCAGTTAAGTTGAATATTTTTAATTTAAGAAAAATATATTTGCCAGGCTGTACTGGAAGAAACCCAACATGAAAAACTATGCCAAAAGAAAGAAACAGCAAATCCTATCTAGCTAAAAGGAAAAAGAGGCCCTTTTCCTAATACTAATTATAATAATAATAAGCAAATCCCTCATATGTGTAAATTTCAAAGATTTTAATTTTTTTGTGTCAGATAGACCAACAGGAAACTAGTAGCACACACTATCGGGCCAACGTTGGCTGTCGGTCGTTTATTTATTGGCCTGACATTGGCGTCTGATATCAATCCGATTTTACAACGTTGGATAAATATCACTGCATGATATTGGCCCAATATTTTGCACAGACATTTTTCCGATTTGAGCATTTACCTTATATTTCATAAGACAAATAAAGTACAGAGAATTTACTTGATTTAAACTACAAAATAAACAAACAAAAATGTGTTTTGTATTTGATAGATTACAACCCACTTATTAACCAATTATGTTAATAAAATAAAAAAACTCTTTAAAAATACAAAATTTCAATAATGCGCCGGGGGCGATGAGTTATGGGCCTCTCGTGTCCGGTCTCTAAAATTATTTATAAAAGTGTGCGCAGAACTTTTAATGTTAATTTGGTGAGAATCGTTATTGCAAATGCTTAATTAACTTTGAGAATCTTTATATTTCATTTCACACACCATGGTACAGTGTGTAATATATTCTGTAATAATTTAATATAGACTATATCAATATTGTCTTGCAAAGTTATTACGATGTTGGCGTTTAATCGCAGAATAACAAATTGTGACGTCATTCCCTTTAATCTAAATTTATATCGAACACTGCCTACAACGAACATCACAGTGACTTTGTGAACTTTATATTATATAGGCATTTTTCTTTAATGATAATAGTATGTAGATTTTTGTTGTCAATAAAATATCAGTATCAGATATTTAACCAATATATTACCAATGTAGACAACGTTGGTCTGATATCAACCCGACGACATAAATTGACATTCACTTGATATAGGAATTTTATATTCGTACGATATTGGGTGGGGGTCACTGATGTTCTACCGATCTTAGAATATTGGAGTGACATTGGCCCCTTTTTGAGGCCAACGAACTTGGCTACTAGGGTTCAGTTTGGATTAATACAAATGCCTTCGTTGATTTTCTGGGGCATTTTGTGAAACATGTACGACTTTCAAAAAAGGCAGCATCGCAGTAAAGCTATGTTCATGAGATTTAAAATGTATGAAAAAATGTTTTGTTAACCTCGATAGGAAAAAATTCAATATGAAAAAGCAAAGTGAAAGACGAAACAGCAAACCTAGTCAAGCTGAGAGGAAGAAGAGGTCATGTGCTTAACGTGTTCAGCGTATTTAAACGTACTGCCAGGCAAAACGTTGATCAGATGTATAAAATGTGATTAATGGGCCCATGGCATGAATAGTTCACGGTCAAAAATATATTTTTGATTCGCTAAAACTGCGATTCCGGTGCATATAAAAATATTTGTTATAAATTGTTAGGTAACAACTGAGCCCCACTTACGGCGTCAATTGTTACAATCTCAGATTTCAATATAAACTTGTTCTTCCTTTAATTCTTCCATTTTGATGAACATTTCCAATTGGATTTAATTCACACACATTTTATCATATTCGTACACACTTAAACAAATTTAAACGGCGTGCACATTATCCGGAACAGCTATATATTTATAAGAAGCTGTATATATTTGCAACAAATAATGAAAGAAATTATAATTATCTTTTCTTTGTTACAACAAATATATAGGGAACGTGTAATGTAGCCCTCGAGTTTCCTAGCATACTCGTCTAATTTACATTCTCGCTATTTCTAGTGCAATTCAAGATAAATTACTACACGTACAATGTTTACTAACTCGACCCGAAATCTTATCCAAATACCTATCTACTACAACCTAATGACTTTAAATGAGGTTAAAACTAAACTGTTTGTTCAATGTTTAATTGAATTATTTGAAGTGATTTATTTTATCAAAACTTACCGACGAAAATTCCATAACCTTCAGCACCCATAATGTTAACGCTAAGTTAACTATCACCATTATTAATAACGTTAAAACTAATATGTACAAACATCGCTTCCGCCATCCGTAAATGCCTATTTTAAAGTTACTTCTGACGTCGAATATTCCCAAATTGTGAGGTTCACGTGATGTCCCCGTATCCGTTAGTTCTGTTGATGTTTCAGTTTTTTTCATTCTGTAACAAAAGGAGAAATGAATGTAGAAATACTATTCTGGCTGTAAGGAATATGGTCTTAATTAAAGAGTATAGAATGTAAAGGCCACTCACAATAAATGGCAGTAATTTTTCCGGATTTTTTTTAATCTTAAAAGATCTTTATTAACGAATTGGGATTAAACAATTTTAACTTCTTATATTATGTACTCTTTTAATTACATAACACGTTAACGCTAGATGTTTACAATTTTAATTGTTACGAATTGTTTTGCTTTAAGGGAAATGCTCTCAAATTCGTCTATTTCCAACCATGTGTCATCTTAATATATTAATTTCCTATTATTATGGATGCTTAGCTAGCGATAAGCACTTGACTAATAAGTGAAAATCAGACGTGGTGCTATTCTATTATAACATCGTCCGCGTTGTTATAGTTACGCTTTGATATCTTACTACAAACAGAAAACACTATCATAACAATTTGAATCCACCTTCATGCTAGATAACGATTTGAAAAGCCCATTCGTCACTGACAGAATCAAAAGATTTTCAACAAATCACAAGCTTTAGAAAGATCCGCAAATGTTCTAGTATAAGAAATAAAAATGACCCAAATGTGTTGTTTAACGTCAATAATAAGAAAAAGAAGACTGAAGGTTACTAAAAAAGTAAGATCTACCAATATTTTTACTAAGCCAACCTACTTGTGCTTATCAGTACGCCGTCGGATCAGTTGGAGATGGTCTGGGTCAAAACAGGTGTTCAAAAGGCGGCACTCATATAAGTTTAAAGGCTCTCAAGATCGCGCCTATATGAGACCGCTAGATGTTGTAGAAGATAGGGTAAGGAAGGAGATAGGTCCAGAAATCATGGTGTCAACGCACTCAAAATAAAAAAAATATCGTGAATAAAAATAACAAAAAAGTACAATAAAACAACTTCGATTTATTGTAGTTAGAAATCAATTACCAAAATATACAATAATCAAAGAAGCAAAGTATGAAATTTAAATTTAAATAACTATAAATTCAAATGTAAGAATGAGAACAGTTAGGAATTGAAAAGTTAAATTAATTTATTCTAATTCAAATGTGCACTGAAGCGAGTATTAAAAAAAAATGAAAGCTTAAGAAAGTAAATAGAAAAGAAAAAAAATTTGATTTTAAAAATAAATTACTTGCCACAGCAGATCCGCAACAGAGCGTGCCACCCGGGTAGGTAGACTTCGGAAAAAGTGATGCATACAATGCGAATTTTAGACCGTAACAACACATATAACTTGTTAAGTACAAGAGGACGGTAAATACACGATTTCTTTTCTCCAGGTATTTAGTTTTATATAATTTACTTACCGCATAAATAATAATTAGTAAATACCGAAGAATATATAAAATAAAAAAAAACAAATCCACAAATTTTTTGAGGACAGAATATTATATTATTGACGGAATTTTGTAATTCCGTCGGGCGATCAAACAGAGAAGAAGTGGAAAGCATCTTACAAGATTGGGCATAAAATGTAAGAAACAAGATGGCGCGAAATACAAAGAAAGCGTCTTGAATGTCATGTGGAATGTTAGTGCAAAATTATTACATAGAAAATTTCTGCTAACTAAAAACGTTCTGTAAATCCATTTAATGGGGGACATTACTCAAAAAACTCCAACGTCTATCGCAGAAGCGCTTTGGATAACGATGAAGATATCCCTGAAAGATTTTATAATATAGTATACCAACTAGCAACTGCTGAATTAAAGAGGTGGGGAAATGAAATATAGTCTTGCGCGCTAAATTATTTTCGTGAAGAAACTAACAAGGTCAGTTCTTTTACAAAGAGCATAGAATAAAATACGGGGTTCGCCAAATCGGCACAGGGAAAAGATAGAAGTTTGAGAAATGGCAAATTGGGCATTCTTAATCAAGAAGATTAAGATTTGTGGGTTAATTCTATATGGTGCACTAGCAGACGAGCTATAGATTATGCTATAGAAATCATATGTTGTTTCTAATTTTGCTATTTCTGTCCGCAAGGATTTGCTTTCTGTTATATACTGTGTTTAAACCCATTCTTCCAAACTACTTGAACCTTTCAGATTTTTTGAATATTGTTGAGCATTTCTTTGATACCTACGTGTTTTGTCTGGAAAAGTAATATTTCTACTTCTATTTTAGCGGCTATGTATTATAGATTACTTATTGGTTCATTTGATTCTTTATTTTTTATTTTTTACTTATACCTAAGTTAAATTACTCCGTTCTTATACTTTTTTTCTGACAAATTTTTATACTTCATATTTAGAGAGCTTCTTCCTATTTTAAACATACAATTATTTGATAACTTTAGCATGTGCACATATTATAAAATTATTTTATTTTGAGTAGTTTGAGTTTCTATACTTAGCTTAACGCTGACATTTTTGTTGAGCGCTCTTTTGTTGTATACTCAAACATTCTTTCAGACTGTTTGTTCTCCATAATATTAAAAAGTTACCAATATTGTGTCAATCCATAAAATGAACTGTACTTATGACATAGATAACTAGAGATCCATAAGATTATTGACGGGTTTTGCGAAATTGTTTGAAGAAGCAGAAATTTAATTACTTTGTTAAACATAGTATAATAAGTGAATTTGAAAATGATTTTCTCAAACGCAAAAGTATAGAAACCCCACTCGCTGATTTCACAGATCGTATCATGGCTGCTCCAAAAAATAAAAAAAAAAGTGTTGGAACCCTACAGAAATAGAGGCAATATTCTCCCTTGGTTTAGTAATTATTAACAGGCAGCAAGAGTTACGCTCACTAAAAATAGTAAAACAGTACATTCGAAGACAGAAACTATTAACGAAAGAGCATTTAGAAGCTAGCATTTAAAGACCGTTGTTATACTTGATTTATTTCAATAACATTTAGTTATTTCTATATTGTGTTTACATTCGAAGTTCTTTTATAATAAACCATGCAAACGATACAACCCTTTTGATAGAAGCTGATTCTTTTAACGTGTTCTTCCGTGAAATCAAAGAGTGATTTATTAAAGTAACTTGCACGTAAACCAAGGTAAGAAAAATGCAATACTTTTCAAATCAGTACACTTACTTATTCAATGCACGAGTTAAGAATTGTAAATATTCGACACAAATTGACACTCGTGGAAATTAAAATATCAAGAAACTATTTAGTATAATTAACAGGGCGACACAAGAAGCCAGAAATAATAGCAAAAATGGAAGAATTAAATATATAATAGAGGAAACATTTAGAAAAGGTTGTACATACTACTGAATGATGGACAGATAGTGTATATACGCTTAATTATAAAAGATATTTGCATAAACTACTAACTTTTTAATAAAACCATATAAAAGCATTTAACATGTTCGTATTCAATATCCAAATATTTATTTATGTAATTTAGGAATAATTTTTAATAATGATTAAAGTAATAAATAAATTCCACCCGGAAATTGCGCTGTTATATAGAGCTATATACATAATACTAACTTTAATTACCTCATAAAAATATACTCTTCTTTTTCACGAGTACATAAGTACATTTGCAATAGACACAGGTTTAAGTTATGAACTTGCGGTACTAATTATTATTATTAAAGATATTAAAAGCACCGTAGTTTATTATAAATGTTCAACTTATGCAAATAACCCGGCGTAACTTTTACCGGATGTTTGCAACTGTCTCAAGTTTTCCGAGGCAATAAAAGTACTAAAAGTAAATTGCACCTTAGAAGAAAATCGATCTACCACTGTTACAAGGAAATTGTTTCCGGTTATATATAAAGTTCGCTTTTTAGAGTAATAGCTGTGGTATGAGGAGACTAATATGATATTCCTCTTGGGTTGAGTTAGAATATGGTGTAACACAAATGATAGAAAGCATTTATTTGCTATTTATTTTAGAGATACAGGTAATTGTAAGATTATAAGTTTAGATATTTATAAAATCTTTAAACTATATGGGATGAGATGTTCATAAGATATGACGTGTAATTCTTAACGATGGAATATAATTTGATATGTTATTTGTGCTATTTCCATTGTTTCGATTCTGAACAATCGACGTTTCGGCGAACATTACGTCTGTCATATTCAGGGTCGATTTATAAAAGGCTCTTTCTTGCTAAAACTAAACTAAACGGCGTTTTTAAGGTGAACACTTGTGTAAAACACATAACAGTCCTAAATGTCAATGTGACAAGTTATGTCATGCTTGATCTGTATATGATCTGTGTAATGTAGTACAAGATGCTCTCACTATTCGATTGCGTAATTCTTTTTTTGTTTTGTTCGTTATGATCTTAACAATGTTTCAGAAAAAAAAAGTCATTACAAAGGAAAAAATTCAGACAAACAACAAAAATCATAATTTTTTATACACTCTCGATGATAACTGACGATACGAACGACATATTTGGCTGATTCTTTCTTTGTTTTGTTCGTTACGCTCCCGGGATGGAAATAACAGAATTGAATGTTTTCTGTTGAAAAAAAATGTATGTGTATAATCCACAAGGCGTCTGTTAGTGACTGTGTAACTTTTGAACAACTTGACCTACTTAGGTCATATTCACACAATATATTTGTTTTGTCACGACGATGGTTCGTAGCTATCCTATGATCCGATAGATGGTGCTGTCGTTAAGTTCAAATTAAAGTCACTATATCTAACAAAGTACCGCAATTGGTAAGGACCATGAGTAAGAGAGAGAAAGATATATTTTGGAATCAAAATGGCCGTTTGACTGCTGTCATATTATTACTGTAAAAACACGAAATCGCTCGTTGGTCGCTTATTTATATGTAATGTGTTATAATTGGTGTTATACATAGTAAGAAACGTTTGTATTTGTTGTGACAATAACTGGCTGCTGTGTTGCACGATGCAAAAGCAGAAGCGAAAATGGATATCGTCTGTTCTGATTGCCAAGTGGTACTTATGTAATTATAAATGCAATGTATTTAATATATATGTACATACTTTGTCTAATTGTTATTATATTATATTATTTGTTTTGACAATAAGGCAAACGTAACACACAACGGAAAGAAGTATGGATGAAATGTATTGGACAAAGTGACTTAAGTCCAATATCTATGATCTGTGAGGTAAGTGCTCAGTGCTCAGTAACCTAATATATTGTTTAATTTGATTAGAAAACATTTAGATTCATTTTTCGGAAAAACAATTCGAACAAAAACGAATGGATAATCGAAAACTGTTACGTCCAGATGCAGTTCCAGATTTATTACCAGAAAATGAACGTTCATCTAATGCCATACATTACAACACCGATGAGACAATAATAACGGAAGCAAGTTCATTTGGTGAAACTTCAGGCCGGAAAAGGAAACGTATAAATGAAGAACTTGCAGAAGATGTCCCTCGCAATATTACATTAGATGATTTATGTCATGGTATGAATTTGAAATACTTTATTTACCTGTTGTAGTTATATTGCATATTGTAAAACTAATGTTTATCGGTCTGTTTATTAAGTTATTACATTATACATTGTGGATTGTTAGATGAGAAAGATCGGGCAGATGAAGATGAGGCGATGGTATTAGTTGATCCAGATCCAGAAATGATCGTACTGCTTTCTGATGGTGACATGCAAGAAACTCAAACACTGTTGATCGAAAAGTTGAGGAAGGCACTAAGGAAGAGTATAAAACAATGTAGTGTTTATAAGAGACAGAGTATCAACAACTTGTGATAAAAATAGTAGAAGCATTACTATGAGATCCGTTGTCAAAAAATAAATATAAGCTTGCCATAATACATATTTCGTTTTATTTACAAAAAATGCATGTATAGTTACTAAAACAAATTTAAACAATAAATAATATTGAAAATCGTCATAATATCTGTCAATTCCATAAAGTCACTAAAACTGGACATTTAAAAATCGCGCTACTCACTACATTTCAGTTGGTATTGGAATCAATATGGCGTCCTAATTGCGGTACTTTGTTAGATATAGTGACTTTAGTTCAAATTTTATATTTATGGAACAAAATCATTCATATTTACAATATACGCTGGTTTAATGCCAAAAAGGAAAATCACAAATTTTGAACCCGATAGGTAGCGCTATGGTCGAGTTATAAATAAATTTTAGTCAAAGTTATTGCGCCACCTACCGGTAGGAGCGGAACAACGTCTCTCGGACCAGCTAGTATTGTAATAATTTCAAGAAATATTTAGCTGATAGAAATATGAAGCACACAAAATTTATCTAGTCCATTAAATTTCATATTTTCATATAATATTCAAAGGTGGCAGACAAGGACAGAGATTGTGATTTTTAAATATTTTATAGAAAATATAGCATTTTTTATTACCCCTCGAATTAAAGAGTCGCTTTATTAACCATGGATTGAATCTCAGTTATACATCTAGTTATTACTGTATTGAGTCATAGTATGACGTAGCTTGTTGATAACGCGTCTGAGCAAAAGCTTCAGATTCCTGTGAGAAAGGTATATGAATATAAATATACATTCCGATTTGACTCAACGCATTCATCGCTAAAATTTGTGAGATATTTGTTTCTTATTGAGTCATTGTCTAATTAAGCAATATTAAGCAGCTTATGTCAGTTTTTTGTCGTATGATAAAATTTTCACAATTTTAAGTGTTTAGGATTTAGGAAAAAAGATATGAATTTTCAATTTGGAAATATACACTTACAATAACTTAAAGCATCTTGTCATTGAGGAAAAATTGTATATATGTGCAATTATTTTTCAAAGACTTTAAGGTTACAATGTTTATTCATTATAAAGCTTTAGAATTTATGATTGCCAAAAATTATAATCGTTGTGAAATTCATGGCCAAATAATCATAAAAATACGTCATGAGCCTCCTTGAGCTGTGACTATCACAAACAACGCAAGAAGCATTAGCGAAAATGACAGAGATTCCAGCTCATATTACGTATTATTCATGTTCAGTTTGATCATAAGAATATGTGTGCGCGCTGGGTGCCTCGTCATTTGATCGATAACCATTCAGCGCTTCTATTTTTCTATTTCGTTTCTCAAGCGTTATTAGAAAAATATTACAAAATATTTGAAGAAAGTCATTACTGGAGATAAGAGAGAATAAAGACACCCACAATCATTCGCCACAGTCTAAGAAAGTGAACTCCACAAATTCAAATGGTTATATTGACGGTCGTTTTTCGTTCCAAGAGAGTTCATCACAGTGAATTTTGCTTCCAACTGTAGAAGGCTTGAACTTCCAGACATCGAGCAGACAGGCGTGGTCACTATTGAGGAAACTAGGAGGCGGAGCCCCAATACACAGACAAAATACAGCAGTCAGCCGAAACGCCGTTACTTCACACATAGTGGCAACATCCAGAGCACTCAAGGATAAAGAACATACAGTTGAGATTAAACGAGAACTTAAAACCTTAAAAGTTCAAGCCACAGAGACAATACTCTCGCCCTTACACTAGCGATGATGTTTCAAATGCTCTTAAGGATGTCAAGCCAGGAAAAGCTCCAGGGTTTGACAACATACACCCTGAATTCTTACTAAACTGTGGCGGGCACGCAAAAGTCTGGCTGTCTCGTTTTTCCACAGATATTATACAAACTGGCAATATCCCAAAAGAATTTAAACAATCAAAGATAATCGCTCTATTGAAACCAGGCAAACCAGCGTATATCCCCAAGAGCTACAGACCAATAGCTCTGCTGTCTGTGACCTATAATCTGCTGGAACGGCTTATTTATAACAGAATTGGCACAAGAATATATGAGGCAATACCGGTTGAACAGGCGGGTTTCCGACCTGGTCGGCGCTGTGCGGATCAGGTTCTATCACTCACCACCTACATTGAAGCAGGATTTAAAAAAAAAACTTAAAACCTCAGCTGTATTTATTGACTTGTCGGCGGCCTGCGGCACGGTGTGGAGGGAGGGCATGATATACAAGCTCCTACGTGTAATCTCCTGCAAATTTACAGCCCCATTGAAAGACAGCATGCTGAACTACCGGGTGTTCCAAGTGGCTATGGGATCCGACATCAGCTTCCCAAGGAAACTAAGGAACGGGCTTCCATAGGGGTCAGTTCTTGCCCTGCTTCTCTTTAGCCTGTATATTGCCGACATGCCGGAGACAGGATCAAGAAAGTTTGGCTATGCTGATGACTGGGTACTTGCAACAAGGAGCAGCACTATTGAACAATCAGAGGAGACCCTAACGACGGATCTGGAAGTGGTGGGGAAATATTTTCGCTGGTGGAGGCTCCAACCTAATGCCACCAAAACAGAAGTCACCTGTTTTCACTTAAATAACAAACTCGCCAGAAGAGAACTCAACATACAATTTGAACACACCCTACTCACCCACAATAAAACACCTAAATACCTAGGCATAACCTTTGATAGAACACTTCAGGGAGCATCTATCGAGAACTGCTGAAAAATTAAAGACAAGAAACAACATAATCTAAAAACTGTGCGCCTCGAATTGGGGAGCGTCGGCTTCCACTCTGCGCTCCTCTGCGATAGGTCTTGTCTTTTCGGCTGCTGAGTACTGCGCTCCAGTTTGGTTAAACAGCCTACATGTACATAAAATAGATGCACAGCTAAATAACACCATAAGAATGATTGCTGGTGTTATAAAACCAACTCCCACACATTGGCTCCCAGCCCTAAGTCACATCCCACCCCCATAACTGCAACGAAAAAACGCTCTTACAAACAAATACAAAAAGATCGTGAACAATAGAAATCTACCCATCCATAAAGATGTCGAAGACGCCAACCTTAATCGACTTCGGTCTAGACGACCACCAACAAGAACGGCAAGGGTGACTGTGAAAAATGGGTTCAATCTGACCGAAGCATGGACTCAAGAATGAACCGCATAACAAAACAATGACATGCAGTGCATCACACACAAACCGCCGGGTTTCGATCTACCACGTAAAACAGGTCCACGCTTAATAGAATTAGAACCCAACATGGCAGATGTGCATACTCTCTACACAAATGGGACAAGCAACCTTCTCCCCTCTGCGAATGCGGAGAAACCCAAACCATCAGACATATCACAGAAGAATGTACCATACGATCATACAGTGGAAGACCTGAGGATTTCATGATAGCGACCCCAGAGTCGATAGACTAGATAAATAAATTAGATGTTCGTTTGTAGCCTCTTAAAGTGTGTATGTGTATATATTCTATGTTGTACTGTACTTCAATGTGTCTAATAGTCATACGATAAATAAAATAAAATTGCTTCCAGTAACAAGAATCAATGGCCGGCCATACTTGTAACTTTACAAAAATTGCGTAATATCAAAGACCAAAGACCCAGAAAAATTAGTGATGGTATTGTTCGTTTTTATCACAACGCTGCTCGTAATTCATCACTGTGACTTCATTTATGCGTACTCCCATTAGCCGTACAATTCTGATCTGATACCTTGCGACTGCTATGTTTGTGGTAATCTCAAGCGAGCTTGCATTTTGCTAATGATGACGAGGTGAAAAGAAACAGTAATTAAGTTAATAAAGGAACTGCCCAATATTTTCAGCACCGTAAAATGCTTATTCATTATTATTCCATTAGTAAAGTGTTGTGATTTTCTGCTATTTTGTTTCTCAAAAAAAGAAAAAAAACTGGAAAAGCTTTTACCATGGACAGCCACTAAACTTTTTCTTTACTTTTAACTTATTATTTCTCATATTCGAAATTCAATAAATATACCTTTTTTTACTTCCCCTTCTGTTGTTTTTGGGAACTTTTTCGAAGGTACCATTTCCTACTTTATCCAGTGCCTTAAATAGTATGCATAACCTTGGAATTTTAGAAAAAAATTTTGGTTTACTTTATTTTCTTATTTCCGACACTTCTAGACAAAATTACTGCAAAAATTGCATAGGGAACTGAGCAGTGAGGCAGCTATACGCACTTTGGTTAAATAACAATAAATATATTACTCATGTATATCTGTAATGAAAAATAAGCTGTAACATTCATCCTATTCATGAGTAAAATTTAGTATTAAACTTGACCTATATTTTTTACTTCAAGGTCATCAAAGCTTTTCGTGAGTTCTAGTTGTGATCTATTCATTTTCCTCTGTGTCATAGTCTTGCACATTGTCTTTTCCTTGTATACAGTCCTGTCGTAGTAATAATAGTAACAATAATAAATCAGTTTATTTGCCAAACAGATTAGAAAAATCCACACCAAGGACAAACACTAACGTTATCAGACAATTTTCTTAAAACTATATACGTGACAAACACATACATAAATATCCAAATATTGTAATTAATATTAACAATAAAACATATTCAGGCAAATAGACTAATAATAAAAAATGCCAGAGCAGTCAAAAGAACAAGCAACTCAAGGTTTATCCAAAAGTTAGTTATACAAAAAATTCTTTAACCATACCGAGTATCTGCGGTAGGGGACCATAATTAATGACACAATGTGAACTTATAATATTGAAGTTTGTACGCATAAAAAAAAATGAGGTGTGGCCACCACACGACTTCCTTATACGTATGAAAGTGTTACTTCCGGTCCGAATTTTGAAATTTCATTTATACAAAAAATATTCCAAATCCAACTCTAAATACTTTTGTACTCTTCATAAATATATATAGAATGCATAATTTACGACATATTTGCAAAAAATCGCTATTCGATAAGAGTAAAAGTGGTACTTCCGGTCTGAATTTTGAAATTTTTTTTATACAAAAGATATTTAAAAGTATGTTCTAAATACTTTTATACTCGTAATGTACCTGCCTAGAAAGCATGACTTACGAGATATTCGCAAAAAAACTGATTTTCAATAAGAGTAAAAGACCTACTTCCGGTAGGAATTTCGAAAAACTTTATTAAAACAATTTTTCTCAAATTTAATTTTGAGTATATTTGGATTCGTTATAAATTTGTTTAAACTTAGTAATTGATGAAATATTTGCAAAATTCGATTTTTTCACTGAAGTAAACTACTACTTCCGGTCTGCCGATTTTGCGAAAAATCTAATCAGTTCTCAAGAGGGAGATTATATTCGTAAATACAAAATTTGGAATTGATATCTACAGCGGTTTGACCGCTATCATGGTCACACACAGACAGACACACACACAGAGAGAGAGAGACACACAGACACACAGACACACAAACATTTTTTAAAAACCACTTTTTTGGTATCAGGGGACCTCAAAACGTGGACATCTGCAAAAATCTCGAGGTCGAAAATTTTCATCATCACAATACTTCCTTCTACTACGTATAAGAAAGTAAAATTGGTCAGCTAAACGCGATGCTAGTGCTTGCTAAAGGAATATAGAAAGTAAAACTTTGCCGCGAGAAGAGGCGTGGAACTAAAAACTTGAACCTCAAAGCAAATCAGTTCACGTCATTATACAACATACAGCAGTCTATGACGAAACTTCACACTCATGATACAATAAATATATAGGGAGATATGACAATGCGCAGCAAACTAACATGGCGGCCGTAAGCGTGACGTCACGTGGAGAGCAAACCTCAACTGAGGTGAGCGAAGTACGTTGTGTTTACATATTAGTAGTGAGTCTTTGAGTGTTTTAATAGGTATTAGCTAGTGTTTCATTGTTTACAATGCGGTGTGCTGTGTTCGGTT
This sequence comes from Amphimallon solstitiale, assembly GCA_963170755.1. Classification (NCBI taxonomy): domain Eukaryota; kingdom Metazoa; phylum Arthropoda; class Insecta; order Coleoptera; family Scarabaeidae; genus Amphimallon; species Amphimallon solstitiale. The sequence goes on from OY720678.1 coordinate 75,615,158, forward strand.
GCCATTCTGACAATCAGTCAAAGGCGGCTGATAAAAGTATAAGGTTTTTTCGGTTTCCATGTAAGAACAATTATACAATTAAACCGTGGACCCCCATGCTTTCAAGCGAGCAGACAAAATTAACGAAAAAACGGCAAGAGTATGTTCAAGACATTTCAACGAAAACGCTTATGTTCGTAATTTGAAACATGAGTTGTTGGGGTATGAACTGATTAATAGTTGAAAACTCAAAGAGGATGCACTTCCAACTGAAAATTTATCTGCACTAGCAAAATCTACAAAAAATGATTTCAGGAACAGACGGTCAGAGAAAAGAGATCGGTCTCATTTACTGGAGAGTATTATGAAGTTACACACTTTTGAGACACAAGCAGAAGAGTAAGTATACCTACTTGTAATTCTCAAGTGAGAATATTAATTATCGGTGGCATTTTTTATGGTGAAGGGATAGGATCAAAGCCAATGGTGATGGTGAATTATTATTAGTTACCAACGGAAATGGTACAAATATAGCTACAAATGCTTACATTGCTACTACTGACACTGGGTAATTCTAATGGTTTTGAGCTTTTCTGTTATTTTGAAATTGACTATCTTGTTTGTAGTACTTCTCGTTTACTACATATATGCACAAAGTTTAATGTGCATCAGCATGTTACAGATATTTTTTAGTGTTATATTCATAGTTCAAAACAATTTTGCTTTTGTGTCTATAGTGTTTTGTAAATGATTTATTTAATTTTTAGAAGTAACACTGAGGTGGATGATCGTGATAAAATTATCTTTGAGTTACAAGAAAAGAACAGGGAGCCGGAGAGAAACATTAATGCTATTGGAAAATTATTTTCTCATTCCCAACTGAAAAAACTAAGAGAGCCTGAGAAACGTCCTAGATGGTCCATTGAAGATATTTCAAAAGCAATTGTGCTGCACTCTGCAGGGCCAAGAACTTACAGATTGCTTTTAAAAAAGGGTTACCCATTTCGATCAGTATCCACATTTAGATTCTGGACAAAAAAAATTAATATTGCTCCTGGTATTTTAAAACAAATGTTTAATATAGCAAAGCGATCAAACTTAAACACATTTCAAAAGATTTGTGTTTTATCTTTTGATGAAATAAAAATTAGGCGTATTTATTTGTACGACAAAGCAAATGACGAGACACTGGAACCTTACATTTATGCACAAGTAATAATGTTGCGAGGTCTTTTTGGAAGTTGGAAACAGCCAATTTTTTTTAATTACGACTGTAAATTAACAAAGGAAAAACTGTTTGATGTCATTAAATTTGTTGAAAGTAATGGTAAGTATCGTCTAAACAATCGCTTACAAAATTTCCACTAAAAGTATTACTGTCACAGGACCGGCAAGACAGAAAGTAAAATTAGCAACAAAACTATTTTCCCATACTGTGTCCAAAGCTGTGGGGTAGGTAGGTGTGGAATTCATGGGCACTTTGCAGATAAGAATTGGACGGAGTGTGCGGAATTTTTTAAACAAGTAAGTTATACATATCTTTATGTTTCATTATTTTGGATTATTGAAAATTTAAAATTTAGGTAAATGATTGGTTTGACTGTTTTAATGTTCGCGTGCCTGAAACAGATCAGCGAAGTAGGATGAAAGCTTACGGATTATCACTAGATCTACAAGCAGATATCATCGATTCTACGACTAAAACAATAAAAACTATGAGGGTAAAAGGCAAATCTTTTCTTCTGCCATTTCAAAAAGTAGTAGGGATTGTATTTTTGTTAAAATATTTACTGATGAATTTTGCTGTAGGCATTATCATCTCCAATACCTCACTTAAATTGTTATACGATGATTTACGAAGGCGATTTAATGTAATATATTTATTAACATATCGGCTGAACCAGGATGTTCTAGAAAATTTTTTTGGAGTGATAAGATCTAAAGGTGGTCTGCATGATTGTCCTGACGCCTTAGAGTTTAGGTACCGTTTACGGGCCTATGTTTTGGGAAGAAATGAGGGCTCTTTTTCGTCGGCGAGTAATGTGGAAACAGATGATACACCTGATCTGCCTCTCGAGGAAGAAACCTTAAGCAATGAATGTTTTGGACCACTTAATGTTGAAACAGAAGCAAATGATTCTGTTGGAAACAATGAAGAATTGGACGATATAGTGTATGATGGTTTAGAAAATCTGGCTGGTTATATCTGTCACAAATTGAAAGTGCCAGACTCGTCACTGACCAGGTCTCAAAGTAATAATTATAGTTGGGTGGATCATCTAAGTGAAGGAGGGTTGTCTAAACCATCGCCACAATTTATGGAAGGCATAGAACAGTTGGAAGGAATATTTAATTCTGTTAATGGCAACAGTTTGCTGATTTCAAAAAAACTATTTACGTAATTTAGAGTCTAAGAGTTCAAACATAGCACTAGAAAGTAATGTGAAAAATTTATTTTTCCGATCTAGAATGTATTTCCGAATTAAACAACTTAATAAAGACTTGCTTGACAAAAGGTGGTCAAGAAAAAGAAAAATGAAAAAAATCATGTCTTAAAATAAATGTGTATAATATTGAATTTCTCGTTCTTATATTTTCTACACTCAATACATTTGTTATTCGATAGATACATGCTTTTTTTTCTTTCGTAGCTTTTCCTATTTTTTACTACCTAGTTTGGTAAGTATTATCCATCAGGAACATGTTCGGTAAAATAGGTAACTAAAAAGTTTGATAATTATTTTCTATTAAACTACATAACTTACTCAACTGTTTCGAAGTTATGACGTTCTTCTCCTTTAAAAGAACAGTTTGTATTAGAAAACAATTTAAACAATTTGCACAGTTTAACAAAAAAATTATGTAACTTTTTAAATACTTCTACCGAACGTGTTCCTGATATAATTTTAATTATATTATCGGCAAATATGGAACATTTAGACACATTAAAACTATTTATTTTTAATTGTTGGTTTAAAAAATCATCAAAATGTTGGAAATTTTAATATATTATTTCTGTTAGAACAACTAGATTCAAGCGATTGCATGCAGCTGCTTTGAATTCTCCAGACGGGTACTCTCCGCGTGACGTCATGCGCAGAACTTGACGCAAATGAGACCAGTGATTATCATATCTCCCTACATATTTATTGTATCATGCTTCACATTAGCCAACATAGTTTAGTTGCAAGTGAGTTCATATCAACTCTTCACAGTAGTAAAGAATAATCCGTACCTCTTGGAGATAATATTCCATCCTCGCGAAAGCATAGGTACTTTAAAAGTTTTTCAATAGACAATAATTTATGAGTTTGGTAAAAACGACTGCAAATTAAACTAACATATTCAAGCTTAGAGCGTTCATATATATATAGCATATGATGTTGCTTGACCTGAGAGATGTGGAGTTCCTCACTATAAAACCCAATGATTTCAGAGCAGAAGAAGTAGTATGGTTGCGATGGTCAACAGAAGTAAACTTATCAAAATATATTCCTAAATTTTTCATGGCTGAAGAGCGAGCCAATGCCATGTTGTTAACTGTGTAAAAGTAAACTGGGTTCGTTTTCTTAGTATAGCTAACCACTTGACACTTCCATACATTCAAATTTAAATTATTTTCTGCACACCAGGTGGTAACATCATCGAAGCATAACTGAAGGTAGTGACAGTCCTGGATATAATTAACAATTGAAAATATTTTCAAGTCAGCAAAAATACGTTTGTGATATTTAATCAAATCCAGAAAGTCATTAATGAACGTTATGGAAAGCAGGGGACCAAGATCGCACCCCTGCCACTTCTGCTTAGTGTGATGGATTTTCCTGTTACGACTGTCCCAAAAATATGAAAAGCAACACTATCTGGTGTAGCTGATTGGATATCCAACATAATTGCAATAACTTTAAAGTCAGCTGAAATATACCAGGAATAGGCTTTGTACTTTATACTATTTAGGTACATATATACATCTACACGGAAAACATATATGCGTATTTGCATGTGTTGGGATACACACATACATCTAGCCTACAATCAACACACAGCCACCGTGTTTCGACCTTTAAGGCCTCGGCAGTGTACGTGCGATTGCCGGTAATGACTTTAAAACTAGGATCGCAACTTAAATCGGGACTAGATGTATGTGTGGCTTTTTGACAAACCTTACTTTATATATTTTGATGAATTTTGTCACTAAGTAGCTTAGGGCAAAAATTTTGTTGGCCAGTGTAATTATAAACAATATAAACATAACATTACAATTTAGATATTAATAACTTTCTGTAGGGTAAAACATGTTATTCTGATAATTATGGTATATTCTTTTAACCAAATTCCTTTTCGTATGTGTGTATTTCAATTACATACATCCGAAAAGCTACTTTTGAAGAAGATATGTGTATAGGAACATATATTATTCTGAAATAAACGAATCGCTTCTTGTTATGACTATATACGCGAACACAGGGCAGCTTTATATTTCAAGACGCAAAATTCAAATTCATACACATACCTACCTGCTTACATGTGGAATACACCTACTACACAAAATCGCAGAGCGCGCACCGTCTTTCTTTTCTTTGTTTTCTTTTCTCTTTTTCCTTTTTTTATTATTATTCGGCGTTGCCTTTATTTTCGCTACCCCCGGAATAGAACAGAAACATTTGAATAGGTGAATTAACTGACATACAGGAAAGTGTTTTAGACTTTGAAATATCGTTGTTTCCCGATGCTAAATTTGCCGTCTCCCGTAGGATTCGAATGCACGTGTGCGGAAAAGAGACGACAAGATTAATGGCGCGGGCCCGTAGCAGGAGGACAGATAGCTCGGGGAGAAATGTGTTTCATCCCTTCGGTGGGTCGTTATTCTCCGTGTCATATTCCGATGTTGGACAACGTCATTTTGCATCTTATTGCTTCCTTAATAATGCAAGGAATTATGCCATAAATTTTCGCTAGGTTCCCTCGTCCTTGCTAGAAACTATTAAAATTTCGCTGTCATTAACCGTTTCTTCAATATTTATGTTTTATTACCCCGTTTTATACCTTTTATATTTATGCAGCTTTCACCGTTGACTGTATACCGCTACGGATAATATATTTCGGTGGTGTTCTCTTTCTCTTGGGAAACAGAATTAAAATTCCTAACACTGAGAGATATACACCTAAAGGGCGATATTTTACAATTATGAAGTTTTGTAGTTCATATATTACATATCTAAGAGAATTAAGAATGATAAGGGACTGGCCAAAATGTTCGGTAGGTATTGCGTCCCAAATGTTTAGAAACTAAATGCTTAACATATTAAAGAGATAATACACTAAATTTTATTTTGTCAAACATGCATTTTTTTAGTGAATAACAAATTATTTTTTTCTAGATAATTATGTAAAAAAACATATTCATCATATACAATTGCCCGACTGTTGTACTTGCCAAAACGATAAAATCAAGCTATCCAAGTAATAGAAAATAACAATAATAATAAATAATCAAATTTTATTTTATACAATTATCGGTAATACATAACTCATATCAAAAATTAGGTACTTTACCTACCTTTTATTCTTTTATCTCAGGGTGCGTGTATTTAGTCCGTTGACTGTTAAATATATGTATGCCTTCGAGGAAAGAATAGAACAGGAGAGAGTCTTGTTAAAAATAATATTTGTCCAAAGTGGTAACTCAATATGGCCGCCGCAATGCATAGGCGTGCATAAATATTTTGTATAGGGTATATGTACACTTCGTATGTTCTCGATAATCATTCAAAATAGGTTCTTAGTCCAATAATAATTAAAGAAATATCATGAGTGAATTATTTTTTCAATCCTTGTATTCCTTTTAATATAGTAACATTTATTCTAACTGTATTAAAGAAAACATTAAAAAAAACATGCCTAGGATATGATTGTCACGCCACTGAACACATAATCAAACATGTCAGATATATAACAAGTTATTCAAAATACTGATTTTATAAATTATTATTGCGTATGTTGAATGCGAATTTGAAATTAACGTTACCGATGAAGAGAAACAGTGAGATTCCTCTTTTTTGTCGTTATAGAACGGCCACAAGCCACACAATTCACCATTATAAAAGCACTAAAGAAGTCAATTTGACCAATAACTGACCTGCCTTAAAGTGGTAACTTCCGTCTAAATAAGCCCCACCACTTTATTATCTCTCCTGTTCTATTTTTCCTCGTAGATGTATGCATACTTACACTATAGAGCATCTCAACCTTAGTATTCAGTACAGTCTCTTATGGAATATATACCTCTTTCACTACCGTAAGCAATTTGTAATTTTTTTTTACTTCAAGGCAATGCTGTCAGTTTGACTTATTATGTTTATGGTTGGTATTATCCGTGTGGTGTAAGTATCACAAAACAACCTTCCTGTCAAGTGTCAAATGCATATTAAAATATAATAATATATTAAAATAATATCCTAACCAACAAGTATTACTACGAGGAATGAATAGAACAGGAGAGATAATAAAGTGGTGGGAGAACAGGTATTATTTAGACGGAAGTTACCACTTTAAGGCAGGTCAGTTATGTCAATATTTACAGTTTTAGTGTTTTATAATGGTGGATTGTGTGGCATGTGGCCGTTCTAAAACGACAAGAACGAAGAATCTCACTTTTTCTCTTCAATAAAGAATAAATGTTACTATGTTAAAGGGAATAAAGGAATTGAAAAAATAATACACTCACGTTATTTCTTTAATTATTATTGGGTTAAGAACCTATTTTAAATGATTATCGAGAACATGCGAATACATACATTTACCCTATACAAAGTATTTATGCACGCCTATGCATTGCGGCGACCATACTGAGTTATCACTTTGGACAAATATTATTTTTGACGAGACTCGTTCCTGTTCTATTCTTTCCTCATAGTGTCATTATAATGAGTTACCAACCTAACCTGCCATTGTCGAACTGACAACTATGTTGTCTGTCTCCATAAGACACACACTGAATACTAAGTTTGAGACGGTCTATAATAGCTAATATCACAATTAGTTAATTGATGAGGCTGATACATGTTGAAACTCCATATTTAACTGAATAAATAAAATACGTAAACCTGGTTTCAAAAATTATTTAATAATATCACTACAATATCGTTTCGCCAAACTTTGGCTTCATCAGGTGATGAGTAGTTACTCATCACCTGATGAAGCCAAAGTTTGGCGAAACGATATTGTAGTGATTTTATTAAATAATTTTTGAAACCAAGTTTACGTATTTTATTTATTCAGTTAAATATCACAATTTGTGAAGTGTTTATCAAGTCCGAGAATAATTAAAGTTAAAGATCTTCAATAAGATTAATTAGGTATTTCGAATAAAAATGCAATATTGAAATGAACAGGTAAACCGTTTATTTACTGGTATATCAATGAATTCTGTGTCTACAAATTTTACGATATTATTAGCCTTCTAGCAATTTTAAAGAGTTGCCTTTTAATCTTAAATCAGTACTAAAAGAAGTGGGGAGTATCATTATTATTTTTGGTTGATCGATGCTGTTGCTTTAAATTATCTTTTAGAATTTCAACATTAGTTAGACAGAAGACATTCTAATGACAGCAAAATAAAAGTACAACATTACAGGCAAACAATGTAGGTTGTCTAAATGGATGTGATTACTTTAATAACAACTCAAATAAAGCTTTTCTAATATTTCAAATATGAAAATTAATATTTACTACAATCTTTTTTTTTGGGTATTGGGTATTCATCCTAAATGGGAATAACTCTTTATTAAGGAAATTTTTTGAAATATCATGGTGAACTTAATGAAAGGATTAATTAACTCTACAATCGCTCAGTCTTTCACGAGCTCAATTCTGCCTCATTGTTAGTAAACTAGATTAAACCGAATTTCTAATTTCGCTACTTCAGCCACAGTATAGTAACAATATGTAACAATTGGTACTATACTGTGCTTCAGCTTTGACGAAATCTTCCGATGTCGCCTCAGTATGAAACTAGATGTAACTGGAATCTAAAGGTTATTGGCTTCTATGTTCCAGTTCCATTTTATTTAAATTAGAAACACTTATCTTTCGCCTCGGACGTGTAATGTATATGTTGGGAATATTAGTCTATTCAATTCGACTATTTTTGTAGATATTTTAGTAAAACTAGTTTTCACAACTCAACAGATATTAAACTGTATGTTATTTTGTATGACCACTATCTAAGTTGAGTTAATCAAATTTACTAAGAAAGTACACATATGAATGCAAATTTTGAGGGTATGTATCTCTTTTGGCGTGGGTTGAGCGTCTCTTTGTTCTTGAAATTATCATGGCATCTCTTTTTCAATGATTACAGTGTATACATAAAAATTATGCTTAAATTACGGTTATGTATTTTTTCTTTAAACTCAAAGCTCGTCTTACTAAACCAGGAAATTGTATTGGTTTTTATTTTATTTTTGTAATTATAGTTCTGATTTTATTAGTGAATGCTACAAAGATATCTAAATGCATGATGTAAATTGTATAGCGAGAATTTAGGAATATTCAACACTTTGATCAATTTTATCATGCTTAATTTTATATTTGTATAAATTGCCCCACTTGTTGGGCGCCAATTTTTATCATAATATTTAATAATTAGTTATGGCAATAAAGTACAGAAATCATGTTTAGTTTTTAATACTTGATACTGAATTTTTCAGAGTGATAGTTTTTAAATATTATCTTGTAAAACTGCTTTATTTTTGTATTTCTTCCTCTCAATTTTATCGAAGATGTTTTATGTTTTGAAAGTATTCATATACGAAGGAAAATTTGCATACTCTTTCCAATTTCTTTGAATAAAAGGCGTCAACATAGCATTCGTATGAAGAATTGATTCCTCCCCTTAGTTTGTTGTATTCTCTTATTACCATATTTGTAATGTTATTCTCTGTTCTTCGCTGAGTTTCCAAATATTTTAGTATGTTCTTTCTATTTTTTTTTTAAATTGTGAAGAAACTTAAGTAATACTTTATTCAGGAAGATACACATCCGTATATTTCAGCGCGTAAGTAAGGTCACTATTTACATTATGAACATCCTGTAGATATAAATAACTGTTGGCACCATATACACGAAGAGTTTATTTTCGAAACATAAACGTAAATAAAGCACTCTTCTACACTAATTAACCTCTATTGCATGACTAACTCACAGGATCAATGTCTTTCAACTAATTTTAAATACTTGCAACTGCGGTCACCGAAACGTAATCTACATTAATGTCTGTGTGTCTGCTGCATACACATATGAACAAATTTTAAATTTAGATTTGAATCACAGGAAGCAGTCTGCAAAGTACTTTTTCATTTCAAAAATTGTTGTTTGCCCTTGTACTTATAATTAGAAAAATTTTCATCCCAGGACATGTATTACTTCTGAAACGAAAGTATTTGAGGTGTAATTTATGTTTTGATTGTGAAGAAATATTAGAAATTATAAAGTTATATGTGTGTTTTTATTTTCGTTTTGTATTTAATACACATTTTATTTTGTTTAATTATTATGTTAGGTATAATGAATTCTTGAACAGAATCAATGACCCGTTTCGAGCTATTTGACTCTCTTCAGATGGACGTACGGTTTTGCAATGGTGTTTGTACAATATAGTTATAGTTAGCAGTACTATTAAATAGATATATGCCGGTATATTTTAAAAAAAATCGAATTAGAGAATACATACATCGTTACTATATATAGCAACATTTTACAGATCCTAATCTACAAGTTCAACAAGACATTCTTCTCTTTGTACCCGATTAAACCCTATTAATAACATACTGCTACTAACAGATATATTTTATAAATGAAGACATACTATGTTCTTCAGTTTATTGCAAGAGAGTGGGCCACGAAGACTAGTAATAATCAAGAGTCTAGAGCATTAGAAATTTTTTTACAAATATATGAGCGTCAGATTCAAAACCAACTGTAGCAATTTTTAGCTTTATACAGGGTGTCCAGAAACTCTCCTGACAAACGAAGACCGGAGATTCCTCAGATAATTTTAAGACAATTTAATCCAATTCAACAAGTCCGAAAATGCTTCCTAAGGTCATAGGCGTCCGTTTTAGGTAGGTAAACGGTTATTTTAACGCATAACTTTTTGTCTTTAACTTTTAAGCATTTGTGACACTAGATTATTAAATTTTCACGTATTCTAGTACTAAAAGGTACTCTTACTTTAAGTCGGTAGGATACACCGTTTTCTAGAAAAATCGACTTGAAAATTGTTCGTTTTTTCGTCATTAAAATTCAATTTATTATTTTTTGCACTAGTTTGCTTTGAACTGCTAACAGAAATAAAACCTACGTTTTTAATTGTCAAATTGTTGTCAGTTCGCGAAGTTGAAATGACGAAAGATGAAATGACGAAAAAACGAAAAATTTTCAAATCGATTTTTCTAGAAAACGGTGTATCCAACCGACTTAAAGTAAGAGTACCTTTTAGTACTGGAATACCTGAAAATTTAATAATCTGGTGTCACAAATGCTTAAAAGTTAAAGACAAAAAAGTTATGCGTTAAAATAACCGTTTACCTACCCAAAACGGACGCCTATGACCGGTACTAGAAATTCGCAATTGATGGAATCGATTCATCTCTGGAGGATAAATAAGCATACCAGTTTTTGTTTTTCTAAATAGAAGCGTTCGGGAGAGGCGCCATCTTCAAAGAGCTCTAGCTCCCATAGGAAGCATTTTCGGACTAGGGTGAATTGAGTTAAATTGTCTTAAAATTATCTGAGGAATCTCCGGTCTTCGTTTGTCAGGAGAGTTTTTGGACACCCTGTATATTGATGAAATCTTATAATGTGTTTTTTTAAAGTACGGTCCTATGCCATGGGAGAAGAATTCCACGAGAAACCAAAGATGGAGACCGTTAACTAAATAAAAATATTCAAAAACTAAAAAGGGGTTTGCAATTTTATAGAACCTTTGGGGGGTAAAGAACCTCTTTATTGCAGAGATAAATGAGCTTTATAACGGTTCGGTAAAAAATGACTTACAAGCAAAAGAACATTTTTTTTAGGAAAGCGTTTACTACGAAGTGCAATATGGAATTGGTAGCTCAAGGATTGACGTATATACAACATGCCTGAATTTGGATGAACACATACAACGCTTGACGAGGAAATACGAATTCTTATTACTGAAAAGCGTGTATACACTTTGAGGGCAAAAAGCTTCTTTGACTGAAAGGACATGATATTATAGATATCGCCATTGGAATTTCAATTTGTACATTGATAGAAAATGGTGTTATCCTCAGCGCAATATTATGAGCCAATAGGCCACATTTTGAGTAGTTTACTCAATTTTTGTTGGGTTTGCTTGTTGATTATGACTACTCACTGACAGCAGGTGCCTTTCTCATCAGCACTATCGTCGCTAGATGTTGGGGTTCGCTGCAAAGTTTTGGTCATTCTTGGTATTTTTGTAAACTCAGGCACATCTGATCGTTTCTGAGGTTTTTTGCTTGATTTATTTTTTAATTGCGACAATGCTACTACATATCTGTTAAAATTGCTCCTTTCTGTTTGTTTTACTGTCAGATTTCCCAGCCAGGTTTTTAGTTTGAATCTTCATTCATATTGGGGGGGGGGGGCACTCTCTAAAACTTATCGCAAAATCACAGAAGCAGCCGTGACAATCAATTTCGATGATCCTTTAGAAGTACTTAGAACAGTATTTTGAATAATTTTTGTAAAAAAACGGATTATTCAAAATTCTGACCTGAATTATTTACATTTACATGCAAGTTCATTTTTTTAAGAAGACAAAATTTTTTAGAACTTAATTTGAAACAACTTTTGTTTAGTTTGAAGCTCACAGAGGTATGGTATTTTAAATAAATTGTGTATATTATTATTTTAAAGTAATTCAGATGTATGTATATTCTTCAACCTATAGCCTTTTATAAAAACTCATTTTTGTGGTTATTATTATCGTACAGAAGCGGCATCGTACTACGGTCGAAATCACGTTTTATTTACAGCCAATCAAAATTTTACGTCATGAAAATTACCATCACGGATTCACAAAAGTGGCGAAGCCAAAACAAAAATACATAAAATCCAGAACCCGTGACATAATATATACACACCCTTGGTATGTAAGCGCCGACATTACCTACAGTTGCATCCCTTTTAGCAACGAACGTGCGAAAACCCCGAAATTTATCGCGGGTTAAGTGAAATATGACCTCGTGAGTCGCCTCAGGGCCGATACTTGACACAGAACTAATAGTTGGGGTGGGATGTTACCGGTTCTAGTGGATGTTTGTCACTCCAAAAAGAGAAAGACGACTTTACTAGTTCGTCTTTCCACCGTCGTCTTGCCGGATCAATCGGATTTTATCCGTTCTTAAGAAGGAAGAAAGCACATTCCTCTCCTATTACCGGTGTTTCCTTCTTTAGAGAAGTGACTAGCGATAATTTAATTTACCAATTCACCGTTGCCGCTACAGGTTAAGAAATCCCCACAGCCAATATTTAACTCTCGGCCAATTCTGTTAGTGGTGAATTTTTTTCTTTTTTTGTGTGTGTGTATTCGCGATCGGGGTGATAGGAAACCGACCGGTCTGCTCTTGGGAAATTTAGTTGATCACAAAAGAGCACAGACTGCTGCTCCATTTCTAACGCGCACTGCTTGGCCACAGCGAATTACCTGACTAATACTTTCTGCTCTGGTAATCGATTAATTTGTTACGAATTGTATGTTGTAGGTCTGGGGAATTCCGAGCTCGGTAACTTATTTTTCGATAAGAATTCGGCATTAATACTTAAGATTGTGGGACTAATCGACCGTTAATTGAGTCGGCATTATGAATCAATAAGAGAACGAGAAGTATATTATTGATTATTTTCAGTTATTTTAGTACAGCTGTTAGCAAAATTATGCTTTTATCTTTTTTTGGAACATGTGGTTCTATTCGCGAGCATTGATTCTATGCATATACACTGTGGCGTTACTCGATTTGCCAAAGCGTTTGAATACGTAGGCGATAACATTCTGTTGAAAAAATTGGAGTATTAAGAAATACATTCCATTTATTTAACTCTTATTTTAATAACAGAGAATAAAAAATATAAATTTATTTAACCAATAATCCAGGTATCTGTCAAACGATGATGTATACCATAGGTTCCCAAGGTGGGCGATAACGCCCCCTTGTGGGCGCTGCAGGTCTAAAGGGGGGCGGTAAGAGACCCAGAAAAAAAATGGGGGCGTTGTGTAAAGGCTTAGGGGGCGATTTGTAATTTCATCTAGAATCTAGGAGGACTCTTAGACACCGACTGAGCTCTCGACTCTCGACTAGGGATGGGCGATAAACATCGATGTTCATTGAACATCGATATTTTAGGATCGATGTTCGATGTTTTTGCATCGATGTTTGCAATTTAGATTTATCGATAAACTATCGATGTTAGAAGAAATATAGTGAACATCGAACTTTTAAGCTTGACAAAATGTATTTGCACTAATCACAAAATAAAACAGCCTCTGTTGACAAATACAAAAATGTTTCCAAATTAACAGCTCACATACAGGCTACGAGGATGTAAAATTGTCTACGAATAAAAGAAGTATTTAAATTACACAGTGCTATATCATATAAATTCGAATATTTCATTTTAGGCTCTTTTAAATATTACTCAGTATAAATATTTAAATAATATATAATTAAATACATAAATTTATAGTACTTTTAATGTGCAGAATAAAAGTTAAATTATGTATGCATGCAGAATAAGTGAAGGAGGTAAACGTATTTTCATAGAAAAAGAAGGGAGATAGACATTACCGATGTATACTTCTTCGGGAAATTCCCTAGTGCGTACAATCATACACGACGATACACGTATTAAATGCAAGATGACACATCAGAAATATAAAACCATATCCATATGTATCTCGGTATTTGCCAGCGTAGTCAAAAAAAAATGCAAGACTATAAAATCCCAAATAAAAATCGTTCTCTTAAAAAGCTTTGATACACGTAAATGTATATATTTTTTAAGTATCAGACGATTTAAGTCATGTGGTTGTTTCATGCGTAATTGCATAATATTGTTTTTTTATATAGTTTTTTTTGAGTAGTTTCTAAAGTTAACTACATGTTATAAATGTATATATTTCTTTTATTATTTTTTTTGAATAGTGATATCTTTTATATCATTTTGTTAAGGACGTAAATTAATTAAGTTATAATAAAGTTTTTGTTAAACTGCCAAAAAATAAATCTATAAATATAATTATCGATGTTTAAAAACATCGATGTTTGGTAGTCGATATTTTGCAACCATCGATGTTGATCAACGATGTTAACATCGATGTTTGATATCGATGTTTACCCACCGATGTCCCATCCCTACTCTCGACTACAGCTTGTGAACATCAACTAATATTAATTAAGAGATTGCTCAAACCAACTCGGTTCGATATTTCTCTCCGAGTAGTTCATATATCTGTCCTGTTTTATTGAATAAATAAAATAAAAAACATATCAATCGGTCGCTCCGTTTCGAAACGAAAAGAGACACAAACAAACAAATAAAAAGGCAACTGTATCAATCGGCTGGTTCATAGAATACTTGTTCTTACTTGTTGAGTACGATTGAGCGTCGAATGAGATAAACGAGTTTATGCATGTTTGTCTTATTCCTGTCGGTGCGTGCTGCTTATGCAATCCTATATAAACAACGTAATATTTATTTTATTTTCATTTGCGGTTTCGCGCGTAATAGATAAGCAGTACTTAAGTTCAACACTTATACTTACGTATTTCTCAAAACAAAACAATGTCGGAAGTAAAAAAGAAGAGACGGCAATACTGTGCGGAATATATTAAATTCGGATTCATTGAAAATCCTACAAACCCATCGTCGCCTTTGTGCCTTCTATGCCTAAAAACATTTTCGAATGAAGCAATGAAGCCTTCAAGACTTCAAGATCATTTGAATAAAATGCATCCAGATAAGAAAGACAAGAATGTAGCATATTTTCAAGACCTAGAGAAGAAGCATAATACTCGGCCAAGTGTAGCAAAACTCTTTTCGGCGGCTGCTAAGCAAGATGACGACGGACTTCGAGCTTCGTACAACATCTCTTTGTTAATTGCTCAAAAAGGCAAACCACACAACATCGGAGAAGTGTTAATTTTGCCAGCAATAAAGGAAGTAATAACTACTGTGCTTCATAAACCGGCCGCAGATATTATCGGAAAAATTCCTTTGAGTAATAATTCTGTGCAAAGACGAATTGATGAAATGGCCGGAAACATAGAAGAATCATTGTGCAATCATCTGAGGACTAGTCAATTCTCAATTCAGCTCGATGAGTCCACTTTACCAACTAATGAAGCATTGTTGCTGTCTTACGTGAGGTTTATTAAAGATGAGAAAATATGTGAAGAACTATTGTTTGCTAGAAATTTAGAGACCGATACAAAAGGCGAAACCATATTCAATACATTGGAAAAGTTTTGTGATGAGAAAGAGATTCCCTTGAAAAATATTATATCAGTTGCTACGGATGGCGCTCCGGCTATGACAGGGTGCCATAAAGGCTTCATAGCGTACGTAAAAAATAAAATTCCAGATGTCCTTGCTGTACATTGCGTTATTCATAGACAACATTTGGTTGCTAGAAATTTAAGTGAACGACTATTTCAATCACTGCAATATGTCATCAAAGCAGTCAATAAAATCCGTAACTGCTCTTTGAATGATAGATTATTTCATCAGCTTTGTGTTACTAATGACGAAGATTTCAACCGTTTGTTGTTTCATACCGAAGTTCGTTGGCTATCAAGAGGCAATTGTCTGACTCGATTTTACAACCTGTTTGACTCTGTGATAGAGTTTTTGGAAACTAAAGATACAGAATTGCGCAACAAGCTCATTACATCAAAAAATGATATAGCTTACATGACAGACCTGTATAAATTGTTCAACAACATGAATCTCCAACTGCAAGGCGATGAACTAAATTTAATTAAAACAAAAAATGTCGTTGCTGCTTTCGCAGCCAAACTGCTTCTACACAAAAAGAATATGGGCAGACGTGAGTTTCATAATTTTCCGAATTTATCAGTATCCTGCAGTAACGACGACTTGTTTGCCTACTGCCAACATTTGGAAAAGCTCCACATTGACTTCACCGAACGATACCAGGATATTTTGAACTTGGAAATACCAGACTGGGTGTTGGATCCGTTTTCAAATGTCAACACAGCAATATCACCACATCTGGAAGAAGAACTTATAGAATTGACAACGAACGAGGAAATAAAAATCAAGTTCAAAAATGGCTACCAAGAATTTTGGCTACAAAAACCGATCCCGCAATTGTACCCTGGATTGTGGTCAATCATTCAACGATTCTTGATAGCATTCCCATCGTCATATTTGTGTGAACGTGGATTTAGTGCTGTAGCAACGCTGCTTACTAAAAAGAGAAATCGTTTGCATGTTACCGAACGTGGTGACTTGCGGCTGTTCTTGAGTAAATTGGAACCTGATATCAACAAACTTATTAAACAGCATCAGATTCATCCTTCACATTAGTTTTTATATTAGAATCGATTATGTTTGTTTTATTTTGAATTTTGAATAAAAGATACTTTGTCTGAATACTATAAATTTGCGTTTCAATAATCATTCTCATTGGCAGGTGTAGCCCGTAAAAGTTAACTTGAGACCTGAGCGCCGTTGTGTACTACCTACTACGCTCAGGTCTCAAGTTAACTCATTCATTCTAAACGAGACTTTTACTATAACCCATAGTAAAAGTCTCGTTTAGAATGAATGTTTAATCTCCGCTAATATAGCTCACAATAATTAATTTAATTTGAAGTTATAGTGGTTTTTGAGTAGGTGAAAAAATGGGGGCGCTAAAAAATAATTTATTCTCAAAGTGGGCAGTAGGCAAAATAAGTTTGGGAACCACTGATGTATACCGTGCAACGGTCAGGTAACCCTCGATGATTGTTAATTCCGTAACAATCACTTTTGACGGCCTTGTAAAAGCAGTGGTGTATGCCTATACTATACTCATACACAGGGTGACACATTAGTAGCCGCTTGTTCGATTGCTCTTTTGTGTTTTAAATATGAGAAAAAACAATTAGTGGAAACTGCATGATTGCTTGGGGCACATATCCTAAAAATACTTTAAGCTCTGACGCATTTCCTCTTTCACCGAAAATGCTTGGAACTTATTTTTTTAAGTGCCTATCCCTATATATTTTTGGATTTTCTAGTACTCTGTTAAATTGCGTAATCAACTCTTTTTTCTTTTTCAAACTTGAGCCAATAGTTTTTGAGTTATTAATTTTTTTTGGAAATTTATGACCGAAACAGGTGTTCAGCAAAAAAATCGTGTTCACATTGTTTTTAAAAGTAAAAGCATTAACTTTGGTTGTGCGTGTAGCGAAGAAAATTCTTAATCATTTGGTACAAGCTGCACTCGACAATACCTCCAAAAACATTGATTTTTCAAAGACTACTTCCCGAAATTTTCACATACTAAAAACTTATTTTGAAGTGAAAACTTCTATGGGCGCGTTGATGCATTGATTGTTGGGCACTGAAAGAGACTGAGCCGTCACGCTCGGAATGTAATGCTCGTTCGGGTAAAGTCGGATCGAGTCGCGCTCGGCTTTGTATTACTAACTAGCGGTATTTAATTTCAATTACATTGAAATTTAGAATAAATACGCGAAATTTGTACTTTTATTTTCTGAAAAATTCTTGTCCGCGTGCAGATGCGACCCCGAGCCGCCTGGGTGTAAGGCCGGCACGTTACCATTAGACCAGCGCGGGTACTCGTATGAGAATTATAATATTTGTATATATACATGCGTACGTAAGAATTTTTGAAGTGAAAACTTGATCAGACCGATCGAAATGTACTAGAATAATGTATACACAATAATAATAAATATATATTTTTTAAATGTAATATAGAACGAAAATGGAAAATGGAAAATGAAAATGTAAATGAATATAGCACGAAAAAGAAAATTGTATTTCGTATAATTAACCTCGCCTTGATGAAGGTTTCACTTCTGCCTTGTGGTCTTAAGCACACCCATTTTTTTTTTAAATGGAACACCTAGCATTTTATTACGGCGATTTTTCCTTTTTTTATTCTCTTTCATTTTTGTTAACAATATCCTATACTATACCTATCTTTTATAATTTCTGATATAGTCACTATAGGAGAAATCAGCGGTCAAATAAAGAACTACGAGCGCAGTTGTTCCATGCACCCAAATATTCGTTCATCCAATAAAGACTGGAATGGGAATGCCTGACTCAACTGTTAAAGAATGTCGGTAAACATTTATGTAGATTTATAAAGGCATCGCTATTAGTTATCATCAAAATAAATTATTCTCA
Organism: Amphimallon solstitiale; assembly: GCA_963170755.1. Lineage (NCBI taxonomy): Eukaryota > Metazoa > Arthropoda > Insecta > Coleoptera > Scarabaeidae > Amphimallon > Amphimallon solstitiale. The sequence goes on from OY720678.1 coordinate 75,633,593, forward strand.
CGAAGAGTTAATAGATATAATATACGTTTTGGGCGAATAAGGAACTTTGCTAGCATTTAGACTTTATGCACCGCGATCCTTGATAGAAGTCAACTGAAGCCAGTGACCTTCGAACGATTCGACTGGACAGAAAACATTGAATATGAAAAAAGAGCGGACAAAATCAATAATTGGTGAGGATTATAGGTTTATGGTACATGCAGGTATAGTCGAACACCACCACACTAGTACTACGAAAATTAGTTGTCAGATAGATGTAAGTCAAATTTGACAATTCAGGATAATTAGGAAATATGTAATTCATGCATGTCATATTCATACATAGGGTTAGGTGATAGAGGTTTTCAGAATCACTTAGCTTTTTGTAAATAGGCCGCACATAAATTAGCCTAACTTTCTCAATTTTTTGTCGACAAAGCCACTTTCTATGAAAATGGATACGCTAATCGTCACAATTTTCGTTATTATAACACATAAGGTGTGGGGGAGGAATAGTGGGTAGTTACATAATTAGACCTTATTTCTTTGATGGGAATGTTAATGGCGACGAAGAGTATCTTCGTTTTCTACGGACGGATTTTCAAAACTTTTTAAGACGTGAAAATTAGAATCAGAAAAGTGTTTACAAGAATATGTCGAAACGTTTTACGCCATGTTTGTACTTCTTTGGAAAATAGAATACTCACGTGCATTACACGAAGTTGTGATTATATTGAACATGTTATTTGACGAAATTTGTTTTTCTTACTTTCTGTAGTTCTTGCGTTGCTTAATAATTTTAGGTTAAATAAATTGAATTAAAAAATTGAAATACGATGGGCTTCATTCTGTAAGATTATTATTTTTGGGATAGTTGGATTTAACCTTTACGTTGTTCGGCATTTGACTAAACTAGTCGGGTCCCATTCCAGCCTTTCATTGGTTCAACAAATATTTAGGTGCATAGAAAAACAGCGCTCGTATTTCTTTATTTGACCGCTGGTTGCTTCTATAGTGATTATCTTAGAAACAAAAAACAAAACATAGGTATTAAACGTTGTTAACAAAAAGCAAAGAGGAGCAAAATACCAGGTGTTTCATGTTGGTATAAGCTTCTTGTAAGAGGTATATATTGTCTTGATAGTGAGGTAGTTCGACCTCTAAAATATCGAATTCTAAGCAAAATTTTTCTCTTGTTTCTGTACATTGTTTCGATGTAGATGACAGTCAATCCGATATACATATATATATATATATATATATATATATATATATATATAGATATCAAGTGGCTTTCAGTCAACTGACTAATGTATTGAAAAACGTTTCGTTACTGCTTACCGCAGAATGATGGGTTTAGCTAATTAGTAAATAATACACAGTTTCATATGTATGTGACGTTTCGATCGTATTTCACGATCTTCATCAGACCTTTAATTAAAAGAAAAAAAACCAGGATATACAATATCGTCCAACATTACGTCATTTATCGACTTACACTAACAAGTACTGCTTAAGAAAAAACGTCCAACAAAGAACACATTACAAAAATTACTCCACCACAGTTACACCCATAATCGAAACGTCACATACATATGAAACTGTGTATTATTTACTAATTAGCTAAACCCATCATTCTGCGGTAAGCAGTAACGAAACGTTTTTCTATATATATATATATATACCTGTGTATAAAACTTACTACCAGGAAAGGTAGAATTAGGGTTTAGGTAAAAATAAAAAATTCGCAGCTCTTTTTCAAAAACTTTTTAAATTTAAATAAAAGTATCATTATTACTAGATCAGACAAGAGCAACGTTAAAGTATGCATGTATAAGGATGAATATAATAGGAAAATGCTAGATCTGCTAAATGACCAGAATATATACAAAAAACTGGACCGGGACCCTACTTGTTCTTTTGAAAGAAAGACAAATCAATTAATTAAAACTCTTAAAGTCAAACAATACATTACAGAAGAAACATACAAAAGTTTGATAAAAAATAATTCTGAAACGGCTAGGATATATGGTGTGCCAAAGGTACACAAACCGGGCAACAAATTAAGACCAGTAATCAGCAGTGTTGAACATCACACAAAATTTTTGGCAAAATACATCGCAGACATCATAGACAAATCTTTCAAAACATATAATAGCCACAAAATTGGGGACACCTTTGAATTTGCACAAGCCGCGAATAACCTTGCAATACCGGAAAATTACACCATAGTTTCCTTCGATGTAACAAGCCTTTTTACCAATATCCCGGTAGATATGGTTATAGAAATCATAGCAGACAACTGGACATTGATAGAAAAGAATACTAACATACCAAAAAAAGAATTCATAGACATAATAAAATGGATATTCGATAGTGTTTTTTTCGTATATGAAGGGCAATATTACTCACAAATTGATGGTACCCCAATGGGACTCTCTCTATCACCCACAATAGCGGACTTGACAATGAATACTATCATAAAATATGTAATAACCCGAATAGATTTTCAGTTTCACTTTTTATGGCAATATGTGGATCATTTAATTTGCTGCATCCCAAAAAACAAAATAGACTCTACTCTACAAATTTTCAATTCATATAATAATAAACTAAATTTCACAGTGGAAATAGAGCAAAATAACTCAATCCCATTTTTAGACACACTGATAAAGAGGGAAAACAACACTCTCAAATTAAGATGGTATAGAAAACCATCTAACTCAAACAGGTTACTAAATTACCATTCAAATTGCCCCAAAAAATACAAAATAAACTTGATCAAAGCACTTAAAGATAGAATTAGCAAAATATCACATGCTGACTATCTCCAACAGGATTTACACAAACTCAAAGAAATTCTGCTATACAATAACTATCCAAAAAATGTATTGAACAAACTTCTCTTTTCTTCCAATACCACGGATACAAACCCCGAAACCTTATCAAAAAGGGAAAAAGAACCGAACGGTAATGATAACAGTAGCACAACTCCCAAGTACGGAAAATTGCAATACATTCCAAACCTAACGAATAAAATTAAAATGCTATTTCACAATATATGTTCTATAGCATATACAACGGCTTTTTCGAATTCAAAGGTGTACACTAGATTAAAGGATAACATACCTACACAGATGAGAAACAATGTGGTGTACGCAATAGAATGTAGCTGCCATGATTTCTATGTAGGACAGACAAAGCAGAGACTAAAAAACCGGATCACCCAACATATCAGTGACGTAAGGGTGAAGCCGCAGGGTTGTGCTTTGGCAGGCCATATATCAACCACCAACCACACAGCGGATTTCAGTAAAGCAAGAATCATTTTCAAAGAGCCTAATTACATTCGGAGAACTTTTTTGGAAACGCTTACCATAAAAACTTTAAGACATAGTATAAATTGCAAATCAGACTCGCAAAATTTCAGCAGAATATATGGAGCTTTCTTACCGCAATTAACAAGAAGAATACAATACAAATTAGCATAACACAATAGATTAAAAGACAGCACTTACTCATTATTAAAATTATATGAAATTCATGTAAATATTAAATTTAATATCAATACATTATTTGCGCGGAATAACAATATAAAATAAAAGATATCCCCTTTTTGTTGTTTTTTCTTGTTTGTTTTTCGGACGAATAGGTTTTTCTTTCACCAATGTACACATGTGTTTAATAAAACATACGCAGAAGGTTTTCGAGACTTTAAACTGCACACGGAAAATTACTTTAAGCAAATTATTTTAAATGTGCCGTAATATCTTAATGTTTACTTTTTTAATGTGTCATATGTTGAATATACAGATGAGACCAAATATATAGCCCCTCGGCAAAAGTAAGTACACATAGATGTTTTTAAGATTGTTAATTATTTTATAAATGTGAGCTGGGCAAAATTTAATATGTTTCTTTTTTCTAATCTAATAAAGGTCTGATGAAGGTTCAAACATAGAACCGAAACGTCACTAGCTGAAAAAGAGCTACGAATTTTTTATTTTTACCTAAACCCTAATTCTACCTTTCCAGGTAGTAAGTTTTATACACAGTGATATACACTATCAGTACTCCAAGCTGAATTTCGTCGAGCACTATATATATATATATATAAGAAGTTGTGATGTTAGACACTGTTTTCAGGGTGTATTGGTATGTAAATTTACTGAACCAGGAAGGTCAGAATGTGTGGGCTGGGTTAATTAAAACAATCTATTTGTGGCTGGTAACGTTTCGGAATAATTTATTCCATCATCAGACTCTACAATAAGTTGAAAAAAATTTTTTTATATAAATAATTAGGGACAATCTTAAATAAACAAAAGTCATGAACATCCAAAACAAGAGAACTCACTTACTTGCCACTATGGACACCGAAAATTATCTTAACAGATCCAATCATAAACATAGAGAACTCATGTTGGTGGTACACTAAATTAAAATTTTTTTAATATATTATATTTGTTTTAATTAACCCAGCCCACACATTCTGACCTTCCTGGTTCAGTAAATTTACATACCTATATATATATATATATATATATATATATATATATATATAGTGCTCGACGAACGTATAATTATTGTCTTCTTTAATTACTAATTTTTTTGTAGTATTTTAATATGCATAAGTTTTGAAAAAGATGTGAATAAACATCGAAACGTCAGCAGTAATCACGTTTTTTTAATTTTAACCTAAAAACCACATACCCAAGAATACATACTATTGATTATTATTAAAAGTGGTTAAGAAAAATAAACACACAATATATATATATATATATATATGTATTGAAAAATTCAAAAGATTCTTGGTAGTAGTGGCATATAATGAAGTAAAAGTAATAACAATATGACAACTGGTTGTCAATTAGAAAACAATGACAAATATAAAATGCAAATCACGATGTATAATTGAAAATGTAATCATATATTATATATATATATATATATATATATATATATATATATATATATATATATATAATTAATATTTTTATGTGGTTAACGTATATATTAAACACATATAATAATTCGTTTCTTTGCCGTATATATCTAAATATGTGAGAAATTTCTTGAATTAGCGGCGTATTAATTAATTGATGACAATTACTTGCATTATTCAAATGTTAATGATTTTAAGGAAATTAAAATCATTAACATTTGAATAATGCAAGTAATTGTCATCAATTAATTAATACGCCGCTAATTCAAGAAATTTCTCACATATTTATATATATATATGGCTACACCGTACCGATGACGACCAATGAGTCAGAAACACGTGTCTACGGTTGCTCTACAGCGGAATTTACCCAATAATTTTCTCTTTCCTGTATTTCATGTATCCGCGATAATTCCTTTTATTTATATATATATATATATATAATCAATAGTATGTATTCTTGGGTATGTGGTTTTTAGGTTAAAATTAAAAAAACGTGATTACTGCTGACGTTTCGATGTTTATTCACATCTTTTTCAAAACTTATGCATATTAAAATACTGCAAAAAAATTAGTAATTAAAGAAGACAATAATATTATTGTCTTCTTTAATTACTAATTTTTTTGCAGTATTTTAATATGCAAAAAAATTAGTAATTAAAGAAGACAATAATATTATTGTCTTCTTTAATTACTAATTTTTTTGCAGTATTTTAATATGCATAAGTTTTGAAAAAGATGTGAATAAACATCGAAACGTCAGCAGTAATCACGTTTTTTTAATTTTAACCTAAAAACCACATACCCAAGAATACATACTATTGATTATTATTAAAAGTGGTTAAGAAAAATAAACACACAATATATATATATATATATATATATATTACTGTTATACCTTCGCCGTCTTCTACCGGTTATATCATATTAGATCATTATCTACATAAGTTTCATTTGGTTGAAAACTTTTTACGAAATATTATTCAGAGCGATATGTCTTTTGATTATTGCCTTCTGTCGTCTCTACACCCTCTAGTCTAATTAGAGGGATTTGTGTTATAGGTCTTCTACTTTCCTAGTTTCCGAAAGTAAGTAGTCAGTCAGTATCTTTACTATTCCTGAATTCACGTAGTTGTAAATTAATGGAGTTATTTTTTATTTATCTTAGTGCTTTCTTAACTCGCTCCGAGACTCCATTATATGTTTTTTATTTTCAAGATTTCTATACAGTTGCCATTTTTTCCTGACTTTCCTTGTTTCGACAATTAATTCACAATTTCTTTAGGATAATTATTACCAATTGTTTTTCTCTTAATTTTGGTTCCATGCTGATTGTATAATATCTGCTATGTATTAACTATTGTGCTTATATAACAATTATAATATATTTAATTGATAAATCCTTTTATGCAGTTGATCAGATTCCTAATTGTATTTAAGCAATAATTTATGTTATTACTTTTAGATAGCGATTGAGTTTTCCTTAAAAAAAAATCTATTCTACTGTAAATTTTATAAGAACATAAATATAAACGCAGTGGTGTCTCCGGAGGCACCTTAACGGAATTATTGAAAAACTTTATAAGAGGGTTCAACACGGGCTCAATTCAATGTGTCAAAGATGTGATGACAAGTTCTAAAATGCCGGATATTTTATTTATTTCGTACCATAGTAACGTTTGCAACAGCAATAGGTTTTTTTTGGTTGATAAAACTAAAATGCATTTTTTGTTTTTATCGTAAACGGTTCATTTTAACGACAATAAGCAAGAGTACCTTTTTTAAAATCTATGGTTCAAGCTATCCAGTTTAATATTTTTAAAGTCTTTATCATACAGGGTGTTAAAAATTTAGACATTAAGTTGTAAAGATTAGCTCGTCCCTGGTAAACTACAAAAGCTAAATATGTTTCAAGGACACTATTTTAAGAGGTGCTTACTAGTGTCCATCACATTAAATTTTTATTAAATTAAATAAAAACCGATTTCCAGCGGTGTCCTTCAGGGACGCATATCTCCGTAGGAGGGGCCTGTAGGAAAATTTTTGATAGGAACTTGCATCTTATTTGTTCATGTTCTATCTGCATCCAAGAGATTTCCCACATTTTCCCGGGCAGCCTGTATAATAATAATAATATATCTTTATTACCCAACATACCTACGTCTAATTACAAGACAAAAAATGTCAAAAAATATCAGTGACGGCGCTATTGCGGGTAACGCGTTGAATTTTATATCTGCAGAACGACTCGGTTTACACAAAAAACTATAGAAACATTTTCTCTCACAAATTGAATTACTGAACTTTTTTATTCGAAATATTTTTTTTGGGCATCGATATTTTTCGGGCTATTTCGTTAGAAATGCACAAACTTCCATACTTTCGTCCTTTTTGCGCCTCTGTCAAATCGTTAACTTTTTTGGAATCTTACCTAGTATCAAACCTATAAATCATTTGATTATCTACGTCTTAGTTATTACTTAGTTTATCGATCGAACTCCGCACTATTGTTATTAGGCGTGTTCATAAATTGCATGGGTTAGGTTAGGTTAGGCTGGCAAGGGACTGATATATTGCGTTGATGGCGCGGAGCTCGATCGATATACTAAGCAATAACTACCAAAGTATTGCCAGTAGGTAAAAAAGTTTCAGACAAAAGACGTAGATAATCAAATGGTTTATAAGTTTGGTAAAAGGTAAAATCCCAAACAGTGAACGGTTAGGGAGATAGAGGGAAAAAAAGACGAAAGTAGGGAAGTTTGGGCATTTATAACGAAATAACTTGGAAAACATTAATGCTAGAAAAAAAATTCAAATAAAAGAGTTAAGTATTTCAATTTATAAGAGAAAAGGTGTCAATAGTTTTTTGTGTAAGTCGAACCGTTCTCGACATATAGAATTAAACGCATTACTCGCGATAGCGGTGCCTCAAATCTACAAGTATGCTCAGAATACACTCTTTTAACATATTACACTATCGAGAAAATTACGCTATTTTTTGTAGATTTCCCTCTTCTGAGAGTAATTTTTACTGGACTATAGTGGAGAAAAATGAATATCAAGATCTTCCCCGCAAGTGGCATCATTGCAAAAACTACAACTACTACTATATGATATACTTTATATAAATAGTACTTACATTATGATACAAATAGCATGTACTACAAATTATATTTCGGAAAAATGCTGACAGGAGATTTTAATATAACCTGAGAAACATATGTACATATCTCTGACATATGGATCGCCGTTTTTTCTCTGCCGTAAATTAGTCAGTTCAGCTGTAACAGCGCCAATCTCGTAAAAGAAACACTCCTCTTGAATAAAATCACCATGTGGTGAGATCTTGTGCCAATCTGAGTAGATACAGTCGGCGTTAAGTTTTTATTTTCGGGTTCATGAACACACGCAAATTATAATATCATAATCATAAAAGAAATATTAGCGAAGCGATTAAAATTGCACAATGTAAACTGTCAGATACGAGTGTTGGAATATTAAGTTATTAAAATAGCCACTGACTGGATTCTTGATGGTTAAAAGAAATTTTAACTCTACTGACGAAATAACATGAGTGAATGTGAAAAATTAAAACAACTTAAATCGGAAAACTTGGTTTTGGTATGATGAAATGTAAAAACTTGTACAATAAATAACTGATTTATTCTTGAGACTTTCTTTTTAGTTAGCCTAAAATCTGCTAGAACTGGAAATTTGAGCATATCGAATCATCCTTTTTACAAAAAAACATTGTTCCGTTAACCTTTATAAATGTTACTCATTACGAGATATGAACGAATAAATTTGCTTTTAATTTGAGGTTAGACTTCAACCAAGTAATATTTAGTTTAAACGATTATATTTAGCATGTGGAAATGTTGCTTTAAAAGATTTTACGCGTTTTTAATAGCATTATAAAATTAAATATTACCTTTATTTCCTCTTTCAAACATTATCAAGTTTAACCTACGTTAAAAAGATATTAGTGGCCTTACGAGCAAAACATGTACACAATCTGTCACGCTATTATTGTTAAAGTACCTAATTCTCCTGAGGTCGCGATTTGTGTATGGATGAATCATTGCAAGACTATAAAAGAAAACTTACTTGGACGGTTCGCTTTGTGCTTTATTTCCAAGGAAGCCTATAATTAGTTGAAATAATGGATATTCATATATCTGTATGTTAGAAATTTAATGGCGCGTAAAAAGATGAAATTGAATTTTTAACGTGGAAAATATATACAACAGATTCCTAATCATTTAACTCTCTACTGGATTACTAATTTGAAAAAATTATTTACATATATACTAACTACTTTAATCTAACTGTACAAAAAGTTATAACAGCAACATAAAATTAAATGAAAAGACAGTATCGACAAAAATGTATTTAAATAGAATTGCTTCAAAGGTATGTTTGTATAATGTTCTTCTTTGTTCTTGAATTTATTATATTTAGTCTGGTTTAACTTCAACAAACTTTAATTTCATTAGTGTTTTTACTTATCTTTACAAAACTGCCAAATGGCTCATCAATGTTTCAGACTTGGTATAATTAATAGCATTTTATACCAATTTATAATACATTGATATATTTATAATCCCTAACAGTATAAGTTTCGGAAGATAGAAATTCCATAAGTATTTAAAATATATGTTTAATTCCTTGTTACGTATAAAGAATTAAGTAGTAATATTAAGCACTACATTTGCTACAAAAGTGTATTTTATTTCACAGGAAATGAACACAATGTATTCAAAATAAAAAAAATATATAGATTATACTGACAAGTTAATGCTCGTATGTTTTCCAACAATAAAAACTACAGCAATATGGCATATTTTTGCTAGTTATTTATGCCAAATATTACTTGTTCTTTGGGAATTATTTCTCAGATAATTGATTTTCATACGATGCCACAACATTTCATTAATATTCAGACCTGAGCTGCTGAAAGGGCATGACAGAACTCGTATGCTCTGATCTAATTACACAGGTCTACAAATTGAAACTTTTTAGAAGATGTTTTATTTTTGATAAGTGGTTTCATATAATTTTGATGCGCTGATTCCAATATTTTTATTAATTTTTGTGTATCACTTAAATATTTTTGCAAATCAACAAATAAAATACACAAACATTAAAATATAAATATAGATTTATTTAATTAACAGAATTATCAGTAGTGCTTCAAATATAACGAACTACATACTTTTAGTGCTTAACTCAATGGAATCTTCACCTTTTTGTTAGAAAACTCCGCGTTGTGGAATTTCTATTATAAATTTTATGCGGATTATCACGTTGTAATGCCCAACAGTAGTCTGCAATCATCGATACACTCCATCGAGCTTGGTAATGCCTTTACATCTCTTTAATAACCACCGTTTCCACCAGGTTATTGGTGGAAACGTTCTTCTTACATTTCACTAACTGCCCCAGGGTTTTCTGGAACTCTAGATGTGCGAATAGAAAGTGCACCTACAAACTCATGTTGCAGCCTATCACGAAAATTTTCCAACATTTTGCTGACTATATTCTCACAGTATGGATCCTTGTTATTTCCTAAGAACTTCTCAATAACTTCTTTAAATAAACCCCAGGTTTCCTTTTCAATAGGCGTCATAGAATTCTGAAAGCCTTCGTTTCTACATAAAGTCTTAATGTCGGGACCTATAAAAACTTCCTCTTTTATTTTGGCATCATACAACTTAGGAAATTGTTTGGCAATATATTTAAAATATTCTCCGTTTTTGTCGAGAGCTTACACGAACTGTTTTATCAAGCCCAATTTATTGTGTAAAGGTAGGAATAAAATTCTTATGAAATATGAAATTTTACTAAGATTTCGATTTATGAAAAATTGGTAGGTGATAGGTCAACACTAAGGTTAATTTCAGATTTAGGAGGTCAAAATTACTTAAAAACAGATGTTGGTTCAAAAACATCAATTTTGTTGTAGACCTGTGTTATAGTTCGGTTGATTTGGCTATGTGGTAAGATGCGCCATCTTATTAAACTGTGATATTTACATCTGGCTGCAACTTCCGCTAGCAAAAATACTGTAACTTTGCCCCATTAACAGACCAACTACTATTTCTATTCTATCTACATCTTCTACATATTGTAAAGTACTTTTTAGACAGATTCATCCCTAAACACGATATAGAGCCAACCTTCTACAGCCTAAGACAATTTGAACTTTTCGCCAATAAAATAATATTATATTAAAATGAAGTGAAGCTAAAATATTATGCCTATTTTAATTTTTATCTTGTAAAAACTGTGATGTAACTTATGGCTTCACTATCTACATTTTCTCGTAATAGTCATTATTAGTGATTTCTGTAATATAAAGATATTTTATCTCATTTATCGAGGCTCAGCCCAACAATTTTAGAACAATAAAATTCAACTAAGTAATTAATAGTTCAGGATATATAGCTTCTGCCAGTATTACATGAAAGCCAGTTACAAACTGAATATTACAAATAAAGTTATTAAGTATTACTTTTCTATATCTATATTTTATTTAATACATTGTTTACTAGGCTAGCATTGTTGTCACGTTTTTATTTTTACGGAATGGATGGCACTGGACAAGCGTAGCGTATGACAAGTGTTTAGTATAGCGTCTTGAGTAGGGGAAGTATGGCTATAATGGCATCCTCTTATATGCGTAACTATCTTCATTTAAACCGCAATAGATATTTAACCATGGGAAAATTCAAATAATAGGAAGTAGTTTCATAAATAACCAATCTGAGCTATTCCATTCCAAAATAATATATTTCTATAAAATATATATTTTGATTTTATTGCCAAATGTGCCATCATATACCTATATAATGTAATAATGGCACACCATATATGGTAATGATGGCATAGGTAGATACTAATTATTTAAAATAGATAAAAAAATTAATGCAAGCAGGATTTTCATCGTCAGAATCATCTTGAAACTGTGCTACATTTGGATCCAGATTTTTATAACTATCAACATCGAATTCAACTCTTTTCTTAATTTTTCTTGCCGACTTTCTCAGTTCTTTTGCTTTTTGGTAGGCTTCCTTGAGTTTTAGTACTTCAATAGTGGGTGTTTTATTCAAAACACCTTGCCCATCTGATCTTTTGCGTTTTCTCTGTTTCAGTATTGAATCCATTTGAGAGACTGGTGATAATTCTTGTATAAAATCAGTCGCATATGAAGAAGTCACTGGAATCTTTATTGATGACACGTTACTTACTTCAACTACAGAAGATTCTGATAAGTTTTTCTGACCTAAGCGGAAATTTCCTATCGCATTCATTGAACAAACTACTGTGAAATGCTGACCTTGATTCTTTCCTTTGCAGGCAAAAATTTTTTCAGAACAAGATTGGAGAGTGGACAATCCAGATTAGTCCATGTTAAAAATTTGTTCAGGCGTAAATTTGTATTCTTCAATTACTTTTGTCAAATTTTCAAAATATGCTTTGATATTTGGTCTATTGAATGCTTGAGCTCGTGCAAGTGAGGTTGCTTCAGGAATTCGGAGACTTATGGAAAGATTTCTCTTTAGAAAGCTACGAAGTCAGTCCCACCCAGCTAATTCTTTTGTGCTATTAAAGTTATGTTTTAGAGTTAGCTTTTCAGCAAGTTAAAAAGCTAATTTTCTCACATCAGTACACGTTAATCCAAAGAACCTTAGTTCTAACATTTTTATATGGTCAATTATTATTGTTCTCTTTCTTTATTAAAGATAGGTAATATACCTCCCAAAAATCCTACATCATTACCTTTTAGCACCTTACTACTATCCGAAACCCTTCGCCGAAGTGTTCTTGTTGGAACATTAAATGTCTTCGAAGCGAGTTTCCATATTCATATGTTTCATATGTTTCGAATTTATAGCATCTATAGCTTCTCCCATATTATCAGCTGACTATTGCTGGCTTTTGGAAGATTTTTCTTGGTTGTTATTCAAGTCGTTTATGCTATAACAAATAGAAAATTATAATTTTTATCAACATTAAAACATTAATGTACTTATAAACAACATCTGCACATTCATATGTTGCCATCATAGACATAGTAAACGTATGCCATCATGCCCGAAGTGTAAGACACGTCTTTGTGGGAATGTGTGGAACGTGTATTGTAACGTACGAACTAACTGCCGGCCTTAAATTGATGTTATTTTGTACATTTATATTTCAATCAATACAATTTGTATGTTTCTACTAACTGAATCAAAGAAAAAACGTACTTTAGTAAAACCATAATAAAAATTTTACATACCTGCTAAGTTAAATTTGGGATATTGTACCAGAAATACCCAAGTAATTTAACTGTTAATACACAGATAAGACGCTACCACACTAATTTATTGATAACTGCCTACTTTGCAACCATAGCAATCGAGATATCATAGAAAATCGTCATATGCCATCATAGTCACGGTGCCATCATAGCCGTACTTCCCCTACTATTACGCGTGAAACTTGGGCTAACACCATCACAAAAAAGAAAGACGTAGTGGGATAGGGAGATAAAAATTGATAAAGCAGATATTAATCCAGCAATATTTTGTATTAATGATAGCGGTAGTAGCGACTGTGAAAGTGATTATTAATGTTAAAGAATGACACACTGTGGTCATTTTTATTATCATAGATTTAAGTATCCCTAGAAAATTTCAAATATGAAATTGTACAGCATACAAAAGTCAGCGTAGTAATGAGAGCGCTGAAGAACTAGTAATTTGCGATGGTAACCAGATAGCGATACGAGTCTATAGGGGCCCACACACTGCGTTCTTGTTCGACAGATTTGTTCGACGAACAAGTCTGTTCGAACAAAAACGTCGCAAAACCGAAGTGTGTGGGTCGAAAACCGTCGTTGATGTTGGCCTACAAATCTGCTGAAAATAATCTGGTTCGGCCTGTTTATGTCCGTCGAACAAAACCGTCGAACAAATCTGAAGTGTGTGGGGTAAACAGTTTTAAAAGACGACGATTTTTTCCAGTGGTGTAGTTCTATGTAGTATTATATATTCATATTTATTTAAGTCGTGTTATTATAACTGTAAAATCTTTACCATTTCAAGTTTAGTTAATCTACGTAATTTCAAGATCTGTACACGAACTTATTATATTCAAATAATGTAATTTAAAACATACAAATATTTTACAAGATTTGAATTACTGCACCTATAACACAATTCTCCGAAGGTAATTATTCCCCACATTAGAGATTTTGTAAACATCTATTAACAACTTAACAACTGGTTTCTCTTCAAAAGCCATTCCTTCGCCCATTTTGCCCGTTTCTTTTTTTTCTCTTTTGATTTTATGGCTAATGCCGCCGCCACTGCACACACATATATTGTCTTCATATTATTAAACTGCCGAACAAAACTGCTGAACAAAACTGTAGTCTATGGGCAACTGACGTTCGTCGTTTTTGTTAGAACAGACTTGTTCGTCGAACAAAACTGTCGAACAAAAACGCAGTGTGTGGGCCCCTTATCGTTAAGTTGAACCTGAACTTTTATTTCATATAATTACATGACCATGCTATTAATGGTGTTTGAGATTTTACTGGTACATAAGTATTTTAGAATCTGGATTTTATAACCTACGAATACCTGACTTGAAAAGAATCCAAATTAAATATTGTCAGAACGTTCTAATATATTTATAAAAGGTATAAGAAATACTGACTGTTATTATTTGGAAGGAAATGTTTTCTTTAACTTCTGCTTCTACCGCCGACATTTCATCCACTATCTTAAGATACATCTTCAGGGCTTTTACCTCGGCGATAACCTGAAACAGACTGAAACGACGGCAGTAGAAGCAGCGAGTAGGGCGCGGTTATAACCCAGAAGGTAAGAAGGTATCAACGACAACCGCGGAAGCCTATAACTTAGGTTTGCGCTTATTATTTTCTTCAGTATTATGAATAATCTATAACATAGGCATAGGAAGAATAGGAAGGTATCCATTGCAACAAATATACAAATTATTACTAATATTGTTCAAATTTTACAAATAAATACCATTTAAATAGATAGATATACACATATTTTGCAAGCGGATTGGTTGAAAATTATGGTTGTTAATGATATAGTACCATCTTGAATAAATAAGTTAATTAATCTTTGATAAACTTTTAAGCGTATTGCCATTGAGACGTGCTAATATAGATATTTTATTAAAGTGAGTAAGTAATGTACTTCTTAGCTCGTTCTCTGTGGCAACGACGCGAGAAACGCTGGCCAAACACAAACTTTTCGTGTTTAAGTACAAGAGTAAAGTTTAAGTTTCGGTTAAAGTTATAAAAATAACTACTCATATATGAAACTAGGTAGGTACTGTGTACTCTGCTATGCAATTAATTTTAACTTCCTTGTTCTTTATGTAAAGAAGGTAATGAATTAACTGTTTAATTCAGTACAAAAAAATTATAATTTTGTCACACTTTTTGTTCATAAAACTAGAAGAAATAGGTATATAAAAAATTTACAAACAATAAATCCCCTTCACACTTGATTGTAGTTTATATTATGAACAGTATAATGTTTTTTACTTTCTTATACGTAGTATAAGGAAGTATTGTGATGATGAAAATTTTCGACCTCGAGATTTTTGCATGTCCACGTTTTGAAGTACCCTGATACCGAAAAAATGGTTTTTAAAAAATGTGTGTGTCTGTGTGTGTGTGTGACCACGATAGCGGTCAAACCGCTGTAAATATCAATTCCAAATTTTGTATTTACGTGTATAATCTCCCTCTTGAGATCTGATTAGATTTTCAGTAAAATCGGTAGACCGGAAGTAGCAGTTTACTTCAGTGAAAAAATCGAATTTTGCCAATATTTCGTTAACTACTAAGTTTAAACAAAGTTATAAAGAATTTATATGTACTTAGAATTAAAATTGAGAACAATTTTATTTAAAAAGTTTTTCGAAATTCCTACCGCAAGTAGGTCTTTTACGCCTATCGAATATCAGTTTTTTGGGAATATTTTGCAAATCCTGCTTTTTAGAGAGGTACGTTACGGGTATATAAGTATTTAGAACATAATTTTCAATATCTTTTTTATAAAAAACATTTAAAAATTCAGACCGGAAGTACCACTTTTACTCTTATCGAATAGCGATTTTTTGCAAATATGTCGTAAGTTATGCATTCTATATATATTTATCAAGAGTACAAAAGTATTTAGTGCTATATTTGCAATATTTTTTGTGTATATGAAGTTTCAAAATTCGGACCGGAAGTAACACTTTTACTCTTAGGGAGTAGCACTTTTCTTCGAATATCTAGCAAAGTATGTATTCTATAGCGATTTAATAAGAGAATAGAAGTACCTAGAATAGGATTCTGAATAATTTTTGTGTAAAAAAATTCTTAAAATTGTATAATTTGAAACGCTCATACGTATAAAAAAAGTAAAAAAATCGTGTGGTGGCCACACCTCATTTTTTTTTCATTTTTTTTTAAAATTTTGTTTAATTGTATATTGATAATTACCCAGAAACAAAGCATCCAAATAAATCTATTTTTAGAAGACTGAAAGAAAATCTTATTAATTATGGGTCATTTAAAAAACCTAGATTCAAGATGCGGAGGAGCTTCCGCAAATATTTTTGGAATGACAGTAGCAAATCCTTTATTTTCATGTCGTAAAATTGAAGTAGACTTTGGTACATGACGACGGCGGTAAATATGAACTTTGAAGAAACTAGTACTGGGTACCTTCAAAATATTGAGCAAAGGCCGAAGTTTTTTGGAAATATCATTTGGACAGATGAAGTCTATATTAGCATTATAAGAATTTTAATAGGCAGTAGGTATGTTCATTGGTGTTAATCCCTATGTTAGTTATCAGCTGCGTATAGAATGGCGGACATCAGTTTGAATATTTATTTTATACACTTTAATATACATTTTTAAATTATATGGTGCTTTTATTTATTTTAATTACTGTTTGATTCAAATAGTCAATGATTATTTAAAATTGGCATTATTTTTATTAACATAAATAAGAGCTCTATGAAAATTAAAAATTAATCTTATATGTAATAGACGCAGTCTGTTCCCAGATAGAGCTGAAAAGAAGGTAAAATCTTTATTTTACATCAGTCATTGTTTAAAAAGAATCTGCTTGTCGAATTAACTGGTCTCCTATTCAAAAAAAAAAAAATGGGTGTGCTTAAGACCACACGGCAGAAGCGAAAACTTCATCAAAGCGAGGTTAATAATACGAAATACAACTTTTTTTTTCGTTCTATATTCATTTACATTTACATTTTTCATTTTACATTTTCGTTCTATATTACATTTAAAAAATATATATTTATTATTATTGTGTATACATTATTCTTGTACATTTCGCTCGGACTGATCAAGTTTTCACTTCAAAAATTCATACGTACGCATGTATATATTCAAATAGACGATATGATAATTCTCATACGAGTACCCGCGCTGGTCTAATGGTAACGTGCCGGCCTTATACCAGGGCGGCTCGGGATCGCATCTGCACGCGGACAAGAATTTTTCACAAAATAAAAATACAATATTTCGCGTATTTATTCTAAATTTCCATTTAATTGAAATTAAATACCGCTAGTTAGTGTTATAATACAAAGCCGAGCGTGAAACGGTTGCCGAGCGAGTATAGCAGAGACCGGCAGAGACGCGTTAACTCTCTTTCGCTCCCTTAGTCGACTCGACTCGAGCCGACTTTACCCGAACGAGCGTTACATTCCCAGCGTGACGGCTCGGTCTCGTTCAGTGCCCAACAATCATTGTATCAACGTGCCCATAGAAGTTTTCACTTCAATAAATTGTATTAGAAATACAAGGTCTTACTTAATACACTAAGAAAACATAAAAACACTTCAAGAGATAAGTGCGTGCTATTATCGAGCATTTTATTAGTCTAAATACAAAATGTCAACTAAATCAGAAAGTCATCATAAAATCGTCTACATGGTAACCTCCAACTTCCATACATCCTCAATCCTTTTGTTTTATAAATTTACCATAGACTTTACGTATGGTTTGTATTTCTGCGACAGGTCATCTACATGCATTTTTTAAATATCTTACAAGGAAAGTCAACAGGTGTGAGGTCAGTGAATCTAGCCTGAAAATTTATTGGTCCAGATCTTCCTATCTACCTTTCTCTGAACTTATCTGTCAACTTCCGCTGACCAATAGCGTCAATTGAGAAATGTAGCCAAAATATGTTATGCCGCATTTTTAGCGGCATATTGTTTATAAATGATAATAGATAAGTTTCCAAAAGACGCCAATAAACAAGTTGGTTCGAATTCTCTACAATAAAATATAGACCAACGATTCGCTCGTAAAAAAATCCACACCAAACATTACTCTTTTATAACGTTTACTTCGTTTTTAAATGACGTAGTTTGGATCTTGAAAAGACCACTAGCGATTTTTTGAGATATAACGTGACCATTGATGCATAAGGTTACTTTATACATAAGTCAAAGCGTTCATTCTACTTCTATGTAGAAGGTAATACTAACTAACTTATAAATAAAAATACAATATCTTCATCTCCATTTTCGGATGGACATATATCGGAAGTTTTGGTTTAAATGGCCGAACTAGTTTTCTCTAAAAATTCTTTGTACATTTTGGTTCTTCTATTATTCAATTTATTAAAGAAGTGTAGCCGTATCGTTTTTGTTGATTTTTTTTTGGTTTTCAATCGTCACTATACACATAGATATAGTTAAATCGAATTTATTTCAAACTCTCGCAATGTATTTCGCAATAATAAATACGTTCTTTAATAGTCAACATCTTGTAAAACCAAGGTAAGTAACTGCTTTCAAAAATCTATAATGACGTTTGACAGTTCAATATTATCGACAATAAATAATATCGACAAAGTAGTCAGTGATCGGCAAGATTAAATTAAGAATTATTTATCCTAAATTTAAGGTAAGTTATTTTAATTAAAATTAACAATACACAACTGTAACCATCTAAATTTAATTTGAACTTCTGAATATTAGCTTATTTTAAATATTTAAGATACCTTTTCTACTAACAGTAAACTCAAAAATGCAATACATATAATGGTTCTTATCTCTTAAGGCATTTTCGTTCTCTTAGTTTATTAAACCTCTGTATATTTAATGTAATTTGGTTTAATAGTAAATTAAGTTTTAAATACTTTTATTTTTCTAAAAAATAAACCTGTAAGTTTGTTACTTCAGGTCCGAATTTTGAGAATTTTTTGTTTAATACAAAAATTATTCAAAATCCTATTCTAAGTACTTCTATTCTCTTAAAAATCTCAATATAATGCATACTTTGAGAGATTTTTGCAAAGAAGTGTTACTCGATAAGAGTAAAAGACGTACTTCTGGTAGAAATTTCGAAAAACTTTTTCAATTTTTTTTTTAAATTCTATTTTAAATACATTTGAATTCTCTTTAAATTTGACTAAAGTTAATAGTTGACAAAATATTCGTAAAATTTGAATTTTTCACCGAAGTAAACTACTATTTCCGCTCTTCTAATTCTACTGAAATTCTAATCAGATCTCAAGAGGGAGATTTCACTCGTAAATATAAAATTTGGAGTTGATAGCTTTAGCCATTTGACCGATATCATGGGCAAACACACAGAAACACACACAGAGAGAGAAGCGTTTTTTAAACACTACATTTTCGGTATGGTGGACATTAAAACGTGGGCACCTCATAAATCTCGAGGTGAAAAATTTTCATCATCACAATACTTCATTATTTGAAAGTAGAAGTTATAATGTCATCACATAAATTTGATTTTGAGAGTTTTATAGCAAGATAAGTAACTACGCCACTGCATTTTCATTGAAAAGCAGCCCTAACATATTAGAAATCATTTTCCTCTACAGTTAGTTAGCTGAAAAACGAAAATTGAAGAAACATAATTTCGCATACTTTGAAGAGAAGTGGTCAGTTTTGGTTTTCACAATTGAATTTTTCTCTAAAAACAAAATGATGGAAGATAAGAAGTCAGTTTTACTCTATCTCTTATAGTTACCAATATTCCTA